>AP027110.1:45424638-46624638 GCA_028142955.1 Pinctada fucata | reverse complement strand
ATGCGTAATACAGTCCGTGCTCTGCCGGCTGTAGCGAGCTCATGTATGTAATCACCCGAGGAGTCCGACTGACATTAAGAGAGGACAGGTGGTCGGGGCCCTGTCTTCTCTAAAGAGGTTTGGACAGGGCCCGTCATGGAGTCCCGTCGTCACAGTCAGTCAGAGTGCAAGTCTTAAGAATGCGCTCGTACAAGACTGTATATTGGTCAAGTACCAAGCTTAGTGTCCATCTGGTGACATTAGGATCATATCCACGGTATAAAAGGCGTTTGATGACTCTGACGCATTTTCGATACATATGCTGTCTACCTTTGATCCTTCTTATTTTGTTAATTATGTCACCATAAAATGCAGGTTGTGAAATACCTAAAGTAATATACTCCGTTGCTTTTATGGGTCCGAATTTCAAAAGAAGTTGATCATAATTTTTGTAAAATATCCAGAAAGTCTTTACTAGTTTGTGAAAGCGAAAACCTTGACCTAAAAGTTTCTTTGTAATTTGCAGATTTCTATTATGAAAATCCAAAACATCAGTACATGCTCTAGCATACCGGATGAGCTGTGAAATATAGATACCGTATGACGGTAATCTAGGGACATCACCGTCAAGCCAGGGGAAATTTACTAGGTGTACTCTACAGTCATGGTGTACTCTACAGTCAGAGTGTCCTCAACAATCAGGATGACTCTACAGTCATGGTGACTCTACCGTCATGGTGACAAACTTTACCGAAAATGACATTGCACATTAGTAAAGTGACACAGCAACTTTTAAGTGACTCAACAGTCCGGGGTGACTCTACAGTCATAATGACTGTTCCAATCCCACAAATTCATCACCACAACTTCTATATGAACAATTACAAAGACGAAATCTTCACACGTTTCCTGACAGGTTCAGTTGAGGATTTTAATTTATCCTCTATATAGTTAATTATGATACAGCTTTGCTGCATATCGTTTGCCATTCTCTTACGTAATTTCCTCAACATAAATTATTCAATAACATTCTCCTTCAACGGCTCGCCCATCTTTCTCTCCAACGCGTTGTACTTATAAGGAAGCTCTCTTCTAAAGGAGGTGAGGATAGATTCCTCCGCATTTTGAAATGATCGCTCGCCCGTTTCTTCATCAACAATAACTGGTGGACAGTTTTCATCAGCTGGAGGGAAGTACTGGGGTGTTGAGGACGAAGGAGGGACGATGACGGAGTGGGATTGTTCTAACGAAACAAATGTCTTGTATTGATGCAGTGCACTGCAAATATAAGAAAACAAACAAACATACACTTTTGTTGATCTTAAAATATCATTTGTAGCTTAATAATTTTGGAATAATCGATGCTTTTTTGCTTCAGATGTTAAATATTCTATGTTTTGTTACTTTGTTTTCTTTACCCTGTACCAAGACTCTTGTTCATATGATACATTTTACTTTTTTTTTCAAACTAAGCCCTCGTGTACAAAATGACAAATATAACTTGCTGTAAATTTATCAGGGTAAGGGAAAACAAAAGGCCTCCGGTCCATACGTGAAGGTCGAGGATTTCCGCGGTGAGGAAGAGCCTGTCTCGATACCCTGCTTCGTTCCAGTGACTTGGACGTGCTGTTAGAGCCAACTGGATTTTATAGGATCCTAATCCTTCTTGAGCATTCCCTTCGAGAGAAATGCGTGGTGAAGCAGTACGCCCTAGCTCAGAGACTAGGGAACTCGGCCTGAATTAAAACCGTCAGGAGAGATGCCAGATTTGACTTCCCGGAAACGTGGATCGAGGAAAATATCCCTTCTCTGGACAGATCCAAGTTGCCGCCTTTGAAATCAAAGACTAAGCCTTGCGATTAATACGTGTCCGAACCTACTCGTGACATTAGGCTCTATTTGGACCCTAGTTTGCCGGTTCTTCGGGCAAACGCTGCAGACGATAGCACAGCGCCTCCTGCTCCAATATTTCCCTTCGCAGCAGTTGAGCCGCCTCAGTTCGTATTTCTCGGGGAATCTGAACAAAGGAGGGGATCTCCAACAACACCCGGTTGCAGCACCTACAGCAAAACACCCAATGCAAAAGCACAAAGCAGACAAGCACGGAAAGAGACTCACAAGGAACAAGGAACGTCAATGCACAACACAGAAACATCAAACACAAAGGACTACACATGAACCAACGAAGCCAATGGGCAACCGGTGCCGACTTAGGACGGCCATCTGCCACAGAAATAGCAGAAGGTGTGGTTATCCTGGATTACGTGCGCACAACCCTCCCACTTTTCCGATTACCCAGAGGTCTCGAAGAACGTACAATCGCGGTGTAAAACAACCTCCACAATGTCAGATGACCACACACAAACAAGACCGCAAAACGCAGGGGCCCAAGCAACACAGATGAATATGTTAATGGATATAAAAAGAGGGCGTACGTAATACAATCCGCGCTCTGCCGCTGCGAGCTTATGTATGTTATCATCCGAGGAGTCCGACTGACATTCAGAGAGGACAGGTGGTCGGGCCCTGTCTTCTCTAAAGAGGTTTGGACAGGGCTCGCCATGGAGTCCCGTCGTCACAGTCAGTCAGAGTGCAAGTCTCAAGGATGCGCTTGTACAAGACTGTAGATTGGTCAAGTACCAAGCCTAGTGTCTGTCCGGTGACCTTAGGATCATATCAACGGTATAAAAGGCGTTGATGATTCTGACGCATTTTCGATAGTGATGTTGTCTATCTTTGATCCTTCTTATCTTGTTAATAATGTCGACATAAATGCAGGTTGTGAAATACCCAAAGTGATATACTCTGTTGCCTGTATTGGTCCGAATTTCAGAAGAAGTTGACAATAATTTTTGTAAAATTTCCAGAAAGTCTTTACTAGTTTGTGAAAGCGAAAACCTTCTCCTGATAGTTTCTTGGTAATTTGTAAATTTCTACTATGAAAATCCAAAACATCAGTACATGCTCTAGGATACCGGATGAGCTGTGAAATATAGATACCTTAGGACCGTAATCTAGGAACATCACCGTCAAACCAGGGGAAATTTAGTATGTTAAATCCAAAATCATCTCTTTTGCAATACACACTTGTATGGATCTCTTCGTTAACATTTTTTATATTTAGGTCTACAAATGGTGTTTCTGTGTTTGAAATGTTTGCCGGTTACGGAAGTTGGGCCTCAGACGGAGGAACCAGTCGAGGAACGAGCTGAAGAGCCAATGGAGTCGTCCAGCGCGGATACGGTCCAAAGTGTCCCAGAGAAGCCTCCTACCAGCAGTGAGCGCTTGGAGCTGTCTCCTGATAGCGAGACCCAAAAGAGCCAGAAAAAAAAAAGATGTACCAACTTCTAGTAAGCCAGCACTTCCTGCAAAGCCTGGTGTGTCATAGGAGCCCATTAAACAGTCAAAACCTACAAAAATCTTGACACAGACCTTCCATTCCAGCAGGGTGGCTACAAGCTCTAGGCACTCCGATAGAGATCTCCTTATCCACATAAAGAGAGACACGGTCGTGACAGGGAGCATCGTAGTCGTCACAAAGCTTCAAGAAGAGAAATGGCTAGTTCCAGCCGCGACAGATATAGCAGAGACAGGGGACATAACCGGGAGATATAGAACGACGTTCACGGTGACGTTGGATGCCGAGCCTCCTTTTAAGAAGAAGACCACAGGAAGCAGTGATAGACATTATGCAAGCCTATTACCTGTCCCATCCCTTCCTGCAACTCAACGGACAAACGGTTACGACGTCATGTAATAGGAAGGCATCTCCCGATATTTCTGTGCCACAGAGTCGGATATTGCAGTTCAGGTCGCAGCAATGAGATGGCTGGATAGAGCTGTACTTCGACCAGATGCATCCTTGGATAAGACTGTCGAATCGGTAAACCACCATGGCCGGATTCCCTACTTCGCCTTTATGGATGTTAATATGATCCTAATGTCACCAGACGGACACTAGGCTTGGTACTTGACCAATCTACAGTCTTGTACGAGCGCATTCTTAAGACTTGCACTCTGACTGACTGTGACGACGGGACTCCATGACGGGCCCTGTCCAAACCTCTTTAGAGCGCATTCTTAAGACTTGCACTCTGTGACGACGGGACGCCATGACGGGCCCTGTCCAAACCTCTTTAGAGAAGACAGGGCCCCGACCACCTGGCCTCCAGCCGATTTATTGCCCATCCAGTAAACTCTCCAGCAGCTCTATTGTTCTGGCGTTGTCTGCTTGCCTTGCTTATAGCAAGCACTCCAGACCAGTGGAGGGAATTCAAAAACTTTCCTGATGTTGACCAGCCAGGACCAAGCGAATGCCGTGAAGACGTTGCTTTACAGCCGGAGCAAGCTAGCCGTTCTGACGTTGCTATTGTTCAGGAACCATTAATTGTGGAACTTAGCCGACCGCAGGCTGAGGTGGTTGAACCGGAACAGGTATCCAGCGACGAGTCAGACCCTGGAGACCTGATCATGCTGGAAGAAACTATTGGTTCAGGAGATGAAGAGGAACAGGTGGAAATGAGAGCGGGACTTCCGAACGTGTTCGACAGTCATTTCCACCTGGATCGTACTTCCAAAAAGATATGGAAACAGGAATCTGGATATACGGTGGAAGACCTCCTGAAGTACAGCTTTTCTCGAAACGTCGACCAAAAACCAGCATCAAAAGTCATTGTGGTCGGTGGAGTTTTAATATATAGCGAACCAAGGACTTATCCCGATGTCAATTTTAGTATCGAGGGACCCTGGAAAGTTGCTGTTAGTGTCCACCCAAAGCATTTCGATACCTTGACGGTTGAGAGGTCAATTGTTCTGAAACAGTTGTTGCAGCACCCTAACGTAGTGGCGCTCGGAGAATGCGGAGTTGACCGGACCATTCCCGTGTCAAAGTGGTCGCGCAAAGATGAGGTGTTCGAACGCATGCTCCATCTTGCGAGAGCGGATCAACCCCTCGTCCTTCATCTACGCGGCCCCAATGGAGACATGTACGGTCAGGACGTTCATGCCAGATGCCGGGAATTGATGGAAATTATATGTAACCCTTCCAAGATGATCCATGTGCATTGTTTCAAGGGAACGGTGGAACTCTGGTTGAGGAAATTCCCGCGCACCTATTTTAATGTCACCGCAGCAGTGCAGTCCCTTGACGATGCCCAAATTGCCGGCTTACGAGCAATCCCGAGAGACAAGCTGCTGACACAGACAGACTCTCCATACTTCCCCCCGGGTAGAGCTAAAATTAAAACCCCAGCATATATTGGAAATGTAGGAGCATATGCCATATCGCATCTGGACCTGCGACCCTCGGAACTTTATCAGATGAACATGGAAAATGGGCTAGCACTGTATGGCGCTAGGGTCTAGTGGACAGTGGAGAGAGTTGCCGTTACAAGCCAACTTGGAGAGATGGGCTATAGGCTGCCGTTACGTCAGTCCTGGTTGTCAGCTATTCGACAGTCGTGGACAACTTGTAAATATTGTATATATGTTTTTTTTGTATTTTTTTTTTCAAGTTGCTGTTTTATTCGTGGTGAGCTGTTCTAAAAGGGGGAGGAATGTAGCGGAGTAGACGTCGTACAAGTTGACTTGTGCCAGTGATACCGGAAGTCCCGTTACGTCGAGCGGCGCATTCAGTCTACAGTATCGAAACAGTGAACACACAACGAGACGAACTCTCATCTTATATTGTTGTATATTGTGCAGTTGCCACCTTCAGTCCTGTGACAGACATCCAGAGCTGTTTGGTAAGTAACCTGCATGTTATTTACAATAATATTGAGGAATGGCACTCTGTACGCGATGATCCCGGAAAATATTAGAGATGTTCAGAAGATCAAATCCTTAAGATCACCCTCTAGTTAAGTTACTCTCACCATTTAGAACCATGTGGGTCTGCACGTCTGTTTAGCAAATAAAATAAAATAACCCTTTATTTAATTACTAATCTGTGTCACTGTGGTACTCTAACATTTCTGTCATCTAGTATTAAAAAAGTGATACAGCTCTCTAAAATACCTTTATTGTTGCGCCCTCATGTTTGGTATATTTGATGAATGCAAGTGGCCAAATAAGGTCACATGTTAATCACATGATTATATAAAAGGCGTGAAAAGTCGTATGGAAATTTCGCGGTATATTGCGAGGTCGATGAAAAAAAGACCCAATGATGGTAATGGTCCTAATGTGGTTATTCCCGTTGCTAGTTTACGGTAGTACCGATTTACAATGTGTATATTGTCCAGAAGTATTCGGAGTTAACAGCTGTACCGATATAAATGAGTTAAAGAAGATCCTGACGATAATCTCAACATTATAATCTCTAGCGAAGATCCTGACGATAATCTCAACAAAATACATGCGTGCGAATTGAGGTGATGGCGAAAGAGCAGATTCGGGAGATCCGTTTGTTCAGCTGTGCTATGAGAATAGTCGTCGGATGGGACGGACACGAACAGCCTTTCATTATAAGGGACAGGAATGGCAGTATCTGTAATCGTGAGTATTTTTTTTAAGCAGTCTTCACAAAAACTTTTACAGACTACATGTCTGAATTCCACATCCCAACCAAAACATTTTTACTGCAAATAATTAAACATGCAACTTTCAAAAGCCCGTTCTCAAATTTATCAAGCCACCGACAACGGGTTTTTGGGTTTTCGTGAAGACTGCTTATGAATCGGAAAAGTTGTAAGACACCGCGGGAAAGAGACTAATCACGTGACCAAAGTAGACCAATAGAAAATAAGGAAATTTTACTATGGAATGTGAATTTGTAATTGTAATAGTATTAATAAACAAATGAAAGGATTCAAAGGATAGAACTAGGACGTATGTATTTAACAGTGTATAACATGGGAGCGCCTTTATAGCGTATTCATCGCTAAGACATCAAATGTCCGCCTTAGGAGTTGGTAAAAGTAGGACTTGTAAATAGACACAGGTGACGAAACGTGATAGTCGATTTAACAAGAAATTAAATATTGATACCAAAAATCAAGCACATTAATCAATATATAATAACATTTCAAAGGTGTATATTAGATATGTAGTAACCACGCAAGTATTTTCTGTTAGTGACTACCTCAATCTTCAATAGGTCAAACCTTTCTGCATCATTGAATTTCTTTAATGCATGATATTGAATGAGGAATTGAGCATACTGCGATACAAATTCACTCAAATATTAATGTAAATAAGAATAATGGTAATCAAGACTTGTAAACAATTTATTGAACCATCCAACCAAAGATTGTACTCTATATCTTCCAAAATGGAAGTAACCGGATGTGACAGTTCTACCGAATTGAAGCGACGGGTGTTGCATGCAAGCAGGAGATGCTTACTCTTCCTGGGCACCTGGTCTCACTCTCATATCGGGAGTTCGCTTCTTTTCATATGGTGGAGGTTTTTGTTTTTGTTTGCTTTGGTTCCTGTTTTATCCTGATTTTGTATGCCTTCGGTTTCTGATTTTCTGAATTATCGATTTTGTACTGTAGACAGGGATATGGTCATTATCCATATTTGTCATCTTAAAGGGACCGTGTCCCTGAAAACTAATTAATTTTGCAAAATTTTGTAATTCAAAATCTTTCTTTTCATATGAAAGTAAACATTCTCATTTGTACAAATTCAATTTTTCGGGCCAATCTAACGCACACTTTCGCAGTTATAGACCTTTAAAAACGTCATTTTGAATTTGGGGTGCGCAGTTCTAATTCATTCCACTAGCGCCACCTACAATGTATTGAGTTTTTACTATAGAGGTATACGGAGATTTAATTATTACAAAATCGACAATATTAGATTGGTTACTGCATATTTTCAAATAAATTTTTTTCTGGCTCATTTTTTCCTCTATCTAGACCGTTTGGAGTAAAATATACATTTTCAATAAAAAAATTATTTTCAGGGACACTGCATCTTTAAATAATGCCGAGTCATTTTATTCAGGCTTAAAATAAATATTGCAGATGTTTGCCTAAAAGTTGCTCGAAGTGATCCAATCCTGATACCAGAGAGAAAATACTTAAGCTGAATAATTCAATTGCACAAGATGCGCATTTAGACAAATAATGTCTCTTCAGTGATGCTAGATGCCAAAAGTAGGAAATATCAAAATGTAACATACAGGATATCCAAATTAGAATAGAGAATTTTGAAAGAAGATGAGCTTTATTACAATGTATAAAACGATTGGTTTTATCCTAACTTATCGACAAAGGACCAAAGATTACTAAGGTGCAATGTCATTTTCGGCACTGTACACCTGGATTGTAGAATCACCGACCTGTGTGGGTTTCTCAAAATAAATTGCACAGAAGACGAGGAAGGCATCAGTCCACTGACTTAGAGTGAGCGGTGTTTTTTCTTATTGATCTGCCGAAGCTTTATTAAGCCAGCCCAAATATTAACCGAAACTGCTTTGTGTACCCGCTGACTCACATGAAAAAATAGCATCTAATATATTTGATACTAAATTTGAAGAGAAGCTGTTTGATGGTGATCCATCTTGTGCGGCGGGAGTTTGAGAAATCATAGTCTCTTGTGTCTGAGTGTTACTTGGTATTTCGGTCTGTTGGTCGGCCACAGGATAGGGGAGGTCTACATTGTGTCAAAAGAGGGCTGATTTCTCTATGGGCAGTCATGGCTCCGGATAAAAACATTCGTATCTTTAAATCTGTGACTCAAACAAGTTTCTGATTGTTCTGTAACGGTCATGTGACTGGGGTCATGTGTTCATCATTGAGAAATAAGCTGTTTTTTTGTAATCATTATAGTTTCTATATGCTTTCATGAACTCAGTAATTCTGCAACCTGCTGACTAGGACTAAAGCCTGTTATGATTTCAAATACAATGCAACAGGGATAAAAATGGGGATCACTCATGTCAGCTACCAGTACCGACAGCCCGTCGCTCGAGCAGAAGTTGTTGTTGTCCAACATTCAAACAGCTTATAACCTTTGCTTTTATTACTTATTGAACACAGCTAATTTGAACGCTTGACAAAAGTTGGGGCGGATAAATTTCTGTGTTACTTCTGTCTGATTTTCCTGAGGAGACTATATTTTTATATTTAATTTTAGTTTTAGTCACATTTTGCAAACATGTAATTGGACCAGTTAAAGTCTTTACTTATACCATATGTTAGTTGAAAATGGATCTAATAGGCCTCGACGTCATTATAAAACAGAGAAAAAGATGAAAATTTAACTCTTTCGAGTTGCGAAGACATTGGTTTTAACAGTGTTTGACTTGAAAAATGCATAGAAATGTATGTACCGTTACATTTACATTTGCTTCTATGGAATCTGGCAACAAGACAATAATCTTATTTAACCTTCAACCTCAATGACACATACATATATTATTCAAAAGGTTATTTATCTCCTCCCTTCTTTTTACAGCATGTACATCCACATGATTTTAAGGTCTTTGGGGTTTTTTTTATATGGTTTTGATTGATTACTTTGAAAAGTAAAATTTTTATCTCTACTCATATGCATATTGGTGAAGTTAACAAAAACAAACAGTAGAGCTTCAGTCTCGTCAGAGACTTCTGCTTTGACGGACGTATGCCTACATCATTACGCTTCATGAAGGGTATACCTGCAAGTACATCTACGTCTAGGTCATTAACTACTAGGGGGTCTAGATGCAAAACACGCTTGTCGTGACACAAGGAAATATGCACTTCCCCTATGCTGTCAAAAGGGGTAACTCCATCTGCTTGAAGTGCATTCTGTCTGGTTTTAGAGATAGGAGCACCGATATACTCAGCAAATGATGCTTTAATCATGGTTACTTCTGCCCCAGAATCTATAGTAAGGTGAACGGGATGATGTTGATAAAATACCTTGATCTGCGCGGATTTTATAGTGCTAACATGACGAGACGAGGGTAAGGGCGGTGAAGTGTCACTGTCGTCTTCGACAATATATGACGTGTCGACGTCATCATCAGTAGGTGCTTCTTTGTCGGAATCCATGCCAACTATATGTCTGGCCTTGGTGAGAAACTTTCGGTCTCCTTCGGGTAAGTACTTGCACTTGCTTAAGAAGTAGTCAAATTTGGAGCGACCAGCCTTTTTGCATAATGGGCATATGCGCTTGGATGGTGTGGCGATCGGCTGTTTGAACGGAACATTTGCTTGCTTCATGAAAGCGGCGCGGAGTACTTTTGACTCTTTAGAAGTGTGGATTTCATCAAGGAGACTATCGAGGGGCTGGGATATCTCAGGCTTTATGGATGCAAGCTTTTTTGAAGGAAGTTCAGTGACGTGGCGCTGTTTTACGAGGGCTGGTAAGTCTTGTTTATAAGGCGCAGCCAGGTGAGAATCACTAGGTTCTCAAGCGAGGGTGACATTTCCTTCTCTGTTTCAGGAAGATAACTATGATGAGTAATATTACCTTCTGGTTTTAGAAGATTGTCCATAAGCCGCTGGAAAAGGTCTTCTGGTCTCTCACCTGGTTCAAGGCAAATGTTGTCGAAATCGAGAAAATGACTACCTGTTGACTGCAGACCATAATGTAAACGAATTGATTGCTAAATTGAATTTACTGAAGTTGAGTTTTTCACGATAGCGTTCCTTGACACGATAGGGCAAAAGTTGGCAATTTGCCCAAGCATTAGCTCTAAATGCATGACATTTTGAGCTGCGGTACGCCTTTGGGTCTCTGGTACAGGTTCACCATCATCGGTGAGTCCACGGAGAGGGGTGGTGGGGGTTTGCTTTAGCCACGTAAACCAATTTACTAAGAAGCAAAGTTTGCATCCAGAGAGTATGTACTGAAGATTTTGTCTCCATGCTTCAAACGAAGTTATAGTTTCAGAAAAACCAGAAATAAACACGAAATAGCTTATCATCTGTCGCACTTAATCTCTTCAAATGAGAGCGGGCAACTCTAAATCATTTTGAAAATTCCGCTTTATCACGATACACCTGCGCAAAAAAACTGGTAGTGAAGCGTGTCCTATAATGACCTAGTATCAGGTTTACTTCAACAAGTGCAAATGTAATGGCTTTTTTCTGTATGTGTGTTGGTGTGTACAGGTACATATGTAATGTTCCTTTTAATATATTTAACTGGAGTTTAAAAAAAACAAGAAAAAAAGAGCTTCTATTTAAGATCACTTTCCGGTTAAGTTACCCTCACCATTTAGAACATGTGGGTCTGCATGTCTGTTCAGCAAATACAAAAAAATGAAATAACCCTTAATTTAATTATTAATCTGTGTCACTGTGGTACTCTAACATTTCTGTCATCCAGTATTAAAAAAGTGACACAACTCTCTAAAATACCTTTATTGTTACGCCCTCATGTTTGGTGAATGCAAGTGGCAATACAAATACAAATTTATTGTTATTAACTATGACAAAACCTACTTTGTAAAAGAAAAATCCGATTCTGAAAATGTTGAACTTTCTGATCGACAACATTTTTGTGGTGTTTGGAGGAAAGGTCTTCCAGCAAATTGTCGGAATTCCAATGGGGACCAATTGTGCCCCACTCCTTGTCGACATTTTGCTTTACTCGTACAAAGCTGAATTCATTTAATTTTTGGTCTCTGAGGGGAAAAGATACTTAGCTTCTGACTTTAACTTCACTTACAGATACATAGACGATGTGTTGTCCATCAATAATCCAAAATTCGCGGATTACCTGAGCAGTATCTATCCTTCGAAGCTTGAAGTCAAAGAAACTACAGAGACAAATAATTCAGCATCCTATTTGGACATAATGTTGTCCTACGACACTGATGGTCACATGAACACCTCACTCTATGACAAACGTGACGACTTCAATTTCAGCATTTCAAACTTTCCTTTTCTGAGTAGCAACATCCCTTCATCGCCTGCTTATGGCGTGTTCAAATCTCAGTTGATACGCTATGCCAGAACAAGTACCAAATATACGGATTTTGTTCTGAGAGGTAGGCGTCTTTCAGATAAGCTTCTCAGTCAGGGATATATTTGTGACCGACTAACATCGTCACTGAGGAAGTTCTACGGTCGATATGGGGAACTCGTCATACACTATGACGTCCCACTCTCCAGAATAGTGGATGATATTCTGTCATAGACCATTTGAACCATCCAACCAAAGATTGTACTCTATGTCTTCCGAAATGGAAGTAATCGGATGTGGCAGTTCTACCGAATTGAAGCGGCGGATGTTGCATGCAAGCAGGAGATGCTTACTTTTCCTGGGCACCTGGTCCCACTCCCATATCGGGAGTTCGCTTCTTTTCATATGGTGGAGGTTTTTGTTTGTTTTGGTTCAGTTTTGTTTTGGTTTGGGATATGGTCATTATCCATATTTGTCATTGTTTGTGTCGAAGCCAAAGGAAGCAAGAGCTGATTTAAGGTTATCTATTATTCCAGAGGCAGTAAGGTTTGTTTGGGTGTAAGGCACGGTCCATTTGATATTCCTGGGGGGGGGGGGGGGGGGGGGCTTTGGTTTTTTGTCGGAGCAAGATTATTTTTTTCGCCCCGTACCGGGGCAAAATTATTTCTTGCAAAGTTGGAGCAAGGAAATTTTTTAATTACAATTGATGTGAATATTAAGAATGTTTGTTTTTTCAACAGAAATTCTTTATTTTTACTCCAAACAATATTTTCATCTTAAACTTGTATTCACTTCTAAACTGAGAGAGGTGAAAGATTTTTACAATATGCGATATATAATTTTTAGTAAACAAAATGTATATAACTTATAAGGTCATATAAGAGGGCCTGATGCAAGTTTTTACATGTAGAAATGAAAACTAGTGAAAAACTTATTTAAATCCTCCTTCAAAGCTTGTAAATAAAATTAGACACGATAGTGATACATGTATTTATTAATAGTAATAAATTATATTGATAATGTATTGAAGCATTTTAATTGTGTTCAGTCACATGTATTCTTTCGTTATTTTCAAATATGAACTTGCCAGTACAGAAGAAAACTATGGGGAGCGAAGCGAGGCAACATTTTTGTATAGAAAGTAAAAACTGCGGCGAGCGAAGCGATCCGAAAATTCTTCAGGAATTTTCAGGGAATTTGATGGTTACTTTTCAAATTCAGATTACTTGTAAGAACAAGATTATTTTTTTCTGTCACACCATAAGCAAATTAATTTTTTTCATCAAAATTCAGAGCAAAATTATTTTTTTCGAAAAAAATCCAAGCCCCCCCCCCCCCCCCCCGACTATTAAATGGACCGTGCCTAAGTGGGATTTCCAGGTGTCGAATTGAAATCATACTGTCGAAATAGTACTTTTTGCAAATAAATGTGTAAGTATTCGAGGCTTTGTTCGCTGGTGTGATGACATAATGTTCTTGGAGGTTGGTAAGCTCTGTGATAACATCAGGGTCTTTAAATATAGACTCGAATCTGGTGTTCAGAGTTGATTTTCACGAAAAAAAAAAAGGATAATACGAGGACATTATTTTTTCACTTATAGCTTCGTAACTCGGCAACTTTAAAGTATATCCTTTAGAGAAAAAGAAGCAAACAATTGTGCACAAATTGGTAAGCACCTGTCATAGCTATATGACCCTTCCCAAGTAAATCCCAGTAAGTGGTAATCCGATGGATTTACTGGAACAATACGGAATAGCAGATGGCCGTCCTAAGTCGGCACTGGTTGTCCATTGGCCTCGTTGGTTTATGTGTAGTCCTTTGTGTTTGATGTTTCTGTGTTATGCGTCTCTTTCTGTGCTTGTCTGCTTGGTGTTTTTGCATTGAGTGTTTTGGGGTTTTGCTCTGGATGCTGCAACACGGTGTTGTTGGAGATCCCCTCCTTTGTTGAATGTCTGACTTGGCCATTAAACAATTTTTGCCAAATTGTTGGATTAATGCAATGACATTGTCAATTGAGTCATAGGTAACTTGAGCATTTTCATGCGGAATATTGTCATTAACCGATGTGGGGTATGTCAAATCTTGAATTACTCTGAATTTCACAGGGTCTGATTTAGGTATTACACCCAAGGGGGAGGTAACAGAACGAGATAAAGGGGCGTCTTTAAATGGGCCTGCTATCCTACCAACAGAAATTCCCTTCTAGATGTAATTTTCAATTTCTGATGAATGGTCTACAGTAGATTTATGATTTTTGACACTTTTTACATGGGGACTAGAAATACAAGGACTAGAAATACAATCAAGGTGAAATCCAAATGTGAAGTCATTGACTAGAAAATATGTTTGTACTCTGTCGAAACCTTCCAATTCTGCTTCAAGTACTTTTGGTTTGACGTGGGTTGGCAGACTTTCTTGCTCCCGTGGGGTTTGGTTGTGGGGATTGCCCTTGTCCCTTCCCTTGCCTATCTGTGCGGCATTTGATTCGTGGGTGATTTCCCCGGCAGTTTTGGCATATGTGTGCATATATATTTACAGGGGTAGGACAAGCATCTTTCTCCTTTATTAAAGTTGAAACACACTTGTCTTTTCCCCCGAAAGTGCTTCTTATCGAGTTGGACAGTGGCGGTTGCTATGGCATTTGACCTAAGTTCATCCAATGGTTTTTGCCATGGCAACAGGTCACCTTGGCTCTCTTCAAAAGTGCGAAAACTTTCATTGTATATTCGCCATGCCCGATCACCATACAAGTTACCCATTTCCCTAATGAGCAATAATTGAGCAAATGAGAGGCTTGCATTGGGTATTTCTCAAAATAAATTGCACAGAAGACGAGGAAGGCGTCAGTCCACTGCCTTAGAGTGAGCGGTGTTTTGCTCTTATTGATCTGCTGAAGCTTTATTATCCGAAACTGTATCTTCTCTGAAGTTTGGTAGTAAAACTTTGAGATCAAGAAATTGATTGTTCCAAATTTTCTCTTTTGTTTTGATAGGAATGTTTGCCCCTAATGGAATACCATCTGTTAACTTTATAATGATAGGATTGCCTTGTGTACCCGCTGACTCGCATGAAAAAAATAGCATCTAATATATTTGATACTGAATTTGAAGAGAAGCTGTTTGATAGTGATCCACCTTGTGCGGCAGGAGTTTGAGAAATCATAGTCTCTTGTGTTTGAGTGTTATTTGGTATTTCGGTCTATTGGTCGGCCACAGGCATGTTATTGCCATTCACTACTTCTGTAGTATTTTGCTGCAATTGTGCTTGTTCCTTTTGCCGTAAAATTTCTGCAGCCAACTGTTCATAGTCAATTTTATCAAACGGATTCTTTCTCTTTTTTGAGGGCAGTTTTTCAGGCTCTATTGTCATAGCTGAATCAGTGCCACTTCTTTTGGTTGTAACATTCCTTCTGGGCATGGTTCGATTTCATAAAATTAATTAAATATTGAGCAATATTATCTTAATTACTTATGCATCCCTGTATAGTGTACAGCAGATTATGCAAGAGCTAACTTTATCAAACATTTGATGCGTGCATGTGTCAGTTTAAATGTGTAAACAGCAGCACAAGAAGTTGTTTCATGGTGAATTGGCTAAAGTGTTACTGACCAAGTCTCCTTACAAATTTCGATTTATTCTAGTAACTACTCCACTACAATTTTGTCTAGAAATCTGACGTCAGCACTTCGATGCTCAACAAAGTGCTCTATTGTGAGTGCTGTTGAGATTATCGCCAGGATCTTCTTTAACTCATTTGTGTCACACTTATGCCCTTTGCCGTGTGGAGCTCGTAAAAAAGTTCCCCGCGAGGGGTTTGACAGTAAGTGTTTTGAATATATCATAGGTCATTCACTAAGGTCAAGGTCAAATATTACATTTTTTAATGAATTTTTTTTGTAAATACTATTGAGTCTGGACTATATCTGTGGAACCATATACTGGATCGCTCTGATACTTTAGAACGCTGTTGCTCAGGATTGGAAGGTTTCTTATCATCTTGACCCAAGGTCATGTGCCCAAGGTGAAGATCATTTAGTTCTTTTTAATGGAATTGTACGTACTAATCTTGTCTGAGCTATATCTGCTGAATCCTTCTGACAATTGTTTTCATATTTTAATACGTTGTTTCTCAGGACTAAATGTTTCTTATCACATTGTCCCAAGGTCACATGATTAAGGTCACTTCTTACTTTGGTAATGAAATTGTATATGCTAATCATGCCCAGGCTGAAATTGTTATGCTTATCATGTTTAGGCTTTCTATATTGAATCGTGTATCCAATCACTAATTCAGTTTTTTGTTGCGCATGATCCATACAATGTATTTTTCAGATCACCTATATCCAAGGTCATGTGACCAAAGTCAATTTCACTAAATATGAAATTGTATATGCTAATCATGTTTGGGCTTTACCTCAAACAATACAATGAATCAATTTCATGTTTGAGTATGATGTTGCCCATGACTCAAAGGTTTCACATCATCTTGGCCCAAGGTCAAAGTAACTTAGAGGGAGGGGGGAGACATCTGTTTTATTCTGAAAAACATTTGATTTAATTAAATGTAATTTAGTAAAAAGAGGTTACGATGATAAGGAAGTACAAGACTTAATTAACGATGTGTTGAATCATTACATTCGCACTGACGCTCTGAATGACTCGGGTAAAATAGAGAACAATGACAAATATGGATAATGACCATATCATCCCATTAGTTTTCATAACTGCATATAACCATTGCATAAGGAATCTAAAGAGTAAATTACTGAAATACTGGCATATATTACGAAGGGATGAGGATTGTAAGAAAGTCTTTTCAAACATAATAATCATTGCATACCGCAGGCATAAAATTTGAGCGATATGCTCACTTCTGCAAAAACTAAATAATTATGCAAATGGACTCCTGACGATGGCGGATTTGCAATTTATTTAAAAAATATATTGTTTGAAATACAAAGAAAACTTTGTATATTCATAATTAACCTCGAACATATCACACCGCCGAAACACTAAATTAGTGTCGGGTCTAAGTGAGTTGAGCTACTTGGCTGATGGGAGCCACTCTTTTAAAATCATTATATTTGGCGCGAAATTTATAGAAAAATGTTCAAGGAACACGTGGAATATGTGATTCTGATTGGTGTTGTTCTGATTATAAGGCAATTGCCAAACTTATTTGTCTAAACCAATGAAAGTTGTCTGCAAAATGTCATGGTCATTTTTTTCATTCTTGTGTAACGTGTTTGGGTTCGAGCTTCTTAGATAGAACAATGAAAATAAATGAGCATGGAACGAAAAGTCTACGAGTCAATATATACAGAATGAAACCTTAAAAATATTTACAAGGAATTATGCCTTAATTCAAGAATCACTTTAATCAACAACAAAATAATTAGACGGGGCCTTATATAACTTTGAGTCTCTGGGACCGATTGCTGGAGACCTTAGCTTCGAGCACTTATTCTCCAACACCAGGTGCTACAGGTCTATGTCTCTCAGACCTATAGTGATGTATACCTCTATGCGCTTCACACTTATATAACTTCTATACCACACATGTATCTATCTAAATCTACAGTGCATCTATTTATAGCAATGTCTATAAATAATCCTCACCAAAATAAATGTGCGCCTTGTCTGCTCGGCTTCTCATTAACGACTGACTAAATGTGCCGGCTCGCTTCCTTATATACTGTTCGTATTTCGCAATACCTCGGACTTTACCCATGCAACATCAAAAGCGAAAGTAGGTCCGAATTTATAATACTACGAAGACATATCGTGTGCCAACTTGATCACACTTGGAACGTGACAAATAATTTAAGACAAAGAACTATGAATTATAATTTCATGCACTTTAAAACAGGGCAAAGCATTATTAATCATAATTTCATATAATTTAACAAAGGGTTAAGTATTGTTCATAATAATTTCGGACAGTTCAGTTTAATAAATGGTAAATAGGTCTAGCATTTAACATATGGCACATAGGTCTTTTTGCATTTTAGATAACTGAAACGCTATGACATGAAACGACGATTTAAAGATAATTCACATGTATCCAATTTATGTGGTAGTTTTATAATGAAAGTTAGACAGGGCGAAGAATCATAGTAAAAGGATGAAACAACTCTACATGGTTCGAAGTGATTTTTTGACTTAATGTTTGTAATGTGAGTAAATGACAAATATGGATAATGACCATATCCCTGTCTACAGTACAAAATCGATAATTCAGAAAATCAGAAACCGAAGGCATACAAAATCAGGATAAAACAGGAACCAAAGCAAACAAAAACAAAGACCTCCACCATATGAAAAGAAGCGAACTCCCGATATGAGAGTGAGACCAGGTGCCCAGGAAGAGTAAGCATCTCCTGCTTGCATGCAACACGCGTCGCTTCAATTCGGTAGATCCGTCACATCCGGTTACTTCCATTTTGGAAGATATAGAGTACAATATTTGGTTGGATGGTTCAAATGGTCTATGACAGAATATCATCCACCATTCTGGATAGTGGGACATCATAGTGTATGACGAGTTCCCCATATCGACCGTAGAACTTCCTCAGTGACGATGTTAGTCTGTCACAAACATATCCCTGACTGAGAAGCTTATCTGAAAGACGCCTAGCTCTCAGAACAAAATCCGTATATTTGGTATTTGCTCTGGCATAGCGTATCAACTGAGATATGTACACGCCATAAGCAGGCGATGAAGGGATGTTGCTACTCAGAAAAGGAAAGTTCGTAATGCTGAAATTGAAGTCGTCACGTTTGTCATAGAGTGAGGTCTTCATGTGACCATCAGTGTCGTAGGACAACATTATGTCCAAATAGGATGCTGAATTATTTGTCTCTGTAGTTTCTTTGACTTGAAGCTCCGAAGGATAGATACTGCTCAGGTAATCCGCGAATTTTGGATTATTGATGGACAACACATCGTCTATGTATCTGTAAGTGAAGTTGGAAGTCAGAAGCTAAGTATCTTTTCCCTTCAGAGACCAACGATTGAATGAATTCAGCTTCGTACGAGTAAAGGAAAATGTCGGCAAGGAGTGGGGCACAATTGGTCCCCATTGGAATTCCGACAATTTGCTGGAAGACCTTTCCTCCAAACGCCACAAAAATGTTGTCGATCAGAAAGTTTAACATCTGAATAATGTCTGTTTCAGTGTACTTATTTTCAGAATCTGACTTTTCTTTTACAAAGTAGGTTTTGTCATAGTTAACAACAATATAAATTTGTATTTGCGATTACCGTTCTTACTTGTAAACGCATTACTTATAATTTTTGCGAGTCTTTCTTTCAATTTAGAATGTGGAATTGTAGTGTAAAGTGTCGAAAAATCAAAGGTTTTGATCGAATGGACTCTACTAAAATGAGTGGATTTCAGATGTTCTATAAGTTCCTTCGAATTCTTTAAAATCCACATCTGGTTGATACCACTGCGAGAATATACTGTCGAACAATATTTTTGTAGCCCAGATTTGATTTCAGATAAAACTTTGGTGAGTAAGATCGATACAGATTTGGTAGAACATTTTGAGGAACCAGCGATGAAACGATGTTTGTACGGATTCTTATGCATTTTAGGTATGCAGTATAAGTATGGTAAATCTAAATCTAAATTGGTAGTGTCGAAGCCAAAGGAAGCAAGAGCTGATTTGTGGTTATCTATTATTTCAGAGGCAGAAAGGTTTGTTGTGGTGTAAGTGGGATTTCCAGGTGTCGAATTTAAACCCAACTCTTTAACTAGACTGTCGAAATAGTACTTTTTGCAAGTAAATGTGTAATTGAGGCTTTGTCCGCTGGTGTGATGACATAATGTTCTTGGAGGTAGGTAAGTTCTGTTATAACATCAGGGTCTTTAAAAAGTTAATCGATTAATTCTAGATAAAAGTAACCCTCTGATTGATTTTATCCATTCGGAAAGGGTGTCGAGCTGTACATCCTCTTTCTTTGCCCAACGTCTTGCATATTCCTCACAAGAGTCCATGATAATTTTGACATTTTGGTTCCATGTAAAGGACATACTTTCTCTGTATTTCGGACCCTTTTTTAACAATTCTCTCAACTTGTCGTTCTTGACTATACTAAGGTCACCAGTAATAACGTGTCCACAAGGAGAGTAGTTGAAATCCGATGAAGAACATTCGCAGGAAAGTGGATGTAGTGAGGGATTACTTAAATCAATACACTGCAAGAATCGTTTGTAATTGTAAATTTTAGATGCAACTGTTGGTGTGTAGCTATAGGAAATACAAGGAGTCTCTTTTCGTTTGAAATATGGTGAGATTTTTTCTGTGACAGTTTTGTGATTCAAAATTTGACCAAGATTCAAGTTATCAATACCTTTTTTTGCAAATCTTACTTTAATGAAAGGGCGCTTTGTTTTCTCCTCTGATTTATCTGATCTAACTGCTTGAAATAAACGAAAAGTAGAAATGTCCAAGATGACTCCTTGTAGTCTGTATTATGTTACACATATATTTTTCTTTAATATAAAAATAATATGTTATAAATGTAAACGTCTTCATATTGAATAGCATCATTTAAGAACAGATAAATTGGCAACATGGACCAGACATGCACGTTTCGAGTACTTAACCCTCGTCAGTGATCCTCAAATCTAAACAATTTAATATGCCAAAAAAGTATGAAAGTTACTATGTCGAAAAAGCGTACCGAAAGACGTAGCAGAATGGGTTGGATATGATGTTACAGGACCCACGTTTTAGAAATTTCAAGAAATTTTGATAACAGAATTTAAGAATGCGTTGAAGAAACGATCAACCGAAATTGATCGAACTTGGCTAAATGTGCCCTCGGGGACTCCTGATCCACCAGCAGTGACACTCACAAATTGGTATAAATGTAAACGTCTTCATATTGAATAGCATCATTTAAGAACAGATAAATTGGCAACATGGACCAGACATGCACGTTTCGGGTACTTTACCCTCTTCAAAGTCTATAAATTATTTTTTACTCATACAAAGAAATGCATACTTCAGATTAAGAAAATACTTTTTAATGATATTGGATATATTAACAGGCGCGAACAGCAAAATTGATGATGGACGTGCATATTATCACGATTTTTTTATTCGTTCTCTTGTTCTTCAACGGTGAGTCGAAAAACTTCTTACATGTAACGTATTGTCACCCAGGTGACACAGAGGAGGTGACTAACGTGTGCGATGACAAGGGTACAACTAGTCCTATCATAGACCTAAGGAGGATAGTGGACACTCTCAGAACGTTATATACATTATTGGAGATGTTACAATTGATAAAGATGAAGAGTTGGTACCAAATCTGAACACTATAATTTTGAGACCTATAAAGCCTGTTGATTGCAGTAAATTTATCAGATTACCAGAGGTGAAAACTTTGAGTAAAGGAGAAGAATTGTGCAAGGTATGATCAATGAATTTTGAATGATTTTTATGCCATTATGGAAAGTATATATTTCCTGGCTTTGTACTTGCATCTTACAGATAAAGTGCACACAAACTTGTCTGCAAATTTTCAAACGAGCTCCTTTAGCATCAGATCCCTCCCATCCTACTACGTCTTTCGGAAGACTTTTTCGACATAGTAACTTTCATACTTTTTTGGCATATTACATTGTTTAGATTTGGGATCACTGATGAGGGTTAAGTACCCGAAACGTGCATGTCTGGGTCCACGTTGCCAATTTATCTGTTCTTAAATGATGCTATTCAATTTGAAGACGTTTACATTTCAAATGGAACATTTATTCAATAAATATAGATATAATGTTAAACGTCTTTAAATTCAATAGCATCATTTAAAACCTGATAAATTTACAGCATGGAACAGACATGCACGTTTCGGGTACTAAACCCTCGTCAGTGATAATTGGTTTAAACAACGTAATACGGCCAAAAAGTATGGAAATTATTATGTCCAAAAATGTACCAAAAGACGTTGCAGAATGGATGGGATATGATGCTACAGGACCCACGTTATAGAAATTTCAAGAAATTTTGTAACAGAAAATTTCAGATGCGTTGAAAAAAGAAGGGAGGAGATCTCCAACAAAACCCCGTTGCAGCATCAATAGTAAAACACCAAAACACCCGATGCAAAAACACAAAAGACGAGTACAGCACGAGACGGAAAAGAGACACACGACATGTAAACATCAAACACAAAAGACTACACATAAACCGACGAGACCAATTGGTAACCGGTGCCGACTTTGGACGGCCATCTGTCACGCAAGTAGCAAATGGTGTGGTTATCCTGGATTACGTGCGCACAACCCACCACTTCTCCAATTACCCAGAGGTCTCGAAGAACGTACAATTGTTGTGTAAAACAACCTCCTCACTGTAAGATGACATCAAACAAACAAGACCGCGAAACGCAGAGGCCCCATAGACACAGATGGATATGTAAATGGATATAAAAAGAGGGCATGCGTAATACAGTCCGTGCTCTGCCGGCTGTAGCGAGCTCATGTATGTAATCACCCGAGGAGTCCGACTGACATTCAGAGAGGACAGGTGGTCGGGGCCCTGTCTTCTCTAAAGAGGTTTGGACAGGGCCCGTCATGGAGTCCCGTCGTCACAGTCAGTCAGAGTGCAAGTCTCAAGGATGCGCTCGTACAAGACTGAAGATTGGTCAGGTACCAAGCCTAGTGTCCGTCTGGTGACATTAGGATCATACCCGCGGTATAAAAGGCGTTTGGTGATTCTAACGCATTTTCGATGGTAATGCTGCCTACCTTTGATCCTTTTTATTTTGTTTATCATATCACCATAAAAGACAGGTTGTGTAATACCTATAGTAATGTACTCTGTTGCATGTATAGATCCGAATTTTAAAAGAAGTTGACTGTAATTTTTGTAAAATTTCCAGAAAGTCTTAACTAGTTTATGAAAGCGGAAACCTTGACCTAAAAGTTTTTTGGTAATTTGTAAATTTCTACTGTGAAAATCCAAAATATCAGTACATGCTCTAGCGTACCGGATGAGCTGTGATATGTAAATGCCCATGATGGTAATCTTTGAACATCACCGTCAAGCCAAGGGAAATTAACTATGTTGAATCCAAAATCATCCCTTTTGTCATATACACTTGTATGAATCTTTCCGTTTACAATTTTGATATTTAGATCCAAAAAGGGTGTTTCTGTATTTGAAAGGTTTGCCTTGTTAAGGGTTTATTCTTGTGGATAAATTTCATTCTTATATAATTCAAAAGCAGGATTGTCAATGTTTAGAATATCATCCAGATACCTAGAAGTATTATTGAAACATTTCAGCTCATCAAATTTTCTTTGCTTTTGAAGATTTTGGATAAATTCTTTTTCATAAGTGAATAAAAATAAATCTGCAACAAGAGGCGCACAGTTAGTACCCATAGGGATTCCTACAACCTGTTTGTATAGATCCTCACCAAATCTAACATAAATATTGTCCAAGAGGAAGGACAAGTCATTACACAGGTCACTACATGTCCATGATTTGTATGATTTGTAGTCTGTCGAGGAAAAGAAACCCTTCGATTCAGATGTACAAATGTAAGTTTTTCGCTCTCGATCAAAACACCATTTAATGAGATTAGATAATCGATCATTAATTTTGTCATGAGGAAGTGTGGTGTACATATTAGAGAAGTCGTATGAAGAAATCGTATTGGCTTGGAAATTTCCATATTTCATTTTTTCAATAACATCCCCTGAATTCTTAATAGACCAAAATAAATTTACATCGTTCCTGTTTAGAACCGTTTCACAATATCTAGTTATGTGTTCTTTAATAGCAGTAAGTGCTGACGTCAGATTTCTTGACAAAATTGCAGTGGAGCAGTTACAAGAATTAGCAATAAATCGAAATTTGTAAGGATGACAAATATGGATAATGACCATATCCCTGTATACAGCACAAAATCGAGACTTGTACAGTTTCGGTATGCAATATAGTGTTGGGAGATCCAATTTAGAAATAGAGATATTGAATGAAGACAGTTCACTGTTATGCTTGCCTAAAATGTTAGATGCACTTTCATTGCTTTTGATATATGTATTAGTAGACGAAAGTTCCGAAATCAAAGTTGATATGTAGTAACGTTTTCAAATGATAATGGTGTTGTTGGCTGCTTTATCAGCTGGTGTAAAGACATATTTTTCATGTAATTTACTTAGTTTGGATTTGAAATATATGAAGAGACAGACGATCAATATTTAATTATTCATTGACATATAGACTCCATTTACTTATTATACCTGTAGAAAAGGATCCATGACTCGTCCATCCACAACTTCATCCATTGGATCAACCACTAGGTCCGATCCTTCAAGCAGCTCTAAGTTTAACACCCTTCCCAAACAGGACATTGGATCAGCAACTGAGTCTAAGACTCCCAGCAGGACATAGGATCAGCCACTGAGTCTACCACTCCAAGCAGCTCTAAGTTTAACACCCTTCCCAAGCAGGACATTGGATCAGCCACTGATTCTACGACTCCAAGCAGCCCTAAGTATAACACTCTCCCCAAGCAGGACATTGGATCAGCCACTGAGTCTACAATTCCAAGCAGCTCTAAGTTTAACACCTTTCCCAATCAGGACATTGGATCAGCCACTGAGTCTACGACTCCAAGCAACTCTAAGTTTAACACCTTTCCCAAGCAGGACATTGGATCAGCCATTGAGTCTACGACTCCAAGCAGCTCTAAGTTTAACAGCTTTCCCAAGCAGGACATTAGATCAGCCACTGAGTCTACAACTCTAAGCAGCTCTAAGTTTAACACCTTTCACAAACAGGACATTAGATCAGCCAGAGTCTACAACTCTAAGCAGCTCTAAGTTTAACACCTTTCACAAACAGGACATTGGATCAGCCACTGAGTCTACTACTCCAAACAGCCCTAAGTTTAACACCTTTCCCAAGCAGGACATTGGATCAGCCACTGAGTCTACAACTCTAAGCAGCTCTAAGTTTAACACCTTTCACAAACAGGACATTGGATCAGTCACTGAGTCTATAACTCCAAACAACCCTAAGTTTAACACTCTCCCCAAGCAGGACATTGGATAAGCCACTGAGTCTACTACTCCAAGCAGCCCTAAGTTTAACACCTTTCCCAAGCAGTACATTGGATCAGCCACGGAGTCTAAGACTCAAAGCAGCCCTAAGCTTAACACTCTCCCCAAAGCAAGACATTGGATCAGCCACTGAGTCAACACCTTTCCCAAGCAGGACATTGGGTCTACGACTCCAAATAGCCCTAAGTTTAACACCTTTCCCAAGCAGGACATTGGATCAGCCACTGAGTCTAAGACTCCAAGCAGCTGTATATGGGGATACGGTCGTTATCCATATTTGTCATTTTAGTCGACGCCCTCTAAAAGTGCACGTACTGATAGGAAATCCTGTCCCACCTCCACTTTTCTTCCACCATCCTCCCCGATAGTAACTTTGAACGTTTTTATTCCTGGCCGCCCCTCTCCCCCCAACTCCGGCCTTTTAATTTGAATGTTCCGGAACTCTTCCCGGAGGTCAGCCCATCCCGATCTGTTCCCTTCTTCTGTTCATATAACTTCTCTCCAACTCAGTTCGTCTTTCCATCTCCCTCCTCTCCTCCTCCCTTCAATGAGTTAAAAAAGATCCTGACAATAATCTCAACAGCACTTACAATAGAGTACCAATGACAAATATGGATAATGACCATATCCCTGTCTACAGTACAAAATCGATAATTCAGAAAATCAGAAACCGAAGGCATACAAATGACAAATATGGATAATGACCATATCCCTTTTATATAATGACCAAAATCAGGATAAAACAGGAACCAAAGCAAACAAAAACAAAAACCTCCACCATATGAAAAGAAGCGAACTCCCGATATGAGAGTGAGACCAGGTGCCCAGGAAGAGTAAGTATCTCCTGCTTGCATGCAACACCCGTCGCTTCAAATCGGTAGAACTGTCACATCCGGTTACTTCCATTTTGGAAGATATAGAGTACAATCTTTGGTTGGATGGTTCAAATGGTCTATGACAGAATATCATCCACCATTCTGGATAGTTGGACATCATAGTGTATGACGAGTTCCCCATATCGACCGTAGAACTTCCTCAGTGACGATGTTAGTCGGTCACAAACATATCCCTGACTGAGAAGCTTATCTGAAAGACGCCTAGCTCTCAGAACAAAATCCGTATATTTGGTACTTGCTCTGGCATAGCGTATCAACTGAGATATGAACACGCCATAAGCACGCGATGAAGGGATGTTGCTACTCAGAAAAGGAAAGTTCGTAATACTGAAATTGAAGTCGTCACGTTTGTCATAGAGTGAGGTGTTCATGTGACCATCAGTGTCGTAGGACAACATTATGTCCAAATAGGATGCTGAATTATTTGTCTCTGTAGTTTCTTTGACTTCAAGCTCCGAAGGATAGATACTGCTCAGGTAATCCGCGAATTTTGGATTATTGATGGACAACACATCGTCTATGTATCTGTAAGTGAAGTTGAAGTCAGAAGCTAAGTATCTTTTCCCTTCAGAGACCAAAGATTGAATGAATTCAGCTTCGTACGAGTAAAGGAAAATGTCGGCAAGGAGTGGGGCACAATTGGTCCCCATTGGAATTCCGACAATTTGCTGGAAGACCTTTCCTCCAAACACCACAAAAATGTTGTCGATCAGAAAGTTTAACATCTGAATAATGTCTGTTTCAGTATACTTATTTTCAGAATCTGACTTTTCTTTTACAAAGTAGGTTTTGTCATAGTTAACAACAATAAATTTGTATTTGCGATTACCGTTCTTACTTGTAAACGCATTACTTATAATTTTTGCGAGTCTTTCTTTCAATTTAGAATGTGAAATTGTAGTGTAAAGCGTCGAAAAATCAAAGGCTTTGATCGAATGGACTCTACTAAAATGAGTGGATTTCAGATGTTCTAAAAGTTCCTTCGAATTCTTTAAAATCCACATCTGGTTGATACCACTGCGAGAATATACTGTCGAATAATATTTCTGAGCATCGACAGACACCTAGCAAGCTAGAGGTGGGATCAGGTACACGGGAGGAGTAAGCATCCCTTTTTGGCTAGCCGCACTCGCTGTCGATGTTTGTTGTGAAGTGTGTTATAGTGCTATGTTGTTAGAATTGTTAGAAAAAAAGGGAGGAGATCTCCAACAAGACCCCGCTGCAGCATCAACACCAAAACACCCCGATGCAAAAACACAAAAGACGAGTACAGCACGAGACGGAAAAGAGACACACGACATGTAAACATCAAACACAAAAGACTAGACCAATGGGCAACCGGTGCCGACTTTGGACGGGAACATTATTAGTTATTTGGTTGTTTCTTTCCCACATGATCGTTTCACTTGTATGCATTGATTACCTTTAAATTATACTCTTCCTAATGTCACCAGACGGACACTAGGCTTGGTACTTGACCAATCTACAGTCTTGTACAAGCGCATCCTTGAGACTTGCACTCTGACTGACTGTGACGACGGGACTCCATGACGGGCCCTGTCCAAACCTCTTTAGAGAAGACAGGGCCCCGACCACCTGTCCTCTCTGAATGTCAGTCGGACTTCTGGGGTGATTGCATACATGAGATCGCTTCAGCCGGCAGAGCACGGACTGTATTACGCATGCCCTCTTTTTATATCCATTTACATATTCATCTGTGTCTCTGGGGCCTCTGCGTTTTGCGGTCTTGCTTGTGTGATGTCATCTTATAGTGAGGAGGTTGTTTTACACCACACTTGTACGTTCTTCGAGACCTCTGGGTAATTGGAGAAGTGAGAGGGTTGTGCGCACGTAATCCAGGATAACCACACCATTTACCACTTGCGTGACAGATGGCCGTCAAAAGTCGGCACCGGTTACCCATTGGTCTCGTCGGTTTATGACAAATATGGATAATGACCATATCCCTGTCTACAATACAAAATCGATAAATCAGAAACCGAAGGCATACAAAATCAGGATAAAACAGGAACCAAAGCAAACAAAAACAAAAACCTCCACCATATAAAAAGAAGCGAACTCCCGATATGAGAATGAGACCAGGTGCCCAGGAAGAGTAAGCATCTCCTGCTTGCATGCAACACCCGTCGCTTCAATTCGGTAGAACTGTCACATCCGGTTACTTCCATTTTGGAAGATATAGAGTACAATCTTTGGTTGGATGGTTCAAATGGTCTATGACAGAATATCATCCACCATTCTGGATAGTGGGACATCATAGTGTATGACGAGTTCCCCATATCGACCGTAGAACTTCCTCAGTGACGATGTTAGTCGGTCACAAACATATCCCTGACTGAGAAGCTTATCTGAAAGACGCCTAGCTCTCAGAACAAAATCCGTATATTTGGTACTTGCTCTGGCATAGCGTACCAACTGAGATATGAACACGCCATAAGCAGGCGATGAAGGGATGTTGCTACTCAGAAAAGGAAAGTTCGTAATGCTGAAATTGAAGTCGTCACGTTTGTCATAGAGTGAGGTGTTCATGTGACCATCAGTGTCGTAGGACAACATTATGTCCAAATAGGATGCTGAATTATTTGTCTCTGTAGTTTCTTTGACTTCAAGCTCCGAAGGATAGATACTGCTCAGGTAATCCGCGAATTTTGGATTATTGATGGACAACACATCGTCTATGTATCTGTAAGTGAAGTTAAAGTCAGAAGCTAAGTATCTTTTCCCTTCAGAGACCAACGATTGAATGAATTCAGCTTCGTACGAGTAAAGGAAAATGTCGGCAAGGAGTGGGGCACAATTGGTCCTCATTGGAATTCCGACAATTTGCTGGAAGACCTTTCCTCCAAACACCACTACAAAAATGTTGTCGATCAGAAAGTTTAACATCTGAATAATGTCTGTTTCAGTGTACTTATTTTCAGAATCTGACTTTTCTTTTACAAAGTAGGTTTTGTCATAGTTAACAACAATAAATTTGTATTTGCGATTACCGTTCTTACTTGTAAACGCATTACTTATAATTTTTGCGAGTCTTTCTTTCAATTTAGAATGTTGAATTGTAGTGTAAAGTGTCGAAAAAATCAAAGGCTTTGATCGAATGGACTCTACTAAAATGAGTGGATTTCAGATGTTCTAAAAGTTCCTTCGAATTCTTCAAAATCCACATCTGGTTGATACCACTGCGAGAATATACTGTCGAACAATATTTTTGTAGCCCAGATTTGATTTCAGATAAAACTTTGGTGAGTAAGATCGATACAGATTTGGTAGAACATTTTGAGGAACCAGCGATGAAACGTTGTTTGTACGGATTCTTATGCATTTTAGGTATGCAGTATAGGTGTGGTAAATCTAAATCTATGTGTAGTCTTTTGTGTTTGATGTTTACATGTCATGTGTCTCTTTTCCGTCTCGTGCTGTACTCGTCTTTTGTGTTTTTGCATCGGGTGTTTTGGTGTTTTACTGTTGATGCTGCAACGGGGTCTTGTTGGAGATCCCCTCCCTTCTATTCATGTTTATCAAGATTCTATTCATTCATCCCGCGAAACCTTACTTTTTACTTCAGTATTACAGTGTAACGGTCGTAGCCATAGCAGTATACATTTTCTAACCTCAAAGCAAAATGAATATTTCATTTTAGCCTTATTATAAGAATCTTTGAAGAACTGTTAGTATGTTTTGTTTGAATATTAAAATGAAGTACTATGAATATGTTTGTAACGTTTTATATCTTACTGTTACAAAATTATAATCGCTAATTTTCGAGATTTACTTTAAAACGTCATAATGATATAGAATAGCAGCGGACGTGAGTCATTGCATTCACACCAGAGATCCAATCAGAGAAGGTATTCTTCACGTCATATCTATATTTGTATTAAGGGATTACTTTTGTACTTTTAGAGTGACCGTTAGGGAAATATTTTTTAGGATATATTCGTAGGGGTTAGGGAGTGCTGTAAGGGTAGATTGCCCGGCAATATTTTGAACTTTTACATATTTTAATTAGTCGGTAGGGATTTGCTTGTGTAGGGTCAAGAAGTGCATACTTCTGGCAGTAAACAATTATTTATAGATTACATATATTATATTGCGAAATGCTCTAGTAAGGGCTGCGAAAAGCGGATTGCTTTTGTAGGACGTAAGTAGCATACGCTTTCATAGTTTATTTCTATAATTCAGGTTATTTCTATAATTTATTAAATCAGAACATACATTGACTGCTGGCTCGACCCGGGGTATATTGTATTGTTTACTACTCGTGTGATCATATTTATTATATATTGCTACTGTTACTTGTTATTTGTTGAACATATCTATAGAGAGATCAATAGATCTAAACATTGAAATGATAAACTCGCTCTCTCTCATTTCTTACAATCATTTAGAAGTACAACCCAAACAAGCAACGCAGCACTGGTGGCAGCGCTTTCCTTTTATATATTTAGAGTAAATTTTTGAAGAGAGAGAGAGAGAATCTATCCAGATTTTAGAATTTTTTGAATCTAGGTTTTTGTTCTAAATAAAATGCATTTGAGAAATAGGCAATTGGAATCTCCATTTTTTCCTCATACCATGGCGAGTAGTGCTTCTACGACCGTATCAAGCATGAATACGCTGTGTTGCTTGGGCCCCTGCGTTTTGCGGTCTTGTTTGTGTGTGGTCATCTGACTGTGAGGAGGTTGTTTTACACCACAATTGTACGTTCTTCGAGACCGCTAGGTAATCGGAAAAATGGGAGGGTTGTGCGCACGTAATCCAGGATAACCATACCTTCTTGTTGGAGATCTCCTCCCTTCTTCTGCTATTTCCGTGGCAGATTGCCGTCCTAAGTCGGCACCGGTTGCCCATTGGTCTCGTTGGATTATGTGTAGTCCTTTGTGTTTGATGTTTCTGTGTTGTGCGTTGACGTTCCTTGTCCCTTGTGCGTCTCTTTTTTGTGCTTGTCTGCTTTGTGTTTTTGCATTGGGTGTTTTGGGGTTTTGCTGTGGGTGCTACAACTTGGTGTTGTTGGAGATCCCCTCCTTTGTAATACCTAGTAGAGTGACAAAAACTGTTGTATCCGAGAGGGCTACGGTTTCCAGTTATTCAACGTGTATTTCAAGCGCGAACGTGCGTGTGCCTCGCGAAAACGAGAGGATGGATGACGGCAACGGAAATCTGATTTCATCGTCGAAATCAAATAATGAACATCACAGGGAATATGATAATCTGATAGCTTCGCCTATGATTTTCACGCGAGATCTTAACGCTGACCGAGAAAGTAGCAATGGTGCGCAATTGTTACGTGGTTAAGACAGTGGTTATGATAGTCGAAATGGTACGAATCACACTATGTTTCAAAGACAAAGTAACTTTGATGAGAAATAGAAAGTTTCTCAAAGAGTCGGAGCACTGCCAAGAATCAACTCCAAAATAAAAATTCTACCCATAGGTTGCCACAGTACTCCACACAAGATAACAACCGATTTTAAACAGACGATCCAGAGCTTCGCGTGCTGCATGAATGGATGATATACCTACTACAGGGGAAATACCGACTACAAAATCAGGATAAAACATGAACTAAAGCAAACAAACAAAAACCTCCACCATATGAAAAGAAGCGAACACCCGATATGAGAGTGAGACCAGGTGCCCAGGAAGAGTAAGCATCTCCTGCTTGCATGCAACACCCGTCGCTTAAATTCGGTAGAACTGTCACATCCGGTTACTTCCGCTCTGGAAGATATAGAGTACAATCTTTGGTTGGATGGTTCAAATGGTCTATGACAGAATATCATCCACCATTCTGGAAAGTGGGACATCATAGTGTATGACGAGTTCCCCATATCGACCGTAGAACTTCCTCAGTGACGATATTAGTCGGTCACAAACATATCCCTGACTGAGAAGCTTATCTGAAAGACGCCTAGCCCTCAGAACAAAATCCGTATATTTGGTACTTGCTCTGGCATAGCGTATCAACTGAGATATGAACACGCCATAAGCAGGCGACGAAGGGATGTTGCTACTCAGAAAAGGAAAGTTGCTGAAATTGAAGTCGTCACGTTTGTCATAGAGTGAGGTGTTCATGTGACCATCAGTGTCGTAGGACAACATTATGTCCAAATAGGATGCTGAATTATTTGTCTCTGTAGTTTCTTTGACTTCAAGCTCCGAAGGATAGATACTGCTCAGGTAATCCGCGAATTTTGGATTATTGATGATCCTGTCTGGTCCACGTTGCCAATTTAACTGTTCTTAAATTATGTTATTCAATTTGAAGACGTTTCATCATATCCCAACCATCCTGCTACGTCTTTCGGTACGCTTTTTCGACATAGTAACTTTCATACTTTTTTGGCATATTACATTGTTTAGATTTGAGGATCATTGATGAGGGTTGAGTACCCGAAACATGCATGTCTGGTCCACGTTGCCAATTTAACTGTTCTTAAATGATGCTATTCATTTTGAAGACGTTTTCATTGATACCACTTGGTGAGTGTCACTGCTGGTGGACCAGGAGTCCCCAAGGGCACATGTAGCCAAGTTCGATCAATTTCGGTTGATCGGTTCTTCAACGCATTCTAAATTTCTGTTATCAAAATTTCTTGAAATTTCTAAAAAGTGGGTCCTGTAGCACCATTTTCCACCCATCCTGCTACGTCGTTCGGTACGTTTTTTCGACATAGTAACTTTCATACTTTTTTGGCATATTACATTGTTAAGACTTGAGGATCACTGATGAGGGTTGAGTACCCGAAACATGCATGTCTGGTCAACGTTGCCAATTTAACTGTTCTAAAATGATGCTATTCAATTTGAAGACGTTTACATTCAAATAAATGGGATAAATATATTACCCTTTTGATGGCCGCTTATAGAAGTTACTACTCACCCTGCAACAGGTTACAGTCCAAATATGAAGATGCTAGGGAGAGAAGTTAACTTGCCCATTCATATTGTCTATCCTTTCCCAGTAAATGAATCACCTTGCCACCAGAAGTTTGAATCTCCTTGGGCAGGGCCTTACATTATCCATATTTGTCTTAATAGTAGAAGTATACAGTCATGTGGTTTACACAATCAAAAACAGACACCAGACAGAGACTACCCAGCATGACAGACTGAAGCCATGCCATGTTCTAGATGTTCCAAAATGGGCAAGAAGGCTATGTTCAAAATTTCAGAATTAAATTACCCCCCCCCCCCCCCCCACAAATCTGTTCTTTATTTTTTTTTTCAGATGTATTTTCATTGTAGCTAGTGCTGTCAAACTGCAAAGATTAAGAGAAATGCTATCTGGCACTACATAAGGATGCATGTACCAATGCAGAGGGCACCATTTTCCTGCAGTTTATGTGGCCATGGAAGAACCACACTAAAGGATACTCCAGTCATATCATGCACAAGATGACGTGTCCCGACATGATTGAGGAATCATTCTTCCAAAGATCTAACAACCCATATGAAGTCATAGTTGGACAGGACATAGTAGACTTTTTTCACCGTGACGAACTTCGCACTTCGCACTTAAAGTCATAAGTTGGTTGCCGAAAAAAGCGCATTAGTTGTACAGGAAGTCCAATTTACCATTCCATTGAGTATACTTATCAAAATGTACATGACTCCGCTTATGAATTTATACGCGAACGGCAGCTACGCCACTTTTTCTTCAATGTTCGAAGTGCGAAGTTCGAAGTGCAAAGTTCGTCACGATGAAAAATGTCTAGTAGTAGCCATCTTCGGTACCCCAGGCTATTTGTGCTTTGGCTGAATACCCTGGGTCATATCTTACTATTTCAGGGATTTAAAAGAAATAGCTCTTCTTCGTGAAGTTAAAAAACTGACGGTAATGGCTGCGTGCAGACAAGTGAGGACAGTATGTGAATCGTACACAAGAGGGAATTTTTGTCGGTTAACTGCATATTTGTATCGAAAACATCTAATTAATAATTCGATTATTGTCTCAAGGCATCAAGAAGTACCGTACCTAGTCAAACATGCACTGTTTATTATCGCTATCCTAAAGATGTTTGTAAACAATTATGTGATCGGATAAAAAAGTTTGTGAGGGAGCCAATCAGCAACATTTGCATATAAATGGAAATCCCCGAAGTAGTACCATCTGACCCAGGGTATTCAGCCAAAGCGCAAATAGCCTGGGGTACCGAGGATGAGTAGTAGAAGGACAAGGTATAGTGAACGCAGGACAAACTGAGGTAGCAGTTGTGCGAGGTGTTGTAGCAGCAGGAGGGGAAAGTGAGATGAAAGAAGAATCAGAGAAAAGAACTGGTGTAGATACAAAGTTGGAGACAGAGGCAGCAGAGGTGAAAGACGGACAGGGAATAGATGAGTTTCAGCTAGATTTGGTAGGCGAAAATATGGACGTGGATGAAGATTTGGTAGGTAGTAAGTAGGGCTGGGCGGTGCACCGAAAATTTCGGTGCTTCGAAATTAGCATTGTCGGTTCGATGCACCGACGTAGAATTCCAGATTTCGATTCGGTTCAGACGTAATTTATCAAAGTAAACTAAAGTCAAATAGTGACCAGAAAATGTTTGAAATTGCTTAGAAATTATATTTAAGAAGGCCAAAAAGTAAGAAAAGAGCAAACATTCACTTATTTACGTACACCCCCCCCCCCCCTTTCAGACCTTCCATGAAAAGGAAAGTGAAAGTAGCTCTACTTTCGCTTTCCGTGAACTGATCAGAGGAAGCTTTGTACAAACAGCAACAAGAATAAACGGGATTGTAGTTGCCAAATATCATGTAAGGAAAGCTATGTCCACTGAAATATATACTGTGAAACCTGTCAATACTTGGTTGTTGAAAAATGAGATGTTGAAAGGGCAAGGGGCGATAAGGGACTCTCTAGGCCCAAAATTGTTGTTAATTCCGAAAATTTAAAAATATTGAAATTGATACTGAAATTGATTAAAGGAAGATTGTCTTCAATAGGTTCAACTTAAAAAATGTTCGATTTCATTTTTTCATTAGAGTTATCCCCCTTTGAAATCACCTATGAAACCGGAAATGAACAAAAAATCAATAAATTTTCGCTTTTGATGGCGAAATTAGACTTGGCCACATCAAAACAACAAGTTCATATTTTGTCTGTATGTCCGTATAAGTATTTTGTAAATGTTGTAAAAGTATGAATCTGTTGTTTTCATGTGGCCACATCGAAAACGGAATGAAATCAATTACTGTTACCAAGAGATCGGGTCTTTTTGGAAACAGAAAAACACCTTTTACTTCTATAATACAGAAATAATTTGAGTCAAATCGATATAATTTAATAGATTTTGTTTTGTTGTTAATGATGATATTGATTATTTATTCTTACATGCACGAAATCAAATAATATCGACAAAAATGTCTTTCAAATGTGTATTTTCCTCGTAACGTAACCGACTTTCAGGACCATAGAATGACGTCATACTGAATATATGACGTCATTCTATGGTCGTGAATGTATTTTGCGAAAAATATTTTAAAGTCAAAGTAATCATATCAGATACATATTTAAAAATCGAAATGACAGAGTATATCTAAAAGGAACCCTGTACAAACGAAAAAGAAATCCTTAAAAACTAAATTAAACAACATCAACCCTCCCCCCCCCCCCGCAAAAAAAAAAAAAAAAAAAAAAAAAAAAAAAAAAAAAAAAAAAAACACGAAAGTCAACCACAATAAACTTATAGATTAAATGAAGATGTCAAGTACACCCCATCTTTTCAGAAAAAAAGAAAAGAAAAAAGAAAAGGAGACAAAATAGAAAATCTGAATGGACGTTACGTATGACATGACAAACCCTTCTTTCACATGAAGAGCAATTTTTACTTTATCATAAATATATCATGAAGAACACAACATATATGTAATCTATCTGATTTTGACACTGGAATAAAATTTATTTCAATATCGAGAAATTATGGCCATGTAAAATTTACACCGCCGCGTATTATTTGCCGTCGATGAGATGTACTTATTTTTTTCAAATTGGGAAAAAATATCTGCCATGTCTAGATTTCGACTGAGAAATATCCTTTAAAGATACAGTGTCCCTGAAAATGAATTTTATTGAAAACGTAAAATTTATTCCAAAGGGTCTAGAGAGAGGAAAAAATGATCCATAAAAAGTTTTATTTGAAAATATGCTGTAACGACCCTAATATTGTCGATTTTTCAAATAATTAAATCTCCATATACCTCTATTGTTAAAGCTCAAAATATTGTAGGTGGCGCCAGTGAAATGAATTGGAGCTGCGCACCCCAAATTCAAAATTACGTCTTTAAAGGTCTAAAACTGCGAATGTATGCGTGAGATTCGCCTGAAAATTTGAATTTTTACAAATGAGAATGTATACTTTCATATGAAAAGAAAATTTTTGCATTCAAAAATTTTGTAAAATTTAATAATTTTCAGGGACACCGTCCCTTTAATTTTATTGAACATATTTTATAGAAAATATGTTGTCAATAACGAAAATTATAGCGCATACAGTGTATATAAAACTTATATAAGAGCAATTTTACGGTAACGGACATTCTGCGAGTATTGTGTACATACCGATTGTCTGTTGTTCACGCCTTGTAAATAAATCCTTCAAAGAAGCACATTCTGTATCTTCATATTTTTCCTTCATTTTTTTAATGATGTAAATCTAAATCATTAAAAGTGCAATCCAAGGAATGTGTACATGTATACATAAAAAAGAAAAAAGAACAACCGAAATATAGACGCATCTTAATTTGGGGAGATTTTTTGACATACAATGAATATTGATAATTTCAGTCGTTAAAAATCAATGCGTTTAGAAAGTAGGAAATATCCCCACTAATGTGGTTATTTTACAGGGACGTGTATAAAATTTTATCCCTGGTATTTTATTACAAACAACGAATCGTACATACTGAAATGTTGAAAGCAATAGGAATTATTGAGAGAAAAACGAAAGTTTGTGAACTGGAAGGTATTGTAGGTGGCGCTATGATAAAATTATTAACCTTTGAATTAAATTGAAAAAAAAAAAAGAAAAAAAAACCATTGAATTCTTAATCGATCCTTTTTCTGTGTAAAAACAACATGTGTAATTATATAAACATGTAGTTGCGGTTGTTCATAAAAAAAGATAAAAACCAAGAAAAGCCTTATTATTGTGATTAAAGAATTACTTGCGAGTGGTACTGTAACCAGCGATCAATCCGACGCCCATGTGTATATATATTTATTATTTTTTTAAGTGTCACACCTTCACTTTTTTGGCCAACACACGAGTAACGACCTTCAACACGCTGGCGAACGTCGAGGTTTCGTTCGAAATTTCATAACGAGGCAACTCTCTCAACGCGCGCGTAGCGACCTTAAAGGTTTGTTGACATTGAGACAAGCAAGGCAATTCTTGATAATGACGAGCGGTACCTAGCGAGCCAAAGGATTTCTTAACTATAAAAAAAAAATTCTATTAGAAAAAGGAAGTGTTGACCACCAAAAGAGGGGATCGGAGCCCACTCGTAATGCAGATGAGACAAAAATGATTTACACGGGAAAAGGGGTTTGGGACTAAAATACAGTGTAGGGTCTGCTGGGTTACCGGAAATACACGCTATTTGTGCCTTGGTGAAAAGTATCATTATCACATCAATATCATTTATTGTAAGATTTCAAAAAGTCAACAAAGGGGTGGTACCCCAGTTACCCCTCATTATATTTAAATCTACCAAGTACATTCATGTATATATTGTATCGTGATATTGACAGCATATGAACACATTTAACTATTGTTTCCTCCTTTTTCGTAACAAGTTGCAGCTTCAAAACTTTACATAAAAATTTAATTTATTTAAAGATATTTATTTATCATTCAATTGCACAAAAACTGATACAAAGTAGCCTAAATAGTGTTAGAATATAGCAGCATGTTACCTACAGACAACGTAAAATTACAATGTGATCGTAACGTCATATGACGTCAAAATCAGTGTAACATATAGCCGACCATCCTGGTTTCAAATAAGTGTAGAATTGCAACGGAATGTCGGATTCTCAAAATTTAAATTGATTTATACTCTGTATTTCATGTATTTTGAATGTTCAATGTTTTTCCGAGTTTTGAGATTGGGCTGATTTTGGCCCTTACCGCCCCTTGCCCTTTGTATTTATATTTTTAAAATTTCTCACAGTACATGCTGTTGTGTTGGAGCACATGCATTCACCATAATTATGGATGTAAAACTGATGAAACCCCACACATTCTTCAGATTATCATGCGAACTATTATGCTGTATTAGGTTAGACTAAAGTGATGGTCAAATCAATTGAGATTTTCTTCATTTTTTGGTGAATTTTATCCATTTTTACATTATTTTGTACTTTATCTCATTCAAATGAACCGAATCGAAATTAACCGAACCGAGGCCTTGTGAATCGAAACCGAACCGAATCGAAGGATACCTGAATCGTCCCAGCCCTAGTAGTAAGCAGGAAGATGAAATGATAAGAAAGCTAGAAGAGGAAAAGAATGTGTATCTTTGCGATATCAACGAAGAAGTAACATTCCAACCGGATTATACAGAAGAGGAAAAGCAGGAGATAGAGATAACGATGACAGAAAGGAGTACGCAGACAGTAGAAGGCTGGGAGGAGTTTCAGAAACAGAGAAAAGAGAAAGCAGAGCTGGGACGGTATATTGAGCGATTGGAGGACAGAATCAAGAGGAGAGACGATGAGACTGAGAGGCTAAGGAGGGAATTGGAGAGGAAGAAGAGGAAGAGAACGATAGAATATGGAGTGGATGGAACGTATGGATTGGACGAGTTTGAAGAGCTATGGAATGAAGGAATGCCGGAAAAGAGAATGAAGAGTGTGGTGGTGAGGCCAGAAGAAGATATTAAGAAAATTATGGATAAGTATGGTCATAATCCATATTTGTCATTTATATAGAAGTGATTAAGGGTTAGGGGTTAAGTTAAGGGTTAAGGATAAGTTTGGTATGGGGGTGCATTTTACATATATATTTCTGTGTTAGACTTGCATGTATTAATGGCTGAAAAGTAGGTCTAGTGTGAGAGGTCACAGGTGGATTATTGTATGAGAGAGGTTTTATATTTCATTACCTGATACAGAGTTGTGGTATTTTATTGAAATTGTTTATAAAACATTATGACATATGTATTTTAAAAGCCTATCATATATGCATAAGCTATATTATCATTATTTCATTTCATATATATAGGGGTTAGGGAGTGTTGTAAGGGTAGATTGCCCGGCACAACTTTGAACTTTTACATATATTAATTAGTCGGTAGGGATTTGCAACAAGCGTAATGCTTGTGTAGGGTCAAGAAGTGAATACTTCTGGCAATAAACAATTATTTATAAATTACATATATTTTATTGCGAAATGCTCTAGTAAGGGCTGCGAAAAGCGGGATGCTTTTGTAGGACGTAAATAGCATACACTTTTATAGCTTAGTTTAGGGAAAATACACATCTTTCGTAGGGAATATTTATATTTAGTTTATTTCTTTAATTAAGGTTATTTCTATAATTTATTAAATCAGAACATACATTGACTGCTGGCTCGACCCGGGGTATATTTTATTATTAACTACTTATGTGATCATATTTATTATATATTGTTACTGTTACTTGTTGAACATATCTATAGAGATAAATAGATCTAAAATAAAATATTGAACGAAGAAACTCGCTCTCTTACATTTCTTACAATCATTTAGAAGCAAGAACCCAACAAGCAACGCAACAATGTTCATGCACGAAAATGAAAACAATATATAAATTACATGCACTGCACTGTCTGAGGTTATGTCTATATAGGAAGTGCTATGGCGACCATGTCAGGGAAAATATTCAAAACACTGTCAACAAACAGCTGGCCTCTTAACTCCAAAATTAAACGAGTTAAAGATAATCTCGACAGCACTCACAATAAAGCATAAAATTGAGCATCGACGGACTCCTAGCAAGCTAGAGGTAGGACCAGCTGCCCTGGAGGAGTATAGTATAAAGCATAATTAAAGCCAAGACCTCTCGGTGCATTGCCAATGTGTCCCCTTGGAGTGTATCGTCTCGCTACAGTACCACTTAACATTCCAGAACTCCTCTGCTAGTGATGCGATCGCGTCCTCTACTGCAACTAAATGCGTTTACAGGTGCGACATTTTCTTTCCATCGTCTGTGCTTGCGAGCATGACAATTCCATGACGCGTCAGTAGGTTATTTTGGTATTACCAAAAATAAAGAATCTTTTCATACGAAGATGGAGCAAAAATTGAAAGAATGGGTAGAACAATGTATTTTCTTTCTGAGATAAGAGGATGGTACGTAGTGAATAATGGATGGGAGGAGTTTCACGACAAAATCTGATAAAACTTGCATTAAATTCCCATTAGCGGTAAAATTATGAAGGAGTAAAGGGTGAGGTTGGAGTTGAGAAAAACTTTATCATCGATACAGATGAAGATGACTATGCTGAGGATGCGATCGAAATGGACATTGACATAATAATGAATTAGAATTAAAAACGAAAACTTGAAAAACGCATCTTCCAGCGTTTTTTTTTTTTTTGGGGGGGGGGGGGGGACAGCGTTAACCGTCATGTTTTACATTTTAGTATATTTTACATGTTTAACGCCGAGGTACGGTTACTCCCTACAAAGTATTAGAATGAAATAATTAAGCCTTGGGTTATCCCCCTTGTGATATTTGCTACTATACAGAGTGGAACTGTTCACTTCCTATCGGATGTGTGTACTCCAGATGACAGCCAGCTGATATGTAAAGACAAATATAAGGGGTATATATAGCCAGAAGAAATGGGCTTTCAGTAGACAGCATACATTTTCATCGACTAGGATCAGATAGGGTACTTGACCTTACAGATACATTCCTGCCAAAACTTAGAAGGATCGAAATAAGCAATTCCCCAGACGGCCTCTGCTGACACGTAAAAACAACTTCGACAGATCTTACAATACGCATTAGCGGAAAAGAGTGCCAGGTATATAGCTTAAAAATAAGAAACAATGCTTTCTTTTTGAAAAATCTTTTGGGGAGAGGGGTCCATAAATCAACTTCCTAATGTCACCAGACGGACACTAGGCTTGGTACTTGACCAATCTACAGTCTTGTACAAGCGCATCCTTGAGACTTGCACTCTGACTGACTGTGACGACTGGACTCCATGACGGGCCCTGTCCAAACCTCTTTAGAGAAGACAGGGCCCCGACCACCTGTCCTCTCTGAATGTCAGTCGGACTCCTCGGATGATTACATACATGAGCTCGCTACAGCCGGCAGAGCACGGACGGTATTACGCATGCCCTCTTTTTATATCCATTTACATATTCATCTGTGTCTCTGGGGCCTCTGCGTTTCGCGGTCTTGTGTGTGTGATGTCATCTTACAGTGAGGAGGTTGTTTTACACCACAATTGTACGTTCTTCGAGATCTCTGGGTAATTGGAGAAGTGAGAGGGTTGTGCGCACGTAATCCAGGATAACCACACCATTTGATACTTGCGTGACAGATGGCCGTCCAAAGTCGGCACCGGTTGCCCATTGGTCTCGTCGGTTTATGTGTAGTCTTTTGTGTTTGATGTTTAAATGTCGTGTGTTTCTTTTCCGTCTCGTGCTGTACTCGTCTTTTGTGTTTTTGCATCGGGTGTTTTGGTGTTCTACTGTTGATGCTGCAACGGGGTCTTGTTGGAGATCTCCCTTCTTTTCATATCTTATCTGTTTATCATAAGTCAGTATTTGCATTGTATGTTCTCAGAAAACAAAAGATCATGCTTGATCTGAACGGACAAGAACACAAAGAGACAGCTCATCAACAACTATTACTGAACCTGAGACAATTCCTTCCACTGTTAGTACTATACATATGATTTTCTCGTCTTTCATTATATATCTGGTCCATACTGTAAATGTATCTGCTCTAAAATGATGCCAATGAATTTGAAGATATATGTAGTTTACTGTATATATATATATACTTGTAGGTTAAGACATTTAAGAAAGCTATAGAGTAAGGAGTGAGAGCGGTGTCCTGATCAAGGCCAGAGCTTCCTTTAAAAACGGAAAGAACATTACCATCAACACTTTTCAAGGGAAAGTGTATGTGCACCTTTTCGGAAAAGCTGGAAATACAATATCATTTTGAACTGGACCAATATGCTAAATACGTATACATGCAAGAGCTACTAACAGAGGTTTGTATTAGATTTATTAACTTGATATTTTTTTTATTTTTATCATTGTAGAAATCAGCATGTAATTTTTATTTCAATTGTATTTATATTTTATTACTTTTAGGACATAAACAGGAAAAAAGGAGACGGAAGCTCGGAAACTCGCCACAAGGGATAGCTCGCTCAACCTCGTCCATTATTCCATCACTAAATGTTTTTCTACATTTGTGTACTATACTATTTCGAAGTTAAATTTTGACATCAAGTACATAGCGCGTTACTAAATCTCATGACAAAGATGTTTAAATATACCTCAGGTTAAAATAACTCTTAAAATGGTCTCACAAGTATGAGCAGTACATACACAAGCTTGACGGTTTTTACAAAATTGCTAGATCAATGAAACACAGTCGTTGATTATTCTCCTTGCCACTGTATTGATATTACTTTCCTCCGCGCTGAAATGGGTTTAAGTCGTTCTTCCTCATGGATAAATTGTCAATGTGTACCAGACTTCTTTCAAAAAATAACCATTAGTATGTTGTTATATCCATATTATTTATTTAAGATCAACAATTTCTATAATTGCGTTTGCATATCTTATTTATTAGAATGTTATCAATTTATACTTTCAGTGAATAATTTGAAACTTGAATTGTGAAATTTTAAATTGTTTTAATCATGAATTATTTGATTTATACTTATTTAATAAAAAGGGTTGCGGTTTCGATAATAAATTATTGTCAACTATTATCACTGTTTTATTAAAGTGCTCTTTGGTGCAGAGATTCCATCTACCCTCGCCTAGACGCAGCGAGTTATCATGCTAACCCTACACTTAACGTACTAAACGTCCTGTAAGTGCCAACAAACGTAAAACGTAATACAAACACAATACAAAAACTGGTTGAGAATCTGCTGAACCCGGAGATGGAATTCAGATCAAGGACATTGGGGAATGTTCGCGGGATGGTACCCTCTAGAACGCCAAAAATATACGCTCCGTTCACCCCGTTCGTTCCTAAGGCACCAACGACGAGCACAGTCCGTATGATGGGGACTTACAATCCACCGTCCTACGCCACCACTTACGCGGACGACCAAACCCTATCAAGGATGGCCGCAACCAGAGATCCGACCATTACCCCAAAGTCATAAAGGGAAGCACCGGACGTGCCGGAAAGACAAATAAACAAACACAAACAAAAACCGGGGTGGGGTTCATTTGGAATTTTCATACACATTCTTTTGCTAAAGATGTGGGTCAGATATTGGGTTTCTCCAAATTCTTGTTACTAGAGTTCGGATCAGGAGGGAGATTGACCGAGTGAGGGAGCTATTTAAACTCATTGACATGACATAATGCTTGAATAAACCGTTGAAATTTTCATCAAAAATAGAATTTTACTGTACCTTTGCAAAGGGTTGTCTCTTGGTTCATCACCCGACACAATTTCATGATTAGCCCCGTGTGCAAAGAGAAATTGCGGGAAATCGACTTTTCTTTTGATTGGACGAAAGGAAAAGATCGTCGGCAAGCTTGTCAATCATTATAGCTCCGCCTACTTTCAGTAATCTTTTTTTTTTCGGTTTCTTTATTGTGATTATTTTCTTTAAAGAGATTTTCAGTGAATGTATAATAATAAAAATGAGTACTCACCTGAACATGTGTAATTGCCCGATTTCATCATTGTAATTTTTTTCGTATTTTTACATAGTTTTTTTGCTAAGTCGTTAATATCTAACTGACAATCTCCTCAAATATTAATATGTTCACATCGTACATAATCGGGAAAAAGTCGATGACAAAAACAAGACTCACATAAAACACTAGATAATAAAAATGCATTCACTACAATAAATACAAGGAAAATGTGAATTAATGTCATGGTGTATAGCAGGATTGAGACTGGCGTGAAAAGTACCTGATTTTTTTCTCAATGTACAAAGTTATAGACTTCGACTACATTTTATCACCTTAGTAATTGATTACAAATATTTACTGATGTAAAGGTTAGTGGACACATATAAATTGAGGTAAGGTCAAAGTGATATTAACTTGTACCGGAGTGACATGACCTCATAATAGAAAAGTTGTGTGATTGAAAAGTTATATGACATTTTATTGGTTCAGTGTATTATTTCATGTTGTATTCTTTTTAATCAATCGACATTCTCGCCATTTGTTTTAGGTGTTTTTTTTTGTGACTTTTTTATATCCTTTAATTTGTCATTGTGGAAAAAAATGAATGGGTAGGCATTTTTTTTTTAAAGTGAAAGAATGTTGCAACTTCTGAATACCTTTATAAACCAGCTGGCCATATTGTAACAGATGACTTTTCAATTATCCAGGACAGGCAGCTCCGCAATCTTCTCAAGAAAGGACCTAAGTACAGAATTCCATCCAAGATATATTTTATCAAATGTCGCGAAGAACTAAAGGAAGCCTTAGATAACTATACAAAAAGATGGTGTAAATCGGAAGGGGTCGAATCACATTCTCTGAATGACTGGAAGAACCTCATATTGGATATTACCGATATTCGAATAGATAACTTCCACAAAAATCCTCATCTTTTCGAAAATCCAAGTTCTAAATCTGAAAGATATTTTAAATCCAAATTATGCAATTTACACGAAAAATATGTCTTCGCTCCTGCAGACAAAGCAGCCAACAACACCATAATCATTTGAAAACGTTACTACATATCAACTTTGGTTTCGGAACTTTCGTCTACAAACACTTATATCAAAAGCAATGAAAGTGTTCCTAACATTTTGAACGAACACAACAGTGAAATTTCTTCATTCAAGATCCCTATTTCTAAACTGGATCTTCCTACACTATACTGCATACCAAAATTGCACAAGTCTACTTACAAATTTCGATACATTGCTAATTCTAGCAACTGCTCAACTACAATTTTGTCTAGAAATCTGACGTCAGCACTCACGGTGATAAAGGAACACGTTGCAAAATATTGTGAAACTGTTCTAAACAGGAATGATGTAAACTTATTTTGGTCTATTAAAAATTCAGGGGATGTGATTGACAAAATGAAAACGAGAAATTTTCAAGGCAGTTCGATTTCTTCGTACGACTTTTCAAATATGTACACCACGCTTCCTCACGATAAGATTAATGATCAATTGTCCAAACTCATTAAATGGTGCTTTAACCGAGAGGGTAAAACTTATATATGTACATCTGAATCAAAGGGTTTCTTTTCCAATACAGAATACAAATCATATAAATCATGGACATGTAGTGACCTTTGTATGGCCTTGTCCTTTCTTTTGGACAACATTTATGTAAGATTTGGTGGGAATCTCTACAAGCAAGTTGTAGGGATCCCTATGGGTACTAATTGTGCGCCTCTTGTTGCAGATTTATTTTTATTCACGTATGAAAAAGAATTTATCAAAAATCTTCAAAAACAAAGAAAACATGATGATGTGAAATGTTTCAATGGTACTTCTAGGTACCTGGATGATATCCTTACTATCGACAATCCTGTTTTTGAAAAGTATAAAAATGTCATTTATCCACAGGAACTGACTCTAAACAAGGCGAACGTCACAAACACAGAAACACCATTTTTGGACCTGAATATCAAAATTATTAATGGAGAGATTCATACAAGGGTGTATGACAAAAGAGATGACTTTGGATTCAATATAGTAAATTTTCCCTGGCTTGACGGTGATGTTCCTAGATTACCGTCTTATGGTATCTACATTTCGCAGCTCATCCGGTATGCTAGAGCATGTACTGATGTTTTGGATTTTCATGATAGAAATTTACAAATAACAAAGAAACTTTTAGGTTAAGGTTTTCGCTTTCACAAACTTGTCAAGACATTCTGGAAATTTTACAAAAATTATTGTCAACTACTTTTGAAATTCGGACCCATACAAGCAACAGAGTATATGACTTTGGGTATTTCGCAACCTGCATTTTATGGTGACATGATCAACAAAATTAGAAGGATCAAAGGTAGACAGAATTACTATCGAAAATGCGTCAGAATCATCAAACGCCTCTTATACCGTGGATATGATCCTAATGTCACCAGACGGACACTAGGCTTGGTACTTGACCAATCTACAGTCTTGTACCAGCGCATCCTTAATACTTGCACGCTGACTGACTGTGACGACGGGACTCCATGACGGGCCCTGTCCAAACCTCTTTAGAGAAGACAGGGCCCCCACCACCTGTCCTCTCTGAATGTAGGTCGGACTCCTCGGGTGATAACATACATTAGCTCGCTACAGCCGGCAGAGCACAGGTCGTATTACGCATGCCCTCTTTTTATATCAATTTACATATTCATCTGTGTTGCTTGGGCCCCTGCGTTTTGCGTCTTGTTTGTGTGTGGTCATCTGACAGTGAGGAGGTTGTTTTACACCACAAGTGTACGTTCTTCGAGACCTCTGGGTAATCGGAATAGTGGGAGGGTTGTGCGCACGTTATCCAGGATAACCACACCGTCTGCTACTCACGAGGCAGATGGCCGTCCTAAGTCGGCACCGTTTGCCCATTGGTCTCGTTGGTTTATGTGTAGTCATTTGTGTTTTATGTTTTTCTGTGATTTGACGTTCATTGTACTACTGCGTCTCTTTCTGTGCGTGTCATTTTTGTGTTTTGCAGTGGGTGTTTTGGGAGGTTGCTGTTGATGCTGCAACTAGGTGTTGTTGGAGATCCCCTCCTTTCTTTTAGGTTTATAAAATTCTAGTTTATCAATTTTTTTCTCCAAACAAGTTTTAAGAACAATTAAGGTATCATGTCTCTTTCTCTCTTTGTTGTTGTTAGATTTAGTAATGTTGTATTATGACACCACTACTATAAGGTAGCCTTTATCTTAGCTATTTTCAATTATTTTTCTATAGTAGTTTTTGGATATAATTCATTCTTGTGAATGTAAAAAGAATTTAAAAAATGAATTTGAATTTCGAAATCATGAACATCCTGGGTATAAAATCCAACCCGTCTATTTCCCAATTGCCATTTTATTCTGTATTTTTGGCAAGTTATATTGGGACTTTATTCTATAATGTCATTGTGAGTATCTATTTTTATTTATAATTATTAACTAGTGTAATTGTTTTATTTGTTTCTGTTCTGTTTGTTTGTTTTTGTTTTGATTTGTTCTTGTTATTTTTGTTTGCTGTTTTTTTTTTTTTTGTTGCTTGCATGAAGTTTTTCTTTTTTTTTTTTTTTACTATTTCTTTACTTTTTCAGTAGTTGTACAGTTTGCCGCCTGCTTAAACAGGCCATTAGGGAATGCGAAGAGTCGCAGTGATTTTTTTTTTCTAAATAATTCTTAAAACTTAAGTTTCATGTGTGCTAAAAAATTGATAATAATTATACTAATGGCTATATTCTTCTTTTTGTTTTAAAAGTTTAATTTTTTTCCAGTCCAATGTGTTCTACCCCCCAAGGGGAGAAAAGAAAGTAAGTTTATGTTTATTTACTTTTTTTCATCAAATAAAAATTTGAAAAAAAGGTCACAAAAAAAATGTTGAACGGATCTGTAACTTGAATTTTTTTTTCTTATGAATATTGTAAGGATGAATAATATTATTAAGTGAGTTCAACAATTTCAACATGTTTAGCAATAATAAGGAAAGGAAGTCTATTTTAATTCTCTTATACATAAAACACAAGTGGGAAAAAAAGAAATTGAAATGAATAGGAAGGTATGTGATTGAAAAAAAAAGAGACTAATTTTCATTAGAAAATTACAATGCTAAATAATATTCAAAATAGTTGAAATCATCTTATTTATCTAGAGCAAATGAGGAGATGGAGGAGGGGTCAAAGAAGCCACGGTAAGTTCTTTAAATGATGTATATGGGGGTGTCTATTTGAAAAAAAAACTCATAACTTTTTGGAATATTTCTTTATCAATATTTCAGAACAAGTAGTTATGTTCTTTTATTTATTCATATAGTTTGGGAGAGCCCCCCAATGCTCCAGAGAGGCCGGTGAGGCCGGTGAAACTTTTCCCTAATGATGGGCATGTGCTAGGTAACATTCATACAAGTTTTTTTTTTCAAATAAAACATTTAAAGAAAAACAAAAAGATTAAAACATTAAAATTAATAAGGACTATAAAATATATTTTCTATATTCAAGTAAAACTATAATATTTTCTATCTTTTCTACACAGTGAACCCATCAATATTTCTTCAGACACGTAAGTATATCAATTAATCTTTTATACTATATTTCATATTTTAAAATGATTTAGAGGCTTTAAGAATACTTTGAATTAGATTATAATATGAGGAAAAAAATCATTTTCAGATCAATGTTCGATGATAGCATGATACATCAGTAAGTATACATTTTTTCCTTATGAAGAAATACAGAGATATATATATGCATACATACATACATATAGTACTTTGTCTATGATCAATTTTTTATCTTATGTATTAATATTTTTTTCCTTTTTTTTTTTGGTATTTTAGATTCAAATAGGGAGAGACAACCAAAAGGAGAGATGAAAGTTTTGTTTCTGTATTATTTTTGTAAAAAGAAATAAAAACTTTTTGGCTCAGCTAGACTGCCATCGATTTCATGTTTCAAAAATGATCATGGTATTTAGCTGGGTCAATTGGACTTTTATATTATCATCGTTGGATATCAATTCATCAATTCTGGAAATCACTTCTTTGCCCTTCAGATAAGACATTCCTGGTGTCAAGGTAAGGAGATTTTTTTTTTCTTTATTTTATTCTATTTTGATACATCACTTTTACACTTGAAGATTTGCATTTTCTTTTAACACAAACCAGTCTCATTTCTTTTAACACGAACTAGTCTCATGACGGAATTCCTATTGTCAAGGTAATGGTGACCTAACCGAGTTTTACACCTGAAGATTTTATAAACCTGACCTGAAAGAGTTTTACACCTCACCGATTTCTAAAAAGTAACCTGACCGAGTTTTACACCTGACCGATTTCTAGGTGACCTGACCGATTTTTACACCTGACCAATTTTCTGTAAAGGTCAAGGTCGGGGTTTATACAGTCAAGGTCGGGGTTTATACAGACCCTTATGCTGCTCCCGTAAATGAATCAAAATGTTATCCATCCCAGTATGTTCAGAATGTAAACGTCTTCAAATTGAATAGCATCATTTAAAATCAGATAAATTGGCAACATGGACCAGACATGCACGTTTCGGGTACTTAACCCTCGTCAGTGATCCTCAAATCTAAACAATGTAATATGCCAAAAAAGTATGAAAGTTACTATGTCGAAAAAGCGGACCGAAAGACGTAGATGGATTAGTGGGATATGATGCTACAGGACCCACGTTTAAGAAATTTCAAACTAGAAGAAGTTTATCAAATAGCAAGAAAAACTTGGGAAGGGCAGCTTGTAGGCAAAAGAATAATTATGACTCCAGACTACAAGAAAATCAGTTCAAAAAGAGGGACCTTGTATACAAGCTTAAACCTTGCCACCAGAAGTTTGAATCTCCTTGGGCAGGGCCTTACATAATAGTAGAGGTATACAGTCCTGTGGTTTACAAAATCAAAAACAGACACCAGACAGAGACTATCCATCATGACGGACTGAAGCCATGCCATGTTCTAGATGTTCCAAAATGGGCAAGAAGGCTATGTTCAAAATTGCAGAATTAAATGACCCCCCCCCCCAATCTTTTCTTTATTTTTATTTCAGATGTATTTACAATGTAGCAAGTGCTGTCACACTGCAAAGATTAAGAGAAATGCTATCTGGCACAACATAAGGATGCATGTTCCAATGGAGAGGGCACCATTTTCCTGCAGTTTATTAGGATATGTGCCCATGAAACTGTCTCAATTGAAGAACCACACTAAAGGATACTCCAGTCATATCATGCGCAAGATGACGTGTCCCGACATGATTGAGGAATCGTTCTTCCAAAGATCTAACAACCCATATATATATATATATATATATATATATATATAGACAGCACAAAAGAGGTGAAAACAACCACGTTCACTATTCAGACAATGTCGGATCAGCCCAACAAAGGGCGAATGCACGTCGCTTGGAAAAAAAAGATATAAAAGCACAAAAAAGGTACAAGCGACCACGACACTAAACGTGTTTAAACCCAGCGGAAGGGACAGCACATCCCTTGAGCCCTCTGGATACACGAATATGTACTTGTATCCAGACGGAACAAGGGACAGTACGTCCCTCATTCCGTTCGGACACAAAGTACATAAAAAAAACATACACACACTCTCATGCTAGTCAGAACCTGTACTATACTGAAGCTCGAAAGGCTATAACTAGTAGCCAGGTAGGTAATATTCTCAATTCATGAACCAAAGCAGACCCCGCGAGGGGCGAGACCAGGTGCCTAGGTAGAGTCAGCGTCTCCTGTTACTTAGTCAATCGAGTCCCTTACGTTTATATAGAGTGGGGGGAGGCGGTATTTTGTTTGATTTTACTCACTTGATAATATGTTACTTAATCAGGGAGCATCTTTTCAGTTTTTGTTTTTTTTTTTTTTTTTGAACCTATAGAAGTCTTGGACGTGTTTCTATCGATCAGTCCGTCCAGACTTTTTGGCAGCGGGTGTTGCATGCAAACAGGAGACGCTGACTCTACCTAGGCACCTGGTCTCGCCCCTCGCGGGGTCTGCTTTGGTTCATGAATTGAGAATATTACCTACCTGGCTACTAGTTATAGCCTTTCGAGCTTCAGTATAGTACAGGTTCTGACTAGCACGAGAGTGTGTGTATGTTTTTTTTATGTACTTTGTGTCCGAACGGAATGAGGGACGTACTGTCCCTTGTTCCGTCTGGATACAAGTACATATTCGTGTATCCAGAGGGCTCAAGGGATGTGCTGTCCCTTCCGCTGGGTTTAAACACGTTTAGTGTCGTGGTCGCTTGTACCTTTTTTGTGCTTTTATATATATATATATATATATATATATATATATATATATATATATATATATATATATATATATATATATAATGTAGCGACATTCACATTTTTTTTTATTTTTGTCAAGTTCATACAATTACTTGTGACTTTGATTTAAAGATACAGAATTCAAATTAATTTTTTTTTAATCTATTTTCTACATTTTATTTCCTTACAGAAATTTATATTCAAAATAATTTTGGAAACCTTTGCGAAGATTTGGCATTTACAAAAAAAAGTACACGTAAGTACAGACTCGAGAAATTATTACTTAAAAAAGACTCCGGAAAAGATTACATACTGACCTTTGTTTTCGATGAAATCGTGAGATACGTAAATTGACTGGTACTAACTGAAGCCGACTGGACGTAAGACCCTAAAACTGTATCCAAATTCTGCAGTTGCGGTTTCGATAATAACTATTATCTCTGTTTTATTATAGGTATGTTATATTTTGGTATGTTATATATTGTCTAAAATATTCTATGATTTTTAGTTAATTTATATCAGATCAACAATTTCTATAATTGCATTTGCATATCTTATTTATTTGAATGTTAAACGTCTTTAAATTCAATAGCATCATTTAAAACCTGATAAATTTACAGCATGGACCAGACATGCACGTTTCGGGTACTATCAATTATTGTTTTCAGTGAATGATTTGAGTCTTGAATTGTGAAATTTATATTGTTTTAATATTGAATTATTTGATTTATATTTATTAATTAAAAAGAGTTGCGGTTTCGATAATGAATTGTCAATTATTATACTTCTACTGATTTTTTCCTATATAAAAGAGACTCATTAAAGTTAACTAAATCCCTATAAATCGCCTGATAAGGCTATTTTCCTGCAAAGGGGTGCGTTAGATGAGAAGAGTTAGTTTCAAAATGGGGCGGAGCGTCTTTGGGGTGAGTGTCAGTATTACGCAATCAGCGCCGTTGAAGGTTGATCGGATGACGCTAGTAATACGCGAGCAGAGTAATCCGCCTCCTATCCGCTTAGCACATAAATGAATCCGCAATAAAATAAAACAATAAAAAATTAAACATGTATGAGTTTGATAAATGATGTTTCTGTTATCAAAAATTAATATTTTCCGTTACTCAGTCATTCATTCAAAAAGGCAAGGCAAAATCATTAGAATTTTCATTGGAACCATGTGAACCTTCGTACTGAGGCTTCGCTTCGCGAAATAGGTCTGGTCTCGGGACACCAGAATCGTGCCAACTCCTTCAATGGTATTCTTTAACTGTATACATGTACTATTATCTCTGTTCTATTAAAGTGCTCTTTGGTGCAGAGATTCCATCTGACTTCGCCTAGACGCAGCGAGTTTTCACGCTATTAGCGTACAGAACCCTACACTTAACGTACTAAACGTCCTGTAAGTGCCAACAAACGTAAAACGTAATACAAACACAATACAAAAACTGGTTGAGAATCTGCTGAACCCGGAGATGGAATTCAGATCAAGGACATTGGGGAATTTTCGCGGGATGGTACCCTCTGTAACGCTAAGGATATACGCTCCGTTCACCCCGTTCGTTCCTTCCGCACCAACTACGAGCACAGTCCGTATGATGGGGACTTACGATCCGCCGACCTACGCCACCACTTACGCGGACGACCAAACCCCATCAAGGATGACCGCAACCACTCCGACCGTTACACCAACGTCATCAAGGGATGCATCGAACGTGCCGGAAAAACCGGCAATATCAACATTAACAAGTAAGAACTTTTTACGTAGACATAATTTAAGTTCTCTTAGTAGAAAAAATGATCAAACTGTTAGCAATAGAAATGAGTCAAATACTGCGAGTCAACAAATGATACACCTCATGTTCCAAATGTTATGAAATTGCCTCACTATTGTCAAACGGCATTGGCGCACCAATGGTGGGTTCTCTTCAGTGGATGTCATTTCATAGCATGACGGAGGCCGCAGCATTGGCAGCAGGATCCAATACCTTTACAATGGTTCATGCAGTTGGACAATTCAATTTAGACAAAAATTTAAAAAAGATGCGATTTTCGCTACATTAATTGAAAATTGGTTTGAAATTTTCTTCGACAGGTATAGAATATATTGATACACTTCCATATTGTTGGATATCCACTTCTTTAGTGAAAAGGATCGATGTTTAAATACTGTATCAGAAGATGACGAGATTCGATGATTGATACGTCTATCATGCGTCTTTCATTTTAAATAGTCTTTGTAAATCTTGCCTCTCCCAATTAATATCATCATTAAGAGGTACGGTGTCCCTGAAAATTAATTTTACAAAATTTTAAAAAGCAAAATCATCTTTCTTTTCATATGAAATTTGTATAAATTCAAATTTTAAGGCGAATATTACGCATACTGGTGTCAAAGCAGTAACCGAACGATTGCGATGTAGGGAGTATGTGAATGAACAAATTTGGTTAAATGTCTAAAGTCTTCAAATTCATTAGCATCATTTAGAGCAGATAAGTTTACAGCATGTACTAGACATGCACGTTTCGGGTATTTAACCCTCGTTAGTGATCCTCAATCTAAACAATGTAATATGGTGAAAATTCCCAATCTAAACAATGTACCGAAATATACCGAAAGACGTAGCAAGATGGATGGGATATGATGCTACAGGACCAAGGTTTTAGAAATTTGAGAAAATTTTGTAAAAGGAAATTTTCAGATGCGTTTGAAGAAACGACCAACCGAAATTGATCGAACTTGGCTACTTGTGCCCTCGGGGACTTCTGGTCCACCAGCAGTGACACTCACCAAGTGGTACAAATGTTTTACGTCTTCAAATTCATTAGCATCATTAAGGAAACGTAAAAAGTTTCAATAGAAATCTTCATTAATGTCAACATTATTTATAATAGGGTGACTTGAAGAATAGTTTGTTTGTTCATTTATAAAGCAATGTTAGTTTCATATTAGATATTACGGTTGGAAAAGGGTAGCCTCCTAAACCTTTCAGTAAGAACTATATTTGAGGGAATTTTCTTTAATTTTCGGTCTTTTGAGACGATGTTACTTCCGATTTATCACAAAAGAGTTGAAAATCGATCCAAAAATTACATCTAAATGCTCGATCGTTCGGTTACTGCTTTGGCAAAGTTGCAATATTGAGAGAATCTTTTGAATAAAACATCGACATAAAAGATGATGAAAGTCCGAAATTTTTATATAACTATCCAATAAATATTTGAGACATATGCCAACCATTTTTGTTCCAAGTCTCATGTCTTAATTTAACAAAACAACGAAGTTATCGTGAATAAACATTCAAAATCGTTCGGTTACTGTTTTGACATCAGTATATTCGCAGTTATAGCCGTTTCAAATCGTCATTTTGAATTTGTATTGTTGTAAATTTAGCTGCTCTAAAATAATGCTAAAGAATTTGAAGACGATTAACATTATTATGCACCAGACACGTATTTTGGATATTAAAGGGACGGTGTCCCAGAAAATTAATCAATTTGATAAAATTGAGGAGTTGGATCTCCAAGAAGACCAACCTGCAGTAAATACAATAACCGTGAAAACATACCAGGTTTAAACACAGCTGAGATCACCGAGCAATCAATGCCGACATAGGACGTCCAGCTGCCGTGTTAAAAGTATTTTGAATGAATTCATGAAGTTGTTTTAGTATCTGGAAGAGGCAGCCTTAAAGAAAAGTACAAAATCTAATGCAGAATCTGGAAAAATGTAAGTAAAAATAATGTTATCCTACTATATCTGTTTTTATCCATTTATATTTTTAACTTCATTTTGAGTACTCTTCAAATCATAAATTATGCCACAAAATTAATATCAATTCTCTGTAAGGACCAAAATATTTTGGAAACAGCATGTCATGGATTTTGATTATTTTCTCAATAAATGGTATGTATAATACCCTGAATACAAAAATAGCAATTTTTTAAAAATAAATATTCCGGTTGCCATGGAAACGAGGTCTGTCTATTTATAGCACTACAAAAATGGTCAAATAAGTCATCTTTGGTTATTTTGTTGCCATGAAAACCATTGTAATGAGTTAAAGAAGATCCTGACGATAATCTCAATAGCACTCACAATAGAGCACGAACTCAAGAATCGACGGACCCCTAGCAAGCTAGAGATGGGACCAGGTGCCCGGGAGGAGTAAGCATCCCTTGTTGGCTAGCCGCAACCGCCGTCGATGTTTAAGCACGAAAATGAAAACAATATCTACAATTCATGCACTCTCTGACGTTATGTCTATATAGAAAGTGCTATGGCGACAATGTCAGGGAAATATATTCAAAACACTTACTGTCAAACCCCTCGCGGGGAACTTTTTTACGAGCTCCACACGGCGAAGGGCATAAGTAAGAGTTAATTGTTATTAACATCTTATAATCTTTAAAACCTCTATTTTTAGAAAAATTAACCATTTTTAAAAATGTCTTTCAATTTGCCGAATCCTATAAAATCAAAATCAGTCAAAAATTAACATAAAATATGGTTAAAATTAAGGCCTATTTTAGTCCAATTTTTACCATTTTTGAGCAAAAATGCTATTTGATTTCAAATTTCACTCGATATAAACAATTGTTCAAGGATTTTGAAAACTAACTTAGATGTTTTGATTTTATCCAGTTACAGATTCCAATGCAGATGGTCCGCCAAGCAAGAAAAAGAAAATGTCAGCAACATTATTTGATTGCTCAAATGTTGGCTGTCAAAGATCATTTTCCACCAGTGCTGCAATGGATCAACATCTATTGCTCTGCAACTGCCTTTACCACAATGAAAATACCCTGTCAGATCGGGCAAAGGTAGCATATGGGGACAGAGTAAATGCTATACATGTTTGCAAAGAGGTCCAAGTAGCTACTGAAGTCTGCTCTGGGAACCCAACATCATTACAGCTTGGGTGGGCATCAAAGCAGAAAAAAGAAAAAGATAGTGTTCTCGGACAAAGAAACAAAATTTATGAGGGACCAGTTTAATGTTGGAAAAACAACGGGTAGAAAAATGGACCCATTCATTGTTTCTCGAGACGTGAGGAGTCTAAAAAAAAAAACAGATGGAAGTTTCTTATTCACAAAAACTGAATACCTTACTGGTCAGCAAATATCGTCTTTCTTCTCAAGGCTTGTGACAGTTCTACCGAATTGAAGTTCTACCGGATGTGACAGTTCTACCGAATTGAAGCGACGGGTGTTGCATGCAAGCAGGAGATGCTTACTCTTCCTGGGCACCTGGTCTCACTCTCATATCGGGAGTTCGCTTCTTTTCATATGGTGGAGGTTTTTGTTTTTGTTTGCTTTGGTTCCTGTTTTATCCTGATTTTGTATGCCTTCGGTTTCTGATTTTCTGAATTATCGATTTTGTACTGTAGACAGCGATATGGTCATTATCCATATTTGTCATTTCTATGAAGGACAAAATGGATGTCAGGTCCGAGGAAGAGGATAGGCTATCAAGATTGAAGAAGGAAATTCTTGATGATATTTGTGATGATTAATGGGGGTCAAAGGATATTGATGATAGTTTCTAGGGTACAACTGAGTGTACATTAAACATTTCAACATGAAAATTTCAAGAAAATGTTCACTAAGGCCAAGGCTGCCCTTATTTATCTTGTAGTGAAATGGTCAAAGTATTATCGATGAGTGTGTATTGCACCTGTCGACATGAAACTTGCTACAAATATTAGTTTAGGATGCCCCCATTGAGTTTAGGGTCAAGGTCTTAATTCAATGTCAAGAATTTTTAATATCAAACATGTTTTCTATGTCATATCCGAATGCATACTGCATCTATCAATGTCAAAGGTCAAGGTCAAAGGATTTTGATTATACAAATGGTTACCTGGTCATAACCAAGTGTGTGTATTATAAATGGACTTGAAACTTGCCAGAAATGTTCCCCATGAGTGAAGGTGGCCACTTATTGATTGTAAGGTCAAAAGGTCATGGTCATAGAACTTTGATTATTGAAAATGTTTTCCGGTTCCTAACCGAACGTGACTGTGTTGCACCAATAAAGATAAAACTTGCTTGAAATTTCCCCTTGGGTCAAGAAAGAAGCCAGGTGAAAATTATTGTCCAAATGTCAAGTTAGAGGACACAATAGAGTGCGTAATGCACCTATCAATATAAGTATTATAACTATAAACTGAAAATTCATGTAAATGTGGTGAAGGTAGAGCATCATTTATCTGCCTTTAAAAATTATTTTTATATTCTTGAAGATGGTAAATATTTTGCTTCCTTTTGTTAAAAGAATGGTAAGTAAAACATTAATGATAAATATGTATACATTTCATGTCTATAATGCATGTCCTGAACACAAATAAACAAGACTGGCAACTTGCCAAAAATCTCTAAAACTACAAAATTAGTTGTCTTTCGGATTAAATTTCAGGCTCTTCCTATAAGTTCCCCACTCAGATTTTTTTTTATGGATGAATAATATTGATGTTACCCTAAAATTATAACTATTCAGTATTTATCTACTATTATTGCTTTTTTTAATACATGTTATACAAATGTCGCAAAATCAGCCATTTTCATTAATTTGCAATTATGCCACATCATATCATGTTTGTAACCTTGTTGTAAATACTGTTTGTGTTCTGGCACTATTTGTTTTACCAATATGTATAAAATAAAACCTCCTCTCTTCTATGGTAAAACTTTCAATCTCTTCTTTTCTATACCCATTGAGAAATTCAACTTTGAAAACATGCTTATTTGATATGCTTGACTTCTCAAATACCATATTCTGCGGGAAAATCTTCAACTGCTGTTGCCATGGCAACGGAGTGAGGTTTCAAAGTTTTCATGCTGGCAAACATGTTCTATTATAGTACTGCCAAATATATGGTAGAATGAGACACCCTATTTTTCACCCATATGGCAATTACTTTGGTCCTTACAGAGAATGCATTTTAAGAAACGTTCTCTTGGTTGAAATAAAGTTTTCGAAATTTTCAAGATATTTTGCGAGTTTTATTCAACACAACGCCTCAAGGGTTACAGTCGAAGATACTGTTTAGATATTAATTTGCCAGATCCGATCAGAGAATAGCAAGATGTATAACAACTGAGTTAGATGTGTCTGGATTTTCCCTGGTGTTTGACAGTAAGTGTTTTGAATATACTTCCCTGACATTGTCGCCATAGCACTTTCTATATAGACATAACGTCAGACGGTGCATGAATTTTATATATTCCATTTCCATGCTTCATTAACATCGACGGCGGGTGCGGCTAGCCAACAGGGGATGCTTACTCCTCCCGGGCACCTGATCCCACCTCTAGCTTGCTAGGGGTCCGTCGATGTTTAATTTTCTGCTCTATTGTGAGTGCTGTTGAGATTATCGTCAGGATCTTCTTTAACTCATTGATCTTGGTACTCCACCCAGGACATGGTGATTTCAGACGTCTGTATAGAATTTGAAAAAGTTTAACATTTGATGCTACTCCTTGGAAGCGATATTTTCAACACGTTTACCCGCTAACGTTTCTGTTACTTTCCAGTCTCTGCGCCCAATGATTGGGCTTCAATATTGTGTTCGATTAATTATTTCGCAAGACATAGACTTTGAATAGCCGTCATTGACCTTAAATGAGATAAAGATTCCGACGACAATATCACCAGCTTTCATAATAGAGCACCAAGCTGAGCATCGACGGATTCCCAGCAAGCTAGAGGCGCGACCAGGCGCCCAGGAGAAGTAAGCATCTCCTGTTCGACTAGCCGCACCCGAACACAAGATGAAAGTAAATCTTTACGCTCCGTGTAAAGGAAATGTAAAGAGAGCGTAAAGGTAGCGTAAAGGTACCTTTAAGTCAGCTTTACGCGAGCTTCACGTATATTTACACTATCTTTACGCAACCTTTACATCGAGCGTTTAGGAGCGTAATGACCTGGATTCTTTACGCAGCCCTCTGTCACTTTTACATTTTATTCTTTTATTTTCTTTAAACTTTGTACAATTTGAGAGAAATAAAGACGTATTTTGTAATGGTTGTTTGACCCAAAAAAAACCGAAAAAAGAAAAATAACCATCAACAAAACCCTCGTGGATTCGATCCTACTCCCTGCCATGCCCACGAATTCTGAAGTCCACGATCTTACCCACTCGGCTACCGCGCCTCTTACAACTATTCAATAGTTACTAAAGCTTATATGTAAGTAATCACATTGAATCTAACTAGTACTAAAAAGGTTCACAGTTTCATGAGTTTGTAAATCAATATATCGGTCATCACTATTTTTAAACCCGATATTACCTTTGTTTCTGTAATTTATAAATAGCCTCGCTAATTCGCCGCTGGCGGGTGGGGGTTAACCTTGTATATTATAATTCACCGGATATTGAACGGTATGTGACATAAATGCACGAGAGTAGCTTCAGGTCGATTTAACATTTTAATTTTCTTTTTAAATCAGAAGGAAAAAATAAATTAATGAATGATTGATAAAATCACAAAAAATATTACCGCATAATTATGAAGTTAGTTTAAACAGAATAAGCTACCTCCGGCTTCACCGCTTACGCTTCTAAAAATGATTAAAGTAGCATTTGAGAAAATTAAGAAAGAAGAAAGATATATTTGAACATGCGTTTATTTATTCTTTTTTATCTATCGATGTATTTATTGATTTATCTAATTTTTTGTTACAAATTTTAAATAGTCGGGGATTATGTAAAAAAAAGTGAAAAATAGAAATGCTATTATGCTACCATGTACCGTAAAACTCAAAGTTTATCAAGTTGATGTTTAACCTTCCATTAGGATAATTCATAGTGGATCAAGTTCAGAACAGGTATATACTGCATTAACGGAAGCTCTCTTTCATCTCGCCGCGGGTAGGCAACCCAAATCAACATTTAATTAGGGCGGGTGTAAATACATATAGTACATAGCCTAATTCAAAACACTTGAACAGTATACGAATATGGAATCGTCAATCGGTAGGGTTATCACCTCCTTTCTTTTAGATTCAAGGCGGAATTTACAGATGAAACAACTATTTTACTTTTTATCTTGAAATTCAAAACCTGGATCCCTTCTGTCGGGTTGGACTCCCTATAAAAAAACCATAATAATGTTTTCTTGTTTAGGTGTAGGATTTTCCATTTAAATAAGGTAAACAGAAAAATTACGAAAAAAAAAACTTCCATTTGACGTAATATTCCCTAAAAAATTATAAGTTTAATATTTCAATGCATTTCAATAAAAGAAGACTGTCATTGGCTATCTTTAATGATTTTACTATTGTTTATTTCTTTTTTTTCGGGGGGGGGGGTGTTTGTTTTGTTTGTTTATTTCTTTTCTGGGTTTTTTTTTCGGTTGATTATTATTTTTATTACATCATTGATATTCTAGAAATACAACGTTAACAAAATTTCTTTAAAATCAAGAAACAAAGAAATGAATAAAAAGAAATCAAAACTAGACGTTACATAAATTGTTTATAAACAGTCGCGTAAGGCCCTCTCCCCTTTTAAAAATCCTAAATGTTCAACCCCTCCTCCCGCTCTGAAAAATATCTCAGATCCGCCAATGGATTGAATAAAGTATCGACTTTCTCTATGTCCATTGCCGAATAAACATCCGGTCGTGTCAACCACACATCACAAGATATGACCGAGCCTTTGATTACCCGCGGGAGACGCGTAAGCGAATCTAGCTGACTAGAGGGTGGGGTGGGGCGGGGGTATCCGATTTTCTAATGATGTATTGTCCATCTCCTCAAGATGTACATAGTTTATTTACATATGTGTGTGTGGTTTTTTTTTACATTATCTTCGCAAGCGAGCATTTCAAATGTCATTTAAGATTTTCTGTCTGTTTTTCCTCCGTTTTTTCTCTTTCCGTCCTATTTCTTTCTATTCTTTAAGTTCTTTCTTTCTTCCTATTCTTTCTCTATTTCAATTATTTCTCTTCTATCTATTCTTTTTTCTCTCTTTCTATTCTTCTTTCTATATAAATACTTTTATTATCGATTTGAAAATAAATTAACTTTATTTGTTTACATTCTTTAAATAGCATTCTACCTGTACAGGTAAATCAGGTACATGTCATCATAACATGTAACTAATTAGTACGAAAGAGACCTTATAGAGGGCCCTATTCACACCTATCATCCAAACGTTGAAAATCTGTTTTTTAAATGTATGAAATTGTATACTTATTTTCTGGCTAAATATCATTTTTTTCTCTTTTGTATATCAAATAAGCAAAAAATACAAAGGTAATCTTCGCCAAATCAAAAGCCCGACGGGAATTGTGATGCTTTGGTGATGTTTTAAATAAAATCAATGTAGATAACATTCAATCGTTCCCCTTCATACGTAGGACTTAAGGAGCGAGGGGGAGTGGTTGAGGGTGAGGGTGAGAAATAAAAACGTCTCAGAAAATATCATATGCGTGATTTACTCAGTGATTCGCTATTCAATTTTTGCCAATACTTTAAATAAAATAATAAAATAAATTTTCTCGATTTAATGTGAGAATCTTTTTCATATCTACCATTACGCTTTGTCATTTAATGTCTTTGTTTTCTCTACAAACTAATACAAGAATATTATTAATATCCAATAAGTATGTATCAAAATGATACCATTTTGAAGACGATAAATAAAGTTAAACGACATAAAAGGAAAGAATAAATTAAAAGTTCAAAATTGCTATTCTATGGGATTCAGTTAATTTTGGAGTATTTCTATCGATACTAAGGTATAATACTTTAAGCACGTACATGTATGCTTTCAGAATAGATAACTTGTTTTTTTCCCCGATATTCAAGCGCCATGTTGTAAGTTTACACTCATGCGTCAGGTCAAACACGTGACACCTCGATCCATATGAATGGACGTTGTTATGGAAACAACCTCGTGGTGTCACGTGTTTGACCTGACGCATGAGTGTAAACTTACAACATGGCGCTTGAATTCGAAGAGACGAAGCGGAGGCAAGTACAATCCCGGCCGTATCATTGATATTAAAGCTTAACAAGGTAAAATATGATTGCCGATCGTTTAGTTTTATTTTATTTGAGTGAGACACAGTCAATAATCCCCCAGAAAATTTGCCGATTCGTGCCGGCCATATCCTAAATTTGGGTCCCGGGTTTGTTCAATGTACTTTCCTGCGGCCAACACACCCCTACCAACCAAATATCCAAGTGTCGTTGGCCGTTTCTGCGGCTACCACATATGTAAGAAAATCGTTGGTCGCCTGCTTTTCAGAGTAAATGATCCCAACGTCATCAAAAGAACACTGGGCATAGTACTGGACAAATCTACAGTTTTGTACCATTGTCTTTCTCAACATTGCACACTGGCAAACCGTGACGACAGGACTCCATGAAGAGCCTTGTTTAAATCTCGCCAAAGAAGACTGGGTCCTGATTCTCTGTCCTATCTGAAAGTCGGTCAGACTTCTCGGGTTTTGATTCTAAGCTCGCTTCAGCAAGCAGAGCACAGACTGTTATACGCATGCCATACAGTGTTTAAGATCCTTTTACATAGAATTTGTGTTACAAAAGGTCGCTGCGTTTAACTGTCTTGTTTGTGACGTCAAAAGGGAGAAGTTCTATGTTTTTAGTTATCAGTGAGAGGGTTGTGAGCTAGTAATCTGGATAACCACTTTATTTGATTATACATGTAGCAGATGGCCGTCCTAAGTCGGCGCTGGGTGCACATTGGTCTCCTGCCTTTTATGTGTTGTCATTAATGTTTGATGTTTTTGTACGTCTGTTTCGATTGTTTTGTATTCTGTTCTAGTGATTTTTGTCGTGTATTTTTTTTGTGGTTTGTAGTTTTGTCGGATGTCATCTAGGTGTAAAGTAAACGTCTTCAAATTGAATAACTTTCTTGTGGATTTGTTTGGGGATGGGGGAAGGGTGGTCATGCTGGAGTTCTGCCTCATTTCTTGACCTTGCAACAGTAAAGGGTAAATGTTAAAAACTAAGCCCTTTTTTGAAAGGTCCAGGTACTGTTACAAGGAAGCTATCTGAATATGTATATGAAATCATAACTCGGACAAAAGCTGGTAACACTTTATCACGATCGCATAAATTCTGTATAGACAGAAAGCTACCACCATGGGTAGAAAAGTTCAAATCTGATTTAAACATGATCTCCGAAGTGTAGAACGTTTGGGAGGTACAACTCAAAAAAATGAGTATCGTATCTGTCGAGGTCATAACCGAGGGTTCATGATTCACTGTGATGAGTGCAAAGAGTGGTTTCATGGGCCTTTCTTTAAAAGGGATAAACAGGCTGCCAAGGTCATAGATATCTACTTATGTCCAAACCGTGATAGCTAATCATAGGAACCTCTTTTCCAGATTTCAAAGCCAAGGTATCTGAAGATAAAAGCGAGTTGCCATAGCCACTAGAAAACGCACTTGGAAGCAAGAGAGAAGACCAGTAACTACCACCTATGTCAATAGCGGGAAGGAGAGTCTTCCATCCGAACCATACATCGAGATTTTTCATAGGATATGTGAGAAGCCGCTGGCCCCTAAAATGTTCGTGTTGGACTTGGGACTTATGGACATGACCACTACAATGTTAGTGTTGGACTTATGGACGTGAGCCCTAAAATGTTATTGTTGGACTTGGGACTTATGTACAGCCCTAACAGTAAGATATGCCCCGGATTTGAGATACAGTATGCAGTGGCTGTTAAAAAAGCAGACAAGAAATGAATTGACGAAGTGAGGTTGGAAGCCCAGTCTATCTGCCCGAACTCCTTCATTGACCAGTCTCTCCCATCGATAACCGGTAGGAAAGAAAGGAGGGGATCTCCAACAACACTAGGTTGAAGCACCCACAGCAAAATCCCAAAACACCCATGTAAATAACACAGAACAGATACCCACAGAAAGAGACGCAAAAGGGACAAGGAACACCAGCTCACAACATAGAAACATGAAACACAAAAGACTACACATAAACCAACGAGACCAATGGGCAACCGGTGCCGACTTAGGACGGCCATCTGCCACGTAAATAGCAGACGGTGTGGTTATCCTGGATTATGTGCGCACAACCCTCTCACTTCTCCAGTTACCTAGAGGTCTCAAAGAACGTACAAATGTGGTGTAAAACAACCTCCTCACTGTAAGATGACGTCACACAAACAAGACCGCGAAACGCAGAGGCCCCAGAGACACAGATGAATATGTAAATGGATATAAAAAGAGGGCATGCGTAATACAGTCCGTGCTCTGCCGGCTGTAGCGAGCTCATGTATGCAATCACCCGAGGAGTCCGACTGACAATCAGAGAGGACAGGTGGTCGGGGCCCTGTCTTCTCTAAAGAGGTTTGGACAGGGCCCGTCATGGAGTCCCGTCGTCACAGTCAGTCAGAGTGCAAGTCTTAAGAATGCGCTCGTACAAGACTGTATATTGGTCAAGTACCATCAAAAATAAGGTCAATGTTTCTATCTGGAAACCATCTACGGGGAAGTGCAAGGGTGTACGCCTACAGAAGGACCCTTCCATACCTGTAATGAGGGAGAATGCTGTAAATACTGTGAGCCAACCACCAACTAAGCTTCCTACAATCCAAGAGGAGCCAGAGGATGCTGAGGGTACAGTGAACATACCATCAGCAGATACACCAGAGTATGAGCCGGAGGGCCTGGCAGGTGTTCAGTTGTTTCGACTGTGCAGTATGTCGGGGCTCCGTCTGCGCCGTTATCTGACGAGAATGTGGGACTTGAAGGATCCCTGTGCCATGGAGACGGAAGACAACTTGCCTGAGATTCCAGCTGTAAGCCAGGCAACACAATCCAGTGTTGTCCGGTTCTCTTGTCAGATGCCAGAACTCTACAAAAATGAAGACCGTTTTGCCGAGATTCAAGCTGTAAGCCAGGCCACAAAAGCCAGTGTTGTCCGGTTGTCTGGTCCTTTTGTCAGACGCAAGAGGTCAACACCAACTATTAAGACGATGATCTTTCCCTCATGGGGCATAAAGACCAGGACTAGCCAAGAGTGCTGACAGCAACAGCAACTGCCACTAAGCCAGATGATAAGCCTGTGTTCTAGTCAAAGCCCGAAGTGAAGAGAAAGTCTGATAGGACAACCTACCTCAAAAAGACCGAAACTAACAATCACGACTAAACAAAGAGGAGATGAGCACCTGTCCCTTCCCCATTTGTCACAAGGATACATTATCGTCAGTATCTTCTTTAACTCATGTGATGCAACATCATTTACCATACACCTTTGGAAAGAAAGAACAGACGGTTGCCATTTTGCAGGAACGACTCGAAGCGCTGTAAACATTCATGAACCAGCGATGGACCAGGGGCCACCATGGAGGATGCCATCAAGGTTGTCACTGATTCACAGACATTCCCCTACATCAACAAGGAGCATCAGGACGTATTCAATACAATCTGCCAAGCTTTGAATTGAAAATTCTCAATCAATCCAGTTGATTCTCCAGCCGCGCTGACCCTTGCTTCTGAGGTTACCATATAAGAAGCAACGGGAGAGGTGGTGCACCCGACAGATCACCTTGGAACCCTAGGAGGAACCAGTATCTGCAGGAGAAGAGATTAATCGAGGAATTCAAAGTCATGGATGAATGCAGAAATTCCAGTGACGAAAACGGCAACATTGACTGTGACACCCTTCAAGCCTATGGCAGTCATTCCACCTCGATAGGACGGGCCAATACCTTTGCGGGCGCAAGGACCGAACTATGGAAGAGATGTTGAACCATTGGATGACTATACAACCTGTATTGGAGGTTAAGCTTGCAGGGGGTGAAATTGTCGATAGCGCACCGAAGAACTAATTTTCGGGGGAAAATAGAGGGTAGCTTAGGGCATCGACGGATCCCTAGCAATCTAAAGGTGGGACCAGGTGCCCGGGAGGAGTTAGCATCCCTGTTGGCTAGCCGCACCCGCCGTCGATGTTCACACACGAAAATGAAAACAATATATAAAATATATGCACTGTCTGAGGCAATGTCTATATAGAAAGTGCTACTGACGAGATCAAGCCTGAATTAATAATTCATATAAATTAGTAAAATGTATTTGGAAATTGCCAACGCGAGTTTACTTTAGTTAGGCATGGTACATTTGATATTCGGGGGGTGGGAGCAAAATAATTTTTTTATTGCAAAGTTGGAGCAAGGACATTTTTTTAAAGTGATGCGCATATTAAGAATGCGTTTTATTGATAGAAATAATCTGTTTTTTCACTCAAAACTCTAGATATTTATAATTTATTAGTTTATTTTCATGCAAGTATTCAATTCACTTTTAAACAGAGAGATAAAAGATTTTTACAAATAAAATTCTCAATATTTTATATAAGGTACATGTATATAACATGTATAAGAGGATATGAGGGGAAGGTCTCCTATACAAATTTTTAAATGTAGAATTATGACTTGGTGAATAACTGAAGTTCTCCTTCCAACATGTCCAAGCTTACAAGAACGTACTAATTAGACTAGTACTATATGGGATACATGCAACATCTATTAAAAGCATTACATCAGCATAGTTTGTTGCTCATCTGGAATGACCTCATTGCCCAACCCTAAGTGACGTCATGTGTTACCAGGTAACCGCACCTTGTTTATGTCATTGTGTTACTAGGTAACCGCACCTTGTTTACGTCATTGTTTGCTAGGGTACCACACCTCTTAGTTCACGTCATGTTACTAGGGTACCACACCTTAGTTCACCTCATTGTGTTGCTAAGTAACCACACCTTAGTCCACGTCATTGTGTTGCTAAGTAACCAAATCGACACTTATTGCCAAAAATGTTCATAATGTAAAATAACGGATTATGAAAATAAAAAAAAACAACGAAAGAAAAATTATTGTCTTGTGTAAAATGGCACCACCTAGATATGTTTTTATTAACATATAGTTTTTTCCTCAGTATTTAATTTTTTTTATAGAGGGAACAAGTAAACAGGAACTATTTTTCAACGCAGACCCTAGAAAATAGTCTGCTGATTGCTGCATCATGATATTCGTGTATGCTTTTAAGGATGAATTTCAACTTTAAATGTACATCGAATTCCTTTAACACAACACCAGAGTATACTAAAATACAAGTTAAATCGTATGCATTTCACACATCTAGTACAAGTGGTATAGTACTCGTTGAGTGCAAAATGACCTAATCATACTAATCGTGTTAACCTCAATTCTACAACTTTAACAAGTGGTACATCTGGTCTTCATTAAATCGTGCACGCTCCCAACAATTGTTTCGTCATCAAAAACACTTATCAACTCAAATTGGTACACGCCATTGAATCGTGCACTCTCTCCAACAACAAATATTTCGTCATCAAAAACACTTTATCAACTCAAATTGGTACATCTATTCTTCATTTAAACGTGCACGCTCTCAACAACAAATGTTTCGTCATCAAAAACAATCTTTAGATCCAAAAACAAATATTTCGTCATCGAAAACACCCACACAAGGACAAGTAAATAAATACCAAGCATTCGAACTTTGGAATATACTTCAATCATGGATAACGAAAGAAGAGCACAGAACTGCAGGGCGATGGCGAATGAACCCCTTGGGCGAATTCAGAGGTTAAGAGAGTGGGCAAGACACTGTAATGACCAAGCCAATGCTTTGGAGAGGAAGGTGAAAATGATGAAAATAAGGGGCCCGCAGACTGAAGACTGGGGTGCTGAAATTAACCAAAACGGTGAAGAGTCCTTCTTCAAGTTAACTCAAAAGTGCCGGAGAAGTTTGGAATACTGGTCCAAGACCTGCAGGACATGCAATGGAAGGTGTTCTCATACATAAACGGTCCTTTTCAGGACCATGTCTTTTTTTAAGACACAAACGGCCCAAAAAGGGCCCACTAAACCATTTCGAAAAGTACGCTTCTAGCTGAACGCTTTCTTTTTTTTTCATTGCAGAACATGTCCTTGCTTTTTCTAGGATTTGTCACTTTACGTCCATTTAGTTTCTTCATTTTCCTTTATGTTCAGAGCTTTAAACTTGTTATTAAAACATGTTAAAAGTGGATGCCCTTTGTGTGATATAAAAAAAATTAACGACTTATTTTCTTTTTGAAAAAGTCATATTCCAAGATCAAGACCATATGATCTACATGTGAAATATTTTTGCAACAGATAGACAGATCATAAACTAATCCTCTATACCTGGGAAAAAATGAATTAAATAGAATAGAAGCTATTGCTTATATATCAGCCATATATATTCACTGAAATTTCATTCCCGATCTAGGAATCGAATTTGGTTAGGACGTTCGCCTTTTTTTATACGGAGTACGATTATACTTACAAATATATATCTATATTTTCTTTTTTTCAGTGACCAAAAAGAAAATGATTGGCCACCACGCACGGTTTCGGGAAAGGAAACCAATGACGTAGAAAATCGTTCAATTAGAAGGAAAACCCCAACTTATTTGTTCAGCGACGACGGAAATTTATGAAAGCGCATGTGGTGTATGTGACGTAGTAAGCGCTCAATTACAAAATGAAAAAAAAAACACGAATTAAAATGAGAGTATATAAAGTATATATCGAGCAGAATCACACCAACATCACAGAAAAAAAAATCGGGAAGATGGCAGAGCAGTTTTTGGAATATATGTAAGTGTATATTATAACTCATGTTTTTTTCCTCACGTACATCATTTTATTCTTTTTCTCTTATTGTATTGGAAAATATAAATATTTATGACATTGCTGAATTGATATTTCAAGTTCTTGAAAGATTAAAGATTTTTTTATATTTTTTTTATTCGTATTTATCGATAATTTTAGGGAAAAGCAAGAAAGAGAAATGGAAGAATTAGAAACATTATGGAATGAAATGGCGGAGTGGTTTTCGATTCGAGGTAATTGTGTATTTCAGATATTAGATTAAATATACAAAATTTATTTGAATAATTTTTGTTGCTATTAAATGGTTGCTATTATATCAATTTGTATAAGATTTCAGACATTTTTTTAAAAATAATTACAGAAACTCACCAGAGGAGGAGGAGGAGGAAGATCAAGTAGATATGCTATTTAATAATAATGAGTAAGTAATATCTTTTTTTATTTCTTTAAAGAAGACTATGATAAAAAGAGAAATTCTTTGAAAATTGCCTTTTTAAGTGATCAGATATCATTAATATTTTTTTATTTTATTTTAGAGTACAACAAGGAGTGAAGTATTTTTCCCCTTGTGAAATTTTCACACCACAACCTTCGGATTCATCGGTGGAAGTAAATATCGGATAACCAATGTAAGTATATTTTGACTTATCTTTCTTTGCATGTGTGAGTTCCGTCTCGTGCTGTACTCGTCTTTTTTGTTTTTGCATCGGGGTGTTTTGCTGTTGATGCTGCAACGGGGTCTTGTTGGAGATCTCCTCCCTTCTTTTACACAGATAGATTCTGATTGGATAATAATCCTGCTATCTTTTATTTATAGAAGTTTATTTTTTATTTTACAGTAATATCGAAGAATTGGAGGATGACGTGTTTTACAATAAAGACACGGTGGATTGGTGTTGCCCTCCCTCCTCGGATTGAATTTATGTAAGTGTTACTTGCATGCTTTTACTTAATATTTTAAACTACCTCCCCATGTTCAATGGATTCAGTATTATGTAAATTTTCATCTGAAGAGATCAAATTTTTAAAATAATCGAAAAACTGATCTATAGTAATATCTGTGCAACAAGTGGGTTATTCAACTGCTCCTCAGGCCTCGCCCTCAGAGACAGTAGAATACATGTAACCCTTATTTCTCATTCTCAGTGACAAGACGTACATATCAATCTTCTTCGAAAACTCTGTCAATTTATACGTATGATTTTTTTCTAAAACATCTCGTCTTCCATGATATTTCGATTTAACAACCAAACTAAATACCACATGCTCTAGGTAAATGTTATTTATCAGGTCTTGTCCTCCTTTGATGGTATTATGTTTAATGAAATTTGCAATTTTCTATATGATCCATTTTCTAATTTCTATTATTTGTGAACACCTACAATGTTTGTCGTATATATTGTATATTATATGTTGTTCTCTATGCCATAATGAAAAAAGATAAATAAATGATTCTGAATCATTTGTATATTCATTCCCCATTGCAGATGATATCACAAACTGCAATAGAATTTCTATTGATAAAACGCAATTATTCTTAATACATTGCACATCACTTGCTCCAACTTTGCAAAAAAAAAAAAAAAAACTTGCTCCGACACCCCCCCCCCCCCGAATATCAAATGGACCGTGCCTTAGGCATGGTCCATTTGATATTCAGGGGGGGGGGGGCGCTTGGGATTTTTTTTTTTCGGAGCATGATTCTTTTTTTCGCCCCAGACCAGGGCAAAATAATTTTTTTCTTGCAAAGTTGGAGCAAGGAATTTTTTTTTAAACAAAGTGATGCGCATATATTAAGAATAGAAGTTATTTTTATTTTTACTCAAAACTCTAAATATTAATATATTAGTTTATTTTATGCAAGTATTCAATTCAGTTTTAAAAACAGAGAGATAAAAGATATTTACAATACAGTTCTCAATATTTTATATGAGGTACATGTATATAACATGTACAAATGTGGAAGGGGAAGGTCTCCTTGACAAATTTTTAAATGTTACCAAGAATTGTAAATTGGTTTATAACTAAAGTTCTCCTTCCAAGCGTACAAGAACATAAAATATGGGATACATGCAACATGTATTATAACATAAAAAGTGGGTCCTGTAGCATCATATCCCACCCATCCTGCTACGTCTTTCGGTTCCCTTTTTCGACATAGTAACTTTCATACTTTTTGGAATATTACATTGTTTAGATTTAGGATTTAGGATCACTGATGAGGGTTAAGTATCCGAAACGTGCATGTCTGGTCCACGTTGCCAATTTATTTGTTCTTAAATGATGCTATTCAATTTGAAGACGTTTACATAGCAATACATAAATATTGATAATATATTTAAGCTTTTATTAAGGAAGCCCTTTTACTTCACAACTTTTGATATCTTAAAATATATGAACTTTGCTATTAATAGAAAACATTGGCGAGCGAAGAGAGCCAAAAATTTTTGACACAAACTGTGGCGAGCGAAGCGAGCCAAAAAAATTCAAGAATTTAGGGAATTTTTATGGTAATTCTTCAAATAAAGATTATTTGATTGAAAGAGCAAGATTATTTTTTTCTTTAACACCATAAGCAAATTATTTTTTTTCATCAACATTTATAGACCGAGAACAGGCCAAAACTTTTTTCTTGAGTTGGTATTTTGACCTGAGACAAGGGCAGTGGAAAAGTGGTAGAATTTACAATTATACAATTTTTTCAGAATCTGCTCATTTTTTGATTTTTTCTATTGATTGTGTCATTATTTACCTTTGTTCATTTGATTTTGCGATTTTCAAGTCCATTAAGTAAGATTCCTCTCAATTTTCTGTGATTCAAAATACTCTCCTTCTTCAACTTATCAGCATGTTTCGTACTGATGTCTTTTCAGTCCAAATTTAAACCCATACATTCACAGAAATACAAGCAATTGTAGTCAATATTTTCATTTATTTGGTTAAATTATGAAAGTATTCAATACTTGTATCGGTACATTTCATCCCAATATGAGATTGATATGCATAATTCTGATTTTGTGAGCATAGACTATGAAAGAATTCAGAGCAAAAAGTCATGAACACGAGACAACTTGAACAAAAAAAAAGTTGGAAAGTGAAAATAAAGTTGTACAAATAAAAGTGACTAGAAATTGTACTTAAAGGAATTAAATGATGATAAAGGAAATGTGAAAAAAGCAACTTATTACATAATTAACCGAATAAATCAAGGTATGAGCAGATTCTGAAATAATTGTATAATTGTAAATTCTACCACTTTTCCAATGGCCTTGTCTCAGGCCAAAATACCAACTCAAGAAAAAAGTTTTGGCCTGCTCTCGGTCTACAAAATTTAGAGCAAAATATTTTTTTTCGAAAAAAAAAACAACCCCCCCTCCCCAAATATTAAATGGACCGTGCCTTACGGGGACATAACAACTTTGCTGAGAAATTTACTTGAACTGATAGCAGTATGTTGTATCGTCCATGATCAAATATGTATTCATTCTTTTGAATACAAGAGGAAAGTGTTGTGTGGGTACGTATAGGAGCTGGGTAGTGTATAAACACAGCATAGTACGTCCCTTATAAATAGTTCCTAATTGCACCTCACGCTCTAAACGATCACGCCATGTGTTATCCATTAGCAAACCAGGTGCTTATTAAATCTCCTATTGGCGCCTTGTGAAAATGATGAGGTATCCCGCGGGATTTATCCATTTCGTGGTCCACTTGATGTTCTGCGGGGGAAGGGTTTTTTTCGGAGCAAGATTTTTTCCCTACCAAGGTGGAACAAGAATTTATTTTTCTAACATTAGTGATTATATTGAAAATGTTTGTGTTTTCTTTATTATTACTAAAAAATCCTCTACAATTCAAGTTAATTAAATTCTAACTGTCTCATCAAATGTAGGCCAGGTCATCGCTTTGAGGCCCAAAATGGGTCCAGGGATTAGCCCGTGTGGGGATCAAAGGAGCGAAGCGGCGGAATCGTGTGGATCAGTTTGATTTTACACATTTACAGGGCAGTTTTCTACATGAAAATTACGTTTTGTACACTTTGGGGGACGAACACTTGATTGGGAGGGGGGCTGACAATTTATTTCTGTTCAAATTATTTATTTTCGACGCGGAGCCGGCCGCATTATTTATTTTCCAGTAACTGATAGAGGGGCTTAGGTTTTTTTGTCGGCGAAAATTTTTTTTTACCCGTACCAGGGCCATAATTATATTTTTCTTGCATAGTTGGAGCAAAGAATTTTAATTCTAATAATTGATGTGTATATTAAGAATGTTTGTTTTTTTTCAACGGAAATTCTCTATTTATGCTTAATTTGCATAAAACATTGCTAACTTTTTATGTTAAACTTGCAAATGCATTTAAGGTCATGTTACATGTAAGAGGGCCTGTGGGGAGGGTCTTTAGACAAATTTTCAAATTTAGAGATGTAAAGTAGTGAAAAACTTAATCAAATTCTTCTTCCACTATTGAATATAAATTTTGGAATCTCTGGTGATGCATGTATCTATTAATAGTAATAAATGATACTGATGATGTATTTAAGGAAGCCCCTTTTTTCCAGTCACATGTATACTTTGATATTTAAAAATATGAACTTGCCAATAAAGAAGGAGAGTGTGGCAAGCGAGGCGAGCTCAAAATTTTTTATATAAAGTGAATATTGTGGCGAGCGAAGCGAGCCGAAAATTTTTCAGGAATTTTAAGCGAGTTTTATGGTTATTCTTCAAATTCAGATTACTTGTAAGAGCAAGATTATTTTTTTCTGTCAAACCATGAGCAAATTTATTTTTTTCATCAAAATTCAGAGCAAACTTATGTAAAAAAAAAGCCAAGCCCCCCCCCCCCCCCAGAATATCAAATGGACCTTGCCTTATGGGTACTTCTACTAATCTGTATACATATGATATGTGCATCATCACCTACATAATCTGACCTATGTTTTAACATGCAACAGTCATGGGGAGAGGGATGTGCCAAGAAAGTTGTTGCAAATATAGTTAATGTACCAAAGGTATATTTCCTACAATACTTAAATTTGTTAACAATAAAAATGCATTTTTGTGTATGCTTGCAAATTTTATTAGTAGAGCGACCATTTTAAAGGTTGCCAGTCACTTCGAACTTTTTCCATTTCGACCTCGAGTTACTTCGACCTTTTGCAACTTCAACATCAGACGCTTTGACCTACTAAAATGCCACTTCGACCTCACAAAAAAGACGTTACGACCTTCTCCATTTTTAATGTTTAAACACTAAATGATCATAAATTGAAAAAGGCCAAAATGTCCTAAATGTGAGGCCGAAGTTACCTTTTCTATAAAGAAAGGTACGTATATTTAAGTTTTCAACATCTCTGGATCAGCTTTGGACTCTTGCTTCGAGGGAACCATTTGAAGACGTCACAGTATTTGATGACAATGGGCACCCTTTACACATTTTTGCCATGTGGATCATTCATTGACTTCAATGAAAGAGGTTTCGTAAATATACCACATGCTTCAATACCGGTATCGACTAACGATTCTTAAAAAGCACTCAACATGTGTTAAAAAAGTTGGATGTAGCGTCATCTGTAACATGACAATTTGAAAGACAATTTCATTTATAATTGCGATTTCATTTGAATTAGAGGTAGCATTGACCAAATATTGTACGCAATTAATGCTTATAAGAGTCACAAAGAAAATCGATTTCTTGTTGATTCTTATATAAAACACTCACCTTCTACGTCATTATTTGTGCGCACTGTGCGTCTGTATACGCTCCACGAACGCACATTCCATATGGGAGAATCCAACCATGTGTTCTCAAAGGAGCCACAGAGGGCCTTAAGCTCTGTGGTGTTTGCTACTGATTTCAAGCTATACCACCTCCTTGTATCACTTTTTGTGTGATTCCTGAAAGTTCCCCGCGAGGGGTTTGACAGTAAGTGTTTTGAATATATTTCCCTGACATGGTCGCCATAGCACTTTCTATATAGACATAAGGTCAGGCAGTGCATGCATTATATAAACTGTGTTCATTATCGTGCATTAACTTCGACGGCGGGTGCGGCTAGCCAACAGGGGATGCTTACTCCTCCCGGGCACCTGATCCCACCTCTAGCTTGCTAGGGGTCCGTCGATGCTCAACATAGTGCTCTATTGTGAGTGCTGTTGAGATTATCGTCAGGATCTTCTTTAACTTATTTATATTTTCAAATTGATCAGTATTTAATATGTTCAATTTATTTATTTTCTAGTTACTTGTTGATAATTTATTTAGACCATAACAAATTAATTCGATGTTCTTCGGATTCTCTTGTGAAAAGAAAGCGAAATATAAAATTTTAATGTGTTGAAGCTGTTAAGGTGCCAGCGAGTGAAATAAAATACTTTTCCGGTGTTTTCTGTACGCAATAGGGAATTTCCTTAGGAATCTGGCGATAAATATTTTTTTCTGTGAAAAAAATATCAACATACCAGTTTTGCATTTTCTGTGAGTCCAAGTCTCACACGCATCACATGTGACGGCTTCATCGTCATCCTTTACTTCTTTCGGCAAGTCGCACAAAAGTCCATTACGATATAGTAAAAGTTTGAATTAAACTAATTTTTTAGATCTGTATGTCTGATTACAATTCAATGACGTAACATTGATATTTCAAAAAAACTGACATATGACGTAACCATCGGAAAAACTCGAACTTGGTTTACAACTTAACAAGGCCGAGGGCTGAATGACGAACTTGAACGATGATCATTAACCTTTTACATTTTGATTGTTTTGATTTTTTATTGAAGAAGGGATGAGATAAACGTGAAAGATGTCAACAATGAAAATATTCTAACTTCTTTTTGCTATAGCTAAAGAGAAGAATGAAATCCAATGATGTTAATCTTCCCCAGGACTTGAACCTGGACCTTTCTCTTCGTGAGAGAATGTGCTACCGTTACGCTAGGAAAGTGACTCGAGGTCGAAATGGAAAAAGGTCGAAGTAACTGGCAACCAGGGGGTCCAAACGGCCGGGGTCTTGGACCGCCTTTAGGTGGGGGACCAGGTGGCAAAGCCCCCGGAAGCTCATGGATTTCCACGTTTTAATCGCCCGTATACAATGCGAAATGCTTACCTTAAACTGACGTAAAACTATAAACATAAAGGCATATGGGAGACATTAATGACGAAAAATTGGTGGATTTTAGCCATCCATTGAAACGTTACCAGTTCTAGCCACGAGGAGGCATCCACAATTAGAACCGGGTTTTTTTTTGGGGGGGGGGGGTTTGTTTTAGTTCTTTTTGTGTGTGCGTGTTTATTAATTTTTTTTCGGGGGGGGGGTCTTTTTCACCGAGTTAAGTTTGGGACTTTATCATATTTTGATCAAACGACTTAACAAACTTCTCTTATTTTTCCTTGCGAACTCTTCACATATTGCTTGTATGCTAATGTTCATGCCATGGTGAATGTGCATAACAGCCAGGGTCGCCAACAGGTCTTCATTCATCGTTGACCTCATTTAGCTTTTTATCCTTCTTAAACCAGAAAAAGAGCGAAAACGAGCCGGGAAAAAAATTTAATCTTGTGTCGTAATTGGAACCACCCCTCCTCCCCACCCTGAGATTAGCTGGAAAATTTGGAATATAGCCAGAGATTTTGAACTTTGATTAACCGACATTTCACTAATAACACCCTGAAAGCTGTGTTTCCAATTAGATATCTCGACGGCTCACCATCGAATTTCTAATGAAGAGAATGAACTGAAATTGTACTAGGACCGTGGCGAGTCGTACAGCATCACTTCTCGGCTGAAACGATGAGGCGTTGGGGTCTAACTTGTGTGAAAAAAGGGCATGAACAGGTTTTACATGTTCATTGTATTTATTTGAATGGGAGGTAGTTTACCGACATCTACGTTTTCTTTGACATAACAAGTATTTAAAAGATTGTCATTATCAAGATCACTTGTTTTGCCACCACTGCATTCTTCGTAGAATTCAAGCACCATTTTAACAGCGTCTAAAGCCTTTTCAGCAGCTTTTAATTCATTTTTACAGTCAAAAAGTTACGCATATCCTTAAGTGCAGTTTCTTGATTTATTAATTCAGCCTCCTCTTCCGCATGTCTCATATCAGTAAATGACACCAGACAAAACTATAAACCGCAAAAAGACGCAACAATATTCAATTGAACATCACACACAAAAATCGAAACAGACGTACAGAAACATCAAACATTAATGACAACACATAAAAGGAAGGAAACCAATGTGTACCCGGCGCGGACTTTGGAGGGTCATCTGCTACAAAGCACGGTCCATTTGAATTTCGGGGGGGGGGGAGGGCTTTGGTTTTTTTGTTGGAGCAAGATTTTTTTTTTCGCCCCGGACCAGAGCACAAATTTTTTTCTTGCAAAGTTGGAGCAAGACATTTTTTTCTAACATTAGTGATGTGCGATATATTAAGAATGTTTTATCAACAGAAATTCTTTACTTTGACTAAAAACTCTTAAATATGACTTCATTTTTATGCACAAATTTATTTCACATCTAAACAGAGAGATAAAAGAATTTTACAATATAATCCTCAGTAAACAAAATTTATATAAGGTACAAGAGGGTTTGTGTAAGAGGTTCTTCAAGACAAATTTTCAAATTTAGAATGATTGGTGAAAAACTGAAGTTCTCCTTCCAAACTTGCATATAATTTTTTTGAACTGTCCCGCGGAATGTCCGTTTTGTTGGCAAAGTTGACAGCGGCTATTCGGACTCGCAGATCCGTCCCTGTCCCAGTTACAGGCGGATTTACGGTGCCCTGCTCCCTTACAGTTGAAACATTCCAGCTTCCGTTTTGGAGGTGAGCAGCAATATCATTCATTGGATAAAATTATCATTACCAGAAAGAAATAGGTTATCTGATTGGTTAAAACTTTTGTTAACAGGAATGTGGAATTATCATTTACACTTATTTTAAATTGTCTTTAACACAGATTTTAATTATCATTATCAGAATTATTTTCTGTGAACAATAGCTTAAACTCCTACCAAAAATGATGTGAAAACATACTTTTCTACGTGCAAAACCTAGTTTCACATACGTAAACATAGGTTTACATTTGTGAATGCAAATTGTATCATTTTTGTGACACCGTGAATTGATTATCATTACCATCTGTAAGCCCTATTTGCACTCGGAAAACTAGGTTTTCCATGCGTAAACTAGGGTTTACAGCTGTGAAACCTAGTTTATCGAATTAATGTGACTTTGGCGTGCCATACATAGTGTCTTTTGGAGATTCCTTTTGATATTCTTTTGTTTAAAATTGTAACATGACACCCCTCAATAGAAAGAATGATTTCCTATTATTTGTAGATCATAGGTATGGCGTAATAACAATAGTAATTAAAATAATATCCAAGAATATAGAAGTGATCAAATAGTCCCTGACAAATGACAGTTATTTTATGTTTTCATAGTGCAATTGTAGTGATTAATAGCGTAATAACATAACAATTTTGAAATGATGTCCCAGGTAATTGAAGATATTTATGATGTTATAACAGTTGTTTGTTGATATTCAAAGTGCATTGTCAAGTTTGATTTATACGGGTAATTAATTTGATATCCACGGGAATTAATTTGATATCCACGGGAATGAAGTCGGATTTAAATCATGTTGTTTGTATAGGTACATTTGAAATGATACCCAAGGGGATTAATTCACCGTTCCGAGAATATCTTAATAAGCCCCGCCCCTTGGATACTGTTACTAAATGCCCCAAGCTTTCAGCATCTTTTTCAAGATGGCTGCCAATGCACGTGCAGATTCTGATAGTTTACTAAATATTCCCGATGATATATCTGTAAAATATTTACCAAACGTAGGACCATTGTAAGATAAGGTTTTACAAAAAGGATTAAATTATTTTACACAAGGATACACACACGATATAAAAATAAACGATGATAATTACGTCCAAGTCGATGCCAGATGCTGGAGGTCAATGCGAAAATTGCAAGAGCCGCATAAACTTCATATAGAGATTAAAGACAATAAGCTGTGTGAATCCCACTGTACTTGCAAAGTTGGGAAAGTAAACTATTTTTTTTAACGTTCGTGCGTTTTTTGTCTCGAAAAGTAATTCAATTTCTCTTACTTAGTAATCTCCCAAATATATGCCGTCGTATAAAAAGAAACACATGCCAACCATCAGCAGGTCACGGACGTCTTTGTTATTATTCCGAATACCCGCTGATATCAATGTCTTGTCTAGATAATGCTAATAAAAGTGATTACTATGCATCTTTTATCAAACGTCGTGCCAATCTGACATGTAATAATAACATTTATATGCCACTATAACGATGAAATCTGATCAATTTGTTGATGAACGTTTCTTCCTTTTAGTTTTAAGTTATTATTGACAACGTTAAAATTCTTTGATTTAGATTAAATGGTCACTGTTCCCATATCGTTGGACTTTTAAAAAGTCTACAAGGATTCAAACTTCATAATTTCACGTCTGTGCCTGACCAACAAAGCTGTACAAGTATACCACAACAATGGCATATTCCAAGGGGTAAAAAGATCGTTCCTGTACCTATTAATCATGTTGTTGTGGCCAAACCAATAGAAACAAGAAAGAGGAAGCCTGTAATATGTCACTTTGATGTCACACAAAGGTACATGTATATTGTTGTTCAATCTTGAAATAAGAAGCATATCAAACGTGGTGTTTGTGTTTTATACATTTTAATCTATATAGAATATAGTCTTTGAATTATCATATATACATTTAACGTACATATGGGCACTGAAATTTTACATTAGAACATATATTTCATTTCAATAGTGACAACTGCATAGATTTCAAAGAAAAAAATATATTTTGCATTCATTACAGACTACCAAAGGTTTCTTCTAGTGACATACGGGCACTGAAATCCCTTGAAGGTACCCCATTGGAGTACACAATATCAGAAACCCATCCAACTGTGAACACTCCTATGGGTGATGTACAGATAGGGTCACTATTGTCTCATCATGTAAGTAAACAATTAACATAAGTATAAAATACTCAATCCTTCACAAAAACATCTTGAAACAATGTGAGATAACTACAGACTGACCAGATTTTGTTGATATTCTGAAATAATGATGTTGGAATGCAGTCTGAGATAATTTTGTATGTTTTTATTTTGGCTATTAATCGCTCAATATGAACTCTATGTTTTGCTATTTTTTGAGTCAAAATAGTATCTGAAACGGACATTTGTTTTCCTGAAGATGCATGTGGTGGTATATTTAGTGCTATGCCAAATTAAGCTAACTCATCTTTGTGAATCCTTTATCTGCCATAACAGCATCACCATCATTGATATAGCCCTTTGATTTTAATGATAATATAACATCATAAAAACCACTTTGTTCAGTGATGGCTTTGTCTGAAATTGAACCAGTGAACAATTCTGATATAAATGTCACTGATCCATTGGGATCACAACCTACCAAAGCTTTTAATGTTGTACTAGACTTAAAGTCACTATATAGCTGACTTTGCAGACCAAGTGCACAGGGTGTCTGAGTTTTAAATTCAGTGCCATCAATGATGATGATTGTGTTCGGATAGTCTTGTTTAAATTCTTTTGGCATATTATTAATTATAATATCTCTATGAGGCCATATACATAATTGCCCAAGTTTTAGATACATATGTTTAATCCATGTATTAAAAACAACTCCAGCAGATTGAAGAGAGAGTTGAAATCGCATGGCAATATCTTTAAGTCCAAAATTATGTCTGAGGCGACAAATAGTTAGAAAAAGTGCATCTGCATGAGAAAATGCTTTGAGATCCTTTCTACCTTTTTCATACTCAATTTTTGAACCAATTGGAAAAAGAAATAAAAGTAGTGTTTGAAATCTAATATATGTTATGCCAGTGTAGTACTTAAAAAGTCCTTTAATTTTCTCTTCTTTTCCCAGGACAATTTCCACACCAAAAGTTGAAAGCATCTTGTTGAAATAATAAGTAAAGTTTTCTATTCAGGATGGTAATCATATTCCTAACAAAAAATAAAAAGAAATAAAAAATTAACTCTTCACATAGCTCTTAATATATAAAAACCATTTCTTATTTGCTTAATATTTTCTCTCTAAGAAAATAATAAAAATCGACTTACCTTTTATAACAGTTTCGTCCTTCTGTTCAACATGATGGGATCCTCCGATGTCCTATGAATATAAATGACACGTTTACATTGATAATCAAATCATTCTCACAAAGAGTTTTTTTCTTAAAATGATGAGTTAAAGAAGATCCTGACGATAATCTCAACAGCACTCACAATAGAGCGCAAAATTAAACATCGACGGACCCCTAGCAAGCTAGAGATGGGACCAGGTGCCCGGGAGGAGTAAGCATCCCCTGTTGGCTAGCCGCACCCGCCGTCGATGTTTATGAAGCATGGAAATGAAAATATAAAAACTTCATGCACTGTCTGACGTTATGTCTATATAGAAAGTGCTATGGCGACAATGTCAGGGAAGTATATTCAAAACACTTACTGTCAAACCCCTCGCGGGGAACTTTTTTACGAGCTCCACACGGCAAAGGGCATAAGTGTGACACAAATGAGTTAAAGAAGATCCTGACGATAATCTCAACAGCACTCACAATAGAGCGCAAAATTAAACATCGACGGACCCCTAGCAAGCTTGAGGTGGGAGCAGGTGCCCAAAGTTCCAAACAACAAATCAGGTAAATTATTTTTTGCATTTGTATAGAGAGCTTAGAATATGTTATCTTACCCCTCGTAATAAAACAAGAAATGGTCCAGACTGGTCCCCATCTTGTATTCCGACTTTCTGTTAAAGATAAAAATGTATATGTTAAAGGGATTTTTGTGTTTACTTTTTCTATGTCATAATTATTATCATTATAAAGGTTTGATATCTATCAAATCACTCTAATACTTTCAAAAGAAGACATATCAATATCTCCTATAAATATCAAATGTATACATGTACGAAGATACTTACTTTTCATCATCTTCGCCCGCCTCTCTATCCTCTTGACCAATCGCCGTCTCTCTGTTCTCTTGACCCGTCGCTGCTTAATTATTGTCTTGACCCATCGCTGCGTTTCGACCCATCGCTGAATCTTGGCCCATCGCTGCCCTTTGACCCGTCGCTGCCTCTCTAGTCTCGATTCTCTTGACCCATCGCTGCCTCTTGACCAGTCGCTGCCTCTCTATTCTCTTTACCAATCGCTGCCTCTTGACCCGTCGCCGCCTCTCGACCCTCTTGACCAGTCCCCTCTCCCGCTTCTAACGTTCCTTTTTTCACATCGGTAGTTTTTCTGTTTAATTAAGAGAACATGTTTCACGATAATCATCAGGAAAAGAATATTTTTAAATTATATAAAAATTGGAAAGAAAAATGAAACTTTGAATAGAGACAAGAATGCGATATGAACTTGTTATATCAAACAACTTACATGTCTTCCCCTTCCGGCGTTTTAAATCTGAAATGAAATTGAATTCTCTTAAATATCTTGTTTTTACAAAATGAAAATAATTAACGAGGTAAAATTTAAAGAAAAAGATATTTGGATATGTAGTAAAAGTCTATACTTACAATTGTTTAGGTGTCATAACCCAGAGTCTGAAATCAAAAAGAAGCTATAACAAAGTTTTGAAAGATGAAGACCTTAATTATAAATTGAATAGCGGCTTGAAAATTGCTGGGGTAAGAATAAATAGAGCGGAAGTTACTTACTTCACCCTTTTCGCATAAGGTGTGGAGCTAAAAAAGTAATACTGTATCGTAAAATATGTTTGATGTTTTTTTTACTGATATTAGAGAGATTTTTTTAATGTGGGAAAAAAGAAAGATTACTATGAAAGAATTACCATGCCTTCATATGTCCTTTCCAATCAATGTATCGTGTACTCGAAATGAAAGACAAAAAATAGCCGATAAATTCCAAAAATAGTCGGTTTCCTAAGTAAAAAAGTAAGTGAAATCGTAATAAGGAAAAAGAAATAAGAAAAAAGTTTCATGATTTGATTTACATGAATATAAGTTAAAATGTACTTACGGACAGTTTATCCTATTGATATTTTCAGTAATACGAATGATTAGATCCAAGATCCTAAAAATTTCGTCATGGTTACACCTAGAAATGTAAAAACCATGAATTCACGTCCTTTCATTTCATTCTTAATTTCCTACTGAGATTATACCTATGATGAAAAGGAATGAGTACATTTTTCTCCTTTTTTTGCATATAAATATATATTTTACAAGTGGCTTACTTTAGACCTCAATTCAGTTAATCCGGTATTTTCTTAATCGGGAACAATGTTTAGAGACAGCAACTCAATAAACGACAAGACGATGGCAAAACAGTCAATGTATGATCTCACCTTGCTTTTTTTATTATCTTAGAATTTTTAATTATGCTAGATTACCAAAATTGTAATTTTCATATATTTGATAAAAAAAAATATAATAACCTGCTCATTTTCTTTTCAATTTTATAATTAATCCAGCAAAACTGAAAGAAATCACTTACGGACAAACAAAAAAGTGGAACATAATTTTCTGCTCGTTGCAACATCTGGTCGGAATATGTACACACATATACGGTATGCCTATCTACTACCACAATGGGTAGAAGGCCTTAACTATATATGTAGTTTCTCCATAATTCTGTTTTAAATATAGGAACTGCAAACACGATATGGCTGTATCTCTGACCACATAATCAGTCTCTTTCAGCACACACTGACTGCAAATTCTGATTCATCCCTCGTTAATATCAGTGCATGTATTTCCTGTAGCAAATTCAAGCTTGAACTAACATCAAGCTTCTAATTACATTTAAAGAAGTGACATTGACAATAGAGTTATTAAGATCCTGACGATAATCTCAACAACACTCATAATAGAGCAACAAAATGAGCATCGACGTATCAAGCTAGAGGTGGGACCAGGTGTCCGGGAGGAGGAAGCATCCCCTGTTGGCAAGCCTCACCTGCCGTCGATGTTCATGCAAGGAAATGAGAACTATATATAAAGAAAACATGCACTGTCTGGACGTCGTCTATATAGAAAGTGCCTTGGCGACCATGTCAGGGAAAAATATTAATAGGTCATAGTTAAGCCGCATAAAGTCATTAAAAGTTGACTCGTTTAACTTAAGTATAATACTAGCACTGCTCATTTATACTAAATCCAACCTCAGTCTGTTCAACAAAGTTAACAAACCACACAAAACTCATTTTGTTTGGTCCAAAAAGTCAACAAACAACATTTAACTCATACAAACAATTAGAACTAATGAGTTAAAGAAGATCCTGACGATAATCTCAACAGCACTCGCAATAGAGCACCAAATTAAGTAAATGTACCATTCATAGAATCATTTTGTCTATTTGACGAAGATAATTAACCACAAGCAGCTCATACTTAACTCTTTGACTCACAGTTAAGAAACAACTCGCATCAGGATCGTATGACCTTATATGTAATCAAATGATCTGGGTATGAGTTGATAAATGGAACATATAAAAACCATAGAAATAACCCATGAATGTGATTGTTTTCTATGAGTAAAGTGTGAGTTACATGTGGTTTTAAAAGATTTTTGTTGCGTTTTGGGTATGTCTTAAGTGTACATTTACAAATAGTTTGTCATGTTTGTATGTAAAACTGTTCATGTAAGTATTACTTTTTATGCAAAATATTTATCACACAGCGATCAGTGATGAAGGATATTTATAATATAAAGGATAAAGGGGTAGGGCCACGAAGCCCCTTAAACGGCCCTGCAATTTTCATTAAAATCGATGATAAATAATTGATATATCACATGACAAATATGGATAATGACCATATCCCTGTATACAGCACAAAATCGATAATTCAAAAATCAGAAACCGAAGGCATACAAAATCAGGACAAAACAGGAACCAAAGCAAACAAACAAAAACCTCCACCATATGAAAAGAAGCGAACTCCCGATATGGGAGTGAGACCAGGTGCCCAGGAAGAGTAAGCATCTCCTGCTTGCATGCAACACCCGTCGCTTCAATTCGGTAGAACTGTCACATCCGGTTACTTCCATTTTGGAAGATATAGAGTACAATCTTTGGTTGGATGGTTCAAATGGTCTATGACAGAATATCATCCACCATTCTTGAGAGTGGAACATCATAGTGTATGACGAGTTCCCCATATCGACCGTAGAACTTCCTCAGTGACGATGTTAGTCGGTCACAAAGTATAATGAATGTTTCCCGCTTTTAATAAAAACAACATCACGGACAGAGGCATCATAGGAAGACTAATGACGTCATCAAGTGACGTCATTTTGACGTTATTGACAGAATATGGTCAAAAATGCTCGAAAATGTGGCTTTCGTGGAGAATTTGGACATTCGTCGACAAACATAAAATTTTCATTACAATAAGATATCATTGTTATCTTTGATTTGTAATTTTTTATGTTTATCGATTCATGAGGCCAATGCTAATTTTAAAGAAACATGTAGGTTTTGCAGCAATTTGACAGAAAATGACCGATTTTGGGGTTTTCACAGGGCTCATAGTTGCTGACGCATGCATTATTTACAAAATCTAAACACATAATTTAGTAAAGAAGTTAACAAAGTATCAAGTTACAAAAAATATTCAATCAACTCAAATGAAATGGGTTTCGTGGTCATACCCCTTTGTAAAATTGAAGGGTCGGGATTGCCTTCAATGAGTTAAAGAAGATCCTGAAGATAATCTCAACAGCACTCACAATAGAGCACCAAATTGAGCATCGACGGACCCCTAGCAAGCTAGAGACGGACCCCAAGCAAGCTAGAGCAATCAAGACACATTTATAAGCTGGTCCTGTAGCATCATATCCAAACCATCTTGCTACATCTTTCGGTTTACTGAGGACATCATTTTCACAGATTTTGGCCATGTTACATTGTTTAGATTGAGGATCACTAATGAGGTTTAAATACCCGAAAATCTGCTGTAAAATGATGCTTGTTAACCATTAGAAGTGTAAATTGGTGCAAAAATGAAAGTTTTGTTTTATTTTTCCTTCAACATCGTCAATGGTTGTTTATTAAACCCCAGGCTGGGGGTAGTCACTACCTACCAGGGTATGAATAATCAAAGGAGGTGGAGTTATAGATCTTTATCTTCAGCAGCAGACGATATACGTGTGCACTCTACGCGGTAGATATAAACAAACGAAAGATACTACGAATAAAATAACGTCTTCCAATTCATTAGCATGGCAAATATGGAAAATGACCATATCACTGTATACAGCACAAAATCGATAATTCAGAAACCGAAGGCATACAAAATCAGGATAAAATAGGAACCAAAGCAAACAAATAAAAACCTCCACCACATGAAAAGAAGCGAACCTCCGATACGTTCATGTCTGGTCCACGTTGCCAATTTATCTGTTCTTAAATGATGCTATTCAATTTGAAGACGTTTACATTCATCATTTGAGAGCAGAATGGACCAGACTAAACCCTCGTCAGTGATCCTAATCCTAAATCTAAACAATATAATATAACAAATCTGTGAAAATTATGTCCTAAATATACCGATAAACGTAGCAAAATGACTGGGATATGATGCTACAGTACCCAGGTTTTAGAAATTTGGGACAATTTTGTTAAAAGAAATTTTCAGATGCGTTCGAGGAAATGACCAACCAAAATTGATCGAACTTGGCTACATGAGCCCTCGGGGACTCTTGGTCCTCCAGCAGTGACACTCACCAAGTGGTACAAATTCATTACCATCATTTTAGAGCAGATAAATTTACAATATGGACCAGACATGCACGTTTCGGGTTAATAAACCTCGTCAGTGATTCTCAATCTAAACAATGTGATATGACCAAATGTTAAACGCCTTTAAATTCAATAGCATCATTTAAAACCTGATAAATTTACAGCATGGACCAGACATGCACGTTTCGGGTACTAAACCCTCGTCAGTGATCCTCAGTCTAAAATATGTAATACGGCCAAAAAGTATGAAAAATATGTCCAAAAATGTACAAAAAGACGTAGCAGAATGGGTGGGATATGATGCTACAGGACCCACGTTTTAGAAATTTCAAGAAATTTTGTAACAGAAAATTTCAAATGCGTTGAAGAGACACACGATCAACCGAAGTTGATCGAACTTGGCTACATGTGCCCTCGGGGACTCTTGGTCCACCAGCAGTGACACTCACCAAGTAATTCAAATTTTAAACGCCTTTAAATTCAATAGCATCATTTAAAACCTGATAAATTTACAGCATGGACCAGACATGCACGTTTCGGGTACTAAACCCTCGTCAGTGATCCTCAGTCTAAAATATGTAATACGGCCAAAAAGTATGAAAAATATGTCCAAAAATGTACAAAAAGACGTAGCAGAATGGGTGGGATATGATGCTACAGGACCCACGTTTTAGAAATTTCAAGAAATTTTGTAACAGAAAATTTCAAATGCGTTGAAGAGACACACGATCAACCGAAGTTGATCGAACTTGGCTACATGTGCCCTCGGGGACTCTTGGTCCACCAGCAAAATCAAGATTTAAACATGATTTACTATAACTATAAAGTATAAAAACGAATATTTACTTGAATTACTTCAACTAGGGTAAATAGAGTCCAAGACAAAATCCCATATACTTGTGCAAAAAATGATTGGTTTTTGGTTTTAGATTTTTATTTCCACTTCTGCTTCGTGGTCTTCTGGCGTCTTCGTAGTTCCTTATTGACGTATACGTTTTCATTCCAGTCTAATGTGGCTAAATTGGTACGCCGCTTATAAATTTTGTCCCCGAATTTTATTTCTTTGTCTTGGTACAGAAACATATCCTTAGAAGGCTCATAATTTTCATCCCGACGGCAGCGAGATTCTGGTAAACAATTGTCATGCACATTTTTATAGTGCTCCACTATGTTGTCCAGCATTTCGCGAAGTCGTTTTTCCGATCCATTACAATTTTTTATTGCGTAGTACGCATGTGTTTTATTGATGCGACTCTGTCTGTTAGGTCGTTATGCCAAGTTACGCCCATCATTTTCTTTGATCCATTTCTTCATTTCACGGCTTATTCCTTTAGTCGCATCCCATGTATCGCAAACCGACCGTCTTTCCGTCAAAAGGTATTTGTTCACCGCATTTCTGTCGTGACCATGTATAATACATCTGATGCGTCAAAATTTTCCTACAATTTTTTAACTCCAACTATCTCGTGTTCGCTTCCATGCAACATATATTTTATTTGGATAAACTATTGAATCGACCCTACGGGAAATTTGTAGTCACGCGCTCTCTGTAAAGGAAATTAACAAATCTAAATTCAAAAAAATTAAAGAGGGCGCTACTGAATTTGTTTTTAATTTTTTGAAAGTTAAAGCCAAAACGTTTAAAAAATAACATTTACAAAAATAGCAAAAATACATGATCAATCAATCTGAAAGTACGTTGAGAAAGTAAATGTGTCATACATTTTACGATCGCGCATTCTTTGTACAGCGAAGACTTCATCGTCTTGTCGCTAAATCCCGGTTCCGCGGCGTTCATCGTCTGTAATCTCGGCAACAAACTTAAATTCACATTTTCCCGTAGTTCATCCAGGTCATTGCACCAAAATAAACCTTGTAAGGCAATGACCTACAGGTTTGGGGTGTAGTTCGTGTTGTGTATTAAATTGTCATGTTAAAACATACGAATAGAAGTCCGAATAAAAGTTCTAAGTTTATTTCTTCTTAAAGCACAACATACTGACCGCATGAGAGCGGAGTCTAAACTTAACTGGTCGGCGAGATGATGCGCCGAGTATTTATGTGGACGATTGGAAATTGCTAACACATGCACAAAATAATAAGTAATTGGTTTATGATTAAAAAGACATTTTGGAAATTGGATTCTTCAAAATACAGAACCTTAATGGCTTCAACAGCGAGATTTCCAATTAGTTTCTAATTAACTCTTACGGAAAACAAAGACTACCTTGTACTTGCCGGTGGACCAATTATTGCAGTGTTCTCAACATCGTGGGAATGAAATTCAACAGATTATAGAATTTACAAACTTAAAGTAATTCCTTATGGAAGGATGTGATGGCTCCTCGAATGCTTTTATTATATTTCAGAAGCCAATTTTGATTGAAGTGCACTCCATCTGAGTAAACTGGTTGAATAGATTCCTTGATGCCTTTAACCTTCCAGTAACGAATTAGGTTGTGCCCCGCGAGCTCTTCTGTAAGCTTCATGTTGGCCAAGCGCATGTGTTAGTTGTACTTTAAGACGTTTGTTCTCCTTATCCTGGTGCGAAAAAAAATTATTCCTAAGATAATTTCATCAAGTTTATCAGAATCTAACTAATAACCGGAACCAAATAATTCCCTCCTATTTGCAGCATCAGCTGATTTAGTCTCTTGTCTACTATGGAACGTTCCAGTCTGGAAATGTGTGGTGGATTGCATATTTGACAACCATTTTCGCCAAACAGACGCACACTGTGTTCGTTATCCAGATGACATTATCGTAAACCGCAGAACTGATGTATCTATCCAGATGCTTAATGAGGGAGCTACCAATGATCAAGTTTTTCATGGTACATGTAGTACAAGTTTCAATGTTTATTATAAAAATGACGTCATCCATTTTTCTGCCCAGTTATTCAGCTAAGCACATATAAAGCTGCTTTATTCTTGTACAGTTGTAGTCATATTAAGCGATTAAGAAGTTCGAAGATTTACTCAAAATGACAGTTCTTAAAGTTGTAGACTACAATACATTTTGCCTCCCAGACATGATGACTTTTTAATCCGATGTTAACGTTAAAGAGACGGTGTCCCTGAAAATTGATAAATTTTACAAAATTTTGGAATGCAAAATCTTTCTTTTCATATGAAAGTATACATTCTCATTTGTATAAATTCAAATTTTCATGTGAATCTAACGCATATATGCGCAGTTATAGACCTTTACAAACGTCATTTTTAATTTTGGGTGCGCCTCTAATTTACTCCACTAGCGCCACCTACACACAATAAGAGAAAGATCATTTTTCTGCCAAACCATAAACAACTTTATGTTTTTCATCATAATTTAGAGCAAAAAGTAGATATTTGAAAAGAAATGGAGTTAGAGTTACGTTGTAGACTTTTTGGCATTGGCTTTTGATGTACGAGATCCAGATCCTTCTGTTGTTTGACTTGGGGCGGTCTGCTTTGGTTGTCTTCTTGGAATACACCTTTGTGGTGCTGCTCTCTGCAAAATTGGCAAATGTGGGGAAATGGACAGGGTGTTCTGTTGTATCTCCCCTTACAATTGTTGTAATGGTAGAAGCAGCCGGCGTCATTTGTATTGCTGCTGGCGCTTGGTTTGTTACGAAAATTACTATTAGATTGAGTTTTAGGCTGTGTTTTGTGCTTGGTGAAACATGTGTTGTAGTGTTGAGCTTAAGGCGTGTTGATAAAGTTCAGCATTATGTTGATCCCATTGTTAGGAATCTGGATCCGATTCCCTCCATTCAAGGAATGTACTGTAATATGCCAGGGCTGCCGGGAGTGAGGCTTGGTTAGCTAATGACAAATATGGATAATGACCATATCCCTGCCTACAGTACAAAATCGATGATTCAGAAACCGAAGGCATACGAAATCAGGATAAAACAGGAACCAAAGCAAACAAAAACCTCCACCATATGAAAAGAAGCAAACTCCCGATATGAGAGTGAGACCAGGTGCCCAGGAAGAGTAAGCATCTCCTGCTTGCATGCAACACCCGTCGCTTCAATTCGGTAGAACTGTCACATCCGGTTACTTCCATTTTGGAAGATATAGAGTACAATCTTTGGTTGGATGGTTCAAATGGTCTATGACAGAATATCATCCACCATTCTGGATAGTGGGACATCATAGTGTATGACGAGTTCCCCATATCGACCGTAGAACTTCCTCAGTGACGATGTTAGTCGGTCACAAACATATCCCTGACTGAGAAGCTTATCTGAAAGAGCCTAGCTCTCAGAGCAAAATCCGTATATTTGTTACTTGCTCTGGCATAGCGTATCAACTGAGATATGAAGGTGGAAATTGAAACTGCATATTTCGTCAGTTTGGCGCAGTATGTAGGTCGTTATTCGGTGTAGATTGCCACAAATTTGTGGAAAGCTGTATTCCATTGTGCGATATTGAAGAATGTTTAAGCAGTAGGCTTTGATCTAACGACAACGCCATCTCTTTCTTGTTCTTCTTTTTTGCTGGTTTTCATGAGCGACTCAAGCTCAATGAACTCGTCTACCCATATTTTGCTTTTTGCATCAATCCCAAAGGACAGGGGGGGGAGCAAAATCGAAATTCTAGAAGATCTGTCATTACCATTAGAAATTGTGGATTCATCCTGTAAGATAGAAGAAAGGAGGGGATCTCCAACAACACCTAGTTGCAGCACCAACAGCAACCTCCCAAAACACCCACTGTAAAACACAAAAAGACACGCAAGAAAGAAAACCAGTTGTACAAGGAACGCCAAATCACAAAAAAACATAAAACAGAAATGACTACACATAAACCAACGAGAACAATGGGTAAACGGTGCCGACTTAGGACGGCCATCTGCCACGTCAGTAGCAGACGGTGTGGTTATCCTGGATTACGTGCGCACAACCCTCTCACGTCTCCAATTACCCAGAGGTCTCGAAGAACGTACAATTGTGGTGTAAAACAACCTCCGCACTGTAAGATGACCACACACAAACAAGACCGCGAAACGTAGAGTAGCCGACAAAGCCATATCTGCAGCGCTTGGCTCAACTGTAACCTCACATTCTGATTCCTGAGGCAGTGTACTTTCTCTTTTACATCAAGCTGGATTCTGTTGCTGCATTTCAGCGGCGACACTTTTAAGTATTTCTGGCAGTTCCTGTCTAATGGACGTCCGTATTTGTTCAGTCAAATACTCCGTCTGCTTACCTCTTTTGGCAGGTGTTTCCATGTCTGGTTGATAAATGGGCTTTTGCGGACGATTTGAACGCCTGGGTGGTTCCATGATCCCTAATTGTAATAGAAAGGAGGAGACCCTGTTGCAGAACCAACAGCAAAACATCCGATACAAAAACACGAAAGACCAGCATACTATGAAACGGAAAAGAGACACACGACCTATATATATCAATTACAACAGCATACACATAAACCGACGAGACCAGTAATAGAAAATGTAAGGTTGGTATGAAGAAGTGTAACGTGTAGTAATGTATTTATGACTAAATTAATGGTCAAGTTTTAAGATTTATAATAAATTTTTGCGGTTTATTCTGAGGAATGTTGAAGATAGTGTGCATCTGATCAATTAAGCTTATGTAAAGTTTGAATCCAAACCAAGACAGTAAACTTTTTTATAAATTGACGGTCAATATACTGGCTGCTGAAGAAATGTAAATCAAATCATGTTTTAATGTCAATTCCTATGGAAAAGTTTATCATAGTTTACTATGTAAAGGCGTATGGCAAGATTAGTTTTAAGTTACTATGCCAAGAATTTTATAAAAAAAGACATGTATACTTTGCCGACACATGTGACGGCCTTTTGACTATTTTAAGGATATATGGTCAACAGCCAAGCACTTATTACTATGTCGTTTTCAAAATACTATGTCAAAGCGTATGACAATTAACATAAGAATGACTATGCCAATTCCTCTGGCTAAATCAATTGGTATGCGATGTCAGAACGTATGACATTAAAAAAAATAGTGCATATATGCCAAAGCGCATTAGATTTGTAATAAACATAGACCTTATTAAGTCGCTAAATTCTTATGTAAATAAATAAACAATATATGCTGTGAAATAATCTCGTGCTGTTGAGACATTACAACATTATGACACTATTTGGATGTACGCCATCTTCAAACGAAATGACAAATATGGAAAATGACCATATCCCTGTATACAGCACAAAATCGATAATTCAGAAAATCAGAAACCGAAGGCATACAAAATCAGGACAATACAGGAACCAAAGCAAACAAACAAAACCCTCCACCACATGAAAAGAAGCGAACTCCCGATATGGGAGTGAGAAAATTAGGTTAACGGTTTTCTGGCGTGGTAATGGCCCCGCGAATGTTCTTGAAATAACGGATTAATCCGGCACTATTGAAATGTACGCCATCTTGGACAACTGGTTGTTCTGGCTGTTTTATTTCTTTTATGTTCCAATATATAAAGGAAGAAATTGGGGTTACCTCCCTGTTGAGAAACGCATTGGCAAAGCGAACCACATTTTTGTATGTGTCAGGGTCAACGTTTCGAGTAGATGTTCGAAAGAAGAACTGCATGATCACGATATCCCGAACGTTGTATTTATTCTTCCACATAGTACACACCGCTACGAGCCGCATCACAAATTATTTTGCTCTATCCATTGTCAGTTCACAAAAATCTAAATCATTGTCGCCCAACTGCACAATAATTAGGTCTGGCCGATTACGGTTGATCTGTCCTTTAAAGTTCGTTAAGTGTGACAAATTTCCTACGCATCCCCACGAATACCGTGTAGCATAACAACGTGTTTTCTAGCGTCAAAGTGAAACGAACTTAAACGGTTTCTCCTTACATAATTCTCCAAGTTGTTGACTTGTTAACTGACAACTTGTGTTGTCAATAAACTTGTGTTGTCAATAAAAATAGACAAGATATATTTATAGTTTATCTGCAGCTTACACTAAGCTGAATATTTAAAGGAATTGATCAGATACCATGCCGCCTCGCTGCTTCATCACTGTTTGTTTACAACTTGAACTGATGACATTAAGGTGAAGTTACATTTACAGTTACATAAGATCGACTTTTTGTCTGTTTTTCACTTGTTGAAAGACTCGTGCCTGGTGAAATAAGAATCCGTTGATTATAAATGTCCTACCCTTATAAATGGAGTTTAAAACTTCCCGATAAAATAATTGATATTCCATTAAGAGTTAAAGAAGATCCTGACGATAATCTCAACAGCACTCACAATAGAGCACAAAATTAAACATCGACGGACCCCTAGAGATTAAGATTCACGTTGTTTTTGACTTTCCTCTATAATTCCTCAATTGACGCGCATGAATATTAATTAGAATTAGTTTACGTTACTACCAGAGTTACATTTCTTTTCCTAAAATAATTACACATGGGTATCTAGAAAAAAAAAATTAATATTATCTTGAAAATCCATCTTGCACATGCCTTTGTTTACTGCTTTATTTATATCGACTCACATTTAATGCCGCAGCACAGCACGGCGCGGTAGCTAGCCCTGTCTCTAGACAGATGTCAGATTTATCCATGTTTCCAATCCTTAATGTTACGGGAATTGATAAATAAAAATTATTATCAAACGATGTCCGATATAAGGTACCCCTTGTAGATTTGGGAACCACTTCTTCACTAATTCAATACCATATATAGGTAGCAAACGAGTTAAAGAAGATCCTGACGATCATGTCCATGTCAGGGAAAATATTCAAAGCACTTTCTGGGGCCTCTACGTTTTGCGGTCTTGTTTGTGTGAGGTCATCTTACAGTGAGGAGGTTTCTTTTACACCACATTTGTACTTTCTGCAAGACCTCTGGATAATTGAAGAAGTGAGAGGGTTATGCGCACGTAATCCAGGATAACCACACCATTTGCTACTTACGTGCCAAATGGTCGTCCAAAGTCGGCACCGGTTGCCCATTGGTCTCGTCGGTTTATGTGCAGTCTTTTGTGTTTGATGTTTACATGTCGTATGTCAATTTCCGTCTCATACTATACTCGTCTTTTGAGTTTTTGCATCGGGTGTTCTGCTGTTGGTGCTGCAACGGGGTCTTGTTGGAGATCTCCTCCCTTCTTATACTGTCAAAGTCACGCCGATGACACACTTGAGTTGTACTAGCTAAAGTAACTTTATTGGTTATGTCATCAATGAGACGTGTATTTGATGGCGATGTTGTTGTAATCTGATTGCTTCGTTTGGGTCGTTTCGTCTGGTTTTGACCTGTTGACTCTGTGTTTCTTCTCTTTTTAGGATTCATGTCTATAAGGGGAAAAGGTTGATGGCGGCTGAAACCGCCGTCGTGTTAATGACCAAATACTTATACGTGCTTTAAGTAAAAGGACATTTCCTCTCCTAATTTTGTGCTAGTTTAATAAACCAGAGCGATAAATTACGCTATCTTATGTATTGTAGAAGATTTTTCTTGTGAAAATTAAAAAAACGAATATATAATAAAGCCACCAATTCAAATAGAATTGCTTATATATTTCTATCGTTTAGCTGTACTAGTGTATGAAATGTAAAATAAAAGGCATTAACTATGAAGCCAAGTAATTAATTTAAAATAAAATGTTAAATTACATTCATGCTAGATGTACATTTACTGGGAAAAATATGAAAGAATAGATAAATCCTCAGAAAATGTCAAAGGACAGATTCAGCGAGGCAGATTCTGGTAAACAGAGGGGTTTTTATAAATATCGATAATACTTCTGGCATTTTCAATCATTTGTTATGATTATAATATTTGGACAGATTATGAGATGATAGACTTATAATAAGCATGTGAACATATTATATAGCACATTTTCTTGAGCTTCAAATGTTTATTTGGAATGCCCATGACATACATTTTAGAAAAAATCCATCGAATGAATATCATGTATTTAGAACATGTAATGAATATCATGTACTTAGAACATGTATGTTCAACAACTTTAGAAAAGAATTCATTTTTACAGGGTTTATAGATACATAGCATATAGGGGATTCACCATGTGGACGAGTCTTTGAAAGAAAAACAGACGAATTTTGCCCGCATGTGTTGTTACTGCTATACGCAGGCAGTTTCCCTCCCAGGAATATTGCGGATTTAGATATCGAGAATGAGGCAATTACATTGTCTAGTTGGGCCGGGATACCACCTAATCCTTTGATGGTTTTGGTATACTTTGGGCCAGGGGCAGTGGTTGGCTGTGTGCTCTACTCAGACTTCGAGCACGGATGGTCTTTGTGTAGCTGCTGGTTGTGTCCCTCAGGTGCATTACCTCTGACATGAGAACAGAAATGTACTCTGAGAAAATTGAGAAAGTTACGATTAAAAAATGATAGTATCTACCAATGAAATTTGGTGTTAAGAATTCAATATTTAACTCTATATATGTTCATTATAGTATTAATTTCAATTTCATTTGAAGAAATATTTTAATGTTATTTTGTAAATGAAAACAACTTGACCTTAACGAAAATTTGTTGAACCTTAATTTCCTTGGTAACTCTATCTCCATCCATCGTGGTCTCCAATCCTTTGTGATGGCTTGTTCTCTGCAACAGTTCTTATTGAAATGCAGAGCTGCTAGAAAGAGTCTGAATTAAGAGAAAAAGTAGTATTTTACAATGAATGACTGCAAAATTATCGAAATTAAAGTAAAATGGATTGAATATTGTAAAAATAAATATTGATACCTTGCCTCCATCGAAACATGAAAATACTGCACACTGTTGGAAGCGAAGTAGCAAACCACTTTATTTAAACATCTCCAAGTTTGATCTTTGACCAACTGGAGACAATTTCTTGATGTCAGTGAGTCAATTTCTTGATGTCAGTGATCACTGACGAGGGTTAAGTACCCGAAACGTGCATGTCTGGTCCATGTTGCCAATTTATCTGTTCTTAAATGATGCTATTCAATTTGAAGACGTTTACATCCTACCTGTCACAATCCGCTCAAGTTTCATATATGGTTTGAATCCTAGAATAGAAATGTTATGTATCAATAAAGGATATTATTACATCGACTTATAAATGTGATTTTTTTCATTCACAGTGAGAAATTTTTTTTGCGAAAATATTGTTACCTTTTCTCATCCAAAGTCTATCCTCTAGTTGACCATGTTGGCAAGTTTGGAATTATTATCCATGACCATCACGTATATTGACCACATGGTATAGGATTGAAAGCCATTTTTCCCGAACTAATTCACGAATCCCCCGCCTCCTCCTTGAAGCAGCACACAAGTAAATGTGGTTTCTGATAGATCCTGCCCAGTCACCAAGTACTTCGTGTCCTTTCTTTTACTGGCTGCCTCTATTTTCTTATAAACACATGTTCAAAATATAAATAAATAATTTAGATCTTTGGATAAAATTATGATACATGATTTTGAATGATTTAAGTGTTATTTACTCATTTTTATATAAAATGTTTTAATCATTTTGATTTTTTTAACTACAAAACGTACCCTTTGCGACATGCCATACATCAAACCAACGGTTTAAATTTTGTTGGTCATCTTTCATATAGGCCGTGACTTGGCTGTGTCTGTCATCAAGTCGGATGCATCGATTCCCTCAACCTTAAAGACAGCCATGCACATCTTTTGACCCTCGAGCTCCATTATGAATTTATGCTTTACAAATATGGAATAATTAAAAAGATTGCTTTACAAATGAAAACCTTTAAAGGTTTGATAATATCGCTCTGAATTCATAATACAAGGAATATTTCATATATTACCTGGACCAGTTTTATATAGATTATTTTAGATATATCTAGGTTCCCGAGGCTGTACAATTCAAACTTGGCGATGTGTCCCGGGAGCAGCATCTGGCATCTCCACCCAACGTAAGTGGCGTTCCCTCAAACCGGACATTATCGAACATGTGACCTTGTTTGTAACTCCACACAACATTAGTGGTTGGCACTAGGTAGTTTGCATGGAAATATATGTTCTAGTTGAAATACATAGGAGGCTAAACGTCTTCAAATTGAATAGCATCATTTAAGAACAGATAAATTAGCATCATGGACCAGACATGTACGTTTCGGTTACAATGTAAACGTCTTCAAATTTAATAGCATCATTTAAGAACAGATAAATTGGCAACATGGACCAGACATGCAAGTTTCGGGTACTTAACCCTCGTCAGTGATCCTCAAATCTAAACAATGTAATAAGCCAAAAATATATGAAAGTTACTATGCCGAAAAAGCTTACCGAAAGACGTAGCAGGATGGGTGGGATATGATGCTACAGGACCCACATTTCAGAAATTTCAAGAAATGTTGATAACAGAAATTTTAGAATGCGTTGAAGAAACGATCAACCGAAATTAATCGAACTTGCCTACATGTGCCCTCGGGGACTCCTGGTCCACCAGCGTTACAAAAAAATGCTAGCAAATTTCATCAAAAACAAAAAATGCTAAAAAAATCATCAAAGGAGTAGTTGCGGTAACCTGCCATTTCGGCCCTATTTTTAAAACTATAAAATCAAGAAGCTCTCCATGCTTTGCCCATAAATATTATTTTACCAATCGATGGTTATCTAATTGGCTTCTTAATTAATTCAATTACATTGTTTACATTGAGAATCTCTGACGGGAGTTAAGTACTCGAAACGTGCATGGCTAGGTCATGCTACCAATTAATCTGTTCTTAGATGATGCTATCGATTTTGAAGACGTTTAACATTGTATGCCTTCGGTTTATGATTTTCCGAATTATCGACTTTGTGCTGTATAAAGGGATATGGTCATTTTGATATTTGTCATTATCCTTTTTCTCAAGACTATCATCTGAAAAAAGTAATGTTGGAGAGAAGGAATAAGACAGCTTCAGTTTAGTCATTGTTCATGTGCTTTCACCCATGAATGCCAGTGTGGTTTTATGAAAGAATACTTTAAGACATCTCGGCCAGTGTAATAATGTTACCTATATATCAAAAAGGGTCATGGTTGTGAGTAACAGTACAATGTAGAATATTCGGTTTGAAAATATCAAAAGATGAATAACCTTAATAGTTTCGTATTTTTTAGCTGAAAGACTGCCTTAATAAAATACTCATCTACTTTAATTCTACATTATCTTATAACTGATTCTAACAGGCTTTAAAACTGTCACAACTGATCTTCACTCAATAATCAATCCAATGTCTTTCTGGACCATATTAACCTTGCTAAATAAATATTTGTAATTTTATAAGTAAATTGTAAAATTGGAAATAAAGTAAATTATGCACAAAATATTGAACTAAATAATTTTCTGAAAGATCCAGATCTATTCAAGTAAAATGTAAACATGGTCAAAGTGTTATAAAGGTAAATCTCGAATGATTTCTCGTGCCGTCCTCTAATTTGCAGATACTAAGCAAACAATCAATACAGTGAAGCATTCATTTAATTTCTATCCATAAAACAAAGAAAATTTGTACTTTACAATATTTATATCATTAATATTTTGTATAAGAACGAACAATAAAAATTACTTGCGTGGACACCATGCTTATACATTCCACTACTCATCTCTTCCTCTTGACTGACAGCTTACGTGACAGGTATCTGTCTGCTGCGAAACAGGATATGTTTTTGGTAGAAAACTGGGTCATCGATGTAATTAAGTTAAGTACGAGAGATAATTCAAACAATATTTAAAGAGAGCACGATCAGGTGACCGAGCTAATGTCGGCGCGGCTAACCTCTGAAACTTGATAAAGGCGATTTTGATGACGTTCGTTGTGCAAGAAAAAAATTAAAGTACTAGAGATCATGCAAAAAATAAATAAAGATTGATACTGGCCGCGCGAATCACTTCTTAAACTTGATATACGTTTTAGAAATTTCAAGAAATTTTGATAACAAATTTTAGAATGCGTTGAAGAAACGATCAACCGAAATTGATCGAACTTGGCTACATGTGCCCTCGGGGACTCCTGGTCCAACAGCAGTTACACTCACCAAGTGTTATAAATGTAAACGTCTTTATATTGAATAGCATTATTTAAGAACAGATAGATTGGCAACATGGACCAGACATGCACGTTTCGGGTACTCAACCCTCGTCAGTGATCCTCAAATCTAAACAATGTAATATGCCAAAAAAGTATGAAAGTTACCATGTCGAAAAAGCGTATCGAAAGACGTAGCAGAATGGGTGGGAAATGATGCTACAGGACCCACGTTTTAGAAATTTCAAGACATTTTGCTAAAAGAAATTTTAGAATGCGTTGAAGAAACGATCAACCGAAATTGATCGAACTTGGCTACAGGCAACAGAGTATATACTTTGGGTATTTCACAACCTGCATTTTATGGTGACATTATTAACAAGATCAGAAGGATCAAAGATTGACAACATCACTATCGAAAATGCGTCAGAATCATCAAACGCCTTTTATACCGTGTATATGATCCTAATGTCACCAGACGGACACTAGGCTTGGTACTTCACCAATCTACAGTCTTGTACAAGCGCATCCTTGAGACTTGCACTCTGACTGACTGTGACGACGGAACTCCATGACGGGCCCTATCCAAACCTCCTTAGAGAAGACAGGGCCCCGACCACCTGTCCTCTCTGAATGTCAGTCGGACTCCTCGGGTGATTACATGCTACAGCCTGCAGAGCACGGACTGTATTACGCATCCCCTCTTTTTATATCCATTTACATATTCATCTGTGTTTCTGGGGCCTCTACGTTTCGCCGTCTTGTTTGTGTGAGGTCATCTTACAGTGATGAGGTTGTTTTACACCACAATTGTTCGTTCTTCGAGACCTCTAAAGTGAGAGGGTTGTGCGCACGTAATCCAGGATAACCACACCATTCGCTACTTGCGTTACAAATGAACGTCCAATGTCGGCACCGGTTTCCCATTGGTCTCGTAGGTTTATGTGTAGTCTTTTTTGTTTGATGTTTACATGTCGTGTGTCTCTTTTCCGTCTCGTGCTGTACTCGTCTTTTGTGTTTTTGCATCGGGTGTTTTGCTGTTTATGCTGCAAGGGGTCTTATTGGAGATCTCCTCCCTTCTTTTAGAAATGCAAAAATTATGTCCACCTCTCTAGAAATGAAGAACATTGAAGGAACAGCTTAAATAAAGTACATGTACTTTTTAAATGTACATATGACGATTTGCAATTGAAAATACAGAGTTCGGCTTCAATAAATACAAACGTATGTACAAAATTGTCTATAGTATTTCCGTGGTATGAATACGTATTTTAATTGTTTCCAGGATGTATCATCCAAATTATAAAATAATCAAAATGAATGGTCTTAAAAGAATAATTCTGCTTGAACTCTTTTCAGACCTTCTTGTTTCATCACCAAAAAGATAACAATCTGTGAAAAGAAAGAAATATGAAGTTACTACATGTAATAAAAACAGATCTGAGACAGTCTTAAAGATTCATGGAGAAGATCCTTTTTATGGTAGCTAAGTGGGCGCTAACTGATAAAGAAAACATTACACGTTATAAACATAAATTAATAATTTAAATTCAGATGAAACAACAAAGGTGCCTTATCAAAAGTATATGCATAAATTTACATAAACAATATATCGTTTGTAGTTGTATCACAATACAGTTGTTCAACAATATCATGATACAATTTCGGTAAAATCATATCTACAGTAAATGACTTAGGAAAAACAAGTATAGTATTACCCATTGTAAATTGTTTTGAGGAAAACATGTAATTATAATATTCAAACTTAATATTTGTTTATTTTGTTCAGTATATTTATTACATAAAGTCTTTTAAAATATTCTAAATGTGTTAAAGAAGATCCTGACGATAACCTCAACAGCACTCACAATAGAGCATAAAATTAAACATCGACGAACCCCTAGCAAGCTAGAGGTGGGACCAGGTGCCCAGGAGGAGTAAGCATCCCCTGTTGGCTAGCCACACCCGCCGTCGATGTTTACGAAGCGTGGAAATGAAAATATATAAAATTCATGCACTGTCTGACGTTATGTCTATATAGAACGTGCTATGGCGACAATGTCAGGGAAGTATATTCAAAACACTTACTGTCAAACCCCTCGCGGGGAACTTTTTTACGAGCTCCACACGGCAAAGGGCATAAGTGTGACACAAATGAGTTAAAGAAGATCCTGACGATAACCTCAACAGCACTCACAATAGAGCATAAAATTAAACATCGACGAACCCCTAGCAAGCTAGAGGTGGGACCAGGTGCCCGGGAGGAGTAAGCATCCCCTGTTGGCTAGCTAGAATATTTTAAATTATAATACTATATCCCCATATTAATATAAGCATTATGTTCATTTGAATATAATAGATTTGTATGATCAATCTTGAATAAATAAAAACACAAACACTCAAATTAACACATTTTCTGCGCCTTGGCCTTAAATTATCCTTTATACATCGTTATGTTTTACACTGGAAAAGAGCAAAGGGCCGAAAATTTTTGTATTTGAGTGTTTGTGTTTTTCTTTATATCATCCCTTCCTTCTGGAAGAAATATTTCAATCTACTGCAACTTTTTTGAATAAGTTGGGTAAAGTGCATCTTGAGACATATCATATCGTGAACGTTTTATTGTGATACATATTGTACCGTGAGCTATGTATCCATACATTCCTATGTATTTTAATATAATTCTGATGGCTGAGTAATATATCCAACCGGCATAATCTATGACCTGCAACTATGCCTAGTCTAAACCCTTCAAATATATTTTTACAATAATAATTTCGCATTTTACCTCGGGAAAATAGATATTGATGACATCTTCTGGACCACAATTTAACATCTTGCTCTTCATCAGAGTGATCCCCTGAAAATTGTAATCCACATGTATTCCATGTTTTCTTGTCACAGTAATATTCAGATTCTGAATGACTGAATACAGACTCAAACATAAACTTTAAAACGAAACTATATAAAACATTTGAAAGATAAGTACACATAACAGCAAGTGTATAATACTTTCTATACAAAAAAGCTTTAAATTTGTTCACAATAAGCAAATTAATACCATGTTTTACCATTTTCTCTGTAAAATTACAACAGAGTTGTTAAGGTCTAGCCACTTCTGTCTTTCTCTAAAACTACTACTGCCTTTGAACGCATTGAATCTCACTGGTGGTATTTTCTATGATGCTGTATCTTTTAAGAAACTCTAAAAATAGAAAGTATTTTGTTATTAAAGAATGTAGGTTCATTAAAGGAACTACATGTATCAACCATCATTTAAATCTGGTGAAATAGGAGGGGTCCCCTAAGATCTTGGTACATGTAAGTTATACATTTGGTGCTCTATTGTGAGTGCTGTTGAGATTATCGTCAGGATCTTCTTTAACTTATTTGTGTCACACTTATGCCCTTTGCCGTGTGGAGCTCGTAAAAAAGTTCCCCGCGAGGGGTTTGACAGTAAGTGTTTTGAATATATTTCCCTGACTTTGTCGCCATAGCACTTTCTATATAGACAGAACCATAGACAGTGCATGTATTCAATATATTTTCATTTTCGTGCGTGAACATCGACGGCGGGTGCGGCTAGCCAACAGGGGATGCTTACTCCTCCCGGGCACCTGGTCCCACCTCTAGCTTGCTAGGGGTCTGTCGATGCTCCATTTGGTGCTCTATTGTGAGTGCTGTTGAGATTATCGTCAGGATCTTCTTTAACTTATACAATGGTGGTGGTATGAATGAATGCACTTCACACACTCCACCATTGTGGATGTCTCTCCTCCTCCCTGACAAACCCCAAGTGCATCAGCATAACACTTCTTCTTGAATCTATCTCCTCTACCAATGAGGCATCCATCAACGATTGGAAGGATGAACTTTTCCCTATTCATATCAACAGCCACTAGAGGAAGATTCATGGAAATTAATGAACTTGTATTTTTTGGTTGGAATAATGTTGATTTTATTCCTCTTCCAGTAAAAGTTGTTCCTCTGTTTGTTATTTCAGCCAGAGTCTTTAAATGCATTTCTCCCGTAGAAAGAATCAAGGCTGCTAAGACACGGTACCCTTAAAAGTATGGTCTGGTCCCTGATTCTTGGTCCATTTGCCCATTTGCCTTTTGGTCTCTTTGTAGAGATTGGTCTAGTCTATTTCAGGTCACTTTATTCTGTTTTTATTTACATTTTGAGGACAGCGAGGTACTTCACCTCAATCACTCTGGTCAGTGTCAGTTTAATGTGTCTGTACAATTTGATATGCATTCTAATTAAGACCTTTCATGTACAATTTGATATGCATTCTAATTAAGACCTTTCATCTTCTCGCTATTCGTCCGATGGGAATATACTTCCATAAAGTTTTCTTAACAGAGAGAGAAAGATTTGTCAATCATCGCCACATATTTTAAAAGTTACATCATCATCATGGGAGAGATGTTTATATTTGTCTGTCAATCATCATCGCATACTTTGTGGGTTCATCATTATCATCATCATAACCATCATCATCATCATCATCATTTTATTTAAAATTCGTTCACCTGTGTTTAATTGTTTATTTTTTCAACACTCACAGAAACAAAGTAAAAATGTTAGGTAAAAAAAACATGTTCAGGTTGACTGACACCGCCGTGTTGCTTAAAAGTCGCCATATTTACAATTTCATCAGTACATTTCTATCGAAATTCATAAAACCACATCTATCCGTATTTTTCGCTTTTACAGGTTGCAATCAGCCGGACAGTTCATGGCAGCCGATTTTACGTCAAATTAAGAATAATATGCATTCATCAAATTCTGTAGATCTTTATTTTTTCTGAATGTGTCCGTCAACCTAAACATTTTATTTTTTGTCTTTACATACATGTACCTTAATGTTTAATATATCGGAGTAATCTGTAAATGCTCATTAATGACATATCCTAGAAATGCCATTTGATTTACCTACACAGCAGAATTGTGTGAATTTCCAGGATAACCACACCTTCTGCTATTTCCGTGGCAGATGGCCGTCCTAAGTCGGCAACGGTTGCCCATTGACCTCGTTTGTTTATGTGTAGTCCTTTGTGTTTGATGTTTCTGTGTTGTGCGTTGACGTTCCTTGTCCCTCATGCGTCTCTTTCCTTGCTTGTCTGCTTTGTGTTTTTGCATTGGGTGTTTTGCTGTGGGTGCTACAGCCGGGTGTTGTTGGAGATCCCAACCTTTGTTTTCCAACGGACATAAACATGAACATTAACATATCATATGGCAAATATGGATAATGACCATATCCCTGTCTATAGTACAAAATCGATAATTCAGAAAATCAGAAACCGAAGGCATACAAAATCAGGATAAAACAGGAACCAAAGCAAACAAAAACAAAAACCTCCACCATATGAAAAGAAGCGAACTCCCGATATGAGAGTGAGACCAGGTGCCCAGGAAGAGTAAGCATCTCCTGTTTACATGCAACACCCGTCGCTTCAATTCGGTAGAACTGTCACATCCGGTTACTTCCATTTTGGAAGGTATAGAGTACAATCTTTGGTTGGATGGTTCAAATGGTCTATGACAGAATATCATCTACCATTCTGGATAGTGGGACATCATAGTGTATGACGAGTTCCCCATATCGACCGTAGAACTTCCTCAGTGACGATGTTAGTCGGTCACAAACATATCCCTGACTGAGAAGCTTATCTGAAAGACGCCTAGCTCTCAGAACAAAATCCGTATATTTGGTACTTCCTCTGGCATAGCGTATCAACTGATATATGAACACGCCATAAGCAGGCGATGAAGGGATGTTGCTACTCGGAAAAGGAAAGTTTGTAATGCTGAAATTGAAGTCGTCACGTTTGTCATAGAGTGAGGTGTTCATGTGACCATCAGTGTCATAGGACAACATTATGTCCAAATAGGATGCTGAATTATTTGTCTCTGTAGTTTCTTTGACTTCAAGCTCCGAAGGATAGATACTGCTCAGGTAATCCGCGAATTTTGGATTATTGATTGAAAACACATCGTCTATGTAGCTGTAAGTGAAGTTGAAGTCAGAAGCTAAGTATCTTTTCCCTTCAGAGACCACAGATTTAATGAATTCAGCTTCGTTCGAGTATAGGAAAATGTCGGCAAGGAGTGGGGCACAATTATGCTGATCATTTTTATTAGCAACTTTACATTGTATAAATTTTGTTAAGCATAATTAACAAATATAAGACAAAATTTGTGGTAACATCATCATTCTTTTTGGCTCTTAACCCCCACCCCCAATCTGGGTGCCCCCTCTTAAATCAAAAGGTTACTCCCTTATAGAAGTCTTTAGGGAAATGTATCATTTTCTTGTCACAGAAATAGATCAGCGTAATACGTTATACAACAGTAATAGAAAACATCGGCTATCAACTCTGACCCGAGGGATACTCTACCTTATGGTTCCTGACAGAATTGCAGCTTTGGTGAATCTGGCCACACGTTAATGACTATTTTATTAACTTCTCGCAAAATTTATTTAACAAGAGTAATAATCACACATATTGTACGCTGCCAATTACACCAATGGTAGCCGTGAATTAAAAGAACTAACGACAAAATTGATGAGAATTTAAAACATAATGGCGACAATGCGGAATTGTTCCATTATTTTTGTCAGAAATTCTTGTAACTTGGCAGTTTTTGTCACTCGTGCTAGCTCCGAAAGAAAGGAAGGGATCTCCAACAACACTAGGTTGCAGCACCCACAGCAAAATCCCAAAACACCCATGCAAAAAGCACAGAACAGATACCCACAGAAAGAGACGCAAAAGGGACAAGGAACACCAACTCACAACATAGAAACATGAAACATAAAAGACTACACATAAACCAACGAGACCAATGGGCAACCGGTGCCGACTTAGGACGGCCATCTGCTACGTAAATAGCAGACGGTGTGGTTTTCCTGGATTACGTGTGCACAACCCTCCCACTATTACGATTTTCCAGAGGTCTCGAAGAACGCACAATTATGGTGTAAAACAACCTCCTCACTGTTAGATGACCACACACAAACAAGACCGTAAAACACAGGGTTCCAAGCAACACAGATGAATATGTAATAGATATAAAAAGAGGACGTGCGTAATACAGTCCGTGCTCTGCCGGCTGTAGCGAGCTCATATATGTTATCACCCGAGGAGTCCGACTGACATTCAGAGAGGACAGGTGGTCGGGGCCCTGTCTTCTCTAAGGAGGTTCGGACAGGGCCCCTCATGGAGTCCCGTCGTCACAGTCAGTCAGAGTGCAAGTCTTAAGAATGCGCTCGTACAAGACTGTTTATTGGGCAAGTACCAAGCTTAGTGTCCGTCTGGTGACATTAGGATCATATCCACGGTATAAATGGCGTTTGATGACTCTGACGCATTTTCGATACATATGCTGTCTACCTTTGATCCTTCTTATTTTGTTAATTATGTCACCATAAAATGCAGGTTGTGAAATACCTAAAGTAATATACTCCGTTGTTTGTATGGGTCCGAATTTCAAAAGAAGTTGATCATAATTTTTGTAAAATTTCCAGAAAGTCTTTACTAGTTTGTGAAAGCGAAAACTTTGACCTAAAAGTTTCTTTGTAATTTGTAGATTTCTATTATGAAAATCCAAAACATCAGTACATGCTCTAGCATACCGGATGAGCTGTGAAATGTAGATACCGTATGACGGTAATCTAGGGACATCACCGTCAAGCCAGGGGAAATTTACTATGTTAAATCCAAAATCATCTCGTTTGTCATATACACTTGTATGAATTTCTCCATTGACAATTTTGATATTTAGGTCCAAAAATGGTGTTTCAGTGTCTGTAAAGTTTGCCTTGTTTAGTGTCAATTCTTGTGGATGAATAACATCTTTATACTTTTCAAAAACAGGATTATCGATAGAAAGAATATCATCCAGGTACCTAGAAGTACCAATGAAGCATTTCACATCATCATGTTTTCTTTGCCTTTGAAGATTTTGAATAGATTCCTTTTCATATGTGAATAAAAATAAATCTGCTCCAAGTTTCATTCATAGAAGTACAAAACAATTTTATTCTTTTTTAATGGGATGCTGTTGGGGCATTGTTTTATTACAAGAATAAATTGGATTACTGTGAAGATTGTAAAATGGCAACCCTCCCTCTAAAAAAGAAAATATATACAATAAAAATACACAAATTCTTCAACAGTCAGATCACGCGTCATGATAAATAGTTACTGATGACAAATATGGATAATGACCATATCCCTGTTTACAGCACAAAATATAATTCAGAAAATCAGAAACCGAAGGCATACAAAATCAGGATAAAACAGGAACCAAAGCAAACAAACAAAAACCTCCACCATATGAAAAGAAGCGAACTTTCGACATGGGAGTGAGACCAGGTGCCCAGGAAGAGTAAGCATCTCCTGCTTGCATGCAACACCCGCCGCTTTACTAAGTCATATGTGAATATTCAGCTCCCGAAGATAGTCGGTATGGACGGTTGTCAGATGAGGCTTTACATCATTAGGACCTTTCAGTAGACACGACAGATAATAGTAATTAAACTTCTTTATACACATTTCATTAAAATGAAAATACATATTGCCCAATTTTGATGAAGGAGTCCCATCATACCGAATGAAATTTTGTTGTCCTTTTGTTACCACAACGAAGTCATTTGGCGATGAAGGGATTCCTCCCGGTTTAAGTCCTCCTTTACACCCATAGCAGGTGGTTGTTTTTTCGTGGCAAAATGGCAGAAGTGTAAGTAAATATGATCCTGGTGTTGGATTGGATAGAGTCGGTTTGGCAATAAAAGTTGGACAAGCATTATCACTAGACACGTCAGGTCGTGGTACGGTAGAAACGAACGCAACAGGCTCAGGTCTTTCTGTCCTACTGCCTTTCCTTCTCTGTGTGGCTTTCGTTGCTTTCTTTCCTCTGCCTTGAGGCATGTCCATATTAGCCAATGCAGTGTAATTTGGTTTTCTCATATTACAATTATACCAGTTAAGAAATTTTCTGCGGTGGTTTTCTGCCTCAGCTACAGCTATTGTATATATATTAACAATTTCATATGTTACCCATTTGATACAGTTTTTGTCACAAAAAATTATCCATTGTTGCCAACGGTGCGAACCTGATGAGGTGTATCATGCGAGGTACCACTCAGCACGAGGCGCTGTTTTCCATTTGATCCAGGAGTAAGAACTATATTTGACTCATCTGCTAACAAAACACTTGCTTTTCTAAACATTTCCTCCACAATGGGAAAAGGTAAGTTAATAATCTGACTATCTTCTGCTAAAGCAGCTAGCCCTCTCAACATTTCGTTGGATACATCGTCTGTTTGAGGTATTTTTCCTGCATCTTTTGTTTTGCATGTAAACATCTTTTCCTCTGCCTTTTTCTTCTGTGTTTGTGTCATTCTATAGTGTTTTTCTTCAGGTACCTTGGTGTCTTTGTACTCGTCTCGTACTTCGCATTCACCACAACCAATCATTGACAGTTTACACTCTTGAAACTGACGTTGTACTATTTGGTGCAGATGAAGAGCAGCTTCTTTGATGTTAAGCTTTTTTAAGTTCAAGTCTCGTTTTATTACGGAGTTGGCGCATTCATTGGCGTTTTGATTGTACATCTTTGGAGGATCTCCCAAACCTGCCATTTCTCTGACGTTTGCTGTCATACAGTTCTTCATGTAATCAGCCTTTTTTTGTCAAAATGTACTCATAAAACTTTTTTCCCATTTTGATTGCGATCCTTCCGCGATTCTAGCTTTTCATCGAATCGATCATGGCTGTAGCATTCTACTAAACCTGGTTCCTTCTCTGTACCAATTTGCTCTCCAAATATGTCTTTGATAAATAATTTCGAAACCGGACTTTTTATTCCTAAGTCTGCTAGCTTAGAAATTATGTTGTCCTTCATGTGAATGTCACACAGAAGATGTGTTGCAAAGCAGAAACACGTATCAAAAGAGTCGCACAATTTTTTCTCACCATCGCTTCCATATACCAACACTCTTTCAACACTTGGTCTATATTCTATCATCAGTGATGGCAGCGTAAAGTATGAGTCGAATAACTTTTTCTGGTGAATAAGTGCTGGTCCAATGAATACCGGAGGTTTACCCTTCCCATTTGAAAATAGTAAGTTCCTGTATGTTGTCAGTCTCAGGTAGTAGTCCCCAATATTATATGATGCATCAACTCCAAGCACGGAAAAACTTTCAGGATTTGAACAAAATCGTTCAATATCGAGAAGTTGTTGGTTACTGGCAAGGAATACTTTTAGTTCAGCAATAATCTCCCTTACAAAGGCACTACTAGGGTCTCGCGCTTGTGTTTTGCACATGTCCATTAATTCCAGTAAAACGTCTCCTTGCTAATTGTTTTTTTTTAATTGTAAACAAAATTATCCACTTGTCTGTTTTTTACATGCTCACCTGGAGCTCTTATCTGACTGTTTCCTCCTTTATTCCCCAGTATATCATGAACTACTTGTTTGCTGTATGTGATCCCACATTTTGGCTTGATCATCTGCTTCGTAGACTCGAATGTCCTGTGATACACTTTTTCTGACTTGGAAGGACCATGACTTTTCGGCTGAATTGTTCTCTCTGGACCTTCAAAAATACTGACAGTAAACATTAAAATAACTATCTCTACCCACCTCGTGTTTTTTTTTTCTCGCTTCGTTATTGCATTTTTGCCGATTTTAACTCCCTACCAAACCAAACAAGCAAGGCAAAAGTTCGGAGAATCGACCAATCAGAACGAAGGTTACAAATATCACGTGATCAACTTTCTTTATCTTTCCAAATCAGAAAATAAATAAGCAAATGATTAATAAATCTGCAAACAAATAAACTAAGTATTAGCAATGAAATTACAGATTAATCATCAAATTTATTCAGCCAATATTAGGAAGAAAGTATTTAAATGATCAACAACAGAATATGTTATTCTCATAAACACATAAAAACATTGTAGAGAAATAATGAAGGATGCATATTGTTTTATTTAGGAAGGACTCGACTTAAGATTTTTGACGAAGTCGACCATGAGGTTGGAATCACAGACAATCCTTCCTGGCTGTGTTGTTGGAAGGGATCAAGGCTTTTCTGTTTTGCCGCTGTGATGTCTTTTTCTTCACCCTCGCTTATTCCGCCGACAACAGACGAATATGATCGTTTGTAAATCAAAACTTTCGTTCCAAAAAGTTGTTTTCGAATGCTCTACTCGGAAAGAATTGACCGTTATCCGGACGTTTCTCTGGTACTTCATTTCATTTTGGTAGTAAGTTAATTAATTGTTGATGATAAATAGTCGTTTCTGATAGGTACCGTTTAAAAGATGTTATCATTATTCATTGTAGTTTTATTCACTTTAATGTTGATTTCATGTCCAGAATGAGTTGAAATCTAGATTTCTAAAGCTGTAGCCACATGTGGACAATTTGATACTGGTCACCTAGACACATGTCTTCAAAAAAGACCTAGAAAAATGTGCCTCTTAATATTTCCTAATGTTGAGGATCCCATCAGTTAGCAACTACATGAAAATGAATTATGCTCGATGACTGTCTGAACGGTGGACACTGCCGAGTTTCTGAATGTTTCGAGTTCATTAATGTCCTGTGATATCATCTGCATCATCTCTTGATATAAACCACTATGAAATTAACGTATAAAAGTAACAAGTATCTCAGAAAAATAATGTTTTATTATCATTATTATTTTCATTTTCGCATCAATTTGCATAAGTTTAAGATATTTTTTACATTGAGTTCAAAAAGATTTTTTTTATTTTCAAGTATTACATACAAAGTGTTGTTCGAGATTATTTTCTTCATTTTGTAATTTATCGGCAAAAATATATAAAGTATAATATAATAAAAGAATTCTGTAAAAGTACCGGTATATCGCCGATCTTTCGATCCTAAGAATGAATTTAAAAATTAATAATCAGTTCATTTTGGAATTTTTCCGGTAAGGCAGATAAGATTTGTATGGGATTTCAGTGGCGGATTTAGAAGGGGCGGGTGTCCAGCCTCCTCCCCCCCGACCTTTTACTAAAAAGTAATTTATTCATAATACTCTTCAATATTTTCGGTTCGCCATCTCATAACATACCTAGTTTAAGCTCACTACTGAATTCTACTTTCTTTGTTGTGTTTGAATGGATCCATATATCATAAGCACCTAGTGTCTTATTCAGCTATGTGAGATAGGTAGGGCTGCAACGCTTAACACCCCCCTTTCACCAACTTATAAACAAGGTCATATTACTCAGAAGATCATCAGCCGATCGGATTGGGAGGGGTGTTGCCAGAGGAAAGTTATAAAAGATAAGAGTTATTTTAAAGATTTTTAACGTTTCAAATACAAGATTTGAAGACTGAATTCCTGCTCTTTTCCGTTTCCATTATCAAGAATAAAATTGTATTTGATTTTGAATGTATTTTAACAGAATGAATGCTTCTTTCATTTTCAGATACAAGAATTTAAGAAGATAAAATGTTACACAAGTAGTCACTATCATTCCCTTCCCATATCCTTATGGCGCATAAAAAGCACAAATTTCTCGGATACAAATGTCAATTAATGAACAGCTAGCTGACCCCTGATGAGGCAGGCAGGGTCATGTTAATAATTAACATAGAAATAGTGCCACGTGTATTTAAAACGTTCTATCAATTGGTGAAATATAGATGCGACGTTCGTGGCTGTAAGGTGCAAATATCATCATAAAGAGGCATACATTCGGTACCCATAGAACTTTACTTTTCGGTTTACAAGCTTTAATGATTTTTTTATGAAACACATGTTTTGATAAAATGGGCACATTGTGGTGTGGAGAGGGGATCGTATTTTGCACAGCCATCCCTTCCCGAAATACTGATGTCGAGGTGGTTGTAGGATACGTAACCTTACAGAATACGAATTGAATTGAATTGAACGAGCTAAGATAACTTTATTAACATCAGAAAGTTTTTTTTTTCTGTTTTCCGCTTTTTAATTTTTTTTCGATCCATGCCGTTTTATTTTAAACCTCGCGTTTATTGGTTACATTTTTAATTCATCTCGGGGCCTAATCAAAATTGTTGGTGAATCAAAACTGTAATCATGATGCGCACTTTACGTATTTTCGGACTAAGTTACATTTTTTTCTTTGAATAACTCAATAAATGTATGAATTTATGTGCCCATTTCCTGCATATATAGTTCATATTTAAGACACTAAATACTTTGATATATATTTAATGCTATACATTTTTGAATTTTTATTAATTCAATTCCTAATTCGTAAAACAAGTTCTATGTTTGTGAAACATAAATGACCCCGATTGCATTGTACTTCAAACAGAAGGCCAAAATCATAAGTCAAGTTCAAACTTTTGATACTTCCAAATAAGAAAGACTCTATCACTTAAAATTCAAAAGTTATGACCACATTTAAAGTTCGAGAAATGTAGGTCAAAGGAGAAGGTACATTAAGACCCCATATCGGCCCTGTTGTTTCCTAAGAAATTCAAATCGTGAAAATTGATCAAATGGATTTATTTTATTTATCTACAAGATCAATAACATATATACATAAAATGCGCTTTTCATCTTGATGCACCCCTACGAAATTATAGCTCATCAAACCAAGGAAGGATTAACAAATCCGGATTTTTTTCTAGAAATTCACATACATTTTCGAGAATTTCATATAGAGCAAGACGATCTGCTAAAAAAAAAAAAGTAGAAAAATGGATCAATAACCTCCATATCTGTCGATTAAAGGTGAAAAATTAGTAGCAGACGCTCTTGCTCTAGTTGAAAATTAATGATTTGTCTTGCGTAGAATGTATATGGAAAATGCATGGACCACGTCGGCACGGTCTTATAACGTCATAATAATGACGTCATTTGATTGACACCGCAGGTGTATGCACTGGCGTGACATATATATAAATCAGGAATCGGTTTTCTCTTGAAATTTCAGTTTGATTTATACACGTTTGTAGTAAAAACACAAAAAAAACCCCAAAAAACAAAACAAAAAAAAAGGCTCAACATTGATATATTTTACTATCATAGTGGGAAGGTGTTCACCGAGCATGTCGAATAAAATCTCCGCCGGTAAAATAACTTGAATTTTAGGAGTAAAATAGTGAAAAAAACCGAGCAAGTTAACCAGAATTTAGATAAGTTGATTCAAGGATCACGAATCCACTATAACTGATAGGGATGTAAGAAAATGCAGTCACATGCAAGGCCAAAGTAACATACATGTATTTGAGAATTCTTCCAATTTTACTTTTGTGGTAAAAAATGTCGATTCTTAAAAATGCACCCCCCTTTCCATAGTTTGTTTCTCGTCTCTGGGGTAGTGTTCCCCCCGGAGATACAGAACCCCACTTTGCCAAAAAAAAAAATTGTATCATGGATACACACCTCGAGTAAAAGAAGCTTTCTGTAATTTCTATGAGAAAAAGATACGTTTTGACCCCAAACTAGCAATATTATGCAAAAAAGATGAACAATAACTGCATATTCCGATGGGATGCCGTATAGGTATACATTTTACAAAAAAATTCTTGAAATTTCAATTTCAAAATTCCACTTTTCAGGGCAGATTTTACGCCTTATTTTAATAGCTCTTTTCTGTAGACCGTCGGCAATTCAGCTATTTCCGTATAAATAAATTTGCATGTACATAAAAGGAGTCGCGAAACAGAAATGCTCAGCAACAAACAAACACAAAACAAAACAAAACACCCCCCCCCCCCAAAAAAAAAAACTATGCGTTGCAGTAATTAGGTTTGTAACTGACCGCCCACGGAGATCAAGCCCATAGAAGGCTCTGCTTCGCCTCGCATTCTATTGGCATGATCAACCCGACAAATCTCTGTAGAGGGTCAAGATCATTGGCGGATCCAGGATTTTTTTATTTCAGGATTGGTCCGTAAGTCCGAATTTTTCTGAATAGGAAAAAAAAGGGGGGGGGGGGGTTACACACCAGACAATAAAGTCTTTGATTAATGACTGTCAGTTCTATTTTTCTATTTTCTATTTTTCATTACATGTATAAATAAAGCAGATGACTGGCGGGCTAAAAAGCGAGCAAAAAGCTTAAATTCTTGAATTTTCACATCATAGTACTAAAACCTTGAATTTTCACATCATTGTACTTGATTAATGATATGTAAATACAAAAAATTGCGAGCGAAAGCGAGACGTTGAATTCTTTGTTTTTTTTTTCAGAACAAGTCCTCTATTAGTGTCCTTTTCAGCTTCATTACTCCTAGTGCCCCTGTTTATTGACCAAAGTGAAATGTATATGGGCTTTTGAGGAAAGCGCAGCATCTTTTGAAACGTGTGTGCCGTACTATTTGATCTAAAAGGGTTCCGAATCCCTCTCTCTCCACCCCAACACCACCAACGTTTTCTGCGTTTAAATTATGAAATGGCATATCGATTTTATATAAAAAAAAATATGCCAGCGATTCGATACAAATGTAAAACAATTACAAACTGTTCAGTTTGTGAACCATGTGCATTTTGGTGTTTAGGTGAAAGAAAACCATACCAAACCAAATACACACTGTTTTGGAAAAGTAGATCACCCTGATATACATTAGTTATTATGTATATAAAATAACTAAATCAGTAAATGGAATTGAAAAGTATAGCCATAAGAAAAATATAGTCTGCGTCTGTCTTTTGGTAGCTTTCTCGCAATCTTGTGACTTCTCGTAAATACATCAATAAATCGAAATTTACTCACAGGGTACAAAATAAATCCCCCACTTATAATACATAAAATGTTAACGTATTATAAGGGGGGCTCGTATTTATATGTGTGATTTATATTGTACTCCCTGTGTACTGTAGACCCTGTTATTACCGTCAGTCATGACTGACGGTATACTGCACGGATAGAATAACTCTTGGCAATATGATTAGTTGACAATTGCATAAAATGCAAATTTCCGGTTATTCAGAACCTGTGTATAAGATCACCAGGTTGGCTTAAGAGTCTAGATGACTTGACAAATGAAAGTCATATCGCATCAGTGTATTTTCTTACGAAATTTGCATCGAAAAGTCTTTGAACCGATACGTCCTATAACAATCGCAGATTTTCGGAAATTTCCGTCACTTGAATCGGAAAAACGCGGAAAAGCCCAGAAATGTGCGATTGGTAAATGCATTTTCTAACTAGAATTTTACAACATTTACAGTCAGCTAACTGACGGCAAGCTTTTTGTAAAAGCTAATACTTGTTTACCGTTATTTTATCGAATTCTTTCAGTGGCGCCATCTATCACACTTTCTTGCAACGGCTGTGGTAACTGTATACGCAAGATTTATTCTATTAATTTGTTTCATTTTATGTTTTATTCGTATATTCCTAATTCATTAATTGCAGCTAGATATATTAATATACATTTATTAAACAAACTAAGGTTCATTTTAAATTAATGCTTATTGAAGTATTTAGATGGGCGTTTTGGGCGCCACCAACACAAAAAAAAAATCCGTAAGTAAGGTACATTCGCATCAGATGGGCTTATACTTGAGTTTTGTTGTCGAACTTTGACAAAAATATTTTCTCGCTCCCGGCCGCTCGCCACGTAGTTGTTTGTTGTTTGCATATCTAATTGCTCTAAAAGAAACTCCGGCTTTTTGTGATAATTATACTAAGTCAACATACCCTTACAGCAAGGTTTGTGTAACCCCCCCCCCCCCCCTTAAAGTCGCTGGCTTGCTTTGCTTATCAGATAATTTTCAATCATAAAATAAAGCTTTTCATAACAATCCAATAACCACGATAAAGATTTCCAATGGCTATCTCAATACTGCCTTCATCAAGCAATACGGTCAATCGCCACAAGATAATTTTTCGCCCCCTTCAGGAACGCCCTAGACCCCTTGGACAAGGACCCTAGTCGCTCTCCCAGACTCATTGACTTTCTGATATTCACTACATCCCCCATCTCAAATTTAAGCTGTAATATCTCTTGTCTTTTCGTTCGTTTGAATGACTGTGTAATATATGCAAGGATATGATTTTTTAGAACAGCGTAATTCCCTGAAATTCTAGAATCAGTTGTAGCATTAAAATGAGACAGTCTCAAAGAATAACCCAGAAGTTAAAAGACGACGTACAATTCTTTATCAATCGCAGATTTTCGAGGATTCATGTAATCGTTTCATGGCAAAAACTTGAGCAAAACAATCATTATGAATAATGTACGTATACAGTTTTAAATGATGCTATTGAATTTAAAGACGTTTAACATTTGAACTACTTGATGAGTGTCACTGCTGGTGGACCAAGAGTCCCCGAGGGCACATGTAGCCAAGTTCGATCAACTTCGGTTGATCGTCTGTCTCTTCAACGCATTTGACATTTTCTGTTACAAAATTCCTTAAAATTTCTAAAACGTGGGTCCTGTAGCATCATATCCCACCCATTCTGCTACGTCTTTTGGTACATTTTTGGACAATCATAATGATTTTCATACTTTTGGACATATTACATTGTTTAGACTGATGATCACTGACGAGGGTTTAGTACCCGAAACGTGCATGTCTGGTCCATGCTGTAAATTTATCAGGTTTTAAATGATGATATTGAATTTAAAGACGTTTAACATTTGAACTACTTGGTGAGTGTCACTGTTGGTGGACCAAGAGTCCCCGAGGGCACATGTAGCCAAGTTCGATCAACTTCGGTTGATCTTCTGTCTCTTCAACGCATTTGAAATTTTCTGTGACAAAATTCCTTGAAATTTCTAAAACGTAGGTCCTGTAGCATCATATCCCACCCATTCTGCTACGTCTTTTGGTACATGTTTGGACAATCATGATTTTCATACTTTTTGGACATATTACATTGTTTAGACTGAGGATCACTGACGAGGGTTTAGTACCCGAAACGTGCATGTCTGGTCCATGCTGTAAATTTATCAGGTTTTAAATGATGCTATTGAATTTAAAGACGTTTAACACACAGCAATTTGTTATCTGACAACGTTATGTCACGACGTGATCATAACGTCACATGACGTCAAAGTCAGTGAAACAGAAAGCTTACCTACATGTTTTCAAATTGCTATAAAATCGCAACGGAATATCCGATTCTCAAAATTTAAACTGATTTACATTCTTTAAATCTTGTATTTTCATTGTTCAAAGTTTGCTTCATTTCTCAGATAGGGCCGATTTTGGCCCATAACGTACCTTCTCCTTTCAAGGTCAAGGCCACATTGTCAAAGCTCATGGTTTTGAAATAATGGTCTTGTCACAAGTATTTTTCGTGTGAAATATTTTAAAGCCCTACCAGTTATGATTCAAAAGATATAGTCCAGTTTGAAGTTAAGAAAAGTAAATGAAATGTCAAGGACATAGTTCATGTCCAAAGATGAATAGTCGTGTTATAAGTAATCTACATGTGAAAAATTTAAAAGACCTATCGCTTTATGTTCATGAGATAAAGCCTCGTTTCATGTTTAAGAAAAGTAGGTTAAATTTCAAAATCAAGGTCACAATGTCAAAGTTCTTTGTCTCAGATGAATGACCTTGTCATAAGTAAAAAATAAGGAATGCATATGTCGCCTGCGAAATATAGCGACACTCAGGAATCACTTTTATAGGGTGTGACATCCAAGTGTGACAAACAGACGGACAAAGTGATACATAAGTGTTGCTATGCTGATCTTGGGTCAAAGTCAAATTGTAAGGCTTGGTATAAGATTTATGTGTCTGAAGTTTGAACTCTGAAGGTCATATAGTCTTTGCTTTATAGTTAAAACTTTGTTGTGTCCTTGTTCATCAGAATTTGACCTTGAGTCAAGGTAAAGAGGCTTCTACCAACAATTATGTGTATGCAGTTTTGTCTCTGAAGGTGAAGTGGTTTTTTTGTTCTTAAGGCACACGTTTCCTGTGACCTTCGGAATTAAAATATTTCCTTCGGTCAAGAACTAGGTAAAAGGGCTTGGTCCCACATTTATGTGTATAGTGCTTGAAGGTCAAATTATCTTTGCTTAATAGTTTAAACTTTGCTGTGTCTTTGTGAATCAAAATTTGACCTTGGTCGAAGGTCAAGGTGTAAAGGCTTTTTCCAATGATTATGTGTATGACAAATATGGATAATGACCATATCCCTGTTTACAGTACAAAATCGATAATTCAGAAAATCAGAAACCAAGGCATACGAAATCAGGATAAAACTGTTGTAAGTTGTAAGTTGTCCTGTTCCTTAGGCTTGGTTTTCCTTTGAAATTAAATTTTTTCCTTTGTTCAAGGTGGAAGGTCTTTGTCCAACAATTATGTGTATAAAGATTGATCTCTGAATATGTTCTAAAGGCAGTAGTTGGCTGTATCCTTAAGATTCAGAATTTGGCTTTGTAAATAGGTCATCATAAATTGCCTACCCAACATTATCCTGCCATCCAAGTTTCAAGTCACAATCTAAAAAAAAATGTAGATATTGACAGTTTGCCATTTTTAAAAATGTCCAATTTCAACTCTAATGAGTTAAAGAAGATCCTGACGATAATCTCAACAACACTCACAATAGAGCACAAAATTAAGCATCGACGGACCCCTAGCAAGCTAGAGGTGGGACCAGGTGCCCGGGAGGAGTAAGCATCCCCTGTTGGCTAGCCGCACCCGCCGTCGATGTTAAAGCACGAAGATGAAAACAATATATAAAGTTCATGCACTGTCTGACGTTATGTCTATGTAGAAAGTGCTATGGCGACAATGTCAGGGAAATATATTCAAAACACTTACTGTCAAACCCCTCGCGGGGAACTTTTTTACGAGCTCCACACGGCAAAGGGCATAAGTGTGACACAAATGAGTTAAAGAAGATCCTGACGATAATCTCAACAACACTCACAATAGAGCACAAAATTAAGCATCGACGGACCCCTAGCAAGCTAGAGGTGGGACCAGGTGCCCGGGAGGAGTAAGCATCCCCTGTTGGCTAGCCGCACCCGCCGTCGATGTTAAAGCACGAAGATGAAAACAATATATAAAGTTCATGCACTGTCTGACGTTATGTCTATGTAGAAAGTGCTATGGCGACAATGTCAGGGAAATATATTCAAAACACTTACTGTCAAACCCCTCGCGGGGAACTTTTTTACGAGCTCCACACGGCAAAGGGCATAAGTGTGACACAAATGAGTTAAAGAAGATCCTGACGATAATCTCAACAACACTCACAATAGAGCACAAAATTAAGCTTCGACGGACCCCTAGCAAGCTAGAGGTGGGACCAGGTGCCCGGGAGGAGTAAGCATCCCCTGTTGGCTAGCCGCACCCGCCGTCGATGTTAAAGCACGAAGATGAAAACAATATATAAAGTTCATGCACTGTCTGACGTTATGTCTATGTAGAAAGTGCTATGGCGACAATGTCAGGGAAATATATTCAAAACACTTACTGTCAAACCCCTCGCGGGGAACTTTTTTACGAGCTCCACACGGCAAAGGGCATAAGTGCATAAATAGCTCGTAGCAAATATTTTAATAAGCATATAAGCCTATATAAGTTAACGGTTTTCGCTCTATTTCCAGTTGGGAATGGTCATTTAAATTTACAAAGTCTTTCTACAGTTTCTGATATTTTGTGTTTACAATTAGACTTTGTTAGGTAGTTATCATTCGCATCAAGTTTCATCATAAAATGATGTAAAGTAAGGCTTCATTCAAAATCATTTTTTGTCCACTCGGCAAGTGTTTTGGATACCAGGTCTGTGGTCTAGTTGTGCACCGGATATTTTATTTGAGCCTCTGAGCCCAGGGTCTTGGAGAATGGGTGTGGTAATTTGTTTTTATATATTAAGTCTTAGTCATTTTGTAAATATCAATTCTCAGAAAGTATAGATAATGGAGAGTAAATTCTTTTTGTATTATGTAAACGTCTTCAAATTGAATAGCATCATTTAAATACAGATAAATTGGCAACGTAGACCAGACATGCACATTTCGGGTACTAAACCTAATAGGCCTGGTGCCCCTGATATTTTGTTTTTGCACTTGACTCCCTGGACCTTGGAAAATGGGTCAGGTAATTTTCTCCTCTATTACTGTATGTAATCTGGTGAACACCAATTCTCATAAATTATAATTGATAAAGAATTAATTCTTTTTGTATAATAATAGACAAGAAATCTGTTTTTGTACCCGATATTATCTCTGTGCCCTTGACCCCCAGGGTTTTAGTTCACATCTAGACACGGACCTATTATAATACAAGAATTAACTCTCTTTCATCAATACTTTCTGAAAATTGATGTTCACAAGATTACTAAGACTTATATGAAGATTTATAATGACCACACCCATTTTCAAAGGCCCTGGGGTCAGAGGCTAAAACAAAATATCAGATGGACTACTAGACCACAAACCCATTTTGATGCAAAGAGTATTAATTCTCTATCAATTATACTTTCTGAGAATTGGTGTTCTCGGGATTACGAAGAAATTTGAGTTACTTCTGAAAATGTCTTTGGCTTGAAGCATCACTGTTGTGGATTTAATATACATATAGCGCACATCTCGTAAATATAAATTACTTTGCAGTTTACTTCACTAAGATGTAGAGCTAGAACATGTCTGCATTACCGGTTTCCTGTGGAATGATAAGAACGAACACTATACTCAATTTTCTCTTCATTTTTTTTACTTCTATATATATATACACATATATATGGACAGAGCCTTACAGCTATGCCTTATATTGTCTATGTACATTTCTTCATCTTTGTCATCAAAGGTATAGGATTCTGAAATAGAAAAGTTGATAATTTTATATTTTTGTTTTTATTTCATATCCAAGTAGGTTATGAATTTCATTTTACGTAATATATTCGTTTCCATTTATCATCAGGGTTTTTATTTTTATTTTGGGGAATGTGCCTGTCCAATTTGGGAAAATTTGCGACATCTTGCTGAAATTGGGAAAAATTTTGTACAAATTCTCACCAAAGTATAACCTTAAAGTATCATTTATTAACACTGATAATCCATTGATTTTCTTTAACTAATCATGGAATAAATAAAAAACTTTTAAAAATGCACTTAGAAATTGGACATTTTGTGCTGACTTCCAGGTTCTGGGTCTTATTTTCTCGGGTTATTTTTTCAAAACTCCTCTTTGGGAATTTCAGGGTAATTTTTTGGGAAAAATAGAGGAAATTTGGCATTGGGAAGGGCCCGAAATTCGGCGCCAAAACAAGGAAAAAACCCTGATCATAATTGTTTGTTGATTTGTCAAAAAAAATATGGTCATGGAACGTAATAAGTACATATTCATTTTTTATAATAAAATGAAAGTGTTTTATATGCCCCAATGTCCTCTCCTTTCCTTTTGAATTATGAATTGGATTTATTTGAGAACATATACAATATACAAAGAAATAGTTTTTCAACGGTTATATATTTTTATATTCTTGTTCAAAATTGAATTGATAAGGGTTGCATCCGATATATTAGAATACAATACCTCATATTTGCCTTCATAAGGCGTGGCTGTAAGGCTCTGTCCATAGTGGCACAGACATGAACTCGTCTGTGATCTGCAATAATATTCATTATACATGAACAAAGGAGCTTCGATGATAACAACATCAGCTTGCGGCTGTGGCAGTACTCTACTCGATATGAAAACTAATAATTAGAGCTGGTCTACATTGTACGGTGGCCGTAAAGTGCTGTATAAAAAAAATTATTTCGTGGGAAAAAAATAATATTTCAAGGGAACTAAATAGTATTTCGAGGGAACGAAATAATATTTCGAGGGAACGCAATAATATTTCGTTGGAACGAAATAATATTTTGAGGGAACGAAATAGTATTTCTAGGGAACGAAATAATATTTCGTGGTATCGAAATAATATTTCGAGGGAACGGAATAATATTTCTTTGGAACGAAATAATATTTCGAAGGAACGAAATAATTCTCCTGTTTGCGCATGTACAGATTTCTGTATAAATGTTCAATACCTATATGTATAAGAGCATTTTGATTTACAGTGATTAAGTTTATATATGATAGTATAAGATTTAAGTCAGGCCCAAATCAAAGATCAAGGTCACTAATGGTAGATTATTATACATGGTTGAAACATTGGGAAGTAATTATTTGGTATGTGTTAATAGAATACTAAAAGTATTAGAAAAGTGTTTTCATTTTTCTAAATGCTATATACGAGGCCAAGGTCGAAAGGTCATTTGGTCAACTGTCATAGTAACAAAATTATAACTCCTAATGTTAAACATATGTACAGGCCTAACTTTGATAGTATGAAAGAGACATCTTTTTTCAAAACTTTTTAACTAGACAGACAGACATACAGGGTATTCCCTATATACCTCTAAACTTCATTTTGAGATCTTCGAAAACCACGCATATCTCAATTCTTTTTTATAAGAATTTCTAATTTCGACTTCATCAAATTTGACAGGCGTACTCATCCGCAGAAGCAATATATTATTTCATTCCCTCGAAATATTATTTCGTTCCCATGAAATATTATTTCATTTCCTCGAAACATTATTTCGTTCCCACGAAATAATATTTCGTTCCCACGAATTTCATGGCATCCGTAACATTCCATAAAAAGTAGCACATACATTCTGGTTTTCTTTGTAATTCAGTAACGACCGATGTTGTATATGCTATTCAGTAACGACCGTTCCAAACGATAAATAAGTACAATTGACTTTGGATCTTCATAAATGATACATACATGAGAAAAAGATATACACAGATATATATGTATATTACATATACAAACTCACAAATTAAGCTTGTCAAGATCACCAAGTCATCATTTTCTGTGACTGGATATTTTATCTGTGAATGATAAATAAATCATTATTATATATGTATCAAGTATTAGCAATCATTTTTAAGTGGCAAGGAATCTTTTTCACCGGAAAGTGGTAGGGATAGTCTTTATATCTTCAGTTATTTAAGTTATATTATTTAACAGATTTATGCCCCATGAAAACTTACAAAATTCAGTTTTCCGGATTTTTTTCTACAATGGATATAGATATAAAGATACAATTTAGTACACATCTAATCATCTTGATTAGTTACAGAGCACGTTTGAAGTTGGTCATGGTTGACCTAGTTTGATTTGTTGATGTTGTATGTGTTATTTAACATCAATATATCCATACTTCTCTTCCCACAACAAGTCTCTTATTCAAGTAAAGTTGACTGGCTAATGCCATTCCTCTAATCGCTTTCTTGTGTAGAAGTCTGTTGACTGGCTTAGTTTCCTGTAAAATAGAATTACATTGGGGTTTTTTTATCTTTATATTTTTACCTCTTTCTTGAAGTAGTCCCCTACAGGCATCGCCGAAGGGAACTCTTCGTTTCCTCTCGATGTGTACATTTTTCCGTCCGTCAGTACGTATTTCCATTTTTTTTAGTTCCCTTACTTTCTTCTGTAACACATGCATATATTCAAGTGAAATTTGATAAACAGCTTGGTTTTGGATAGCTACAGAACAAGTTTGAAGTTATGCCCCTTAATAACCTTTTTTTTTTTAGTTTTACGAACATTTTTCTGCAGCAAAAAGAGTTATTCAGTGCAAGGAGATAAAGGCCGTATTTAGCCCTGAATCTCGTGCCATATTTCTTCAGCATGGTGATTCGTAGGGATTTTATCGCGAAATACACATAGACTGTGAAATGCACATTGCTCTTTTAAGTTCGTCACATATGCTTGTATATTTCATTCCATTATATTTAGAACACATTTTTGGATGGATTAGAATGGAAAATATTCCAATTTGCCACATTTTATGGTCTATACGACTGATTTAAAAAATGCACCCCTTTCCTTTTTTTTCGGTTTTTCGTCTCCCCCGTCTATACGGGACCCCACTTTGCCAGAACATTTTTATCATGGATCCTCACCACCAGTATGTGTGGCTTTCTGTATAGCCGAGGGGAACAATGTTCAAAAAAAACTTTTCCATTTTCCATTGATTTCTATGGAAAAAAGACCAGTTTTGACCCAAATATTAGCAATATCATGCATAACTGATCTAAAATAACTTCAGCTTCTGGTGGAATGCTTTAAAGATATAAATTATCCGAAAATGTTTTCTTGAAAATTTCCATTTTCAAAATTCCACTTTTTAGGGCAGATTTTACGTCTTATCTTAACAGCTCCTTTGAAACACAGCTTAGCTACAGAGCAAGTTTGACTTTCTTCACTCTTGACCTTTTTTTAAGGAGTTGTGAATTTTTGCCCCTTTATGACTTGCAAAATTCAGCTTTTTTTTATCAGTTTTCGGGACAACAGAGATATTCAGGTGAAATTCGATACACAACTTAGTGTAGTGTCATATGTAATATGGGCAATTTTGATCAATTACCATATTCATTAGGACTAAAAGTAATCCTAATGAATATGGTAATTGATCAAAATTACCTATATTACATATGACAGTAGATACAGAGCATGTTCGACTTTCACCGATAAAGGAGTTAAATTCTCAGATTTCTATTTCTGAAGTAAGCTGAAGTAACAGTAAGTTTACATTCATTTTAAATTGATAAGATCTAGGCAGAGTTGAAGGACATATATTTATGCCGGTAGGGGTTTTATATCTCTGAGCGATCATAATTTTATTCAAATACATATATGTACATAAATATCAGAATCCTTGCTGGTATAAACAGTGATTTTCTACATACATTTATTTTACTGATTTTGTCCTTTTTACATAAATGGATAATCATTTTCAATTGTAACTAATATCTTTTTTTATTATTGTATACATTCTATCTGTAGTATTCATTGTCTATTGAAAACAATTATAGTATATGTATAAGTAATCTCACTTACTTTAAATATGCTGTCAAGTTCCCCTTTCACCACATGGGGCATCATTACCGTAATTCCCTCTCCATATCCTAGAAAAACATACATTTTCAATGTTAATGAACATCCACTTTTAGCACACAATATGACATTATATTATAACAGTGGGCAAAATAATTATGAACTTGCACGCTAGTTCATTTTTGCGCCCGCCTGGGGCTGGAGGTACAGCAAAACCAATAGCGTCATCACATAGAGGATACCCAAATTAGTCAGAATCCACATCTCGTTAACCTGTGGCACACCTGGCACCTGAGATATTCACCTTAATTACAAAAAAAAATCCCGCAGGAAATTTAAAAATCCTGCGGGAATTCTCAAAATCCTGCGGGAATTATCAAAATCCTGCGGGAAATTGATGAATTCCTGCAGGAAATTTTTTTTTTTGCGGGAGGAAAAAAATCCCGCAGGAATTTTTTTTAAAGAAAATTCCTGCGGGAGAAAAAAATTCCCGCAGGATTTTTTCTTTAAGAAATCTTGATTATGGTGTTCCTGCGGGAAAAATAAAAATCCTGCAGGAAAAAATTTGTACTTAGAAAATTCCTGCGGGATATTTTTTTCCCGCAGGATTTTTCAGTATATTAAAAATTCCTGCAGGAATTTTTTATTCTGATAAAAATCCCGCAGGAAATTTTTTTAAATTTCTCAAAAATTCCTGCAAGATTTTTTTCAAATCTTTATTTCTTAAATATGTATGAAAATAAGATAAAAAAGTAGCAAATTTTCACATTGTATCTTAAATTTCTACAATCCTTGATTATCTTGGGTACAATGAAGCATTATTTGCTTTCGAATGTTAGTAATATGTAATATTCCAATCTGACTGATATGTCCAATTACTAATTAAAAGTAAGACAAAATTATAGCTATTACACAGTGGTACCATTATTATGATGTAATATGAAGTTGACATCTGTGAAGAAAAAAATAGTTAAATACTATATGCCAAAAATCATTCCAAGGAATGCATGTGTCGCCTGCGAAACGGTGACACTTAGGAATCACTTTTATATAGGGTGTGACATCCAAGTGTGACAGACAGACGGACAGACATACAACGGAAAAAGTTATCCCCAAGTGTCGCTATGGTGCAGGCGACACAAAAATGTACCCTAAATGTTCATTTAGTTCTATCAAAAGTAAGGGGGAAAAACAGACAACAAGGTTTAAAATATTGGAATTTTTTGTAGGAAAAGCTATGATAATAACTTATAAAAGGCTGATTCTGTTATGAAGATTGTGACAGAATTCATTAAGAAAATATTCATAGACACATGATCATGATGATAGAGAAAGCTCCAGTTTTTGTCAGTTTGAAAATAAAAATGTATGTGTTAAAAATTTCAAACTTAAATTACTTTAAGGATATGCATTACGGTGAATGAAGGTTATAGGTACAAAAAATCCTATGTTTAAGCGCTTAAACACACAATACAGTATTGTCCATGGATTCCGAGTCAAAATCAAAACAATTGAGCGAAAATGGGTATCAACTAGACTCCCCTCCTTAATCTACTACTGGTTGAAAAAAATAAGGCTAAAGTTAATCTCTGAAGAGGATACTAGTGATGCGAACTGACCATTACACTAAAACAGATACATAGTGATTGTGAAATATGGTGTATTACTGTGATATTATCAAAGTATCATACATGTTTGTATGTCAAGTAAAAAGGTAAGAGAGAAATTTGAATCTTGTAGGTAGACCTCCAGTACTTTATTGTAGCACTATTGAGATCAACAGCAAAATAAACTGATGCTTTAAAAAAAAATTCTTGAATATTATAATTTGCAAATGTGATGAAAAATGTGACACCTAGATGAACATACAGCTTCTAAAATTTTGAATTTACTTGTGGAACAAATGTCAACCTATACTACACATGTTTGCTACACTACTGGTAGCATGTCATCTTATGAGGGATTCAAGGAAATTCGAGCTAACAATGTTGCACGTATCATATGTTTCGTAGCATTTACTTGGCTATCGTATTAGAAGTTGGTCAAATACGATTGTCAGTAAATATTATATGAGATCGTCTATCTCTACCAGTTTTAAAAGCTCGAAAGTTGTCAATCTTCTTTTTTTTTCTTTTTTCTTCTCAGCTCGCTTTGTCATCCAACAATTCGTTCCGTATCATCAGTAAGTATTTCCCTCTGCTATTCGGAGAACCAAATGGGTGTAAAAGAAGAGAAAAGAAATGCAGAATTCCCTTTAATATCAGTCAGAGCGGATCCAGAGAGGGGGGATGAAAGGATAATAGTCTGGCCTACTCGAGGCAGTAGCGGAATCAGGGGGTGCAGAGGGGGCGTCCGCCCCCCCCCCCGGGCACTGGCCCAAAATTTTCCCAAAAAACTGGTACTGGCCCATTTACAATAAAAATAAGCAAAATCGCCCCTTAACCTCCCCCCGAAAAAGGGGGCGCTGGATCCGCCACTGAGAGGTACTAAATACCGACTCATTATCGATAGGGGAGTCAATGGAGTCAGAAAAGGAGGTGAGAACTAGGGTTATATCGAAACGAAAGGGGGCGTTTCTCCCTCTGATTCAATGAACAACAAGTTAAAAGTCATGTTTGTAAAACATTAATGCCCCCCTACCCCTTCTGTGATTAAAGTCTGTCATAACTTTATACTTGCATTGATACAACCTATGGGGGTTTAAAGTAACAGTGTAATAAAAAAAGTCAAAGAAGTTTAACTGTTAGGAGGACCTGTATGTACAGCATTTATGCTTTGTTAAAGCTCTTCTTCCAATAAACTTCTACAAGGTAATTAATATGAACTTGACCTAGATTTTCATTTGATATGTCTGTACACAAAATTTCATTCCAATTTGTGAATCCACTCCAGAGGTATTGAACGGAAACTGATGTCGTGGGCGACCGACGGACCAACAGACAGAAAGTCAGACAGCGGCAAAGCAATTTGTCCCCTCTTCTTCAAAGGGGAGCATAAAAATTTTTGATTGAACCCAAATATGAACTTGACCAAGATTTTTATTTGATGTGTCTGAAACAAAATTTCATTTCAATATGTAACTCCACTCAAGAGATATTGAACGGAAACCCTGAAATTTTGGTATTTTTCGAAGTGCAAGGGGCATAACTCTGTCAAAATTTTGTTCATCGGACCTAAATATGAACTTGACCTAGTAGATTTTCATTTGGTGTGTCCGTATACAAAATTTCATTTCAATATGTAACTCCACTCAAGAGATAATTTGAACAGAAACCCTGAAGTTTTGGTATTTTTCAAAGTGCAAGGGGCATTACTCTGTCCAAATTTTTTTGATCGGACCTAAATATGAACTTGACCTAGATTTTCATTTGATGTGTCTGTATACAAAATTTCATCTCTATATGTAACTCAAATCAAGAGATATTGAACGGAAACCCTGAAATTTTGGTGTTTTTCGAAGTGCAAGGGGCATAACTCTGTCAAAATTTTGTTGATTAGACCCAAATATTAACTTGTCCTAGATTGTCATTTGATGTATCCGTATACAAAATTTCATTTCAATATGTAACTCCACTCAAGAGATATTGAACAGAAACCCTGAAATTTTGGTATTTTCCGAAGTGCAAGGGGCATAACTCTGTCCAAATTTTTTCGATCGGACCTTAATACGAACTTGACCTGGATTTTCATTTGATGTGTCTGTATACAAAATTTCATTTCAATATGTAACTCCATTCAAGAGATATTGAACGGAAACCCTGAAATTTTGGTATTTTTCGAAATTCAAGGGGCATAACTCTGTCAAAATTTTTTTGATCGGACCCAAATATGAACTTGACCTAGATTTTGTTTGATGTGTCTGTATACAAAATTTCATTTCAATATGTAACTCCATTCAAGAGATATTGAACGGAAACCCTGAAATTTTGGTATTTTTCGAAATTCAAGGGGCATAACTCTGTCAAAATTTTTTGGATCGGACCCAAATATGAACTTGACCTAGATTTTTGTTTGATGTGTCTGTATACAAAATTTCATTTCAATATGTAACTCCATTCAAGAGATATTGAACGGAAACCCTGAAATTTTGGTATTTTTCGAAATGCAAGGGGCATAACTCTGTCAAAATTTTTTTGATCGGACCCAAATATAAACTTGACCTAGATTTTTGTTTGATGTGTCTGTATACAAAATTTCATTTCAATATGTAACTCCATTCAAGAGATATTGAACTGAAACCCTGAAATTTGGTATTTTTCGAAATGCAAGGGGCATTACTCTGTCAAAATTTTTTTGATCGGACCCAAATATGAACTTGACCTAGATTTTTGTTTGATGTGTCTGTATACAAAATTTCATTTCAATATGTGAATCCATTCCAGAGATATTGAACGGAAACTGATTTCGCGGACCGACCGACAGACCGACAGACCGACAGACCGACGGACCGACAGACCGACAGACCGACAGACCGACCGACAGCGGCAAACCTATATGTCCCCTCTTCTTCGAAGGGGGGCATAAAAAACGGTTCACGGGGGTTCAGGGAAGGCTTCCGCCCCCTTGGCACTGACTCAAAAAAGGAAGCGCTGGATCCGCCACTGAAAGAGGGGTTCAAAAGAAAAGGCGAAAAACAATGAAAACGGACGGCAGTGCCGCAAGGAAACGCAAGGGCGGATTTAGGGGGTGGGGGTTCGGGAACCATCACCCCTCCCCCCCCCCCACACACACACACCCCACTCCCCGGTTTCCGATTTTATTCGGTAACATGAGCTCTCGAAAAAAAAAAACCTGTAAACGTAGTAAAGATTGCTTCATGTCCACCAGAATTCACCATTTTGAAACAAAATTTACAAATTTTTTTCTGATATATATTCCATCGCATATCGATTCGATATAGTTTTTGTAATGTAAGTCGCTGAGGGGGTTTCTGTTTATTATGCCCGAAAATTGGTCATTATTCCAAGTAGTTTTTGTATCTTTTATCTCAATTTTTAAAGCATTCAATTTTTCAAAGCTTATAAATCCTTCTCATACACCCCCTTTTTTGGTACTTTTATCGTCCTTTTTTTACTTTTCCTTTTTTTTTTTTTTTTTTTTGGTGGTATTTTTGCATTACATACAGTTAGACAATGCATATACAACACATGAGACATCAACACTTGTACACCATTCACACATCTTTCATATTTTTATATTAATCTAATAGAATCAGTGTATCAGGAGAGTTTTCCCCCATTTCTTAAAAAAAAATATGAGAGAGTGCATCCCTCATTCCAGAAAACTCCGATTTTAATGCATTTTTCAAAATTTCCTCGTGTTTCATTCGAACTCAATACAACGATCGCTGAACAAAGTGTGAGCGGTCGATTTGAAAGAACTTATACAATATCGTACATATAAGTATATATAAAGTTTTCTTCATCTTAGATACAGTTCATCGTCTGCTTACACCGAATCATATGCTTTATCCTATCTAAATTCACCTCAAATACGCTCCATTGGTCATGCAAAGCAATTTTAATTTTTTTCTTCTTCATATTTTTCTCGGGGGGGGGGGGGGGGGGGGTTCTTGGTACAATCCTTCTCTTGACCACATTGAAAACACCCTGGCTACGCCTCTGCAAGCAGTAAAGGACAAATCATTTTATTTAAAAATCTTTATTAACCAGATCGAATTAAACCCAAATTGAAACTCGTTCTATATGTTTGAGAGGGATCGACCCTTACTTTGTCACATAATGGGCTGGATATTCAAGAAGAAAAGGAGAAAATATGCTCCAGATTGCACCAATTCATTCCAATTTTTCTCAAAAATTTTTCCTTACTTTGTCACTAAATTTAGTGAAAAAATGGTCTATAAGAAAAGGAGAAAATATGCTCTAGATTTCACCATTTTATTCCATTTTTTCAGAAATCTCCGGGGGAGCCCCCCCCCCCCCCCCGGACCTCCCACCTACAGGAGGGGGAACCCCCTTCCGTACCCACCCCCGCTCGGTGTGCCTCGATACTACCCCACCCCCCGCTTCCCACTCTGGATCCGCCCCTGAAACGATCTAGTGGTACGTAGTTTCTCGGTAACAAGATTTTAAAAACTCTCTCTCGTTGTGCAGGTACTAACACAGTTACACTAGCCTGTCTGCCAGGAGTACCTGTACCTATCATTTGCCCAGAAAGTTAAAAAAAAATGAAGGGCATAAGACGGATTTGATTTTTGCAGCTTTGGGAGAGGTTTCCGTAGCCGCGGGAAAATTTTACGGGCAAATAATGAACAGAAAACCTCCTCTGCGACTTACATTTAAAAAAAAAATATCGTGATTACTGATTCTGGACTTACAAAATACAAACAAGTACATGTACATATGTATATCGAATATATATTATGTTCCCTTTACACGATTCAATACAATATCGAATCGACATATAATAACTTCTACAGATACAAATGTTTGTCCCCGAAAAAGAAGGTAGGTAACTCTTTTCACATACTGAAAATTGATTATAAAATTGAAGTCTTAAGGTCAAACTTGCACTTAGATCAAAGTTAAGTGCAGTCTATCAATCTCATTCAATAAAGGTCAAGAAACTATTTACGTCCAACCTCTCTGACTGCTCATATTTCGTTAGCGATCGTCGTGTCTTCACGAAAAATGTCTTAATTAAGTGACCCCCCCCCCCAATTCTTTAAGCACTGCTGAGGAAAACGCCCTTCCATCGTGATGAATCCGCCACTGCAATATATTGAATGTAAGATATGTTGGAATATGTAGAATTTTGTCAATGTTGTGAATTCTGTAGATTTTGCATTTTTTAATGCTTATCCGTTTTTGCTGGTCTGTTATAAATAAAGAAAAATCTGAAACCGAGATGGGAGGAATCTCCCGTCCGTCCTTGAGTTGTTGTTCTGATCCCCGTACCTTTTACATGTTTTGTAAATCATGTCATGTTTATTTATTTATTTATTTATTTATTTATTTATTTTTACAACACAGCCGTTTGATATATAAATACAATAAAACCACTATATTTTTCTGTACGTTTCGGCCAACGGCCATTCCTCAGCGCCCAAATCAGTCCATGGCATGAAAATATTGTGAGTTTCGAAGTATATGTAAATAAGGAAATATTGCTTTGCTGTTAAACGTGCATATTAGATGGCTTCCTTCGTTATGGGACGGAATATAGCTTTATCAAATGTTCGTGAAAAGGATAGACATTTGCAGCTTTTAATAATATAAAATGGTGAAGTCGGTGTACATATGGTGAAATCTTCCTGTTGGCGGTTATTTTTTTCGGTGCTTGACCCCCCCCCCAAAAATAGAAAATCTCCAAATCCAATCAATGCGTATTTCACGGCGTTCTCGCTGTTTTCGATTATGACTTTCAGGTTTTATTCTTATACATGTATACGCTGAAGGTCGCATTTTCCACCAGAAGCAAACGATATACATGTACATGAACAGAAGATGTACAAGCACTGGTCACCGAAAAACGGGTACATTCAAGACAAGACGGGGGAGGTGGTCCAACTCATAATTGTCAGAAAATTATTTACAAAAAAATATATAAATGGAGGAAGTATTTATGTTAAATTCTTCTTGAATTGCTCTAATCATTATCGATCCCGTATCCTAATAACGGAAGGGGAAAGGGGGGGGGGGTCCAGTTAATTATTTATGGTATTTGCCATTCTTTCTCCTTTTTATGTTTTATTCTAGTATACCTTTCTGTCAAAGACAAGTCATATACTGGACCCTTCCCCCTTCTTATAAAGGGCTGGAACCCCCTCTCCCGGAAAAATCTCTAGATCTAACCATGATATGTCAATATATGTCATGGTTAGATCTAGAGATTGACATACATATATAATGGTTTACAATCAATCAATCATTCAATCAATCAATCAATATTTTGAATGATTACATGTAGTAGATTAGTAGGAAGCTCTCCAACAACCCCTCAAGAAATCTTGATTGTCAGTCTTCGGGAAAAATTTCACCTTTCGTTGTTATCTAGAATTTCTGAAGATATAAAGGGCATATATACATTTTAGGAGAGAATCAGATAGTATTGTTAAGTTTTTTTTTAAACGTAAAAGAGGCAGATCCAAAAGCCCGAACCCCCGACTTTAAGGGAGAGTATAATGACCAGAACTGTATATTGTCATCAAGGGGTTGACACTTGGTGGTTACGTAATATACACATTCCTTGAATTTACCCCGAGGTGTGTTTCATTGCGCAATCTCTACCCCTATGCCGCAGGGATGTCACGCATCGCTTCAGGCCCGCTGATAACACGACTTGGAGGAATGTTGAAGAGGTTCGGTGAAAGACATCTAAAGAGGATGGGGGGGGGGGGGGGGGGGCTTTCGATTAGATTTCGGAAATATTGTCATTCTAATTAATTAGATTGGATATAATGTTTGATTAATAAGGAACATAGAAAAAATCATGGAGGCTATACGGGAAAGATCTGTAATATCATAACCGAATTAAACTCTCTCTCTCTCTCTCTCTCTCTCTCTCTCTCTCTCTCTCTCTCTCTCTCTCTCATTTTAAAGCATTTTCATAAAATAACGATGTGGTCTAATTATGATGTACTAGTATACGATGATGAGGCAGCCATGACACCAATTTTCGAGCATTTTTCTGAATACTGAGATAAACTGTTTGATGATATACATTTGTACGTGTATTTACATACGCTCGCTATTTCAAACGTTGAATTAAGGGCATGGGCGGATCCAGAATTTTTTTTCAGGGTTGGCCCTAAAATCCGAATTAAAAAAAAAGCCAGAAATTAAGTCTTTGATTAAAGATTTGTCAGTGTTTCTAATTCATTTAGAAATAAAATATATGATTGGCGATAACATGTGAATCAATTGCGAGTGAAAGCGAGCCAGCGATTTTTTTTTTCAGAATTGGAATATTCTCAATAGTCGGGTATGGTACACCTAATACAGGAGCATATAAATGGGACACTGTGAATTACACCGGTTTCTTTAAAAAGCAAAATTTGAAGAAAAATATATTGGCAGTTTATTGATTCTTGCCCCCCCCCCAATCGAACGGCAGTCTGATATACTAATAAACTCAGCGGGATTTCTTTATTGTTGTGATTAGAATGGTCAGTGTCACAACAGGACTTTTCAATAAAATAATAATAGGAAAGAAGCGCATATTAGAGCATCAATTGTCGATTTATCCCCGGGTATCACGTATATTTCCCTTCATTGCCAAACGTTTTTGCTAACCAGCCTTGTTTTCGCGAGACCCCTGACGTCACGGCGAACATCCCTATTAGAACCTTTTTCGGTCTCATGACTCTCTGTGTCGCTGACCAAGGTGTAGTGCATATTATATTGGTTATAAATAGGAAAGTTATAAAGTTCTGGCAAGCGGAAGCGAGTCAGAGAAAAATTTTGAAATGCTGACGGCAAAATATTATCAAAATGAAAGATTTCCAATACAAATTCATATTATATTTTTCAAATGTTATGACAAAAAAAAATGGGAATCGGGACTTAATCTTATAAAATATGTATATTTAAAGAAAAAAATTAACTATGCTTCGAATATTCTAGGGGGGAGGGGGGGGGGGCATTCCGGACCCCATTCTCTGGATCCGCGCTTGGAGGGATCATAATACATGCAAATAAAAGTTCGTATATGTCATACATGTATGTCATAGATAAATGCAGGTCAAAATAGACTATTGCATGCATGGAGTGGTCAGATTGTGGCGAGTTTCCCTTTGACTCAAAATAAATAATCGGATGGCTGTCTCGGGTATCTTGAATAATTGTTTTGTGTTTTACGATTTGGGACGTAGCAATTTACCTTTTTTCAGAGAAAGGAAGACTTGGGGGCATTTTCATAGTGCGGACAGTTAGGTTGGATAATTTTTTCTCTCTAACCATGCTTACCCGGTTGTATTAAATCTCGAGAAGGATTTTTTGTTTGCAAAAAGGTATCCCCTTCCCTCCCCTAAAAATCAAATCGTTGCTACACTATCTTATAAACTTAATATGTATTATATATAAGATCATTACATAAGCTTTAAAATAATAATCCGCAAATGCATGGTTTTGCTTTTTTAAAATACTGTTTTTAAAAATGAAATTTTGAATGACTCAGAAAGGAATACATAGTCTGATTAACTAATTTTTATGGTGGCAGAAAGTCTTGTGTAAAGCATATAATATGGCGTGTGTTGAGGGAAAATTTCTAAATCACATATGTATCAATGAAAAAATCTATATGCAAAACATTGTTCATAATAATAGTTTAGAATTTGATGTTATATCCACAAATCTCTCTCTCTCTCTCTCTCTCTCTCTGCGGATGTGCAATGAATGCATCAAACGGTCCTTGTCGCCTTGAAGATAATTAACAATTCACTGAAAGCTTTCGTACATGTATATACCGTCCATCCACAGGGATTTATCGCGCTTCCCGGTTGCTTGATGGACTAAGGGTTATACATACATACATGTAACCCATTGTACGTACTTCAAGCAATCGAGAAGCGCGATGAATCCCTGTGCGCCCATCTAATGTACGTCCGCATAATGTACTGTACACACCAAAATACCAACATGTATGTAACAGAAAGAAAGAAAGAAAACAGAAAAGCAAATTTATAGATGAGATTGTACAAAAGAGTCCATTACGTGTATATTCTTTAAGGAGTCTGAATTTTCATTCATACATAAAATATGTACTCGTCCCGATACAGGAGAGAATCCAGAACCTCAACTGTCTGGGGCTCAAACTCAGGCTCTTAAATTTGGAGGGATGACTTGCGAGGCCCGAAGAGTCGTTCGGTGGTTCGGGGTGCCCCCCCCCCCCCCCCCCGAAAAAAAATGAATGGGGCAGACGTGTATATGAATTGAATCTAAAAGTTATCATATCAATCATTTTAACATTTTCTCAATATCAATGTAACTTTAAATTCCCTTCGGTAATGGACGGTTCAAGAAATTTGAGCAAGGGTTAAGCCAATATTGAGAGATTCTGATTTTAATTTTGAAAAAAAAAATGAATAAAAACCCGAAACTCCGCAAATTGCGAGGGCTAGATAAATTTCTATTCAAAATCGTGATTTGTCGCCGGGGTTCCCCCGCCCCCTAAACTCTCTACCAGCTGGGCTCGATCTGCCCTGGACCCACATGGACCTGAATTAAGCGCCCACTCGCATCTGTGAGTTGGGGGAGGGGATGGCAGTGGGGTAATTTTTTTTCCTCGGGGATCCCCCCGCCCCCATCTATCGGACTCCCGTATCTCCCTCGGGCCTTCGTGTTCTTGTTTTGCATGTCATCCCAAATCCCCGACAGTTTCTGGATCAGCACCCGTATCTCGCTATGAAAATCCCCTATAACTGCTAAGGCGAACATTTTTATTATGAACAAGAAACTACTCAAAACAGGTGAAGCTAGATCTATATTTAGACAAGGAAAACTCCGACCATGCCCAACAGAAAGAAAAAACGAAGAAACGATCATTACGATGAAAACAGGGTTAACTGAGTACTCACAATCATATTTACAAGAATTTGAAAGGTTTAATGATATGATTGTTGGGTGATGCCTTCGTTTCGGTATCAAGTAGGTAATGTTTTAGATGTAACTCGAATTGCCTCTGACTAATATATTAGCTGCAGCTGGTAAGTTAAAAGCTGAACAGACCTGTTTTATTTTTTCCATTTTCTTAATTCAATTTCTATCAAATTGTAAGCAACCAACTTCAGTACTTTGCATATTTACCTAAGATAAAGCGATTATTGTATCATGGAGAAGGGGGGGGGGGGGCTATATGTGTAAGTGCAAATAAGCCCTTTTCACATAACTGCGGTCAAGTTGTTTTGGACGGCAAAATAAGTACTTTTCCCGCAATATGACGTCAAGGACAATCAGTTTTTAACTGTGATGTAAAGAAAGTGGGTACTTGCCGTCCACAAAACACTAGTCACGCAGTAATGTGAAAAAGGCTTATAGGCCTATGATTATTTTTCAATTTTGAGTTGAAGTCTTCCATGCATGTTAAACCACTGGTACATGGGGGCAGAAATTTACAATAAATAGATCATTTTCAAATTACTGCTAGACTTGCATTTTAGACATTCCAAGACATCGCAACATTTGACATTATTTTTAGTAGTAGTAGTACATATTAAAAAATATTTTAAAAAATTATATGATAATCATATGATGTCAAAACATATCTATAATTTTTGACATTATTTTTTTCTTTTTGACATCATAGATATGTTTTGACATCATAGTAAGAAATAATGTCAAATGTTGTGATGTTGGATCATGAAATGTATGAAATTCAAGTCTACCACTTTTATGTAAAAATCTTCTATTCATTGTCAAATGACCCCCAATTGCGCACGATTTTAAATGCACGGAAGACTTCAATAATCAATGAATATTGAAAAATCCTATGATTTTCCTCTTAAACATTCCTATATTTGTCCTAAATATTCACACACGATATACCTATTTCCCTATTATATTAAGTCCCTATGACCCATGATATACATACCTGATAGATCTCAAAACTTTCAATAAATGAGGATTTGATCGAAATGAATTGTCGTTGCTGAACTTTCAATAAAATATTGGGCATAGTACAGTAATACTTTTATATCTGTATTTTAAATTCAGGATCGTGATATGAATCGTATCGTGTACATGTAAATATTGAGATACATATCATAATGTGGTCTAAGCATATCATTGCAGCCCTAACACAGTTTGGAATCAAATGGACTTACTAAAAGGTAATAATGGCACCAATGAAAATCAATTGGAGAAATTTATCATGTTTATTGCAGAAATTATTTTTAAAGAATTTCCTGTAGAATACTTTTTTGTGAGTATAATGTAAAATTTTACATCTTTAAACAAAAAATCCTGCAGGAGTTCTTTTTTTCACAAAAAATTTCCTGCAGGAATTTTTCTAAATAAATTTCCTGCAGGAAATTTTTCACAAAGCAGAATTTCCTGCGGGAAAAAAATGTTCACATAATTTTTCCCGCAGGAATATTTTAAGTTCAAATTTTTCCTGCAGGATTTTTTTTCTCCCGCAGGATTTTACGTAAAAAAAAATTTCCTGCAGGAATTTTATTTTTCCTGCGGGAAAATTATTTTTCCTGCAGGATTATTTCTTGCAATTTTTCCTGCGGGATTTTGAAATATCCCGCAGGAATTCATCAATTTCCCGCAGGATTTTGATAATTCCCGCAGGATTTTTCAATTTCCCGCAGGAATTTTTAATTTCCCGCAGGATTTTTTTGCAATTAAGGTGAATATCTCAGGTACCAGGTGTGCTACAGGTTAACGAGATGCGGATTCCAACTATCTCAGGTACCCTCTATTCGATGACGCTATTGGTTTTGCTGTACCTCCAGCCCCGGGCGGGCGCAAAAATGAACTAGCGCGCAAGTTCATAATTATTTTGCCCACTGTTTTATATGTTATCATATATATTGACAATAGATATAGATAAAAAGCCCACGTTAACGCAGCAAGATACTCCTGAGGGATTAATTAGTCATTATTTTAAAATGACAAATATGGATAATGACCATATCCCTGTATACAGCACAAAATCGATAATTCAAAAATCAGAAACCGAAGGCATACAAAATCAGGACAAAACAGGAACCAAAGCAAAGAAACAAAAACCTCCACCATATGAAAAGAAGCGAACTCCCGATATGGGAGTGAGACCAGGTGCTTAGGAAGAGTAAGCATCTCCTGCTTGCATGCAACACGCACCGCTTCAATTCGGTAGAACTGTCACATCCGGTAACTTCCATTTCGGAAGACATAGAGTACAATCTTTGGTTGTATGGTTCAAATGGTCTATGACAGAATGTCACCCACCATTCTGGAGAGTGGGACATCATAATGAATGACGAGTTCCTCGTATCGACCGTAGAACTTCCTCAGTGACGATGTTAGTCGGTCACAAACATATCCCTGACTGAGAAGTTTATCTGAAAGACGCCTAGCTCTCAGAACAAAATCCGTATATTTGGTACTTGCTCTGGCATAGGGTATCAACTGAGATATGAACACGCCATAAGCAGGCGATGAAGGGATGTTGCTACTCAGAAAAGGAAAGTTTGTAATGCTGAAATTGAAGTCGTCCTTTCCTCCACTGAACATGTACAGGTAGTTTGACTTTCCTGATCAGCGCACGTTCGACATAGTGGGAACTTAAATTTTCCGTTTGAGGTGTAAGGTAGCACAGGGTGATAAAAACCTCTAGGAGGGAGGACTTTTACTTTCGCAATACCGAAGTAATTGACTAAATCTGAGAAATTTTCTGTGATAATTTGAGGGTGATCTATAGGATACCTCATTTATTTGTTTGTGTAGGGGTATAGACTTGTAAAATCATACTACTGAATACTTGTCGCCTGCTCTGCTTTACAGTAAAGTTTGGTTGCATTTGTTCTACCACCAAAGAAACTGTCTCTCGGATTTAAGGTACATCGCGGCGTTACGGCAAGGAAATTTTTGCGAGAAGACATAGCCTGATAAATTGTCTACATGAACTATAAGATTTGATCAATCTTTGATATAGTTTTCATGTAATTATTTCACGAAGATTTTCGAGATTTTAAGCCTCAAAGACGGCATTGACGTTCTAATTCGAAAATATGCATTTTCTGAACTTAATTTTAATCTAGAAAATTGACCAAGGAGAGTGAAAAGGGAGTTCAAAAATATTGTTGCCATGTTGAGTATTGTATTTCTACGGATTATTGTGTCTCTAAGGGGAAAGTTGCAATTTATCGCCATTTTGCAACTTATTATTCAAAAATCCGCACTCATTCAAAAGGCAAAACACGGCTTGCTTCATTATCACTTTCTCCATTAAATTGTGGAGGTCCTTAAAGCCCTTCTTACACGTAAAAGTAGAGAATGAGCTGAATTCCAATATATAAAAACATGGATAGGTCTTCTCGGCAGATTTCTTGCAATTTATGATTGAAAATTTGTTTTGCGTGGCTTCGGCGTCAATTTTACTCGCAACGTCAAAGTCCAAGCGTGTTAAGATCGCATATGTCAACATGACGTCAAGGAGTATTCGGAAAATTTGATTCTCTGTAACGGTCTTCTTTAAAACATCCAGAAACCCATTTTTTAAAGATAATTAATCAACAATTACATGGGCTGTATTCGAACTAGACCTTATATCTTAATGTAGAAAAAATTCTCCGTGCATGACATTTTTTTCTTCAAATATTTGAAAACATCATACGGAACAGACGGACGGACATGCTCATTACTATTTAATCCAATATCTTTTGGCGGGGTATACAAAAAAATCCCTCTTGTTTATATGTACATATACTTCATAATATCGGAAAAGGGTTGGGGAGGGGCGGTCCATAAAAAATATACATTGTGATTTTCATTTCATGCTCGATTTCTATCATTACGTTCAGCCGCCTCGATTGTCGTTACATATATTATAAAATTGAAATTTCCATTTCTCCGAGTTCAGGAATTCCTCAAGAAGGCAGTACGGTATCTTTTTTTCCGATAACAAAAAATGAATAAATAAATAAATGAATAAATAAATAAAATAAAAATCCAAACAAACAAACAAACTTTCACATATGTAGTCTCTTTGGCAAATTTTTAACACTGATCTTGACTCCTAGCTAATTATGACCTTTTTTTTTGCTTGTCAGGATTGTTACAGGTTAAAAATAAATATTCTGATCTTTAGTTACTGGAAAATAAATATTCCGGCCGGCCCTGCGTTGAAAATAAATAATCTGACCCGAAAAAAATTGCCAGCACCCCCCCCCCGGATCAAATTGGTCGTCCCCTTAAAAACAATTCCGGTTCGCCCTGCTTTCTGTTAAATATACAAATCTTTGTCTTACGTCATAATCGAACTTTCAGACACTTTGTATTCCTAAATTCTTAAAGTAAATCACCACTTTGCATATCATTTTAAAAGTATTGAGAAGATTAATTTTATTTATAAGGCAGTCCCTCCTCCTTTCGGAACCCCCTCCCCTCCCCCCCCCCCCCCGATTGTATACACTGAGAAACAAGCAAGAAGGAGAGCGAGAAAAAGACTGATCAAAAGTAAAGCCTTCACCAGATCCTTTAGAAATTTGGAATTATATTCATTGTACCTTGTGTCAGAACAAAAGAGTAAACGAATTAAAAGCAGATGGGAAACTTTAAATTTGATTTTTGAAAACTAACCACGACAGCTTTTGAATTTCAATAATTTTTTATCACGATAGAAATATTAAAGATAATTATACTCTTGTATGATCCTGAAATGAAACCCCATTATATGCAATATCGTTTAACCCTGTATATTTCATGCAATGTCTTACATGTATATGCAATATTATGTTATCATTATCTATAGAAGATATGTGCATTTTTTATGTCAGCATACAAGTTGTGGTGAATAAAAACAATAAAAAAGTAAAGCCTTCTCCGTCCGTGTATATGGTACAATATAGAAATTAGATAAGGATGGAGGAGGATGGATGAAAGAACATTAATTTCCAACGTAATATTTGAAGAAAAAATTGCATTCATATATCATTCCCTAGAAGTAGTCAAAATATAACCAAACATCCCTCAAAGTTTCCGGTTCTCGTTGCAAGCGTGTCTAAATACATTGACTGAATTTAGACACAATGTAAAGTTTATGTTTAAAAAATTCGGCTCGCTACGCTTACTAGAAAATATAAGTATTTAAAAAAACGCCATTATTTGCGCCCTAACGATATATGTCGCGCAACGTAACGTGACGTTACGTTCAAGTAAGGTTTAAGACGTCATAGCGTAGATGTGCACATAAAAAAATTCGAGGGTAAAACCTGCGTACACATTTGATTGTGATGAAAGCTTCCCCGCGAGCTACGTTAAGCGATCTTGTATGTCCAAATTTGCAATGTATTGTCGTAACACAGGATTTCTCTTGATCTCCGTGTGGAATTCATGCTCCCATTTTGTGCATTGTACAATTCCTCCAAAGATTGTTTTATGGAAGGATGGTGAATCGTGGATCTATCATTCGGGAAGCAAGTCATTCAGCCATGAAAAGCAAATCCTGCAAGATATAAATGTGTTTACTCTCTATGTCACAAGATATAAATATGTGTTTTCTCTATATGGCCATCCTAAGTCTGCACCGGTTGCCCATTGGTCTCGTTGGTTTATGTGTAGTCCTTTGTGTTTGATGTTTCTGTGTTGTGCGTTGACGTTCCTTGTCCCTTGCGCGTCTCTTTTTGTTCTTGTCTGCTTTGTATTTTTGCATTGGGTGTTTTGCTGTGGGTGCTACAACCTGGTTTTGTTGGAGATCCCATCCTTTGCCTTATTGGTTTACAGGTTGATAGATTTTTTTCTGTCATCAAGTGAAAGAATATGAAAATTCTTCTTTAGTCTTTTTTTTTAATATTTCTTTTGTATATTCATACGTATTCTGAATGTTTGTTTTAATGTTATTACAAATCGATTAAGGTATCCGATGTACAATAGGGCATTTTTTCATGCCTGGTAAGGTACCATAAACCATATATTTTCTGAAAGGTTATAATGCCCACTGCTCAGAAATAATAATTATACGGCCAGAAAAACAAAGGGGAATAACTTTTGAAGAATTTAAATTGTCAATTTTCTCTATATAACATATGCAAAATAACAAAGATGTACAAGAGTTTTTCCCCTTTGATTTTTAAGACCTGAGAGTCTTATATCTGTACTCAGGACATCATTACCTTTCAGAAAATATATAGTTTATAGTACCTTACCAGGAATAAAATTTACCATACTTTACAATGGAGACGATAAAAACGCTATGTAAAATGACTCAATTGTACAACGGATACCTTAAGAAAAAAGAAAATTTAAAATATGTTACGTACCGTAGAATTCATAAATTGTGTTGTTTGACGAGTCGAATCCATCACACCTGTAATTTGTCCCTGGAACTCTAAACTCTCCCCCACGCTGTGCATGTTGGATGTTTAAAACGGACCCTTCTTTTCTTTTCTTTTCCATTCCAACCATTGTAAAGAAACGTTACTATAGTTGTCTTTAATGACATAACTTTGTGATGGTACTGCTGCAATGGGACTTTTTAAAAATCGCGTACTACCTAATCTACAATTTCCATTCTTACACAATTATTCAATTGGTACCCATGTGTCATCACAAAGTAAATACTCCATGTCACCTTCAAACTTTTGTAAATGCCATTGAGATTTGTCATTTGTTGAATCTTTTATTTCCCGTTCTGTTTCTTCTTTTAAGAAAAGAGTTTTGAATATTCCCATACATACGCTGGCTATCGTTACATAGTCAAAAGGGTCAATTCCACCGGTAACCTCTTGCATTAGTTCACGGAACTTTAAGCAACCACGTTTTTGTATATCCACATCAGATCGACAATACTTTAATATTTCTTTCTGAAAGTCAAATGTTTCATTTTCTTTCTCCTTATACCATTTGAGAAATTCATTTCGCCTTTCACATGACATTGTTGTGTAGCCGTAGTCATCGGGATACGGGTAATTTCCAATGTAATTTTGATTTGATAAAGTATTGAATTTGTGAGGAAAGAAGCCCTTGCACAATTCTTCTAATTCGAATGCGTCTGGTAGTTTTGCAAGAGGCATAGGGATGAAATTTAGAGAATCGATGAAAGTCAAGTTGAGCTTATTGGCAACATGCATGTACATAATCTTACATGAAAAATATGTCTTTGCACCAGCTGATAAAGCAGCCAACAACACCATTATCATTTGAAAACGTTACTACATATCAACTTTGATTTCGGAACTTTCGTCTACTAATACATATATCCAAAGCAATGAAAGTGCATCCAACATTTTAGGCAAGCATAACAGTGAACTGTCTTCATTCAATATCTCTATTTCTAAATTGGATCTCCCAACACTATATTGCATACCGAAACTGCACAAGTCTCCTTACAAATTTCGATTTATTGCTAATTCTAGTAACTGCTCTACTACAATTTTGTCTAGAAATCTGACGTCAGCACTTACTGCTATTAAAGAACACATAACTAGATATTGTGAAACGGTTCTAAACAGGAACGATGTAAATTTATTTTGGTCTATTAAGAATTCAGGGGATGTGATTGCAAAAATGAAACATGGAAATTTCCAAGCCAATACGATTTCTTCATACGACTTCTCTAATATGTACACCACACTTCCTCATGACAAAATCAATGATCGATTATCTAATCTCATTAAATGGTGTTTTGATCGAGAGCGAAAAACTTACATTTGTACATCTGAATCGAAGGGTTTCTTTTCCTCGACAGACTACAAATCATACAAATCATGGACATGTAGTGACATGTGTAATGCCTTGCCCTTTCTCTTGGACAATATTTATGTTAGATTTGGTGAGGATCTATACAAGCAGGTTGTAGGAATACCTATGGGTACTAACCGTGCGCCTCTTGTTGCAGATTTATTCTTATACACTTATGAAAAAGAATTTATCCAAAATCTTCAAAAGCAAGGAAAATTTGATGAGACATAGTTTTTCTGTGTCCACATGTATCAGAACACGGCGTGTATTCGAACTCACCGGTTTTCTTTTCCTTGATACCACATTTTAAACATCGCCTCCCACAATTTGAACATTTCGAGTCAGGAGTGAGTTCCATATTTTGACATAAGTCGCAAGACGTTTGTAGAACTACAATATTAACATGATGTTGTGCGAGTCCACAGGAACTCTCTCCACAATTACGACAAAGTTTACATGATTCACAGGGGGTTGAACAAATTCAGACTCCATTGTATCTGTAAGTGGGGATATACATATTTTTTCCTCCCATTTAAAAGGGAATCAATTAACCTTGAACTTGGAAAAAAGACCTTGGCCTAATTATGGTTTGTCACCTCTTTAAAAATCAATAAATCTGATTTAAACATTTGTGTGACCTATTTATGTGCGACCTTGATTTTGTTACCATACATATTACAGAGTCTGTTCTTGACCTTGATTTAAGGATGAAGAACTAACCATTGACCTATATTTCTGAGCTTTTGAATTAGCTTGTATCTTATAACCCATCTTCAAAATTTATATCCAACTCTTAGTAAATGTATTCAAATCAAGTAATATTATGAAATATAAATGAAGATAATTATAAATATAATCAGGTTTAATAAAAACAAATCATAATATAGAAAACTGATATAGCACCTCATTTTAGCAACTGTCTAATTGCTATTATAATTTAATATATTCAAAAATATTGATTCTCAAAAAAGAAAACAAAACATTAAACATTTATGTACATTCTGATCCGACATGTAAGATGAATATCATTATCGTACCACTAAAGTCAACAATGAGAAATAAATGACATGAAGATTGGAAATTGACTTTAAAATCTGACAACAAAACAAAATTCTCATGATAATAACTAAGGGAAAATGAATGGTGGTGGATATGAAATATAACTTGCAATAATTGTTTTTGAGAACGGTTCTATATCATGGGTTGTATATAAACCTTTGTCGAATGTGTAAAAAATTAACTTGGCACTATATGATACTGATGTTCCATATGGAAAAAGATGTGACACTAATCTACTTTTTACGGTGAAATTAAAATGTCAACAATTGAAATAAATGTCTAACAGTTTATGTAATATAATAACATGTAAAGTTTGAGTATTAAAATATATAAAACAGCACCAAAATATTCCTATAATGACCCAAGATATGTGTAATCTTCATAAGAATAGTGCTAAGACACAATTGAGCTTCAAGGAACACAATATCATTCACCAGAAATTGTGCACTAAAATCAAAGAGAGGGTAAGCACATGAAAATTTGATTTCATGATAAAATTATACAAAACACTAGAAAATAGGGGCAGCATTCTAAGGAATGAAATATAGCGGTAGATAAGGATAACTTTTATTTCAAAAAAGTATGACAAAAAGACGGATAGACAGACACCGGACAAAGTAATTATGTACCGCTATGCTTTGCAGGCGACATAAAAATGAAACATTAAATTTTTCATCTAAATGATTCAGTCATCAAGTTTAGGAAAATAAACCAGTATACAACTCACAGTTGAAAATAAACAACATACAGTAGGCAATGAATGTACTTCATTCAAAAAATATAGTATTATTTACCCTCTTTAAGGTATTACATGTATATCTATGTAAAAATGATAAAAACAATTCTACAGGGAAAAAAACAAGATGGAAATGTCTTTTCCCTTTCACTATAATCAAATGATTAATCACAAATTATAATAGAGTCACAATAAAATGAGCATTAGAAAATTCAAAACATCTCATAAAAATAGGAACAGCATTCCAATGGATGCACTTGTTACCTGTGAAAACATAGCGACACTTAGGAACCACTTTTATACGAGGTAGGTGTGACACTTAAAAGATAGACGGACAAAGTGATCCCCCAGTGTCACTATACTTCACAGGCAACATAAAAATACACACGTAACACAAAAATAAAGAGAAATATTAAAATGTTTAGAATTACTCTAAAATTCCAAATTTTTCACCACCTTTGACCTCGTCCTACTTGACACAGGGGAAGGATCTTGAGGTTCACATGCAGCTGCAGCAGGAGAATAGAGGATTGGACAAGATGAAGAAACAGACTTTGGTGAGGTATCAAATAGCGGGTTATAGATCAAGGTGTCCAATGGGATTGATGGCTGCTCTATGGTGCGAGTAGGGGTGTGTGCTTCCCGGTATTTGATTAGCAAGACAGTGGCAATGACGAGAATAAATAATCCTGATGCTACATCTGTATAATAAAAAAATATCTTCTATTCATAATATTTCAGTTAAAATAAGAATTTAATGATATATAATTTACGATATAAAAAAAGTATACTACTTTTACCAATTTTTAAAAAGTGTTTTCATTTTTGGATTTTAAACACTGCTTTCATACTCATTATCAAATTCATCATCATATTCAAAGTTTTCATTACATTCAAAATCCCTTAATTCATTATCTATATCTTCATAGAAGCAATCATAATTTTTAAAGCTACATTCTAATTCATCATTGGATGGAGCACGTCTTGTGGTTGTTGGTTTATATATGGGATTCCTGTATTTTCTCTTTGACTTCTTTTTTATTCTTAAACATAGTACTCTATATTTCAGATTATTGATAAATGAAAATGATGAACTTGTATTTTTTCTTTCTTTCTTACAACTGGTACAAAAATTATGAGTAAGTATGAAAAAACACACAAAAATAATATAATACATATGAAAGATAAGTTAAAATATACCAATAATAACCCCCTCTGTAGAGTTAATGGCACTACTTCGGCTAACCATGGGGTCGGTAGACTGCTGGATGACTGGAGGGAAAGTCTGACGGGCCGTAGTACTGCTTTGAAGAACCATGGGGTCGGTAGACTGCTGGGTTACTGGAGGGAAAGTCTGACGGGCGGTAGTACTGCTCTGAAGAACCATGGGGTCGACAGACTGATGGGTTACTGGAGGGAAAGTCCGACGGGCGGTAGTACTGCTCTGAAGAACCAGGGGGTCGGTATACTGCTGGGTTACTAGAGGGAAAGTCTGATGGGCGGTAGTTCTGCTCTGAAGAACCATGGGGTCGGCAGACTGCTGGGTTACTGGAGGGAAAGTCCGACGGGCGGTAGTACTGCTCTGAAGAGCCATGGGGTCGGCAGACTGATGGGTTACTGGTGTAGCACTTGGGGAAGTCTGATGAGTAGTTGGACTGACGTCTAAACATAAAGAGTAGAAAAAAGAATTAGTTATTTGTAAATAAAGAAAAAAAAAAAAAACAATTACAAGTATTGGTATAAACATATGACCAAGTTTTAAATCAATATTTTGGAAAAGGTACAAAATAAACTTATACAGTTTACAATACAAATCATCATGATTCTAAGTTGAATTAATGTATGTAGTTGTGATCACCTATTTTCAATATTGAGCGTGCTTTTTTCCACCTCACCTGCTCTTATTTTAGTTTACTTTAAAAATATTAACCTTTGTTGACTTAAATGGTTCGATGTTTAACTCCCTCTCCCCCTGACCTTTGTGTTACGTGATATGACAAAGCAATCATTATGTTAAACTTATCGACTACCTTTACTCATGTCACTATCACCTGTCATGACCCAGGTAAGTGTAACCCGACATGACCCAATTAGCAATTCGATTCCTTTGTGATATAAAACTGCTGATTAGAAAACATCTGTCGCTCGATATAATAATTTTACCCTCTATGAATATAGATAAAGAATAATTTCTAATAAATTAATTTCAAACGATAACCGTTTGTTCCGTGAAAATCGACAAAATTAGCCCCTTGACCCCCGGCAAAAAGGGGGGTGGGGATTGAATCCGCCAATGTCTACAATGTCCTAACAGCTGATTTTAATATTAGCATGATTAGATTTAAAAAAAACATACATACCACATGCATTCCAGTTTTTATCTCTGGTAAAGATGTCTCTTGGTAATGACATTCCTTGCCAATGTAGTTTGCGGTTGTAGCAAGAATACAAAATCACCTCGGTTGGCCTTTCACCAACTAAATTTACACAACTAGCCAACAATTTTCGCATTCCCCCAGACATGGGTTACATAGCTTGCTAGGGGTCCGTCGATGCTCAACATAGTGCTCTATTGTGAGTGCTGTTGAGATAATCGTCAGGATCTTCTTTAACTCATAGATAGAATCCAAATACTATTATTAAGTAGAATGCATCCATCATGTCCATAGATCTACCCGTCATTGTGAATACTCTGAATCACGTGTGTCACAAGCTCTCGCGGACAAGTCCAAATTTTACCTATGTTGACCCCTCCATTTATAAAGGGGGAAGGAAAGGTGTTAGAATACATAGGACTGAGTTATGAATTTAGGTCAAATTGACAGTGTTGACATTTTAGTCATTTATCAAGGGTTCATGTGTTAACATGTAGTAAATTGATGACCTCGGTTAAGTTTTGATGATCGGATGGCAGACGTTTGGACAACACCTTTCAACTAGTTGTTAGAATAAAACGTTTTTTTCTTTAAATTAATACCACTCATATTGTATTTTGTGATATTTTTTTCTATGAACACGATGAAAGATCTCATGATTAGATATTTTAACATCTATAACAAAACATATCTTGAGATATTCATTCGGGATTTAACATATTTTAAAATTATAAAGTTATTCAGAGTCATGACACTTTTTTCATTTATCCATCCCCCGCTGAAATGTAAATCGATCCGTGTCTTTTAATTTCTGCTCCCCCCACCCCAGGTGGAGTGATGTAGTCCACATACTATTAATTAATAGTAAGATTGATATGATTTTCTTTGTCTCTTAGATATTTTCAAATCATTCAAGGGAAAACATCTGCCTGATTTGATCTTTGTTCTGTCCGTTTATATAAAAGGTAGTTCTGTGAGCTGAGAGCGGACAGAATCATCTGAATCTGAAAGGAACATACATAATAATGGATGATAGCATTTTAAAACAAATTCTGGAGGGAATGGATTTTTCTGAAGAGTAAGTTTTTATTGAGAGCCGAAGAGAGAGAGAGAGAGAGGTTCAAGCGCTCGCGACACTAAATTGTGTTTAAACTGATAGACAGATAGATATATACATGTTTATATATTATAAAATACACAAGGGAAGAAACGATTAACACTAAATTGTTTTATGCCATTAAGGACAGGTTGTCCTTCTTTTACCATTGTCACTTTTTTTGTTAATAGAGCAGTTGCATTTAGTTTACTTTACTTCTACCCCCTGAGTTGTGCAGTGGATATGCGCCTTAAATAAAATTTCAGAATAATACATGTCATTGACAACAATACAAAAATTGTATGTTTGTGTGTTTTAGCCTATCTGGAGGGTGTCTTTCTTTGAAAAGAAAGGAGGGGATCTCTAACAACACTAGGTTGCAGCACCCACAGCAAAATCCCAAAACACCCATGCAAAAACACAGAACAGATACCCACAGAAAGAGACGCAAAAGGGACAAGGAACACCAACTCACAACATAGAAACATGAAACATAAAAGACTACACATAAACCAACGAGACCAATGAGCAACCGGTGCCGACTTAAGACGGCCATCTGCCACGTAAATAGCAGACGGTGTGGTTATCCTGGATTACGTGCGCACAACCCTCCCACTATTCCGACTTCCCAGAGGTCTCGAAGAACGCACAATTATGGTGTAAAACAACCTCCTCACTGTAAGATGACCACACACAAACAAGACCGTAAAACACAGGGGTCCAAGCAACACAGATGAATATGTAAATGGATATAATAAGAGGACGTGCGTAATACAGTCCGTGCTCTGCCGGCTGTAGCGAGCTCATATATGTTATCACCCGAGGAGTCCGACTGACATTCAGAGAGGACAGGTGGTCGGGGCCCTGTCTTCTCTAAGGAGGTTTGGACAGGGCCCGTCATGGAGTCCCGTCGTCACAGTCAGTCAGAGTGCAAGTCTTAGGAATGCGCTCGTACAAGACTATATTGGTCAAGTACCAAGCTTAGTGTCCGTCTGGTGACATTAGGATCATATCAATGGTATAAAAGGCGCTTGATGACTCTGACGCATTTTCGATACATATGCTGTCTACCTTTGATCCTTCTTATTTTGTTAATTATGTCACCATAAAATGCAGGTTGTGAAATACCTAAAGTAATATACTCCGTTGCTTGTATGGGTCCGAATTTCAAAAGAAGTTGATCATAGTTTTTGTAAAATTTCCAGAAAGTCTTTACTAGTTTGTGAAAGCGAAAACATTGACCTAAAAGTTTCTTTGTAATTTGTAGATTTCTATTATGAAAATCCAAAACATCAGTACATGCTCTAGCATACCGGATGAGCTGTGAAATGTAGATACCGTATGACGGTAATCTAGGGACATCACCGTCAAGCCAGGGGAAGTTTACTATGTTGAATCAAAAATCATCGCGTTTGTCATATACACTTGTATGAATTTCTCCATTGACAATTTTGATATTTAGGTCCAAAAATGGTGTTTCTGTGTCTGTAAAGTTTGCCTTGTTTAGAGTCAATTCTTGTGGATAAATAACTTCTTTATACTTTTCAAAAACAGGATTATCGTTAGTAAGAATATCATCCAGGTACCTAGAAGAACCAGTGAAGCATTTCACATCATCATGTTTTCTTTGCTTTTGAATAAATTCTTTTTCATAGGTGTATAAAAATAAATCTGCAACAAGAGGCGCACAATTTTACCCATAGGAATCCCTACGACCTGCTTGTAGAGATCCTCGCCAAATCTTACATAAATGTTGTCCAAAAGGAAGGACAAGGCAATACACAGGTCACCACATGTCCATGATTTGTATGATTTGTATTCTTTAGCGGCAAAGAAACCCTTTGATTCAGATGTACAAATATAAGTTTTCCCCTCTCGATTATAGCACCACTTAATGAGTTTTGACAATTGATCGTTGATCTTGTCGTGAGGAAGCGTGGTGTACATATGTGAAAAATCGTATGAAGAAATCGTATTGGCTTGAACATTTCTAGATTTCATTTTGTCAATAACATCCCCGGAATTTTTATAGACCAAAATAAATTTACATCATTCCTGTTGAGAACAGTTTCACAATATTTTGCAACGTGTTCCTTTACCGTCGTGAGGGTTGACGTCAGATTTCTAGACAAACTTGTAGTTGAGCAGTTGCTAGAATTAGCAATGTATCTAAATTTGTAAGCAATGTATCTAAATTTGAAACATCAGGATGGAAAACGAATTTTAAATACCACGGCCTAATCCCTAACCACGGTGACCACTGAAGCGTAGATGTGAGGTAAAAGTAGTGGTAAAGTAAGAAGTAAAATAAAACAACTGCTCTAATATTGATGAAAAATAGACAGTAAAATGTAAATGGATATAATAAGTAAACCTATATTACACCGAAATAGGGGACAAACAATCAATTCTTATGAGAAAGTGTACTAAAAATCATGTTCATGTTAATTGACTGTCCAAAATTAATGTATTTCATTACGTTCAGGTGCATTACTATTTTGAGCAGTGTTTTTTTAATTCCACAAACTGTAAGCAAATATGTACCTGAGGTGGAGCAAATAACACCAGTTAAAGAAAACAAGGTGCCGGATATATATACAGTACCTGCAACGCAAACTAATGTTTCGGCTCCAACTGTACAGAAGATTTCAATTGCAAAATTTTTTGAGCAGTCGAAACATAATCGGTAAGTTGCATTTGAATCGATTTTTTAATAAGTCTTTTTATCACATTATGAAATATCATTTCAACATATCTTAATTTTTAATTATTTGTACTGTAGGATACCTTTGGATCCTCTTGACTTAACGCTGAAGCCACGTTTGGATCAGCAGAAACAAAATACGTAAGTTTGATATGAATCTTATACTACTGATTTATCATTGTTATTAATTTATTACCATCATAATTATTACAAAATTTAACAGCTACAGCCACAGCTAAAGCTACAACTACTACCAAAAGAGATCTGCAGGAAACTGAAGAGACAACCCTTGGTATCAATAGATACTAAATACCAGGGAAATGTATTTAGTGAAAAGTAAGTAAAAGACATTTATATTTCATAATTTTCGTTAATATCATGTGATTTATCAAAAACAAAAACTGAATTGTAAAATAAAAGACTTTTCTCGTTGCTTCCAGGAAACCAGAGACAGGTTTTCCAAACCAAGAGAGTAATGTACCTTTAAGGAAACTTTTGTAAGTTAGACGAATTGAAAATTTGCTATTTCTTTATTTTCTAATATTTATTTGTAAGTTGGATATCGTATAAATATTTGGAAAAAAAGCAATTACATTTTTTATTTTGTTTTATTTTCTTATTCTCTTTTTTTTACAATTTTTTTTGTAATAAAAAAATCATGACCTGTATCAAATTTATACATGAAGGCCTAAAGGAGTACCAGCAAAAAAAGATGAGAAAGCTTGAGGAGAGATTAACAAAGAAGAGTTCAGATTTAAATGAAGAAAAGGTAGTGTTATTTTAAATATATTGATTAGATAGGGTTAACCAACATACATGCCGAAGATAAATAAATAACAATGATAAAAACAAATTTAGTTCCGATATATATATATATATATATATATATATATATATATATATATATATATATATATAGACAGCAAAAAAGAGGTGAAAGCAACCACGTTCACTATTCAGACAATGTCGGATCAGCCCAACAAAGGACGAATGCACGTCGCTTGGAAAAAAAAAGATATAAAAGCACAAAAAAGGTACAAGCGACCACGACACTAAACGTGTTTAAACCCAGCGGAAGGGACAGTACACCCCTTGAGCCCTCTGGATACACGAATATGTACTTGTATCCAGACGGAACAAGGGACAGTACGTCCCTCATTCCGTTCGGACACAAGTACATAAAAAAAAAACATACACACACTCTCATGCTAGTCAGAACCTGTACTATACTGAAGCTCGAAAGGCTATAACTGGTAGCCAGGTAGGTAATATTCTCAATTCATGAACCAAAGCAGACCCCGCGAGGGGCGAGACCAGGTGCCTAGGTAGAGTCAGCGTCTCCTGTTTGCATGCAACACCCGCTGCCAAAAAAGTCTGGACGGACTGATCGATAGAAACACGTCCAAGATTTCTAAAGGTTCAAAATAAAAAAAAAAAAAGCTGAAAAGTGCTCCCTGATTGATTAAGTAACATATTATCAAGTGAGTAAAATCAAACAAAATACCGCCTCCCCCCCACTCTATATAAACGTAAGGTACCTTCCGCTGGGTTTAAACACGTTTAGTGTCGTGGTCGCTTGTACCTTTTTTGTGCTTATATATATATATATATATATATATATATATATATATATATATATATATATATATATATATATATATAGACAGCACAAAAGAGGTGAAAACAACCACGTTCACTATTCAGACAATGTCGGATCAGCCCAACAAAGGGCGAATGCACGTCGCTTGGAAAAAAAAGATATAAAAGCACAAAAAAAGGTACAAGCGACCACGACACTAAACGTGTTTAAACCCAGCGGAAGGGACAGTACATCCCTTGAGCCCTCTGGATACACGAATATGTACTTGTATCCAGACGGAACAAGGGACAGTACGTCCCTCATTCCGTTCGGACACAAGTACATAAAAAAAAACATACACACACTCTCATGCTAGTCAGAACCTGTACTATACTGAAGCTCGAAAGGCTATAACTAGTAGCCAGGTAGGTAATATTCTCAATTCATGAACCAAAGCAGACCCCGCGAGGGGCGAGACCAGGTGCCTAGGTAGAGTCAGCGTCTCCTGTTTGCATGCAACACCCGCTGCCAAAAAGCTTCAGTATAGTACAGGTTCTGACTAGCATGAGAGTGTGTGTATGTTTTTTTTATGTACTTGTGTCCGAACGGAATGAGGGACGTACTGTCCCTTGTTCCGTCTGGATACAAGTACATATTCGTGTATCCAGAGGGCTCAAGGGATGTACTGTCCCTTCCGCTGGGTTTAAACACGTTTAGTGTCGTGGTCGCTTGTACCTTTTTTTGTGCTTTTATATATATATATATATATATATATATATATATATATATATATATGCAACACAACAATATAAGACGTACAATTCTTCTATTGTTTTTTGCTTTCGGGAAACAAAAGAATGCTACCATAGATTAATAAGAAGCGCTATTGATGAACTAGAAAATATGCGTAAAACGATAGAATTAAAGGAAAACATCTTGAAAATGATGTTAGAGTTAGAGATTTTAAGTACACATGGAGTGACAAAAGTAGAAAATATACACAAACTAGATGGCTACTATTGCAAGCAACAGACGGATTCCTCCTTTATTAGACCTTCCTTGGAACTGAAGTGTTAAAATCCGAATAAAGAAGATGGAAAAATGAATAGTTGCTTTTGTACCTTATTCACTTCAGCAAATGAGTGTTTAGAGCTTTAGTCTAATTTGGGACTCTCGTTTATTTATCGACAAAATAGAACAAAAAGATAATAAATACCTTTTTATGTTGACGAACGCTTTATACTCCATGATCTATCAGTTCTAAATCCTTTGAAATTACTATCTCAAAACAGAATTGCACAATGATTTTGCAATGAGAGCATTTCTATAAATAGAAAATGACAATAGAATCAAAATACAGCGAAGTAATGCTACTAAGAAAAAAAAAAACAGAGACCAAGAGAAAAAGAGTAATGTTTCTTATACTATGTTATGTTCAAATAAGAAAGACTACTTGAGTGAAGAATAAATAGCGTAGGACAAAAACTGCTAATTTTACAAGAGTAAGTTTGTTATGACCCTGAGAATGACCATTTGACCATGAATAAAGGTCACGGAAAAATGACAAGTATTTGAGGTAATTCTTTTCAAGATTGATCTTAATCCGATCAAAGTTAAATATTTTATCAAACAAAGTATATTGTGACCTTGAAATCGAACAAATGACATTTGGTCAAGGTCAAGGTAAAAAGACTTGATGCAAGGAATATTTGTGTTAAGTTTGAACTCTTAAGATCAAATAGTCTTTGTTCTATAGGCAAAAGTTTGCTGTGACCTTGAGAATCAAAATTTGACCTTGGGTCAAGGTCAAGGTGAAAGAGCGTGGCTTATGTATAATATATTTGAAGTTTGAACTCTGAAGGTCAAATAGTCTTTATTCTATAGGCAAAACTTTGTTGTGACCTTGCGAATCAAAATTTGACCTTGAGTCAAGGTCAAGGTGAAAGAGCTTGGCTAAACGATAGTATGTATGAAGTTTGAACTCTGAAGGTCAAGTAGTCTTTGTTCTATAGGCCAAAATTTATGACCTTGAAAATCAAAATTTGACCTTGAAAGTAGGTCAGCATTAAATGTCTACCTATAAGTAACTTACCATCCAAGTTTCAACTCAAAATCTCAAAAAATGTAGAAATTGGCACTGTGCCAATTTAAAGTTCCATTTTCAACTCAAAATAGCACGAAAACCGTAAATATTTTATCGAGCATGTAAGCGTATAAAAGTTTGCAAATTTATAAGAGTTTAAAGATTTGACCTTTGATGACCTCCAGCGGGGGCATATGTGAACCATTTGACAAGAAAAAAAAAAATTCATTCAAGATCTTCATATGCTCTTTCACATGGTACTTTCCGTTTTTTCATATGATGCTGTACTTTTTTTGTAAAGTGTCCGGAACGGTTTGGGGGTAAGAATAATAATAATGTAAACGTCTTCAAATTGAATAGCATCATTTAAGAACAAATAAATTGGCAACGTGGACCAGACATGCACGTTTCGGGTACTTAACCCTCATCAGTGATCCTAAATCCTAAATCTAAACAATGTAGTATGCCAAAAAGTATGAAAATTACTATGTCGAAAAAGGGTACCGAAAGACGTAGCAGGATGGGTGGGATATGATGCTACAGGACCCACGTTTTAGAAATTTCAAGAAATTTTGATAACAGAAATTTAGATTGCGTTGAAGAAACGATCAACCAAAATTGATCGAACTTGGCTACATGTGCCCTCGGGGACTCCTGGTCCACCAGCAGTGACACTCACCAAGTGGTATAAATGTAAACGTCTTCAAATTGAATAATAAGAATAAGAATAAAGAAAAGACGATACAATAACAGGAAGGATTCCGACGGAAGTCGGAATCCTTAATAAGAAGAAGAAAGAAAAGACAATACAATAACAGAAAGGATTCCGACGGAATAGTCGGAATCCTTAATAATAAGAACTAGATGGCTACTGTTTGAAGCAACAGACGGATTCCTCCTTTATTAGACCTTCCTCGGAACTGAAGTGTTAAAATCCGAATAAAGAAGATGGAAAAATGAACAGTTGCTTTTGTACCTTATTCACTTCAGCAAATGAGTCTTAAGAGCTTTAGTCTAATTTGGGACTCTCATTTATTTATCAACGAAATAGAAAAAAAAATTAAGTACCTTTCATCTTCACGAAATCTTTAAACTCCATGGTCTATGGATATCAAATCCTTTACAATAACTTTCTCAAAACAGAATTGCACAATGATTTTACAATGAGATAATTTCTATTAATAGAAAATGACATCAACATGAAAGTACAGATATGTAATGCTACTAAGAAAAAAAAGGAAACAGAAACAGAGAACAAGAATAAAAGAGTTATCTTTCTTATACTATGTTAAGTTCAAATAAGAAGGACTACTTGTGTGAAGAATAAATAGTATAGGACAAAAAGTGTAAATTCTACAAGGGTAAATGATTGTTAAGACCTTGAGAATGATTATTTGGCCTTTAGCCAATGTCATGGATGAAAGCTAAGTATTGTGATTATTCTCATCACAATTGATCTTAATCTGAGCAAAGCTAATATCTAATCAACCAAAGTCATTTGTGACCTTGAAATCAAACAAATGACCTTGGGTCAAAGTCATGATGAAAGAGTTTGATGCAAGGAATATTTGTGTAAAGTTTGAACTGTCAAGATTAAACAGTCTTTGTTTTATAGACTAAAGTTTGTTGTGACCTTGAAAATCAGAATTTGACCTTGGGTCAAGGTCACGGTGAAAGAGCTGGGCCCAAGCATGATATGTATAAAGTATGAACTCTGAAGTTCAAATAGTCTTTGTTTTGGAGGGAAAAGTTCCTATGAGAATGAAAATTTGACCTTGGATCAAGGTCAAAGTGAAAGAGCATGACTGAACAATTATTTGTATAAAGTTTAAACTTTGAATGTCTCATAGTATGTAGTAGTATGCTTAACGATAGTATCTATGAAATTTGAACGCTGAAGGTCAAATAGTCTTTGTTCTATAGGCAAAAGAATGTTGTGACCTTGAGAATAAAAATTTGACCTTAGGTCAAGGTCAAGGTGAAAGAGCTTGGCTAAACGATAGTATGTATGAAGTTTGAACTCTGAAGGTCAAGTAGTCTTTGTTCTATAGGCCAAAATTTGTTGTGACCTTGAGAATAAAAATTTGACCTTGAAAGTAGGTCAGCCTTAAATGTCTAGCTGTAAGTAACATACCATCCAAGTTTCAACTCAAAATCTCAAAGAATGTAGAAATTGGCACTGTGCAAATTTAAAGTTCCATTTTCAACCCTTAAAACCGTAAATATTTTATCGAGCATGTAAGCGTATAAAAGTTTGCAAATTTTCCAAAGAATAATATAAAACAAATTTTGTTCAAATCCGACGGTTAGTTAAGGAGTTATAAATATTTAAATGTTTGACCTTTGATGACCTCCAGCGGGGGCAAATGTGAACCATTTGACAAGAAAAAAATTTCATTCAAGATCTTCATATGCTCTTTCACATGGTACTTTCCGTTTTTTCATATGATGCTGTACTTTTTTGTAAAGTGTCCGGAACGGTTTGGGGGTAAGAATAATAATAAGAACTAGATGGCTACTGTTGCAAGCAACAGACGGATTCCTCCTTTATTAGACCTTCCTCGGAACTGAAGTGTTAAAATCCGAATAAAGAAGATGAAAAATGATAGTACAGACAAGTAATGCTACTAAGATAAAAAAGGAAACAGAGAACAAGAATGAAAGAGTTATCTGTCTTACTATGTAAAGTTCAAATAAGAAGTACTACTTGTGTGAAGAATAAATATCGAAGAACAAAATCCTATCAGTCCTGCAAGAGTAAATGTTTGTTATGACCTTGAAAAAGTTTATTTGACCTTTAACCAAGGTAATGGACGAAAGATAAGCATTTTAGTTTATTCTCATCAAGGTTCCTTTATTCAAAGCTCAATATTTTATCATCAAAAATCTGTTGTGACCTTGAAATCGAACAAATGACCTAGGGTCAAGGTCAAGGTGAAAGGACTTTATGTAAGAAATATTTGCGCCAAGTTTAAACTCTCAAGGTCAAATGGTCTTTGTTCTATAGGAATTTTGTTGTGACCTTCAGAATGAGAATTTGACCTTGGGTCAAGGTCAAGGTGAAAGGGCATTGTTCAATGAGTGTATTTATGAAATTTGAACTGTAGAGGTTAAACAGTCTTTTTTCTATAGGCAAAAGTTTGTTGTGACCTTCGGTCAAGGTCAAGATGAAAGAGCTTGGCTTAACAATAGTATGTATGAAGTTTGAACTCTGAAGGCCAAATAGTCTTTGTTCTATAGGAAAAAGTATGTTGTGACCTTGAGAATGAAAATTTGACCTTGGGTCATAGTCAAAGTGAAAGAGCTTGGTTTAACGATAACATGTATGAAGTTTAAACTCTGGAGGTCAAAAAGTCTTTGTTCTATAGGCAAAAGTATGTTGTGACCTTGAGAATCAAAATTTGACCTTGGATTGAGGTCAAGAAAAGGAAGGGAGGAGATCTCCGACAAGACCCCGCCGCAGCATCAACAGCAAAACACCCGATGCAAAAACACAAAAGACGAGCACAGCACGAGACGGAAAAGAGACACAAGGTGAAAAAGCTTGGCTTAATGATAGTATGTATGTAAACGTCTTCAAATTGAATAGCATCATTTAAAAACAGATAAATTGGCAACGTGGACCAGACATGCACGTTTCGGCTACTTAACCCTCATCAGTGATCCTAAATCTAAACAATGTAATATGCCAAAAAGTATGAAAGTTACTATGTCGAAAACGTATACCGAAAGACGTAGTAGGATGGGTGGGGTATGATGCTACAGGACCCACTTTTTAGAAATTTCAAGAAATTTTGAAACCAGAAATTTAGAATGCGTTGAAGAAACGATCAACCGAAATTGATCGAACTTGGCTACATGTGCCCTCGGGGACTCCTGGTCCACCAGCAGTGACACTCACCAAGTGGTATAAATGTAAACGTCTTCAAATTGAATAGCATCATTTAAAAACAGATAAATTGGCAACGTGAACCAGACATGCACGTTTCGGGTACTTAACTCTCATCAGTGATCCTAAATCTAAACAATGTAATATGCCAAAAAGTATGAAAGTTACTATGTCGAAAAATATACCGAAAGACGTAGTAGGATGGGTGGGGTTTGATGCTACAGGACCCACTTTTTAGAAATTTCAAGAAATTTTGATACCAGAAATTTAGAATGCGTTGAAGAAACGATCAACCGAAATTGATCGAACTTGGCTACATGTGCCCTCGGGGACTCCTGGTCCACCAGCAGTGACACTCACCAAGTGGTATAAATATAAACGTCTTCAAATTGAATAGCATCACTTAAAAACAGATAAATTGGCAACGTGGACCAGACATGCACGTTTCGGGTACTTAACCCTCATCAGTGATCCTAAATCTAAACAATGTAATATGCCAAAAAGTATGAAAGTTACTATGTCGAAAAAGTATACCGAAAGACGTAGTAGGATGGGTGGGGTATGATGCTACAGGACCCACTTTTTAGAAATTTCAAGAAATTTTGATACCAGAAAATAGAATGCGTTGAAGAAACGATCAACCGAAATTGATCGAACTTGGCTACATGTGCCCTCGGGGACTCCTGGTCCACCAGCAGTGACACTCACCAAGTGGTATAAATGTAAACGTCTTCAAATTGAATAGCATCATTTAAAAACAGATAAATTGGCAACGTGGACCAGACATGCATGTTTCGGGTACTTAACCCTCATCAGTGATCCTAAATCTAAACAATGTAATATGCCAAAAAGTATGAAAGTTACTTGCTTGGGCCCCTGCGTCTTGCGGTCTTGTTTGTGTGTGGTCATCTGACAGTGAGGAGGTTGTTTTACACCACAATTGTACGTTCTTCGAGACCTCTGGGTAATCGGAATAGTGGGAGGGTTGTGCGAACGTAATCCAGGATAACCACACCGTCTGCTACTGACGAGGCAGATGGCCGTCCTAAGTCGGCACCGTTTGCCCATTGGTCTCGTTGGTTTATGTGTAGTCATTTGTGTTTTATGTTTTTCTGTGATTTGACGTTCATTGTACTACTGCGTCTCTTTCTGTGTGTGTCATTTTTGTGTTTTACAGTGGGTGTTTTGGGAGGTTGCTGTTGATGCTGCAACTAGGTGTTGTTGGAGATCCCCTCCTTTCTTCACTATGTCGAAAAAGTATACCGAAAGACGTAGTAGGATGGGTGGGGAATGATGCTACAGGACCCACTTTTTAGAAATTTCAAGAAATTTTGATACCAGAAATTTAGAATGCGTTGAAGAAACGATCAACCGAAATTGATCGAACTTGGCTACATGTGCCCTCGGGGACTCCTGGTCCACCAGCAGTGACACTCACCAAGTGGTATAAATGTAAACGTCTTCAAATTGAATAGCATCATTTAAAAACAGATTGAAGTTTGAACTCTGAAGGTCAAATGCTCAATGTTCTATAGGCAAAAACTTGTGACCTTGAGAATCAAAATTTGATCTTGAAAGTAGGTCAACATTAAATGACCACCTATAAATAACATACCATCCAAGTTTCAACTCAAAATCTCAAAAACTGTTGAAATTGGCACTGTGTCAATTCAAAGTTCCATTTTCAATCTGAATAGCGCGAAAACCGTAAATATTTTATCGAGCATGTAAGCGTATAAAAATTTGCAAATTTCCCAAAGAACAATATAAAACAAATTTCGTTCAAATCGTACAGTTATTTAAAAAATTATGACAATTTTAAGATTTGACTTTTGATGACCTCTGGCGGGGGCATATGTGCATTTTTTTGACAACAAAAAAAAATTCAATTGAGATCTCGATTTGTACTTTCACATGGTACCAATCATTTTACACTAAGACGCCGTACTTTTTAATAAATTGTCCGGATTGAGGTGAGGTAATAATAATAAGAAGAAGAAGAAGAAGAATAAAGAAAAGACAATAGAATAACAGAAAGGATTCCGACGGAAGTCGGAATCCTTAATAATAATAAGAACTAGATGGCTACTGTTGCAAGCAACAGACAGATTCCTTCTTTATTAGACCTTCCTTTGAACTGAAGTGTTAAGATCCGAATAAAGAAGATTGAAAAATGAATAGTTGCTTTTGTACCTTATTCATTCAGCAAATGAGTCTTAAGAGCTTTAGTCTAATTTGGGACTCTCATTTATTTATCAACAAAATAGAACAAAAAGATAATAAATACCTTTCATGTTTACGAAAGCTTTATACTCCATGATCTATCAATTCTAAATCCTTTAAAATTACTATCTCCAAATAGAATTGCACAACGATTTTGATTTTAAAGAGTGGCTCCCACCTGCCACGCACCTCCGTTCACTTGGACCCGACACTAATATAGTGTTTCGGCGGTGTGATGCGAGGTTATTCAATATTTCTCATACATAGTATAATTTTTTTCTAGGTATATATATTATATATACTGCAAATCCGCCATCGTCAGGAGTCCTTTGCATTAATCCAATGAATGATATAATTCACCTAATTTTCGCTGATGTGAGCATGTCGCTCAAGTTTTTGTGTTTGCATTATGCTACAACAGCATTTTCCCTAAATATTTGTCTGCATTCTGCATCTCTCTTAAGTATGTGCCAATATTTCATTAGTTTCTTTTGAAGTCTTTTATGCAAGGGTTTTATGCAGTTGACCAAAGGGATATTTTGGTTTTTCTTTTTACCTGAATTTTTCAGGTCAACCACACGGTCACTATTTCCTACAGCACTGCTAATTGATTTCTCAATTTCATTAGAGTCATAGCCCCTTTTGGTTAAATTTGACTTGAAGTCATTGAGCATAGCGGTAAGAATATCTTTATCGCCAGTATTGCGCAAATACCTAATTGTTTCTCCCTTAATTAGGCCTCTGAATACAGAGGGGTAATGTGCGCTATTGCGATCCAAATATTGAAATGTATTTGTTGGTTTGATATATGTTTTGACATCTAAAATTTTAGTGTCATTGGAACTTGCACCTTTGAACATTGTGGTGTCAAGAAAGTTCATTTGCTCATTTGATAATTCATATGTAAATTTCAAAAGGGGATGATAGCTATTAGCTAATGTGAACAGTTCGTGAATTTCACGCAGTGGGGGGGGGTTGTTTTGTTTGTTCGAGTTTTATTTTTGGAAGGGGGGGGGGGTATATTTCTTACTCTCTTTTAATTTACTTTAAAATTATTCATTTTGTTTTTCTAGGGAAATCTCACCCATCGTGAGGTAAGATAGTTTTTATCTTTTAACACTATATTTTATTATGCTTTTCTTCTGAATTTTATGATATATTTTAAATTTCATTTCAATATTCCATCAATTAAATTGTCAGTATATAAAAATTGTTAAAACAATCAGTTCCATGTCTTATGTAAATATAAGACGGTATCATAAAATCTTATTATACTATAAGAGTATTCATGCAAATTATGGTATACACTGTTGTTGGTGTTGGTAACTGTACTGTCTCTACTGAATCATGAATGTTACATGTTAAGCCCTTTATGGGCCCTGATTTGGAAATAAATTCTATTCTATAACCATTTCAGCTCAACTCCGTTAGGGAGAAAAAGACCGTAAGATTTTTTTTTCTTGTATAAAAATTTAAAAAAAAAAACTTCTTTTCTTTTTTTTTAACGGCCAAATGATGTTGAATTTTCTCTTAATATTGTATACTTTTTTTAATATCCTTTCTCCTAATATTGTGTTTTTTTCTTTTCATTTATTAATTAGTTTTTGTTTGTTTGTTTTTTTTTAATTAACAGACTATTTGAATCGGTGGAAATGATTGAAACTCCACAACAGACTAAAAGGTAAGTTAATTCTTCTTTTACCAAAGACGGTCTCGTAAATGTATCTTAAGTTAATATATATTGCTTTTCATACTTTCAATGTCAAACGTTCTTATTTTGTTTTTAGTATGGATCCACCACAGGCCCCAGTGAGGCCAGTCGTCAGCAAAAAGTAAGTATAAACATATCAGAAGTTATATTTGAATATGGAAAAAAAATTGTTTTTTTTTCGTTTTCACAGCTTCTTTCGTATTCATATCTCATAGGTTCTTGTCTTTTATTCTTGTTCCAGGGGAAAGCTAAGCCTGCGCAAAAAGCTAAATGAGTATGTATATATTTCTTCTACACATGTCTTTTACAAATATTATCAAATCAGATATGAACATATAAATGCATTTAATTTTTTTAAGAAAGAAATTTTATTTTTCACTTTCTCTAACTTATAGTTAATACTACTATGGTAATCAAAAACCGGTTCTTTTTAAATATTTTTTTTTCTGTTTTCAGATATCTGGTTGACTCAATTGAAATAGGGTGAGTTTATTTGAAAAAAAAACAAATAAAAAGAAAAAAAATTGAATTAAAACAAAAAATAAGTAATAATCTTTTATATAAAGTCTGTGTTCTCAAACTTCAATGATAATTTTATTATTATTATTCATTTATTTTATTTCATAACAACTTGTTTTAGTATGAAAAAAAATGTTTCCTCTTCATTGTACAGGGAAGAAGAAAAAAGGGAACAGAAGAAGGAAAAGACGGTCTAAAATTTCGAATGAAAACATAAGACCCACATGTAGACATTGGTGTTTAATTAACAATGTATATAGTAAAGTGCTTCCTTTCTTTTACCAATGTGAGGTATTTTAGTCGTGTAATTTTTCAATTTATTTCTTGTAACATGCATTGTCCTTGATTTAATAAAATATGTTAAACTGTACTCATGCATCTTCTTTTTTTTTTTCTGATACACGTTAAAGTAGCAAAACAGTAGAAATCGAAAGCGTATCCTACATCACGTCACCTGTGTTTCCATATCTTTGATCATTCTACATCGTTGATGTTGTAATTGACTGTATTACTATAACACTTAGGTTCCCAAATGGACCTTATTCTATGGTAAATGATAATCTATACAGAATCACTGAGTGTGAAGAGTATAGTACTGGATCATTAACTTCACCAGGTGTTTGTATCAAACCCTAGATGTTGTTAGGGCCTCCTCTACCTTTACTGTTCTGTATCATGCATTTATTAATTAATGGATTTCTTTTGTTTCGGTTATGCAACATGCCCTCACGTGCACATCTCACGTCAACCAGAAAGCGGTCAGTCATGTGATCTATTACGTATGAATTTACCTTAGTACATTTGACCTGTCTTCAAACTCGGTCATGTGTAGTGACCTATAGCCAATTATCAGTAATTAGTCCATTAATTATAGGGGCTATTTGGCATGGTATACTACTCTGTGGCTTTCGACTTATTGTGTAATGGAAACGGGAATTGTGGACCTGATGATAATAGTGATGAACCAAGTGATTGTGGCTTTCGACTTATTGTGTTATGGAAACGGGAATTGTGGACCTGATGATAATAGTGATGAACCAAATGTTTGTGGCTTTCGACTTATTGTGTTATGGAAACGGGAATTGTGGACCTGATGATAATAGTGATGAACTAAGTGATCGTGGCTTTCGACTTATTGTGTTATGGAAACGGGAATTGTGGACCTGATGATAATAGTGATGAACCAAGTGACTGTGGCTTTCGACTTGTGGTGTAATGGATACAGGAATTGTGGACCTGATGATAATAGTGATGATCCAAGTTCCTGTGGCTTTCGACTTATTGTGTAATGGAAACGGGAACTATGGACCTGATGATAATAGTGATGAACCAAGTGACTGTGGCTTTCGACTTGTGGTGTAATGGATACAGGAATTGTGGTCCTGATGATGATAGTAATGAACCAAGTGATTGTGGTTTGTGTCGTAATTTTTTATTGGGTATTGTATTTCTAATATCTCTCTTCTATAACACACACATAGAAGCAACAAGTACCTTCTTTTTCAACTTTGTTTATGAGAATGAGCGTTTTGTAACTTTTACTATTTCTAATTGCAGAAAATTATTACTGTTAAAGATTTCTTATTTTTTTCCGGATACATCACCATATTTGGCTTTGATATCTCGATATAATCATAAACTTGATTGACAATATAAATTTGTCAGCAGCTATTTACATGTCTTTCAAAAACAGTTCTTCCTCTGTTCATCAAAGTTCAAAACAGTCGCATTATTCCAAGGAATGCATGTTACGTCTGGGAAACATAGCAGCACATAAGGATACTATTATATGAAATTGTGACTACATAAAAGTGTGACTAAATGAAAGTGTGACAGACAGACGCCGGTCAAATCGATCCCTTCCTTCTGCTTGGAGATTATCCTGCATATTAGTAATAACAGGAAGCAATATAGGTTTTCTTTTAAGCTTGTATTGACATATTTTGCTATATAAAATCATCAGAAGTATTATCGTAACATTTCAAATCGTTAAATTTTCCTGGTCTTTTTAAGCAATAAATTTGCAACAAGTACATTGCACAAATGCTCTTATAAGACGGTCCCAATCTATCAAATAATACAATCAGATATCCCACATCGGAATCATTTTGAAAGCCCTTGCAGGGATGAAGATAAACTAAAACAGAAATTAAGATACCTTCGCTTTAACGAGATCGCGGTCTTACACCCTCTTGTACCTCGTAATATCAACATTTAATTTGAGGCTTTTAAAGGGCGCATAGATAGCTTATATATATTTATGTCTGGATTACATTTATAGGTTCGATGTATTTTGCTTCACGTTTCATTACAAAAATGAATGAAAGTCAAAGAAAATACAATATCAGAATAGCTCCTGTTATTTCGGATCATCTCATTTCAGATCGCTTATATATAAACCCTTAGTTACCTTTATGACATGACGTGACATATAATGGGGCAAATTAAAGGCCGGATTCTAACCTACTTTTTTTGTTATTACTTCCGCAGCCAAACTTTATCATCGAAATAATTATTCATTAAATTAATGTACTACTAATGCATGAATCCTTGTTGAATCATTTAGTCTTAATTATAATCTTGGTAAAGGTGATCAGACGTAGATAAAGGTAATAGGATATGAATTTGATGAAGGATAGGATGTAGGAAAGGATGGGATAGAATTGGATTGGAATGAGGTGGATTGGATAGAATGGGTAAGAGATGGATGTAGGATGGTGGATAGTATAGACTGTAATACTGCGGAAGGGTTCCAACTCTATACCTTCTTGAAGAAACTTTCAAACTTATTGTCATGTACCAGACACGTGTTTCGAATATAAAATTCTCATCAGTCCAAATTAATTTCACTAGCGCCCTCTTGCGATATTTTTAGAATTTAAATTTATGCACTTACTTTACTTTTGGCGCGGCTCCAAAACTCTCATCCTCGGTACCCCAGGCTATTTGCGCTTTGGCTGAATAGCCTGGGTTATATCGAACTATTTCGGGGATTTCCATTTATATGCAAATGTTGCTGATAGGCTCCCTCACAAACTTTTTATATCCAATCGCATAATTGTTTACAAACATCTTTTGGACAGCGATGATAAATAGTGCATGTGTGACTAGGTAAGATACTTTTTGATGCCCTGAGACAATAATCGAATTGTTAATTAGATATTTTCGATACAAATATTCAGGTAACCCACAAAAAAATCCCTCTTGTGTGCGATTCATATACTGTCCTCACTGGTCTGCGCGCATCCATTACCGTCTTCTTTTTTTTTTTTACTTCACGAAGAAGAGCTATTTTATTTAAAATCCCCGTGATAGTACGATATGACCCAGGGTATTCAGTCAAAGCGCAAATAGCCTGGAGTACCGAGGATGCAAAACTCCTGCAGAGTCGATTCAGTTGCATATCCAAATAAAATCTATGTACAAAATAGCATCGGAGGGATGATGCTAAGATGTTAACCTCCTTGAATTTCTATGTTTTTCGATGAGATGGCAATATTTTCCGAAATAGCAGAAATATATATATCATTGGCGGATCTAGCGAGGTGGATAGGGGGGTTGCAACCCCCCCTTTGGTTGGACCAAAAAAAAACAAAAATCAAACAAAGAGAGAGAGAGAGAGAGACAGAGAGAGAGAGCTTATATTAAAAAAAACTTTATTTCTGTCCTTCTTACTTAACAAGCTTTCAACACCAAGGTGTACAACATTTGTGACATGAAGTCTGAATATTACAATGTTGAAGATTTGAAGCTTATAAAATAATATTTGCTCCGATGCGTGTTTAGTTATAAATAGGAAATTGTGCTTACTTTACAAGGGCGTAGGAGAAGGGGGGCAGCGGGGGTACATATGCCCCCCCCCCCCATTTTTCAATCACAAAATTTTATTATGCATTAACATTGTTTAAAATAGCAACATTATGTACCATAAATCTACAATTTTTCGGTCAATTTTCAAAATTTTTCTTTGGCTCGCTACCGCTCGCCAATTCTTTATAGACTTTCTGAATAATTTAGCTATTCTGATCCATCCTCAACGTACATGAAGACATTTAACTCAAACTATATGTACTTGTTAATGATAGAGGGTAGAAGTCAATATTTTGCTAAAGAAAATTTCCTGGCTCGCTACCGCTCGCCAGATATTTATTCATGTATTCATTCATATTCATTCAATTTAGAATTGCGCCAGAAATATTAAAATTTGTGCATGAACCCCCATATTTTTTTTTTTTAAATCTCGTCCTTCTCCTCCCACCTTTTTTTTTTTTTTTTTTGCTTGTTAGAAATTTTCGGATGTTGTGCCCCTCCACTTTTCAGGCAGAGCTACGCCATTTCTTTAAAAGATAATAAAACAGATATAGATTATTTGTGTAGTCAATAGTGCAACCTATAAGGTAGTATTGCGAAACAGAAGCTTTTGATAGTATGCATTCAACACCCCCCGTTTCAAAATCTTCAACCCCCCCTTTGAAAAAATCCTAGATCCGCCTATGTATATGATGACACATTGATAAAGGGCCAAAACAAAGCTTCTTTCAGGAGACAGAGCTGGATAGAAGTAATTAATACACTTGATAAACATCAGTTCACAGGGTACGATTTTAACCGCTCCACGCTGCAAAAAAAAAATAAGTGTTGCAGTACTGTAATGTCTTATGCTGGAAGAACTTGTCTTATTCTTATTGGTCATTGAAAACTCATTATTAATTATCTTTAATGAAATTAAAAATTTCGCACAAAAACATCGGCAGTTTTCCAAGATCACAGATAAAGGATTGAAGATACAGTGGGCCCTGTAGCATCATAACCCACCCATCCTGCCACGTGTTTCTGTACATATTTGGATATGATCATTTTCACACTCTTTGACTATATTTCATTGTTTAGATTGATGATCACTGACGAGGGTTAAGTACTCGAAATATACAATAATCTCTCTTGTCATTATTTATGTCCAAAAATTGTGTTTCTGTGTCTGTGACGTTTTCCTTGTTTAGAGTAAATCCTTGTGGATAAAAAACCCATCAATTTTGGATACTTTTTTTCATGAATGTTTAAAAAGAGGCGCACAATGATAACCCATACGGATCCCTACAACCTGTTTCTACAGATTCTCATCTTATTTTGCATTAATGTTATCTACGAGAAAGAACAAGGCAACACTTCGATCACTACATGTCCATGATTTCTATGTAGACATAACCTCAGTCTGTGCATGCTTTGTAGATATTTTTTTCAGTTTTGTGCGCTGACATCGACGGCGGTTGCGGTTAGTCAAACATGGGATGCTTACTCCTCCTAAGCACCTGATCACACCTTAAGCTTACTAGGGGTCAGTTGATGCTCAATTCGGTCGGTACTCTACTGTGAGTGCTGATGAAACCTTTTTTACCGCACTTGTATTCTGTAGCGGAAAAGAACCTTTTGATTCAGATGTACAAATATAAGTACAAAAGTACTAGATAATTTATATTTTTGGAAAAAATCCGATTGTGCAACTTAAAGGGGTAACGAGTGTCTGCTGGTATAAATGACAGAAAAAAATATATTTTTTTTCAGTTATTTGTTATTATTTATTAAAAATATGAGTGATATTGAAGCATATGACATTAATTTTGATACACCTTTCCTATCAGAAACTGATATTGAAGATGATAACAATCTCATGAGACAATGCACAAAATTTGTTCACCTAATAGAAATCTAAAAAAAATTACTGTTGCAGAAAATTTAGGGGATGCAACATATGTAATATTCATGTACTGGGACATAAAAAGTAGAAAAAAAGCATGAAACACTGAGGTATCCATCAATACTTTTATGTTACAGCTCAGCAAATCTGATCAGCTTTAAAGTTTCAAATACAAAAGTTGCTAGAGTTATCTTTCCTGTAAAATATATTCCTGTGAAGTAAAGGCAAACACACGACATGTCATTTCCTTCTCATTTCCGAATAAAAACCTGATCCTTTTAAGAATTAGATTTTTTTCCAAATAATCGGGAAAAAGAATAAGTCCTGACGATTTCCACTGATCCAGAGCACCAGACCTGATAAAACTGTGCTATATCAAGAAATAGATGCCCTAGTCTTTTCGTTTAACTGTACAATTTTGAGTGAACATTCCCATTATTTAGCGATCAAGTCATTTGGATCTTATCCTCAATGTTTTAAAAAGTTGTGCGAAGATTTCCCGCGTTGAACTAGTAAAGGGTTGTCAAATGCGAATATTTCCGGTGCGAAAACGTTTTGGTGCGAGTCAAACCGCAACATTTTTATGTATCTCTTTCTCAAAGAGTTCCGATAATTTGCAAAATTTGACTCTGACTTCAACGGGAAAACAGTTAAACACGGATTGAAACGAAGTAATTGACTGTGCGAGTAAGCTCGCTTAGCAGCCACTCGTTACTCCTTAAACTAAAGAAAACTTTATCACGAATGCGACTGATTTAAAGATTTGAGAACCTTTTGTCCAATATTTCCTTCTGTGTGACCAGTATTATTAAAATTTTGAGTATATTAACAATATTTTTGTTAAATTCATGTTCATGCCTACTCCTCCCTGACACGTTTCCCACCTCTAGCGTGCTAGGTGTCCTTCGATGCTCAATGCGGTACTTCCGTGTGAATGCTATTCAGATTGTCGTCAGGATCTTCTTTAATCATTATGGAAAATGCAGATTGTGCAACTTTAAAGTCACACTAAGGTAAACTTTATCCAGATCATGTCTAGCTCAAAGAATGTAGATCAGTTTGTCCAAAATTTCCATCTGTATGACCTCTATTATAAAAACGCTGAGTATGAGTATGTTTACAATGACAAATATGGATAATGACCATATCCCTGTCTACAGTACAAAATCGATAATTCAGAAAATCAGAAACCGAAGGCATACAAAATCAGGATAAAACAGGAACCAAAGCAAACAAAAACAAAAACCTCCACCATATGAAAAGAAGCGAACTCCCGATATGAGAGTGAGACCAGGTGCCCAGGAAGAGTAAGCATCTCCTGCTTGCATGCAAGAAAGGAGGGGATCTCCAACAACACTAGGTTGCAGCACCCACAGCAAAATCCCAAAACACCCATGCAAAAAACACAGAACAGATACCCACAGAAAGAGACGCAAAAGGGACAACACCCGTCGCTTCAATTCGATAGAACTGTCGCATCCGGTTACTTCCATTTTGGAAGATATAGAGTACAATCTTTGGTTGGATGGTTCAAATGGTCTATGACAGAATATCATCCACCATTCTGGATAGTGAGACATCATAGTGTATGACGAGTTCCCCATATCGACCGTAGAACGTCCTCAGTGACGATGTTAGTCGGTCACAAACATATCACAAACAATATTTGTGACTGAAACACGAGTTCTTAAGCCATCCTTCTACATTTACGTAGAAGAACGAGAATTTGTTTTGTACAGGAACCGAGTAAGAAACGACTGGCTATGTTGGCGTTTGTTGTTTTCGAAGCAAAGGCGTATGTGAAACCTAATGAAAAATAAAGCATTAAACAATATTAAGATTGAACTTTATTATTTAATTGAAATCAACAAAAAATAAGATGAGTATTATGGCCCAAACAAGGTTTTGCCTATGTATAACACTACATACTTGGTATTTGCTCATGTATCTGGGTTGTGACAGACCCTTGGATCCCGGGTTAAAACAAAAATCTAAAAAATTAAACATAGCATGACCATTATCAATTTGCGGAGGAAACGGAATCTTACAATCCGTTTTGATGTTGTTAGTTTGTCTGCTTAACTTGGCGCCCTATAGTGAGTGCTGTTGAAATTGTCGTCAGGATTAACGTTGTGATTCTAGCTATAAAAAGAGCCTGTATTCTGACGCATTTCTTAATAAATATAGTATAATCGCGATTATGAGTTAGGATGTTTTTTTTTCAACTTTGCACTTATCTCTTTCTTGATTCCATGTATTATCAATGAGTTAAAGACGCTGAGCATCTCCACATAGACGTACAACAAGGATTTGATCTGTGCATGGACCAAGTAAAATACGACTGGCTCTGTTGGAGTTTGTTGTTTCATCTGTAGAAGCGTATGTAAAGCCAAAGGAAAAATAATGTATTATATTAAAGATACAGTGTCCCTGAAAATAAATTTTTATTGAAAACGTAAAATGTATTCCAAAGGGTTTAGATAGATGAAAGAAGAAAGACATAAAAAGTTATATTTGATAAAAAGGCAGGAACGACTCTAATATTATCGACGCAGTAGTACAAGGAACGTCAAATCACAGAAAAACATAAAACACAAAAAACTACACATATACCAACGAGACCAATGGGTAAACGGTGCCGACTTAGGACGGCTATCTGCCACGTCAGAAGCAGACGGTGTATGAGTTATGATGTTTTATTTTCAACATTGCACTTATCTCTTTCTTGATTGCATGTATTATCAAGACGCTGAGCATCTCCACATAGACGTACAAGGATTTGATCTGTGCATGGACCAAGTAAAATACGACTGGCTCTGTTGGAGTTTGTTGTTTCATCTGTAGACGCGTATGTAAAGCCAAAGGAAAAATAATGTATTAAGATTTGACTTAAAGAAGTTCATGAATCGTAAAATACTTCATCCCTGTTTTATATGACAGGACACCTGGTCCCACCTCCAGCTTGCTATGCTCTATTTGGTTCTCCATTATGAGTGCTGTTAAGATTGTCGTCAAAATATCCTTTTATCTCATATGAACACAGAATAAAAAAGTGTAGATTGTAAATTAAAATTGTCAATTTAATATATTAAAACTTGTTACATCGTCTCTTGCCGAACTTGTTTTCTCCGTGTTTTGGTTTCGGTTATTTAGTTGATCGTTTTACAACCATGTCTGGTCAGAGATCCTATAGCTTCTTATTAAGCCAGAAAGCACTACTGAAAGGAAAAGGGGATTGCAGCACCAATAGAAAAAATCCCAAATGCAAAAAGCAGACACGCAAATGGTACAAGGAGCGCCAAATCACATAGAAACATTACTCACAAATGACTACACATAAGGGACAATCAGTGAAATGCATCTGGCTGTGCCAATAAATCACATCGGTATTGAACTACATGTGTCTGGTGCATTAAAATCGGTTGTGATTTTCTTCAAGAAGTTTAAGAATATGAACGCTTACGTATTGTTTCCATGTCTCCTATGTATAAGTGCAACGACGATATGATTCCTTACGGTTTTCATTGAGGGCAAGAATCAACTGTAGGTTTTTATTGCTATGCTTCCTTTTAAATAAGTCGCTACAATTGGTTTTCTCCAACAGCAGTTTCATGTGGTCTGGAATACACATTTGAAATATCAAAGCCTTATCACTCAACATTCAAACGTTATGTTCAATGTTAAAGTTTTTGCCCTTGACGAAAAGGAAGGACAGACATACAGACAGACACATATGACCCAAAATCTTTGATTCTTAGGGTCTAAAAAATAAAAACTTTTACAAAATCTATATTAAAGCATAAATTATATCAAGTTAGATTTATATACAGTATAATCATACTAATAGGCCTCAAAGCAATGCTTTCACTGTGTTAGTCTAGGAAATAGTACATATACAGTAGTTTGGAAGCCAATGCCAACAAAAGGGTGATGGCATACGCTCCCTCTCACTTCATAAAGTGAGCTAAAAATACGAAAAGTTTCATGATAGACCGATGGAAGCCACTCTATGACAAAAGCTCACTTGAGCCGTTAGGTCAGGTGAGATAAAAAAATTAGTAGATATTCATGCCAAATATAGTCTAAGTCTCAATCATTTCAACAGTTGTCAATGCCATCTTTTTTTTTTTATTCACAATATATACATATGATATTAATAACAAATACATTTCATTCACTGACAATCAACTTTGAAGTAATACTAATAACAAATTCATTTCTTTCATCAATATAAAGATTTTGCGCAGACGTGTCAGCAATTTCACAAATTCTATAATGCGCACAATAGTGTTTTGACATAACGGTAACTTTGATTGACCGCTCAACGTAGATCAGGCGCTTGTAAAGGATCAACGCACATGGTTATCGGAGGAAAACTATCGAAAAAAGGTAAAATATTCTAATAAATCTAAATAGTTTCACATAATTTAACAATGATGATTTGGAGAAATAGATAGAATTTTCTTTTTAAAAGGACTTATGTATAATAAACATGATAAAAGGAGAACATGGAGAAAAGGAAAGTATTTTTGACAGCAGAAGACTAACAAATTTTGGCAGTCGAGTTGATCCAGTACTATTTGCCAAATAACGGTTTAACAAAATTGAGTACACTAATACAGATTAAAAGGTTAATAGTTATGTCATGTTTTGTAAGATTTCTTGTATACTGTAAAGTACACTATGTTTCTTTTTCTGAATTTTTTTATAAATAAAAATACTTGTAATGAATTCATTTTTAAATATTCCAAACGCATTGACTGTTTTCTTCTTTTGCTCTGACACATAATTTATTTTATGAATTGTGAAGAGAATAATTGTTAACAGATAGTTGATATCATGGTACTCTTTTTGGTTAATTTTGTAACCCCATATCATATTTTTTAGAGTGAATATTTGTCTACCAAGATGTACCTTTCCAAAGATGAGATACAGTCTGTTCCATAAATCTTGTATATAGTCACAGGTAAGAAATAGATGGTTATAATCTTCTACAACATTACAGAAGTTACAATAATTTGTATTGCTTAATTTCCATTGGCACAAAAGTGCTTGATTAGGTAAAATATTATGAAGCAGTTTCCACCTTACCATTTTATGTTTATTTTCTATAAGATAGCAGTGTATGAATTTTAATGTATCTTTTGAAATTTGTTTTAGGTTGTTGTCACTGAATATTCGGAACCATTTGCTGAAGCCTAACGGAATCTCATAATCTCTGCTGATAAGTATTTTATAAATATCTTTTGTTTCTAAATCTTTTAATTCTAAATTTTGCAATAGTAAATTTTGATTAATTTTTACTTGCGTTTTTGTAGAGTTTTCTAATTGTATGGTGGTTTGCCAGTCTCTTGGAATTGCTTTTTTAATTTGTGCTAATTCAGAAATCCAATTATTTTTGTATCTTAGTTTATTTAGTATGAAATTTTCCGAGATTTTTCCATCTGTATCAATAATATCATTTATATAAATCAGTTTACTATTGATCCAATTATTAAAAAGTAAACATTTTCCTTTCAGCTGTATTGCATGATTACCCCAAATCATTTGTTGGCGGATGGATATAAAAGTTGTAGGTTTGTCTTCGTTATTTTTTTTATATTTTATCCAAGTTTTAACCAGTTCATAATAAAACTCGGGAAGTGATTTTATCTCTGCTAAGGTTTTCAAATTTTGTAAATTCATCTGAAAAAGAAGAAAATTGTCCCCAAATATTTGAAAATGTTTCAAAGGAATGAGTTTCCAGTTAGATTGTTTCTTATCTGTTAATCTTTTAATCCAAATAATTTTTATAGCATCTATGTATTTGTCTATGTCTATCATTTTTAAACCTCCATGTATAATATCTTGACAGAGAGTTTTTCTATTTACCTAAAGTGGTTTATTATTCCAGATAAATTTAAAGATAATTGATTTAAATTTTTCAATTTTGTTTTGCTCAATATGTGTTACCGAGGCTAAAAATGTAAGATTTGGAATAATGAGAGATTTTACTACAGTTATTTTTCCTATCATAGTTAGATTTCGTTTTTGCCAGTCAGTTAGAATTCTATTTGATTTTTCTAGTTGTTTTTCAAAATTAAGATTTTTACAGGTAATCTGATCTCTTCCAAAGTATACCCCTAAACTTTTAACTGGATCGTCTGTCCATTTAATGTTTTCAAATTTATCATTACAATGCGAATGTTCTTTATCGGATTTCAACTACTCTCCTTGTGGACACGTTATTACTGGTGACCTTAGTATAGTCAAGAACGACAAGTTGAGAGAATTGTTAAAAAAGGGTCCCAAATACAGAGAAAGTATGTCCTTTACATGGAACCAAAATGTCAAAATTATCATGGACTCTCGTGAGGAATATGCAAGACGTTGGGCAAAGAAAGAGGATGTACAGCTCGACACCCTTTCCGAATGGATAAAATCAATCAGAGGGTTACTTTTATCTAGAATTAACCGATTAAAATCAACTGTGAACACCAGATTCGTGTCTATATTTAAAGACCCTGATGTTATCACAGAACTTACCTACCTCCAAGAACATTATGTCATCACACCAGCGGACAAAGCCTCAAATAATTACACATTTACTTGCAAAAAGTACTATTTCGACAGTCTAGTTAAAGAGTTGGGTTTAAATTCGACACCAGGAAATCCCACTTACACCCCAACAAACCTTTCTGCCTCTGAAATAATAGATAACCACAAATCAGCTCTTGCTTCCTTTGGCTTCGACACTACAAATTTAGATTTAGATTTACCATACTTATACTGCATACCTAAAATGCATAAGAATCCGTACAAACAACGTTTCATCGCTGGTTCCTCAAAATGTTCTACCAAATCTGTATCTATCTTACTCACCAAAGTTTTATCTGAAATCAAATCTGGGCTACAAAAATATTGTTCGACGGTATATTCTCGCAGTGGTATCAACCAGATGTGGATTTTGAAGAATTCGAAGGAACTTTTAGAACATCTGAAATCCACTCATTTTAGTAGAGTCCATTCGATCAAAGCCTTTGATTTTTCGACACTTTACACTACAATTCCACATTCTAAATTGAAAGAAAGACTCGCAAAAATTATAAGTAATGCGTTTACAAGTAAGAACGGTAATCGCAAATACAAATTTATTGTTGTTAACTATGACAAAACCTACTTTGTAAAAGAAAAGTCAGATTCTGAAAATAAGTACACTGAAACAGACATTATTCAGATGTTAAACTTTCTGATCGACAACATTTTTGTGGTGTTTGGAGGAAAGGTCTTCCAGCAAATTGTCGGAATTCCAATGGGGACCAATTGTGCCCCACTCCTTGCCGACATTTTCCTTTACTCGTACGAAGCTGAATTCATTCAATCGTTGGTCTCTGAAGGGAAAAGATACTTAGCTTCTGACTTCAACTTCACTTACAGATACATAGACGATGTGTTGTCCATCAATAATCCAAAATTCGCGGATTACCTGAGCAGTATCTATCCTTCGGAGCTTGAAGTCAAAGAAACTACAGAGACAAATAATTCAGCATCCTATTTGGACATAATGTTGTCCCACGACACTGATGGTCACATGAACACCTCACTCTATGACAAACGTGACGACTTCAATTTCAGCATTACGAACTTTCCTTTTCTGAGTAGCAACATCCCTTCATCGCCTGCTTATGGCGTGTTCATATCTCAGTTGATACGCTATGCCAGAGCAAGTACCAAATATACGGATTTTGTTCTGAGAGCTAGGCGTCTTTCAGATAAGCTTCTCAGTCAGACAAAGACATAAATATATCACAGATTTTTAGCATGTTCAATTTTTGAGCAAATAAAACATTACAGAGGAAGGCAAATTATAATAAACTGTGACAATAAAATATTTGTGTTACGATTTGAAAGCACTAGTTAATGATATATACCATATCATAGGAAGTTCATTTTAACAAGAGCCCTAAGGGCACAACGCTCACCTGATACCCATTAAACGCTCCCATTGACATACTGACATTGAATACTGATAGTGCCAGTACCTGGAGTTTAGCCCACAACCTTTCTAAAAAGATTTTTGCCGGATGCAGACAAGTTTTTGTTTTTTCGGACAACCTTTAAAAGTACAAACAAGAAGAAATAGTCACATTTCAAATCAATTACTGTTTTACTGATTTGAAAAGACGGATAATGTGATCCAAAGTCATATGCCCAGCCAGTATAGTTCAGTTATGGAACATCAAAAATAAAATCATTTTGTAAAATTCCACATTAATGTGCAGTAGAAAAAAGATTAAAACAATGATATTATTTCATAAATTAAGGTTATTTAAAATTGAACACCAAACCTTTCACTATTGATAGCTACCATGACAAATATGGATAATGACCATATCCCTGTCTACAGTACAAAATCGATAATTCAGAAAATCAGAAACCGAAGGCATACAAAATCAGGACAAAACAGGAACCAAAGCAAACAAAAACAAAAACATCCACCATATGAAAAGAAGCGAACTCCCGATATGAGAGTGAGACCAGGTGCCCAGGAAGAGTAAGCATCTCCTGCTTGCATGCAACACCCGTCGCTTCAATTCGGTAGAACTGTCACATCCGGTTACTTCCATTTTGGAAGATATAGAGTACAGTCTTAGGTTGGATGGTTCAAATGGTCTATGACAGAATATCATCCACCATTCTGGATAGTGGGACATCATAGTGTATGACGAGTTCCCCATATCGACCGTAGAACTTCCTCAGTGACGATGTTAGTCGGTCACAAACATATCCCTGACTGAGAAGCTTATCTGAAAGACGCCTAGCTCTCAGAACAAAATCCGTATATTTGGTACTTGCTCTGGCATAGCGTATCAACTGAGATATGAACACGCCATAAGCAGGCGATGAAGGGATGTTGCTACTCAGAAAAGGAAAATTCGTAATGCTGAAATTGAAGTCGTCACGTTTGTCATAGAGTGAGGTGTTCATGTGACCATCAGTCCATCAATGACCCCCCTTTTTCCTTTATTGTTATGCGTGTCAAAGATGTCCAAATCAAATGAGACTAAATTCATAATTATTGAAAGCTTTAACGTCGCTCGAACAGAGTTTGATTTTTATTTCCTTGGATTACACCTATAGAGTACATCAAACAAACTCAGCTACTACCTGCGCGCTCATTGTGGGATATCAGGCTCTCCTTACAGCGTATCTAGAATATCTTAGCTATAAAACAAAAAATATCAAATAACGTCAGAAATTCGGTTCATACTGATACTACCTGTCTCTAAGTTGTCATATAACAAACCTAAAGAACAAACTAAAAAGCTAAATATGACTAACTTGACTAATATGTCATGCTTTTACAACTAAATCTAAATGAAGTGATCTCTATGTAATTCTAACTGTAACTTAATGTTAGTGTCATCATCATAAAATAAATAATGAAAAGCATTCACCTCTTTTACTTTTCATCAGATTCAATTTAAAGATTTAAAAGATATCGTAAAAGTTGTCTGAATGTAAATAATACAAACTTTCTTTTAACTTTCATTTAATGGACACACAGAACTATATACAAAGACGCAGAGAAACGCCACATACCTACAAGGCTTTTGATCAAGGGGAATAAACTTTTGGTTTTCTTACTTCTCTTCCGGTCTCTTGATGACTGTCCGGCTGCTCTTCTAACCTCCCCTGTTGTGATGTTCTCGTTTTGCAGATCGTCGACGCAACCCAGACTAGCTTTGTAAAATGTTAAACGTCTTTAAATTCATTAGCATCATTTAAAACCTGATAAATTTACAGCATGGACCAGACATGCACGTTTCGGGTACTAAACCCTCGTCAGTGATCCTCAGTCTAAAGAATGTAATATGGCCAAAAAGTCTGAGAATTATTATGATTGTCCAAAATGTACCAAAAGACGTAGCAGAATTGGTGGGATATGATGCTACAGGACCCACGTTTTAGAAATTTCAAGAAATTTTGTAACAGAAAATTTCAAATGCGTTGAATAGACAGACGATCAACCGAAGTTGATCGAACTTGGCTACATGTGCCCTCGGGGACTCTTGGTCCACCAGCAGTGACACTCACCCAGTAGTTCAAATGTTAAACGTCTTTAAATTCAATGGCATCATTTAAAACCTGATAAATTTACAGCATGGACCAGACATGCACGTTTCGGGTACTAAACCCTCGTCAGTGATCCTCAGTCTAAAGAATGTAATATGGCCAAAAAGTATGAGAATTATTATGATTGTCCAAAATGTACCAAAAGACGTAGCAGAATTGGTGGGATATGATGCTACAGGACCCACGTTTTAGAAATGTCAAGAAATTTTGTAACGGAAAATTTCAAATGCGTTGAATAGACAGACGATCAACCGAAGTTGATCGAACTTGGCTACATGTGCCCTCGGGGACTCTTGGTCCACCAGCAGTGACACTCACCAAGTAGTTCAAATGTTAAACGTCTTTAAATTCAATAGCATCATTTAAAACCTGATAAATTTACAGCATGGACCAGACATGAAATGCTAATAATTGACCTTTTCTGTATTGTCGATCAAATTTAACTCCTCGTTTGTTTAACTGTAGTTTAAATTTATCAATTTTCCAGTTCTCCGGTACAAATAGATCATAGAAAGCTCGTGAATGTTGCCTCCTTGTCGGACCCATTATTAGGGTTAGGGTTCCTTATGGCTGCCGAAATGTTCATATGAATATACTAAGAATAGAACAGTGATGTGGCATCCGAGAGAGTATTTAGAGGTACATTAATGTATATAAGACTTATGTACCTATGACATATAGTTAAGGAGATATAAGGGGGTGAACATTAGTCAACATGCCAGTCGTAATGTTCATATGCCCAAGAATTTTTTACCTCATTTTGGGACCTTTTTTTCTTGACATTTCATGCCATTTGCAGTCATTTGAGACATAAAAAACAATTGAGAAATTTCCTTTAGAAATTCGTATTTTGTGAAAAAAAATTACTAATCATGATTTTTTGTTGCCAACTTTGACAAGGTGTAACTCAGGAGTGGGTGACCCAAGGTCAAAGGTCATGGTGTCTTTCGAGAGAGTTTTCAGAGGTGCATTGATGTATATAAGAATTATGTATCTATGAATTTTTTACCGCACTTTGGGACCTTGTTTTCTTGACATTTTGTGCCATTTCCAGTCATCGGAGACCTAAAATAAATTTAAGAATTTTCTGAAAAAAGTGGTGTGTGTGAAAATTTTAAATGGGTTTGCTTCGAGTTAAATGTTGTCCTTTGTTGGTTAGAGGGTTATTGGTTTGAAGGGTGTACATGCCTAATTGTAGTTGCATAGCCATAATATGAAAGGAGCTGTCTATACCTAAGGATAAAAGAGAAACTGACCAGGGCAAGAACTGTGTCGATATCTTCTTATTTTGGACCGCATAACAGCATTATATCTTTGACTGACTCCCCAGTAAGTCTCTCAAATTCCAACCTAAGTTCCACTAAGGAGAAATCCTCCAATGGGCAGCCCCGTTGAAGTAAAGCGTAAGTGATTATGGCATATGCCTTATCCCCAGCTTTCATTCTTAGATTCAGAAAAAACAGAAGTCTCCCCCCTCCCTCTAAGTTACTTTGACCTTAGGCCAAGATGATTTGAAATCTTAGTCATGGGCAATACCATACTAAACATGAAAGTGATTCATTATATTGTTTGAGGTAAAGCCCAAACATGATTAGCAAATACCATTTCATTATATACATATTTAGTGAAATTGTCTTTGGTAACATGGCCTAGGATATAAGTGATCTGAAACCTACATTGTATTGATCATGATTGGATACACGGCTAAACTATAAAGATGATAAACATACACAATTTCAGCCTGGACATGATAAGCATATAAAATTTCATTACCAAAGTAAGAAGTGACCTTACTCATGGGACCCAAGGACAATGTAATGTGAAACATTTAGCCCAGACAAACAATATACTAAAATATGAAAACAATTGCAAGAGTGGTTCAGGAGATATAGCCAGGTTCAATTTCATTAAAAAGAACTTAATGATTTTGACCTTGGGTCAAGATGATAAGAAACTCTCCAATCCTGAGCAACATCATACTTAAGTGAGTTAAAGATGATCCTGACGATAATCTCAACAGCACTCACAACAGAGCACCAAATTGAGCATCGACGGACCCCTAGCAAGCTAGAGGTGGGACCAGGTGCCCGGGAGGAGTAAGCATCCCCTGTTGGCTAGCCGCACCCGCCGTCGATGTTCATGCACGAAAATAAAAATCATATATAAAATACATGCATAACACTGTCTGAGGTTATATCTATATAGAAAGTGCTATGGCGACCATGTCACAGTGATCGTGTATACGATCACTGTGACACAGTGATCACAGTATCACAGTGATCGTGTATACGATTCCAGTGATCGTGTATACGATTCCACAGATATAACCCAGAATCAATAGCATTTACAATTTCATTAAACAAAATATAAAACTTGACCTTGACCTTAGTCATATGACCTTGGATTAAGGTGGTGTGAAACCTTTGGGTCATCAGCACCATCATACTAAAATATGAAGTGATCCTATCACTGCTCAAAAGATTAAGCCTAGACATAATACACACAACAAGTACAAATCATTTAAATAAATATACTAATTGACCTTGGCTACATGATCTTGGGTCAACGTGATATGAAACATTCGGGTCATAAGGAACAACATACTAAAATATGAAAGCGATCGTGCAAACGGTTCAAGAGATATAGCTCGGACAGGAATGCATGTACAGTTTCCTGTCCTGCATGAACATGTCCTTAGGTCAAGGTGATGTGAAATCTTCGGGTCATAAGCAACACCATACTAAAGTATGAAAGTGAACCGGCAAACGAATCAAGATAGCATTAAGTAAGTTAAATATGATAAATATGCAGTAAATGAGTATGTAAAATCATACACTTATTGAGTTATTCAAGGAAAAAGTACAAAAATTTCACTTCGGAGTGGAACCAAAAATAATAACACTTCTTACGTCATCTTTCTAGATCATTTTGATGCTTTTGGTTTGTCGATATGTACTTTGGTTCTGAAGAAGTTTGTCAAAGGAGGGTACCCCCTGTGACCTTCTTTTGTCTTTGGTGGCGCCACATGTTGACGTATCCGGACGAAAATCAACAACACTTGTAGGGGACCATTAGTACTTCATGTCTACCAAGTTTCACCCACATCCCTTCAGTGGTTTTGGAGAAGTTGAAAATGTGAAAAGTTTACGACGACGGACGACAGACGGATTGCTATGACAATAGCTCACTTGGGCTTTTGGCTCAGGTGAGCTAATAAAAATGTTTCTTTTTCTTGCCCCCCCCCCCCCCCCGTATTTTTGTTTCTATTTAAACCTGTAACATTTTAAAGAAAGAACATGCTTTCTTCTTGAAAAATACAAAAAATCAAAATATTGTTATCATAATTGATTGTACTGAATTTTTATAATATATATTTCATAAAGATATTACTTTAAGTGCCATAATGACCTACACAAGGGTTGACCCCTGACCTTGAAAACAAATATTATTCATTCCCTTAAAAAATAAATCTTCATGATTCTATGGCCAAATACAGTCTTAGTCGTTATTATACATATATTAAAACGCCCCCTCCTCTTATACATAAACTCTTAATTTTTCATTACTAGAATATAAGAAAACATGTTACATATTTGAAATACCATATGCCTTAATTCTTCTTCAAGTAAAGAAAAAAGGGATATTAATGATTAAATTTTGAAAATGGTTTTTTTTCATAACTTGGTGTAAACATGTAATACAAATTACTACATTGATTTTTCAGTCTCTTTTCTGATAACGGAAATAAATATGTTTAACAAACTTATTGACATTATAGCTAGACTAGACTAATAAAAGTCATGGCATCACAGGGGTATAAGAACGTCATTGTCTTTAAAATTTGATAATTTATAAACTGCCATTTCTCTAACATATTTTAGACATTTCACACAACCAATGTTTCAATCAATTCATGGTGAAAATGTATGGCTGAGGATGTTATGGAGGAATTTATTTTTTTGTAATACAAAACAAAAACATCCCGAATATTGTATAATCAGAAATTTTCACAAGTATCAAATTTCACGATTTTATATTATAATTGTCTTTATTCCTTAATTACAAACAAATACATATGATCTTACTATTTGGTACCTTTCATCATTGAAGTTAGAGTTAAATCTATCGTAAGAATAAGCTCAATTCACTTCTATTCTTTATGTTTAATCAGGGAAAGTTAAGAATAACAGATGTATAATAATAAAATGTACCTGTTACACCACTTTATGTTATACTTTATCAAATATAATTTTTCGCAATTCCAAATCACACGCGAAAATAGTGAAAATTAGTATCTCCCGAAAATGTCTGGATATACGGTACATAAAAGTCTACATTCTCAGATTAAAAGAAAATTTCTTGCAGATGTTAAAGTATGAAATGATATACAACTCACCAAGTCTTGTATGGCTGTAATCTTCGTGATAATGCTGCTGTTCAATCCTATACCACAGAGTCCTGTAAGTCCGATATATTTCAAGTACAATATAACGAATGCACGATAATTGTCCTCTTTCTTATCATTTAATTCCACAACAGCAATAAATGGAATCATTTTTTCATCTGTGCACATCAATGACAAATATGGATAATGACCATATCCCTGTATACAGCACACAATCGACAATTCAGAAAATCAGAAACCGAAGGCATACAAAGTCAGGATAAAACAGGAACCAAAGCAAATAAACAAAAACCTCCACCACATGAAAAGAAGCGAACTCCCGGGTGCCCAGGAAGAGTAAGCATCTCCTGCTTGCATGCAACACCCGCCGTTTCAATTCGGTAGAACTGTCACATCCGGTTACTTCCATTTCGGAAGACATAGAGTACAATCTTTGGTTGGATGGTTCAAATGGTCTATGACAAAATTTCATCCACCATTCTGGAGAGTGGGACATCATAGTGTATGACGAGTTCCCCATATCGACCGTAGAACTTCCTCAGTGACGATGTTAGTCGGTCACAAACAAAGCCCTGACTGAGAAGCTTAACTGAAAGACGCCTAGCTCTCAGAACAAAATCTGTATATTTGGTACTTGCTCTGGCATAGTGTATCAATTGAGATATGAACACGCCATAAGCAGGTTAATATTGTGACGCCCAAGCACATAATTACTTAATTTTATCTCAACTTCAACCAAATTTTCGACTTCTTCTTTTATTTTTGGTAGCGTGATAAAAGACTGAAGTAAAACTTTTCTAACACAATATTATTTTAATTCAAACTTCGAATTCGCTTCTGCTTGTTACAACTTTTGTAAACAGAATTAATGACATCAGAGTGGTGGTACCTTGTATCAGCAAACTGCGATTTTTCCGATTAATTCAACAAAAGTCGACTTTAAATTAAATACAAGTAATAAAAGTAATTTTTCGTTGACAGAATAAAATATAACTCTTATACTTTCTTCCTCTTCAAATTCTATCAGCACTGGTTACGACGATTTCTCCAAAATCTCGTGATAAATCTCAATACTAGATATTTCTTCACAATTTACCTCGTATCTCTTCTTTTTCTCTAAGCCTGACTTCTTTTACTTCTCAAACTCTATTTCTAATACTCTCTGTGCTCTGATCTGCACTCTCAACTATCTATATAATTCTGTCTCTCTCTCTCTTCTCTTTCTACTTTGAATCTCGCGCGCCGATTACTTATACTAAAAGTCCTTGCTGGGAGGCTGTATCCACCTCAGCAAAGTTGATAGTTGCGTACTCCGCAGTGTGACGTCATTTTACACTGCGGATAGTTGCTGATAGGCTTACACGCGGAATTTCTCAAAGTTAAGTAATTTAGATCATATTTTTAAATGAATCTTGAATTAAACCCCTCTTATAAAACAAAAATGCGTTTGCTGATACAAAAGTTATTACATATAAACATAGCTAGTACTCAATAAATGATCGTCATAACTTTACATCAACAATATCATTGCTGATGACCAAAAATAGAACACTTCACTTCCGGAAACAGCTAAATTAAATCTAGGTACTTTCCTAACCAAAAGTTAAAGTAGACAGCACATGTTTACATTTACATCTAGCTAAATTAGGAGATAATTGGTATCAAATAGGTAAAGTTACATATGTGATTAGTAAAATCTTTCAATTTAACATTTTAAAGGACATTTACTTAGTAATAAATATAAACAAAAACAAGATTTTACTTTGTCACAATAAACTATATAGGAGATTTGCCTAACATTACAATATTTATGTACATTTGTATATTTTCCCGACATATACCGATGATTTCATGATCGGGAATCTTCGGGGTGAGAGAGTATCAAGAGACAGGGGCACGAGATGATCATATGACCATAAACACGTTGATTTTAATCTTAATTGCCGACATTTAGCTGACTAAAACATGAGTGCAGTTAGGTGTCAAATGTGTATTGGACTGTAATATAAATGCAATTGGACACAAAGTGTATGTCCCATGCATCTCAAATTCAATACATAAGACTCAATGATATATAAATCAGGCTGAACTTTTCAAATATCAGATTCTCATGTAAAATTCTGTGTATCAATTCAAGTGATTATTCACAACAATAGAAGCTAACAGTCTCATTCAAAGACATCAATTACATGATAAAACATGTACCATAAGCCTCTGATATTTAGGGAAATACGCAATCTCAAGTAAATTCCAAACAAATTGTTTTCTGTTCTGTTGCATCTCTGTATATAGTGATTTATCAGGACATTTTGTTTTTATTTCTTTCTAATTCCATATGAAGACCCAACATTTAATGCTAAAAAAAAAAAAAAAACTCAAGGGACAATTAATTTCTCTATGATTATGATAACTCATGTTAGCCTTAAATGTTTCTTTATCTGGACACGTCTCCATGGTGATGAATAAAGTCGCTTTAAGTAAGAATAACTTTTCAGAATATGAATAGATTTTATGAGCAGTTCAAACGATATCACCAAACAGTACATTATAAAGTTAAGTGATGAACAAAATTAAATGTCAATATGCAAGTCTTTAGTTTATGGTTTACAGAGAGAGGGGTTGCGTTCTCAGAGACTGCTGTTAATACAACCCTACGTGATGCATGAGTTTAATTCTCAATATGCTTGTAGGGAAACAGTAAATATTAGTCAACAGCTGCAGGTATAGTTAAGATCATCATGTAAATAATCTATCTCAAGTCTGATTGAGATTTCTTTACTGTTACATAATGATACATGTATTTATCAAACTAAATAGATCAACAACCCCCGGCCTTATATCAACCAGTTTTATATTAATAATCATTATATGATCAAAGACAAAGAAATGACTTAATTGCAACACGGCATCTACTTTTACATTTTTTTCATAAACAAGACTTAGAAACTTTAACGAGGCGAATAAATCTGGTATTTCTTCTATAGCTCCTCCAATAACCAATACTGTAAGTTACATTAATTATTTATATCAGTTTGCTAAGACATGGAACTGGGAAAGGTCATCAGATGGTTTAGCTAGGTATCAAGATTACTCCAGGGTATAGAGATGTAAACGTCTTCAAATTGAATAGCATCATCTAAGAACAGATAAATTGGCAACGTGGACCAGACATGCACGTTTCGGGTACTTAACCCTCATCAGTGATCCTAAATCTAAACAATGTAATATGCCAAAAAAAGTATGAAAGTTACTATGTCGAAAAAGTAGCTGAGCTCAAGACAGTACCATGGGGAGACTTGAACAATTATAAGACAGTACCATGAGAAGACTAGGATAGCCACACGACAGTACCATGGAGAGACTAAAATAACCACAAGACAGTAGCATGGGGAGACTAGGATAGTACCAGACATTAACATTGGGAGACTAGGATAGTCACCAGACAGTACCATGGGGAGACTAGGATAGCAACAAGACAGTACTATGGAGAGACACTAGGATAGCCACAAGACAGTACAATGGGGAGACTACTGTCCTGTTCACTAATTCCAGAGCACCCTGTTTTCCCGATTTTCTCTAAAATTGATAATGTCATCTTCCAAAAAGATATCGGTTTTATCGTACTCCTTTAGTCGTAACAGAAAATACCATTGTTTTGACTTTACGTCAGTTACGTTAGAAATAGGACGAAAAATACAAAGTCTACGGGAATTTTCCATAGTAAAATCGCTGAAAATGTGTGACGTCGGAGGCTTTTTACTATTGTTGACACGGAGAACAATATGGCGGCGGCTTGAAATTAATATGGGAATTTCCCGTAGACATTTTATTTTTCAAATTACGGATTGAAGGCAGCTGATAAGGTAAGTTGAAGTTAATTTCCAGTTACGACTTAAGGCGGTCAATTCTCGGAAACAATGAATAATAGGAAAATTCATCAGACGACAGAATAAATTGCCAAAACAGGCTGCTCTGGAATTGGTGAACAATACAGTAGGACAGTCACCAGACAATACCTTGGAGAGACTAAAATAACCAAGAGACGTTATCATGGGGAGACTAGGATAGTAACCAGACAGTACCATGCGGAGACTAGGATAGTCACCAGACAGTACCACGAGAAGACTAAGATAGCCACAAAACAGTACCATGGAGGGACTAGGATATCCATAAGACAGTATGATGGGGAGACTAAGGTAACCCCAAGACAGTACAAGTTGGGAGACTAGACAAACACCAAGGCAATTAATGTGAATTAAGAGCTGCCAAGGCAACAAGTGACAAAAGCTATCAAAGATACTAGCTCTTGTCACTGCGGATGACATGACCAATCATCTGACAGCCTTCAAGAAAGCCAAAAAGAAGAGTGGGCAAATCTGATATCAAGTTTCTTTGTATAATAAGATTATCAATATTTTTAACAGTATTTCAATCAAATTAAATATATTGTTCTTTTTTAAAAAATTGAGATATTTATGAAATATTCAAAATAATTTGAGATGTCCATGAAACATTCAAAAAAAGCTTTTACTTATAGAATTGAAACCTTTTTTCAGAGAGTCTCCTCCACTACTGCATGACGTAGTTAAAAATAATAAACATATATAGTAATAAAAACTATTCATAGTAAATGTAGAATTTTGGATCATAGGATGGGCAAGAAAGATGTCATAATAGGATTGGACATGAAAAAATATTTTCTGAATATGAAAATAATGAACAAATAGACTGAAAAAAGGGGGAAAATGAATCGGCAAAACCTATATGTGTAACAGATATTTCCTACAGATAATTGAAATGAATTCAGTCATTTGGTGAATTACTGTGTAAAACATATTTATATCGGACTGAATAAAAAGGGGGAAAATGAATCGGCAAAACAGGTATATGTATAAAACAGATACTTCCTGCAAATAATTGAAATGAATTCAGTCATTTGGTGAATTACTGTGTAAAACATCATATCATTTGTGTAAGGTCCATGTTGCCAATAACAGATTAAAAATCATGCAATTTGTTTGGCTTAGCAGTTAGGTACAGAAAAGTGCATGATTGCCATGATGTTTGCTGTGTCTGTTGGTATATCTCCAATGTCTTTAACTTCCGGCTCTTTGATCTTCTGGTCATCGAAATCCAACTTCCTTTTGAAGGTAAACGATTTCCTTAATTCAATCGACGATGCTTTTGAAACTTGGATATCCAAACTTTCGTTGCTCCTTGACTGTACATATCTAAAGTTTTTCAACTTCATTGGCGTTTTGTTTTGTTCAGCATCAAGGAAAGTTATGTGCTTCTCTGCTACAAAAGATACCACCTGCACGTCTTTAAAATCGTTTGTAAAGTAGCATTGAAATACTTATTGTTATTTTTACTGATCTTGATAGGTGTAACATTCAGCAAATAGCCTTTTTCTGAAGTTGTCTCGCTGACATTCTCCATGCTCGCCATTTTTACACGTGACAAGCTTTGCGCGGTTTTGTTTCGGTGGGATCGAGGCTGAGTTACACTAGGGGAAGACCATTTGATTCTGAGGGGGGTGGGGGCCTGGCACTTTTTGGAAATAAATATTCTGACCTTGAAAAAGTTGAAAATAAATTATCTGATCCTCTGGGTAGTAGAAAATAAATATTCTGACCTTCACGTCCTCCAAATGAGTTAAATAAGATCCTGGCGATAATCACAACAGCACTCACAATAGAGTACAAAATTAAGCATCGACGGACCCCTAGCAAGCTAGAGGTGGGAGCAGGTGCCCGAGAGGAGTTGAATTAACAATACCTGAAATTCAAAAAAATAAAATGGCTTGCTTTGCTCGCCATATGCTAGAAAATTTTATGCTCGCTCCGCTCGCGCCCCAATCATATATCTTCATTAAACTATTTAGGCGTTTTCTTTCAAACATAGTATTAAACTGCATAATACCAAACATGTACAGTCTTCGAAATGCTACAATTATACATTGAAAACAAATCACTTCAGTATCGTATCCCTCCATTATGTACTGTTAGCACAGGACTTAAAAAAATATATCTTTGTTGTATACCAAAAGAAAATTATCATTCAATAAAACACCTCACAAATGAAACGTCTTTGCATGTATATGTTGATATAAATTATTGCATTAGTTCAAAATCTATTGATGAGTGGAATTATTGGTAGAACTTCGTACAATTCGTTACAATTACATAAATGGAGCATTGTTGATTTAATTATCATAATGTCATCTGAAATTTCCTATTCTGGTATTATAAAAGTTTAGCATCATTACGAATGATACAAATCACGGTGAAAATAAGGAGGCGAATCAGTGTAAAATGTAAGATATGAAACGAAACAAATAGAAAAAGGAAATGATGAAAAGTCAAATGTTTTTAAACATCACAAAGTTAGATGTTCTTTTGGTAGACAAGTGATTTACATTTTACATTTTCCGTCTGATTTTCTCCGAAATGTTGTCAAATATGTCAAATTTCATGCGGACACCAGAGAGAGTTTTACCATAAACTGCACCGTTATAATACCAAGCCTGGTCAATGTCTTCATGCCCTAGTAACCTGGTATTCTTGGCATTCTTAATGGTCGAGCGCTTTTTCAGCATAGACGATTCCGCATCAGTGTTTTTTAATTTTACAAGGACAGGTCTAGCTTCTCCGCTTTTCGTTATTGGGATACGGTGAATGGCTACTACATCGCTCTCTTTTAATTCAACACTTACGATTTCTTTCAAGGTATTCTGGATTTGAGTTAGAACAGGCTCCTCACTCTCGACAATACCGTGAATTTTTATATTATTCTTCCTAGAATACTGTTCATTGTAATTTGCCAATTTCTTTGCATCTTTAGCCACTCTACCCATTTCACTTAGTTCGTTCTAAACTCGTATAGCTCTTTCCCTATCTGCCAGTTTTGTTGTTTAATTTTTGGTCGACCATCTAAACCTCAAATGTGATAACCTAAAATGTAATATTTTTTTCAAGAGAACCATGGACATAAATCGTGAGATCTGTTTGTTTGCTTGTCTATCCGTACACCCTGTGTACATGTAAGGCTATGTTACTCTCCATTTCTCCTTTTTGGATGATGTTTGTTAAAATATCTTGAAGCAAATAGAGAATGACACGACCTTATACACAGAGAAACCTACGGATAGACAAACTTTAAATTTCTAAGGTCGTCTTGGAAAGGGCCAGGGGCGGTAAGGGGGTATCTAGGCCCAAAATCGTTGCTAATTCCAAAGATTTAAAAATATTGAAATTGAAACTAAAATTCGTAAAAGGAAGCTTGTCTTTAATAGATTCATCATGAAAAATGTTTAATTTCATTTTTTCGTTAGAGTTAACCCCCTTTGAAATCACCTATGAAACCGGAAATGAACAAAAAATCAATATATTTTCACATTTAATAGCAAAATTAGACTTGGCCACATCAAAGCAACAAGTTCATATTTTTTCTGTATATCCGTATAAGTATTTTGTAAATGCTGTGAAAGTATGAATCTGTTGTTTTCATGTGGCCACATAGAAAACGGAAGGAAATCAATGACTGTTACCATACGAGCGGGTCGTTTTTGAAACAGAAAAACATCTTTTAACTTCAATAAAACAAGAATTATTTGAGTAAAATCGATACAATTCAATAGATTTTGTTTTGTTGTTATTGATGATATTAATTATTTCTTCCCACATGCACGAAATTAAATAATACAGACAAAAATGTCTTTCAAAAGTTCATTATCCTCGTAACGTAACGGATATTCTGGACGACAGAATGACGTCATACTGAATATATGACGTCATATATGTTCGCGACTTTGATATTGCTTGTATTTTGACAAAAAAAAAATTAAAGTCAAAGTGATAATTTCATATGCATATTGAATCGAAATGACAGAGTATCTAAATGGGTACATTTATTAAATATGTCAAACTTCAAGCCAGTATCAACGTATAAAAATATTTTAAAATAAAAAAACCATGAACATTGAACAAACGAACAATAAACAAGAAAAATGAGAAAAACTAAACAAACAACACCCCCATCACACACGAAAATCAACCAATATAACCCTCCGTTAAAAAATATATTCATGTCATACCAAATTGAGAAATGAAGGCCATGTAACACAGATACCACCGCGTATGATTTGCCGTCCACGAGATGTACGTATTTTTGCAAATTCAGGGGAAAAATATCTGCCGTGTCTCATTTTCGACTGAGAAAAATCTTTTATTTATATCAATATTAAGGAAAATTGTATGTACACAATACTCGCAGAGTGTCCTTTACCGTGAAATGACGCGCAGTGTCCATCTGGACAATTTTCGTTAATATTGATAGCAAATTTTCTATAAACATTTTCAATGAAATAAAAAAAAAAAAAAGAATCATCATCTAAATTCGGGACGATTTATTTGAACATATATTGATAATTACAGTCAACATAAAATCAGGGCGTTTAGAAAGAAGGAAAACGTACATACCGAAAAATTCAGCTCCCTTTATTTCGTAATCTATCTAGTTAGAGCTGAATTTAAATAAGACTGTAAAATAATGCAAGCAATACAGTAGATATTATTGAGTGCTAAACTGGAAGGTATTATAGGTGGCGCTATAATAAACAATTTTATGTTTAGATTATTGATATCCGCATACTGTTGAATTTCTAAATCGATCCCATTCTATGTAAAAACAACGTGACTGGTGTAATTAAGTACCAGTCTTCGTAAGAATCATGCAAAAAGTGATACACCCTTTGTCACAGATTTTCAAAATTCTTATGTCATGCTGTTGATTATGTTGAGTTATGATAAAATACAAAATTCATTTCGTCAATGTGTCCCCCGTTGCTAAGATACAGAGGTTACTTACTTACAGGGTCATTGCGATCGAAAATGATGATTTGATACATGTGAAATTACCATAGTTTGAGGTCCTAAAAGAAGCTGTTCTTAATTGAAATTAAAATTGAAACTTATGTAAGACTATAAAGTAAGAGTCTAGTTTCATACTTAAAAAGAAATGTTTCATACAACATTCATATTTAAAGTTGGTTGCTAGGTGATAAGTTCCCTAGCAACAGCGATTTGCTCAACACATAAAAATACAAGTATTTTAATTCAAAAAATAAATATCCTTCCTCGATGCTTTTGAAATGATTTTATCAACAAGAAATAAAACAACATTAACACAACAAAATATGAAAAAATCACCAGATACACATGGGTTAGATTTCTGACAATTTGAGGCTAAAATTGGACTATTTTTTATTTTTCTCCAAAATGATCATATTTCTCTTTTCGATATGACTTGTTCCTTTCATCTTTTGTTTGATGATTGATAAAAAGATTGAATATGAGAAGAAAGCTATTTTGCTCAGAAATATATTTAAGTTAAATGATTCTGTAACAAAAGCAAAAATACCTTAGCAACGAAATATATTCCTTGGCAACCGTTCAGAAATTGTCAAATTTTTTGCTTCAATCAATATCTAATTGATATCTGAGTCAGAGCAATGCAGAATTATGGACAAATCTGATTTGTAAAACCTATGACAAAATATTCTGTACAGTTATCATATGAAACATGCAGAAATCCCATAGCAACGACCTTAATCCCATAGCAACTGTTCGATTTTATTCCCGTGGGTCATGTATTTTTTCAGAATAAAGAGCACAAGACAATCTTACTTTGTTGCAGCAAAGTACGGATACAATTCACAAACTTTCATAAATGAGTTCAAGGGGTTTGGTAGTTCTGAATACCATAGAAACGATTTTAATATTCCGTAGCAACCATTGCATTTGTCTCATTTACTGAGTTACGAAGCAGTTCTATGTATCATGCCTTATAACTTTATCATGTGTAATGATGGACGAGGTACTAGTACATGTATGTGCATATTTAATAGCATATCTTCCTTAGTTAATGTATCCATGGCAACATATATTAATTAAGCCCTTGAAATCAAAGATATTAAAGGGAGCATATATGCAGTTGTTAATGTGTTCGTTTGTTAAAGCTCTCTCCTTTATGGCTCAAGGGATACAGCCAAGGTTAGAGATTTTGAATAGAGTTTTCAAAAGTACATGTACGCCAAAGTCAAGGTCACAAGTTCAGTAGGTCGTGGCTTCAGTAATGACGCCTAGGGTATATCATGACCTTTCCGAACTTTCGCCCTGGCGAGCTAAATTGATTAAACAATGCTAAGGCAAAACAAGTCACATTTCGAAGTTTTTTTTAACCCTGCTAACTTGATATCACAAACGTTTCAGTAGCCTCCCTTAGACAAGAATTTCTTAGAAATCTCCATGCTGAAGATTTCTGATCTTCATAACTATTAACTTACAATATCTTGTAATATGCCCATGCTGGGCAAGTCAATCCAGTTGCTCAAAGGTGGAGCCCTCGATTAGCATTCGGGATGACCCTGGTTCGAGTCTGTAGGAGGGTGTATTTTCAGTATTTCATTTGAAGGAAGGCACATGCGCTTTTTGCATTACCCACATACATAAGCATACATGTACGTGTACAAGTAAAGGATGGCTGCAAATAGCTTCCAAATTGTCAAAAATTTGAACGGTGCCCTCCTAATATTAGTTCCTACGTGTACGGGTATGTCTAGTGTACAAGTTGAATTACACGTTACTGTTGTTGAGATTTCTTTTCAAAGACCACTACGCGTACTTGTAAAATCTTAGTGAACTTGGGATGACTTTAGGACAGGTTAAATTCAAAACGACGGTTCGGTAATTTTTTTCTTGGGATGGAAACTTGAAATAAATATGAATTGATTGTTATCCATTTTATACTATTTTATAAAATTAAGCTGATGAAATATCATGAAGTAAAGACGTACGTGTATATCGCACTTTACACGTTCACTGGCGACGTTAGTGTAACTTGTAAAGCAAATGACATCAAACGCAATAAATGATGACGTCACAATAACACAACAGAATACAAGTACACGTAACACGTAGGAAATATCAACCTCTGTATTGTCTCTGATATCTTAATTATTTTAGAAAATGATAATGATTTTTATCCAAAAAAATATCCTAAAACATGAAACGTGTGACATAACCTGAATACTCACCTATTATGAAAATTGGGTGTAACCAAAATTTTGTAACAATACTTGGAATACAAGGGGCTTTTTGCAAAGATTACTTGTCATGATCTCTCCATTTCCATGAAACCATACTTCAATCTAATCCCAATAGTGTATACATGTATATGGAATCCGCAGGAAATCGTTGTAGTTTATTGAAGGGCTGTAGCATTTTGATGGTGTTATGGGTCAGAATACCCCAAAACGCCAGCAAAAATCAGACAAAGAAAGAATATAAATTTACAAGTTTAATTATGTACAAAATATATATATTTACAATGATTACAACTTACAATACAATGTCCGGATCAAAGTGTCCGTGTCGGTCCACAAAGTCTATCGAATGTGTGGTTTCCGGTAATCACAAACGTTCTCGAAAGATCGGTGTCCAAACGTTGTTAAATGGATTAAAGTCTCAACAAATAAAGTGTCCCAGTATATCAGAATAGATGTATGAATCGTGTCTACGAATGTGTACGAATGCCCCTTAACACAGTTCCTCAGAGGTATTTATACTTAATAACAATGAATTTACCAGAAGCCTCTAGAACAATGACTCATTACAAATGATTAACAATAGAGTAAATTCTAGAAATCACAGTCATGTGATGACAATGATGTAACAAAGAACAAACTGGAATATTCTCTAATGAAATAAACATGACATAGTAAAATCTAGAAAGAATTGTGAAATCATTAAATAACATGACTAAGTACATGTGCACCTACACATGAAGTAAAACTAAAGTAATACATGACCCACAACACCTCCCCCCTTAAAAAAAGTTTGAATGTCAATGAAAACTTAGCTGGTAAATTCTGCAAAAATCACTCATGAAACTCTCGATAGTGCATCTGCAATCACATTGTCTTTGCCCTTGATATGGTTAATAATGATATTGTACTCTTGCAACAATAAACTCCACCTTGTAAGTCTTTGATTCTTGTTTGACATTTTGTGCAAAAATGTGAGAGGGTTGTGGTCAGTATATACAAGAATGGGATGTAAAGTAACATTCAAATAAACATCAAAATGTTGTAAAGCTAACAATAATGCAAGACACTCTTTTTCAATAGTAGAGTAATTCTTTTGACATTTTGTCAATTTCTTTGAAAAATAACAAACAACTCTATCTACACCATCATCATTTTCTTGAAACAAAGCCGCCCCGATTCCTACGTCACTAGCATCAACAGTAAGCTTAAATTGCTTATCAAAATTTGGAGCTGACAGGACAGGACTATTCATAAGAACACATTTGATTTTCTTAAAAGATTCGTCACAGTCATTGGTCCATGCAAAATTCACTTTCTTTTGTAACAGATTGGTAAGTGGACCAACAACTGACGAGAAATTTGGACAAAATTTTCTGTAAAATCCTGCCATTCCCAAAAATCTCATTATCTCTTTCTTATTGGTAGGAATCGGGAACTTTGAAATAGCTTCAACTTTGGCCATGATATGAGTAACAAAACCTTGACCTACTTTGTGACCCAAATATTCTACAGTTGCATGACAAAATTCACTTTTCGCAAGGTTCACTGTGAGGTTTGCTTTCGCCAGTATGTCGAAGAAGGTACTCATGATTCGGAGATGATCATCCCAGGTGTCGCTGTAGATGATGACGTCATCGATGTACGCCTCGCATCCTTCGAGATGATTTAGGAGCGAATGAATCATCCTCTGGAATGTGGCTGGTGCGTTTTTCATACCAAAGGGCATTAGTTTATATTGGTACAGCCCATCTGGAGTCGCAAATGCCGATATTTCTCTGGCTCTCTCGGTAAGCGGGACCTGCCAATAGCCTTTAAGCAAGTCAAATTTACTGACAAATTTTGCACTGCCAATTTTATCTATACAGTCATCGATTCGTGGGATCGGATAAGAGTCAGTTTTGGTGACTGAATTGACTTTTCTAAAGTCCGTACACAATCGGTAAGTTCCGTCTGGCTTCGGAACAAGAATACATGGGGAACTCCAATCACTATTGCTGGGTTCAATAATGTCATTTTCAAGCATGTATTGAATTTCTTTCCGCATGTATTGAAGTTTTATCGGGTTTAACCGATAGGGATGCTGTTTGATAGGTGACGCATCACCTACAATGACGTCATGATGAGATGCATTCGTCTTTTTTGGAACGTCCGGAAAGATGGTCGTATATTCCCGCATTAATTGGTGCACTTCCTCTTTTTGATGCACGGTCAGATGTCCGAGTTTCACTTCCGGCTTTGTCAGAATTTCAGAATTCTTTAAACGGACACTTTGAGCGAAGTCTTTTTCGACAGTCTCTTCATTACATTCAGGTTCAATACAATTTTCTAATGTATTTACATTGGCCAAAGTGGAAACTGGTTGTACAAAATTTCGGTCACTTCTATCAAAATACTCTTTCAACATGTTAACATGACACACTCTTTTTTCTTTTCGCCGACCTGGTGTCTTAACCACATAGTTAACATCACTAATTTTACTCTCAATCTCATAAGGACCGAAATATCTAGCTTGCAAAGGATGACCAGGGATAGGCAAAAAGACAAGAACGTTATCGCCTGGTTTAAAAACTCTGTTTCTAGCATCTTTGTCATACCATGTTTTCATTTTCATTTGAGATGTTTTGAGATTTTCTTGAGCCAATTTGCAAGCATTATATAATTTCTCTTTGAAATTAGACACGTAGTCTAAGAGATTCAAATCGCTAGTCTCAGTCAACCATTTTTCCTTCAACAACTTCAATGGCCCCCTGACCGTATGCCCAAAAACTAGCTCAAAGGGACTGAACCCCAGGGACTCCTGAACCGCTTCTCGTGCCGCAAACAACACGAGGTGAACCCCTTCATCCCAGTCTTTTCCATACTGGTGACAATATGTTTTCATCATAGTTTTAAGGGTTTGATGAAAGCGTTCAAGTGCCCCCTGGGACTCAGGATGGTACGCAGAAGACTTATACTGCCTGATACCTAGCTCATGCATAACCTGCTGAAACAATCCTGACATAAAATTCGAACCCTGATCTGACTGAATAGCCTTGGGAGCACCTACGAAACTGAAAAACTTTGTAAGGGCCTTAACTATGGTCTTTGCCTTAATATTCCTAAGAGGTATGGCTTCAGGAAACCTAGTCGAAGTACACATAATTGTCAGTAAGTACTGATTCCCTGACCTAGTCCTAGGCAAAGGACCTACACAATCAACTAACACCCTACTAAAAGGTTCCTCAAAGGCTGGAATGGGTTGGAGGGGAGCAGGTGGTATAACTTGATTGGGTTTACCTACCATCTGACAACTATGACAAGACTTACAAAACTCAGACACATCTTTTCTCAACTTAGGCCAGTAAAAGTGACTTAAAATCCTATTATAAGTCTTATTGACACCTAAATGACCTGCCATGGGTGTGTCGTGAGCTAAACTCATGATGTCCCCGCGATACGCTACTGGAACCACTATCTGGTGAACGACCCGCCACACTTCATTAGGGGGTGCATCGGGTGGTCTCCATTTCCGCATAAGGATGCCATCTTGTATGTAGAAGCACTCTCCGACTTTGTCCGCTTCTTCTTGGGGAAGGGCCCTCTTGCTTAATCGGATGATCTCCGGATCTTTAGTTTGCTCGGAGAGGAGCTGCTCATGGCTTAAGGCATCTGTATCTCTGTCTAATGGCGGATGGGAATCATCACCAGGTACTGTCGGAGACTTGTCAACATGAAGTGGTACTGGCGTCTCAGGTACGCTGTCATAAATGGTAGACATGAATGTGTCAGAAAGGTCTATATTTTCGGAGGGATAGTCCTCGTTAAGTGCAGAAGTACTCTCAGCCTCTTTTAGTCTGTTCCTGGCCATCGCCCTGGTAACTGCGCAGGCTGGGTACAAGTCGTCGTCTTCGTCATCGGACACGACATCGGACGTGATTTTCTCACAAACAATCGGATCGGCTACAACTTTGCCGCCAGCTAAATCGTTGCCAAGCAACAAGGAAACGCCTTGAACGGGAAGAGTAGGTCGAACACCTACGATAACAGGTCCAGTAATTAAGTCTGACTTTAAATAAATTTTATGAAGGGGAACATCAATGACGCCTAGCTCCACACCCTGTAATAAAACTGACCTACCAGTAAAAGTGTGCTCAGACAAAGGCAATGAACCCTCTAACAATAAAGTCTGGGCAGCACCAGTATCTCTCAAAATCTGAACAGGCAACGCTTCGCTAGAATCACTGAGTGAAACAAATCCCTGTGACAAAAAGGGCTTATAATGATCCTCCACAAAATCATCAGAACTGGACTTAGAACCCTGAATCTCAGGAGTGTCAGAACAAATCGAATCTAAGGCTTTCCTATCATTTCTAACAGACGCACAGGCCTGTGACTTAAGTTCTTTTTCCTTCTTAAGCTTCAAACACTCACCAATAACATGACCTTTTTTCTTACAATAATTGCATGTAGGAAGCGACCCCACCCCTGGGGATGCCTCAGAACGCTCGGACCTAGGTCCGGACGTAGAACCACCTTGAGATGGTGACTGGGAACTAATGGACGACTGAGACTCTTGTAAATTTTTCTTTGGAACATCTGACGTTTTTGCGCTATCGCTAGATTGAGTTTTTGACACAAAATTTTTCTTATGAGTGAGAGCATACGTATCAGACAAAACAGCAGCTTCTTCAAGAGTTTTAACATTTTTGTCTTCCAAATGAGTTCTTAAATCTTGATGTACACACTCTTTGAACTCTTCTATCAGAATGATCTGACGCAAATTGTCAAATGAATTGGGAATTTTCTTAGATCGAAACCACTGATCAAATAAATCTTCTTTTTCTCGAGCAAATTCAACAAATGTTTGATTTTCAAACTTTTTGTACTTTCTAAACTTTTGTCTGTACGCCTCAGGTACTAACTGATATGCTCTCAAAATCGTGTCCTTGACCTTGTCATAGTCTGAACTCTCAGCAATACTGAGCGCCGAGTACACTTCAGCCGCTTTGCCAATAAGTACGCTTTGTAACAAAGTTGGCCAAAAATCACGTGGCCACTTCAGATTGGCCGCGATTTTCTCAAAATGTGGAAAATATTTGTCCACGGACTTTTCTTGAAATTTTGGTACTAATCGGATGTTTTTGGCGGCGTCGAATTCAGACTTGACAAGCGAAGGAACAGGATTTTCCTTAGCGCTTTTCTCTAACTTTAACTTTTCTAACTCAAACTGGAGTTCTTTCTCGTGCATACGTTCCTGTTTCTCTCTTTCTTCCTTTTCTCTTTCAAATTGTCTTATTTTTTCTTCTTTTTCAAATTGTCTTTCTTTTTCTTCTCTTTCAAATTGTCTTTCTTTTTCTTCTTTTTCAAATTGTAATTGTATTTTCATTTTCTCTAATTCAAACTCATATTTTGACATTTTGGTTTCGCTTGAAACAGGTTCAACAGGAAAATCGTATGACGAAAAGATTTCCTTAGCTAAAAGCTCTTTAGCCACAATATTTCTAATTTCTTGTTTTCTCATAGAAGATTTTACATCTAACTTCAAGTGAAGACCTAAACCAATCAAATCATCTTTCTTCAATGATTCGAACTCTTGTACAGTCGGCGATTTCAAAAATTCAGTGACCGAAAATACCATGATTGATTTTTGCTGGCAAAAGTTTGGAGAATTTTCCTTTTTTCAAAAAACGAACTTTTACGTAAAAATGCAAATATGCAGAGATTACGATCCCGGACGAGCCCCCAATTCTGTTATGGGTCAGAATACCCCAAAACGCCAGCAAAAATCAGACAAAGAAAGAATATAAATTTACAAGTTTAATTATGTACAAAATATATATATTTACAATGATTACAACTTACAATACAATGTCCGGATCAAAGTGTCCGTGTCGGTCCACAAAGTCTATCGAATGTGTGGTTTCCGGTAATCACAAACGTTCTCGAAAGATCGGTGTCCAAACGTTGTTAAATGGATTAAAGTCTCAACAAATAAAGTGTCCCAGTATATCAGAATAGATGAATGAATCGTGTCTACGAATGTGTACGAATGCCCCTTAACACAGTTCCTCAGAGGTATTTATACTTAATAACAATGAATTTACCAGAAGCCTCTAGAACAATGACTCATTACAAATGATTAACAATAGAGTAAATTCTAGAAATCACAGTCATGTGATGACAATGATGTAACAAAGAACAAACTGGAATATTCTCTAATGAAATAAACATGACATAGTAAAATCTAGAAAGAATTGTGAAATCATTAAATAACATGACTAAGTACATGTGCACCTACACATGAAGTAAAACTAAAGTAATACATGACCCACAACACCTCCCCCCTTAAAAAAAGTTTGAATGTCAATGAAAACTTAGCTGGTAAATTCTGCAAAAATCACTCATGAAACTCTCGATAGTGCATCTGCAATCACATTGTCTTTGCCCTTGATATGGTTAATAATGATATTGTACTCTTGCAACAATAAACTCCACCTTGTAAGTCTTTGATTCTTGTTTGACATTTTGTGCAAAAATGTGAGAGGGTTGTGGTCAGTATATACAAGAATGGGATGTAAAGTAACATTCAAATAAACATCAAAATGTTGTAAAGCTAACAATAATGCAAGACACTCTTTTTCAATAGTAGAGTAATTCTTTTGACATTTTGTCAATTTCTTTGAAAAATAACAAACAACTCTATCTACACCATCATCATTTTCTTGAAACAAAGCCGCCCCGATTCCTACGTCACTAGCATCAACAGTAAGCTTAAATTGCTTATCAAAATTTGGAGCTGACAGGACAGGACTATTCATAAGAACACATTTGATTTTCTTAAAAGATTCGTCACAGTCATTGGTCCATGCAAAATTCACTTTCTTTTGTAACAGATTGGTAAGTGGACCAACAACTGACGAGAAATTTGGACAAAATTTTCTGTAAAATCCTGCCATTCCCAAAAATCTCATTATCTCTTTCTTATTGGTAGGAATCGGGAACTTTGAAATAGCTTCAACTTGGGCCATGATATGAGTAACAAAACCTTGACCTACTTTGTGACCCAAATATTCTACAGTTGCATGACAAAATTCACTTTTCGCAAGGTTCACTGTGAGGTTTGCTTTCGCCAGTATGTCGAAGAAGGTACTCATGATTCGGAGATGATCATCCCAGGTGTCGCTGTAGATGATGACGTCATCGATGTACGCCTCGCATCCTTCGAGATGATTTAGGAGCGAATGAATCATCCTCTGGAATGTGGCTGGTGCGTTTTTCATACCAAAGGGCATTAGTTTATGTTGGTACAGCCCATCTGGAGTCGCAAATGCCGATATTTCTCTGGCTCTCTCGGTAAGCGGGACCTGCCAATAGCCTTTAAGCAAGTCAAATTTACTGACAAATTTTGCACTGCCAATTTTATCTATACAGTCATCGATTCGTGGGATCGGATAAGAGTCAGTTTTGGTGACTGAATTGACTTTTCTAAAGTCCGTACACAATCGGTAAGTTCCGTCTGGCTTCGGAACAAGAATACATGGGGAACTCCAATCACTATTGCTGGGTTCAATAATGTCATTTTCAAGCATGTATTGAATTTCTTTCCGCATGTATTGAAGTTTTATCGGGTTTAACCGATAGGGATGCTGTTTGATAGGTGACGCATCACCTACAATGACGTCATGATGAGATGCATTCGTCTTTTTTGGAACGTCCGGAAAGATGGTCGTATATTCCCGCATTAATTGGTGCACTTCCTCTTTTTGATGCACGGTCAGATGTCCGAGTTTCACTTCCGGCTTTGTCAGAATTTCAGAATTCTTTAAACGGACACTTTGAGCGAAGTCTTTTTCGACAGTCTCTTCATTACATTCAGGTTCAATACAATTTTCTAATGTATTTACATTGGCCAAAGTGGAAACTGGTTGTACAAAATTTCGGTCACTTCTATCAAAATACTCTTTCAACATGTTAACATGACACACTCTTTTTTCTTTTCGCCGACCTGGTGTCTTAACCACATAGTTAACATCACTAATTTTACTCTCAATCTCATAAGGACCGAAATATCTAGCTTGCAAAGGATGACCAGGGATAGGCAAAAAGACAAGAACGTTATCGCCTGGTTTAAAAACTCTGTTTCTAGCATCTTTGTCATACCATGTTTTCATTTTCATTTGAGATGTTTTGAGATTTTCTTGAGCCAATTTGCAAGCATTATATAATTTCTCTTTGAAATTAGACACGTAGTCTAAGAGATTCAAATCGCTAGTCTCAGTCAACCATTTTTCCTTCAACAACTTCAATGGCCCCCTGACCGTATGCCCAAAAACTAGCTCAAAGGGACTGAACCCCAGGGACTCCTGAACCGCTTCTCGTGCCGCAAACAACACGAGGTGAACCCCTTCATCCAAGTCTTTTCCATACTGGTGACAATATGTTTTCATCATAGTTTTAAGGGTTTGATGAAAGCGTTCAAGTGCCCCCTGGGACTCAGGATGGTACGCAGAAGACTTGTACTGCCTGATACCTAGCTCATGCATAACCTGCTGAAACAATCCTGACATAAAATTCGAACCCTGATCTGACTGAATAGCCTTGGGAGCACCTACGAAACTAAAAAACTTTGTAAGGGCCTTAACTATGGTCTTTGCCTTAATATTCCTAAGAGGTATGGCTTCAGGAAACCTAGTCGAAGTACACATAATTGTCAGTAAGTACTGATTCCCTGACCTAGTCCTAGGCAAAGGACCTACACAATCAACTAACACCCTACTAAAAGGTTCCTCAAAGGCTGGAATGGGTTGGAGGGGAGCAGGTGGTATAACTTGATTGGGTTTACCTACCATCTGACAACTATGACAAGACTTACAAAACTCAGACACATCTTTTCTCAACTTAGGCCAGTAAAAGTGACTTAAAATCCTATTATAAGTCTTATTGACACCTAAATGACCTGCCATGGGTGTGTCGTGAGCTAAACTCATGATGTCCCCGCGATACGCTACTGGAACCACTATCTGGTGAACGACCCGCCACACTTCATTAGGGGGTGCATCGGGTGGTCTCCATTTCCGCATAAGGATGCCATCTTGTATGTAGAAGCACTCTCCGACTTTGTCCGCTTCTTCTTGGGGAAGGGCCCTCTTGCTTAATCGGATGATCTCCGGATCTTTAGTTTGCTCGGAGAGGAGCTGCTCATGGCTTAAGGCATCTGTATCTCTGTCTAATGGCGGATGGGAATCATCACCAGGTACTGTCGGAGACTTGTCAACATGAAGTGGTACTGGCGTCTCAGGTACGCTGTCATAAATGGTAGACATGAATGTGTCAGAAAGGTCTATATTTTCGGAGGGATAGTCCTCGTTAAGTGCAGAAGTACTCTCAGCCTCTTTTAGTCTGTTCCTGGCCATCGCCCTGGTAACTGCGCAGGCTGGGTACAAGTCGTCGTCTTCGTCATCGGACACGACATCGGACGTGATTTTCTCACAAACAATCGGATCGGCTACAACTTTGCCGCCAGCTAAATCGTTGCCAAGCAACAAGGAAACGCCTTGAACGGGAAGAGTAGGTCGAACACCTACGATAACAGGTCCAGTAATTAAGTCTGACTTTAAATAAATTTTATGAAGGGGAACATCAATGACGCCTAGCTCCACACCCTACAATAAAACTGACCTACCAGTAAAAGTGTGCTCAGACAAAGGCAATGAACCCTCTAACAATAAAGTCTGGGCAGCACCAGTATCTCTCAAAATCTGAACAGGCAACGCTTCGCTAGAATCACTGAGTGAAACAAATCCCTGTGACAAAAAGGGCTTATAATGATCCTCCACAAAATCATCAGAACTGGACTTAGAACCCTGAATCTCAGGAGTGTCAGAACAAATCGAATCTAAGGCTTTCCTATCATTTCTAACAGACGCACAGGCCTGTGACTTAAGTTCTTTTTCCTTCTTAAGCTTCAAACACTCACCAATAACATGACCTTTTTTCTTACAATAATTGCATGTAGGAAGCGACCCCACCCCTGGGGATGCCTCAGAACGCTCGGACCTAGGTCCGGACGTAGAACCACCTTGAGATGGTGACTGGGAACTAATGGACGACTGAGACTCTTGTAAATTTTTCTTTGGAACATCTGACGTTTTTGCGCTATCGCTAGATTGAGTTTTTGACACAAAATTTTTCTTATGAGTGAGAGCATACGTATCAGACAAAACAGCAGCTTCTTCAAGAGTTTTAACATTTTTGTCTTCCAAATGAGTTCTTAAATCTTGATGTACACACTCTTTGAACTCTTCTATCAGAATGATCTGACGCAAATTGTCAAATGAATTGGGAATTTTCTTAGATCGAAACCACTGATCAAATAAATCTTCTTTTTCTCGAGCAAATTCAACAAATGTTTGATTTTCAAACTTTTTGTACTTTCTAAACTTTTGTCTGTACGCCTCAGGTACTAACTGATATGCTCTCAAAATCGTGTCCTTGACCTTGTCATAGTCTGAACTCTCAGCAATACTGAGCGCCGAGTACACTTCAGCCGCTTTGCCAATAAGTACGCTTTGTAACAAAGTTGGCCAAAAATCACGTGGCCACTTCAGATTGGCCGCGATTTTCTCAAAATGTGGAAAATATTTGTCCACGGACTTTTCTTGAAATTTTGGTACTAATCGGATGTTTTTGGCGGCGTCGAATTCAGACTTGACAAGCGAAGGAACAGGATTTTCCTTAGCGCTTTTCTCTAACTTTAACTTTTCTAACTCAAACTGGAGTTCTTTCTCGTGCATACGTTCCTGTTTCTCTCTTTCTTCCTTTTCTCTTTCAAATTGTCTTATTTTTTCTTCTTTTTCAAATTGTCTTTCTTTTTCTTCTCTTTCAAATTGTCTTTCTTTTTCTTCTTTTTCAAATTGTAATTGTATTTTCATTTTCTCTAATTCAAACTCATATTTTGACATTTTGGTTTCGCTTGAAACAGGTTCAACAGGAAAATCGTATGACGAAAAGATTTCCTTAGCTAAAAGCTCTTTAGCCACAATATTTCTAATTTCTTGTTTTCTCATAGAAGATTTTACATCTAACTTCAAGTGAAGACCTAAACCAATCAAATCATCTTTCTTCAATGATTCGAACTCTTGTACAGTCGGCGATTTCAAAAATTCAGTGACCGAAAATACCATGATTGATTTTTGCTGGCAAAAGTTTGGAGAATTTTCCTTTTTTCAAAAAACGAACTTTTACGTAAAAATGCAAATATGCAGAGATTACGATCCCGGACGAGCCCCCAATTCTGTTATGGGTCAGAATACCCCAAAACGCCAGCAAAAATCAGACAAAGAAAGAATATAAATTTACAAGTTTAATTATGTACAAAATATATATATTTACAATGATTACAACTTACAATACAATGTCCGGATCAAAGTGTCCGTGTCGGTCCACAAAGTCTATCGAATGTGTGGTTTCCGGTAATCACAAACGTTCTCGAAAGATCGGTGTCCAAACGTTGTTAAATGGATTAAAGTCTCAACAAATAAAGTGTCCCAGTATATCAGAATAGATGAATGAATCGTGTCTACGAATGTGTACGAATGCCCCTTAACACAGTTCCTCAGAGGTATTTATACTTAATAACAATGAATTTACCAGAAGCCTCTAGAACAATGACTCATTACAAATGATTAACAATAGAGTAAATTCTAGAAATCACAGTCATGTGATGACAATGATGTAACAAAGAACAAACTGGAATATTCTCTAATGAAATAAACATGACATAGTAAAATCTAGAAAGAATTGTGAAATCATTAAATAACATGACTAAGTACATGTGCACCTACACATGAAGTAAAACTAAAGTAATACATGACCCACAACACCTCCCCCCTTAAAAAAAGTTTGAATGTCAATGAAAACTTAGCTGGTAAATTCTGCAAAAATCACTCATGAAACTCTCGATAGTGCATCTGCAATCACATTGTCTTTGCCCTTGATATGGTTAATAATGATATTGTACTCTTGCAACAATAAACTCCACCTTGTAAGTCTTTGATTCTTGTTTGACATTTTGTGCAAAAATGTGAGAGGGTTGTGGTCAGTATATACAAGAATGGGATGTAAAGTAACATTCAAATAAACATCAAAATGTTGTAAAGCTAACAATAATGCAAGACACTCTTTTTCAATAGTAGAGTAATTCTTTTGACATTTTGTCAATTTCTTTGAAAAATAACAAACAACTCTATCTACACCATCATCATTTTCTTGAAACAAAGCCGCCCCGATTCCTACGTCACTAGCATCAACAGTAAGCTTAAATTGCTTATCAAAATTTGGAGCTGACAGGACAGGACTATTCATAAGAACACATTTGATTTTCTTAAAAGATTCGTCACAGTCATTGGTCCATGCAAAATTCACTTTCTTTTGTAACAGATTGGTAAGTGGACCAACAACTGACGAGAAATTTGGACAAAATTTTCTGTAAAATCCTGCCATTCCCAAAAATCTCATTATCTCTTTCTTATTGGTAGGAATCGGGAACTTTGAAATAGCTTCAACTTTGGCCATGATATGAGTAACAAAACCTTGACCTACTTTGTGACCCAAATATTCTACAGTTGCATGACAAAATTCACTTTTCGCAAGGTTCACTGTGAGGTTTGCTTTCGCCAGTATGTCGAAGAAGGTACTCATGATTCGGAGATGATCATCCCAGGTGTCGCTGTAGATGATGACGTCATCGATGTACGCCTCGCATCCTTCGAGATGATTTAGGAGCGAATGAATCATCCTCTGGAATGTGGCTGGTGCGTTTTTCATACCAAAGGGCATTAGTTTATATTGGTACAGCCCATCTGGAGTCGCAAATGCCGATATTTCTCTGGCTCTCTCGGTAAGCGGGACCTGCCAATAGCCTTTAAGCAAGTCAAATTTACTGACAAATTTTGCACTGCCAATTTTATCTATACAGTCATCGATTCGTGGGATCGGATAAGAGTCAGTTTTGGTGACTGAATTGACTTTTCTAAAGTCCGTACACAATCGGTAAGTTCCGTCTGGCTTCGGAACAAGAATACATGGGGAACTCCAATCACTATTGCTGGGTTCAATAATGTCATTTTCAAGCATGTATTGAATTTCTTTCCGCATGTATTGAAGTTTTATCGGGTTTAACCGATAGGGATGCTGTTTGATAGGTGACGCATCACCTACAATGACGTCATGATGAGATGCATTCGTCTTTTTTGGAACGTCCGGAAAGATGGTCGTATATTCCCGCATTAATTGGTGCACTTCCTCTTTTTGATGCACGGTCAGATGTCCGAGTTTCACTTCCGGCTTTGTCAGAATTTCAGAATTCTTTAAACGGACACTTTGAGCGAAGTCTTTTTCGACAGTCTCTTCATTACATTCAGGTTCAATACAATTTTCTAATGTATTTACATTGGCCAAAGTGGAAACTGGTTGTACAAAATTTCGGTCACTTCTATCAAAATACTCTTTCAACATGTTAACATGACACACTCTTTTTTCTTTTCGCCGACCTGGTGTCTTAACCACATAGTTAACATCACTAATTTTACTCTCAATCTCATAAGGACCGAAATATCTAGCTTGCAAAGGATGACCAGGGATAGGCAAAAAGACAAGAACTTTATCGCCTGGTTTAAAAACTCTGTTTCTAGCATCTTTGTCATACCATGTTTTCATTTTCATTTGAGATGTTTTGAGATGTTCTTGAGCCAATTTGCAAGCATTATATAATTTCTCTTTGAAATTAGACACGTAGTCTAAGAGATTCAAATCGCTAGTCTCAGTCAACCATTTTTCCTTCAACAACTTCAATGGCCCCCTGACCGTATGCCCAAAAACTAGCTCAAAGGGACTGAACCCCAGGGACTCCTGAACCGCTTCTCGTGCCGCAAACAACACGAGGTGAACCCCTTCATCCCAGTCTTTTCCATACTGGTGACAATATGTTTTCATCATAGTTTTAAGGGTTTGATGAAAGCGTTCAAGTGCCCCCTGGGACTCAGGATGGTACGCAGAAGACTTATACTGCCTGATACCTAGCTCATGCATAACCTGCTGAAACAATCCTGACATAAAATTCGAACCCTGATCTGACTGAATAGCCTTGGGAGCACCTACGAAACTGAAAAACTTTGTAAGGGCCTTAACTATGGTCTTTGCCTTAATATTCCTAAGAGGTATGGCTTCAGGAAACCTAGTCGAAGTACACATAATTGTCAGTAAGTACTGATTCCCTGACCTAGTCCTAGGCAAAGGACCTACACAATCAACTAACACCCTACTAAAAGGTTCCTCAAAGGCTGGAATGGGTTGGAGGGGAGCAGGTGGTATAACTTGATTGGGTTTACCTACCATCTGACAACTATGACAAGACTTACAAAACTCAGACACATCTTTTCTCAACTTAGGCCAGTAAAAGTGACTTAAAATCCTATTATAAGTCTTATTGACACCTAAATGACCTGCCATGGGTGTGTCGTGAGCTAAACTCATGATGTCCCCGCGATACGCTACTGGAACCACTATCTGGTGAACGACCCGCCACACTTCATTAGGGGGTGCATCGGGTGGTCTCCATTTCCGCATAAGGATGCCATCTTGTATGTAGAAGCACTCTCCGACTTTGTCCGCTTCTTCTTGGGGAAGGGCCCTCTTGCTTAATCGGATGATCTCCGGATCTTTAGTTTGCTCGGAGAGGAGCTGCTCATGGCTTAAGGCATCTGTATCTCTGTCTAATGGCGGATGGGAATCATCACCAGGTACTGTCGGAGACTTGTCAACATGAAGTGGTACTGGCGTCTCAGGTACGCTGTCATAAATGGTAGACATGAATGTGTCAGAAAGGTCTATATTTTCGGAGGGATAGTCCTCGTTAAGTGCAGAAGTACTCTCAGCCTCTTTTAGTCTGTTCCTGGCCATCGCCCTGGTAACTGCGCAGGCTGGGTACAAGTCGTCGTCTTCGTCATCGGACACGACATCGGACGTGATTTTCTCACAAACAATCGGATCGGCTACAACTTTGCCGCCAGCTAAATCGTTGCCAAGCAACAAGGAAACGCCTTGAACGGGAAGAGTAGGTCGAACACCTACGATAACAGGTCCAGTAATTAAGTCTGACTTTAAATAAATTTTATGAAGGGGAACATCAATGACGCCTAGCTCCACACCCTGTAATAAAACTGACCTACCAGTAAAAGTGTGCTCAGACAAAGGCAATGAACCCTCTAACAATAAAGTCTGGGCAGCACCAGTATCTCTCAAAATCTGAACAGGCAACGCTTCGCTAGAATCACTGAGTGAAACAAATCCCTGTGACAAAAAGGGCTTATAATGATCCTCCACAAAATCATCAGAACTGGACTTAGAACCCTGAATCTCAGGAGTGTCAGAACAAATCGAATCTAAGGCTTTCCTATCATTTCTAACAGACGCACAGGCCTGTGACTTAAGTTCTTTTTCCTTCTTAAGCTTCAAACACTCACCAATAACATGACCTTTTTTCTTACAATAATTGCATGTAGGAAGCGACCCCACCCCTGGGGATGCCTCAGAACGCTCGGACCTAGGTCCGGACGTAGAACCACCTTGAGATGGTGACTGGGAACTAATGGACGACTGAGACTCTTGTAAATTTTTCTTTGGAACATCTGACGTTTTTGCGCTATCGCTAGATTGAGTTTTTGACACAAAATTTTTCTTATGAGTGAGAGCATACGTATCAGACAAAACAGCAGCTTCTTCAAGAGTTTTAACATTTTTGTCTTCCAAATGAGTTCTTAAATCTTGATGTACACACTCTTTGAACTCTTCTATCAGAATGATCTGACGCAAATTGTCAAATGAATTGGGAATTTTCTTAGATCGAAACCACTGATCAAATAAATCTTCTTTTTCTCGAGCAAATTCAACAAATGTTTGATTTTCAAACTTTTTGTACTTTCTAAACTTTTGTCTGTACGCCTCAGGTACTAACTGATATGCTCTCAAAATCGTGTCCTTGACCTTGTCATAGTCTGAACTCTACGCAATACTGAGCGCCGAGTACACTTCAGCCGCTTTGCCAATAAGTACGCTTTGTAACAAAGTTGGCCAAAAATCACGTGGCCACTTCAGATTGGCCGCGATTTTCTCAAAATGTGGAAAATATTTGTCCACGGACTTTTCTTGAAATTTTGGTACTAATCGGATGTTTTTGGCGGCGTCGAATTCAGACTTGACAAGCGAAGGAACAGGATTTTCCTTAGCGCTTTTCTCTAACTTTAACTTTTCTAACTCAAACTGGAGTTCTTTCTCGTGCATACGTTCCTGTTTCTCTCTTTCTTCCTTTTCTCTTTCAAATTGTCTTATTTTTTCTTCTTTTTCAAATTGTCTTTCTTTTTCTTCTCTTTCAAATTGTCTTTCTTTTTCTTCTTTTTCAAATTGTAATTGTATTTTCATTTTCTCTAATTCAAACTCATATTTTGACATTTTGGTTTCGCTTGAAACAGGTTCAACAGGAAAATCGTATGACGAAAAGATTTCCTTAGCTAAAAGCTCTTTAGCCACAATATTTCTAATTCCTTGTTTTCTCATAGAAGATTTTACATCTAACTTCAAGTGAAGACCTAAACCAATCAAATCATCTTTCTTCAATGATTCGAACTCTTGTACAGTCGGCGATTTCAAAAATTCAGTGACCGAAAATACCATGATTGATTTTTGCTGGCAAAAGTTTGGAGAATTTTCCTTTTTTCAAAAAACGAACTTTTACGTAAAAATGCAAATATGCAGAGATTACGATCCCGGACGAGCCCCCAATTCTGTTATGGGTCAGAATACCCCAAAACGCCAGCAAAAATCAGACAAAGAAAGAATATAAATTTACAAGTTTAATTATGTACAAAATATATATATTTACAATGATTACAACTTACAATACAATGTCCGGATCAAAGTGTCCGTGTCGGTCCACAAAGTCTATCGAATGTGTGGTTTCCGGTAATCACAAAAGTTCTCGAAAGATCGGTGTCCAAACGTTGTTAAATGGATTAAAGTCTCAACAAATAAAGTGTCCCAGTATATCAGAATAGATGAATGAATCGTGTCTACGAATGTGTACGAATGCCCCTTAACACAGTTCCTCAGAGGTATTTATACTTAATAACAATGAATTTACCAGAAGCCTCTAGAACAATGACTCATTACAAATGATTAACAATAGAGTAAATTCTAGAAATCACAGTCATGTGATGACAATGATGTAACAAAGAACAAACTGGAATATTCTCTAATGAAATAAACATGACATAGTAAAATCTAGAAAGAATTGTGAAATCATTAAATAACATGACTAAGTACATGTGCACCTACACATGAAGTAAAACTAAAGTAATACATGACCCACAACACCTCCCCCCTTAAAAAAAGTTTGAATGTCAATGAAAACTTAGCTGGTAAATTCTGCAAAAATCACTCATGAAACTCTCGATAGTGCATCTGCAATCACATTGTCTTTGCCCTTGATATGGTTAATAATGATATTGTACTCTTGCAACAATAAACTCCACCTTGTAAGTCTTTGATTCTTGTTTGACATTTTGTGCAAAAATGTGAGAGGGTTGTGGTCAGTATATACAAGAATGGGATGAAAAGTAACATTCAAATAAACATCAAAATGTTGTAAAGCTAACAATAATGCAAGACACTCTTTTTCAATAGTAGAGTAATTCTTTTGACATTTTGTCAATTTCTTTGAAAAATAACAAACAACTCTATCTACACCATCATCATTTTCTTGAAACAAAGCCGCCCCGATTCCTACGTCACTAGCATCAACAGTAAGCTTAAATTGCTTATCAAAATTTGGAGCTGACAGGACAGGACTATTCATAAGAACACATTTGATTTTCTTAAAAGATTCGTCACAGTCATTGGTCCATGCAAAATTCACTTTCTTTTGTAACAGATTGGTAAGTGGACCAACAACTGACGAGAAATTTGGACAAAATTTTCTGTAAAATCCTGCCATTCCCAAAAATCTCATTATCTCTTTCTTATTGGTAGGAATCGGGAACTTTGAAATAGCTTCAACTTTGGCCATGATATGAGTAACAAAACCTTGACCTACTTTGTGACCCAAATATTCTACAGTTGCATGACAAAATTCACTTTTCGCAAGGTTCACTGTGAGGTTTGCTTTCGCCAGTATGTCGAAGAAGGTACTCATGATTCGGAGATGATCATCCCAGGTGTCGCTGTAGATGATGACGTCATCGATGTACGCCTCGCATCCTTCGAGATGATTTAGGAGCGAATGAATCATCCTCTGGAATGTGGCTGGTGCGTTTTTCATACCAAAGGGCATTAGTTTATATTGGTACAGCCCATCTGGAGTCGCAAATGCCGATATTTCTCTGGCTCTCTCGGTAAGCGGGACCTGCCAATAGCCTTTAAGCAAGTCAAATTTACTGACAAATTTTGCACTGCCAATTTTATCTATACAGTCATCGATTCGTGGGATCGGATAAGAGTCAGTTTTGGTGACTGAATTGACTTTTCTAAAGTCCGTACACAATCGGTAAGTTCCGTCTGGCTTCGGAACAAGAATACATGGGGAACTCCAATCACTATTGCTGGGTTCAATAATGTCATTTTCAAGCATGTATTGAATTTCTTTCCGCATGTATTGAAGTTTTATCGGGTTTAACCGATAGGGATGCTGTTTGATAGGTGACGCATCACCTACAATGACGTCATGATGAGATGCATTCGTCTTTTTTGGAACGTCCGGAAAGATGGTCGTATATTCCCGCATTAATTGGTGCACTTCCTCTTTTTGATGCACGGTCAGATGTCCGAGTTTCACTTCCGGCTTTGTCAGAATTTCAGAATTCTTTAAACGGACACTTTGAGCGAAGTCTTTTTCGACAGTCTCTTCATTACATTCAGGTTCAATACAATTTTCTAATGTATTTACATTGGCCAAAGTGGAAACTGGTTGTACAAAATTTCGGTCACTTCTATCAAAATACTCTTTCAACATGTTAACATGACACACTCTTTTTTCTTTTCGCCGACCTGGTGTCTTAACCACATAGTTAACATCACTAATTTTACTCTCAATCTCATAAGGACCGAAATATCTAGCTTGCAAAGGATGACCAGGGATAGGCAAAAAGACAAGAACTTTATCGCCTGGTTTAAAAACTCTGTTTCTAGCATCTTTGTCATACCATGTTTTCATTTTCATTTGAGATGTTTTGAGATGTTCTTGAGCCAATTTGCAAGCATTATATAATTTCTCTTTGAAATTAGACACGTAGTCTAAGAGATTCAAATCGCTAGTCTCAGTCAACCATTTTTCCTTCAACAACTTCAATGGCCCCCTGACCGTATGCCCAAAAACTAGCTCAAAGGGACTGAACCCCAGGGACTCCTGAACCGCTTCTCGTGCCGCAAACAACACGAGGTGAACCCCTTCATCCCAGTCTTTTCCATACTGGTGACAATATGTTTTCATCATAGTTTTAAGGGTTTGATGAAAGCGTTCAAGTGCCCCCTGGGACTCAGGATGGTACGCAGAAGACTTATACTGCCTGATACCTAGCTCATGCATAACCTGCTGAAACAATCCTGACATAAAATTCGAACCCTGATCTGACTGAATAGCCTTGGGAGCACCTACGAAACTGAAAAACTTTGTAAGGGCCTTAACTATGGTCTTTGCCTTAATATTCCTAAGAGGTATGGCTTCAGGAAACCTAGTCGAAGTACACATAATTGTCAGTAAGTACTGATTCCCTGACCTAGTCCTAGGCAAAGGACCTACACAATCAACTAACACCCTACTAAAAGGTTCCTCAAAGGCTGGAATGGGTTGGAGGGGAGCAGGTGGTATAACTTGATTGGGTTTACCTACCATCTGACAACTATGACAAGACTTACAAAACTCAGACACATCTTTTCTCAACTTAGGCCAGTAAAAGTGACTTAAAATCCTATTATAAGTCTTATTGACACCTAAATGACCTGCCATGGGTGTGTCGTGAGCTAAACTCATGATGTCCCCGCGATACGCTACTGGAACCACTATCTGGTGAACGACCCGCCACACTTCATTAGGGGGTGCATCGGGTGGTCTCCATTTCCGCATAAGGATGCCATCTTGTATGTAGAAGCACTCTCCGACTTTGTCCGCTTCTTCTTGGGGAAGGGCCCTCTTGCTTAATCGGATGATCTCCGGATCTTTAGTTTGCTCGGAGAGGAGCTGCTCATGGCTTAAGGCATCTGTATCTCTGTCTAATGGCGGATGGGAATCATCACCAGGTACTGTCGGAGACTTGTCAACATGAAGTGGTACTGGCGTCTCAGGTACGCTGTCATAAATGGTAGACATGAATGTGTCAGAAAGGTCTATATTTTCGGAGGGATAGTCCTCGTTAAGTGCAGAAGTACTCTCAGCCTCTTTTAGTATGTTCCTGGCCATCGCCCTGGTAACTGCGCAGGCTGGGTACAAGTCGTCGTCTTCGTCATCGGACACGACATCGGACGTGATTTTCTCACAAACAATCGGATCGGCTACAACTTTGCCGCCAGCTAAATCGTTGCCAAGCAACAAGGAAACGCCTTGAACGGGAAGAGTAGGTCGAACACCTACGATAACAGGTCCAGTAATTAAGTCTGACTTTAAATAAATTTTATGAAGGGGAACATCAATGACGCCTAGCTCCACACCCTGTAATAAAACTGACCTACCAGTAAAAGTGTGCTCAGACAAAGGCAATGAACCCTCTAACAATAAAGTCTGGGCAGCACCAGTATCTCTCAAAATCTGAACAGGCAACGCTTCGCTAGAATCACTGAGTGAAACAAATCCCTGTGACAAAAAGGGCTTATAATGATCCTCCACAAAATCATCAGAACTGGACTTAGAACCCTGAATCTCAGGAGTGTCAGAACAAATCGAATCTAAGGCTTTCCTATCATTTCTAACAGACGCACAGGCCTGTGACTTAAGTTCTTTTTCCTTCTTAAGCTTCAAACACTCACCAATAACATGACCTTTTTTCTTACAATAATTGCATGTAGGAAGCGACCCCACCCCTGGGGATGCCTCAGAACGCTCGGACCTAGGTCCGGACGTAGAACCACCTTGAGATGGTGACTGGGAACTAATGGACGACTGAGACTCTTGTAAATTTTTCTTTGGAACATCTGACGTTTTTGCGCTATCGCTAGATTGAGTTTTTGACACAAAATTTTTCTTATGAGTGAGAGCATACGTATCAGACAAAACAGCAGCTTCTTCAAGAGTTTTAACATTTTTGTCTTCCAAATGAGTTCTTAAATCTTGATGTACACACTCTTTGAACTCTTCTATCAGAATGATCTGACGCAAATTGTCAAATGAATTGGGAATTTTCTTAGATCGAAACCACTGATCAAATAAATCTTCTTTTTCTCGAGCAAATTCAACAAATGTTTGATTTTCAAACTTTTTGTACTTTCTAAACTTTTGTCTGTACGCCTCAGGTACTAACTGATATGCTCTCAAAATCGTGTCCTTGACCTTGTCATAGTCTGAACTCTCAGCAATACTGAGCGCCGAGTACACTTCAGCCGCTTTGCCAATAAGTACGCTTTGTAACAAAGTTGGCCAAAAATCACGTGGCCACTTCAGATTGGCCGCGATTTTCTCAAAATGTGGAAAATATTTGTCCACGGACTTTTCTTGAAATTTTGGTACTAATCGGATGTTTTTGGCGGCGTCGAATTCAGACTTGACAAGCGAAGGAACAGGATTTTCCTTAGCGCTTTTCTCTAACTTTAACTTTTCTAACTCAAACTGGAGTTCTTTCTCGTGCATACGTTCCTGTTTCTCTCTTTCTTCCTTTTCTCTTTCAAATTGTCTTATTTTTTCTTCTTTTTCAAATTGTCTTTCTTTTTCTTCTCTTTCAAATTGTCTTTCTTTTTCTTCTTTTTCAAATTGTAATTGTATTTTCATTTTCTCTAATTCAAACTCATATTTTGACATTTTGGTTTCGCTTGAAACAGGTTCAACAGGAAAATCGTATGACGAAAAGATTTCCTTAGCTAAAAGCTCTTTAGCCACAATATTTCTAATTTCTTGTTTTCTCATAGAAGATTTTACATCTAACTTCAAGTGAAGACCTAAACCAATCAAATCATCTTTCTTCAATGATTCGAACTCTTGTACAGTCGGCGATTTCAAAAATTCAGTGACCGAAAATACCATGATTGATTTTTGCTGGCAAAAGTTTGGAGAATTTTCCTTTTTTCAAAAAACGAACTTTTACGTAAAAATGCAAATATGCAGAGATTACGATCCCGGACGAGCCCCCAATTCTGTTATGGGTCAGAATACCCCAAAACGCCAGCAAAAATCAGACAAAGAAAGAATATAAATTTACAAGTTTAATTATGTACAAAATATATATATTTACAATGATTACAACTTACAATACAATGTCCGGATCAAAGTGTCCGTGTCGGTCCACAAAGTCTATCGAATGTGTGGTTTCCGGTAATCACAAACGTTCTCGAAAGATCGGTGTCCAAACGTTGTTAAATGGATTAAAGTCTCAACAAATAAAGTGTCCCAGTATATCAGAATAGATGAATGAATCGTGTCTACGAATGTGTACGAATGCCCCTTAACACAGTTCCTCAGAGGTATTTATACTTAATAACAATGAATTTACCAGAAGCCTCTAGAACAATGACTCATTACAAATGATTAACAATAGAGTAAATTCTAGAAATCACAGTCATGTGATGACAATGATGTAACAAAGAACAAACTGGAATATTCTCTAATGAAATAAACATGACATAGTAAAATCTAGAAAGAATTGTGAAATCATTAAATAACATGACTAAGTACATGTGCACCTACACATGAAGTAAAACTAAAGTAATACATGACCCACAACACCTCCCCCCTTAAAAAAAGTTTGAATGTCAATGAAAACTTAGCTGGTAAATTCTGCAAAAATCACTCATGAAACTCTCGATAGTGCATCTGCAATCACATTGTCTTTGCCCTTGATATGGTTAATAATGATATTGTACTCTTGCAACAATAAACTCCACCTTGTAAGTCTTTGATTCTTGTTTGACATTTTGTGCAAAAATGTGAGAGGGTTGTGGTCAGTATATACAAGAATGGGATGTAAAGTAACATTCAAATAAACATCAAAATGTTGTAAAGCTAACAATAATGCAATACACTCTTTTTCAATAGTAGAGTAATTCTTTTGACATTTTGTCAATTTCTTTGAAAAATAACAAACAACTCTATCTACACCATCATCATTTTCTTGAAACAAAGCCGCCCCGATTCCTACGTCACTAGCATCAACAGTAAGCTTAAATTGCTTATCAAAATTTGGAGCTGACAGGACAGGACTATTCATAAGAACACATTTGATTTTCTTAAAAGATTCGTCACAGTCATTGGTCCATGCAAAATTCACTTTCTTTTGTAACAGATTGGTAAGTGGACCAACAACTGACGAGAAATTTGGACAAAATTTTCTGTAAAATCCTGCCATTCCCAAAAATCTCATTATCTCTTTCTTATTGGTAGGAATCGGGAACTTTGAAATAGCTTCAACTTTGGCCATGATATGAGTAACAAAACCTTGACCTACTTTGTGACCCAAATATTCTACAGTTGCATGACAAAATTCACTTTTCGCAAGGTTCACTGTGAGGTTTGCTTTCGCCAGTATGTCGAAGAAGGTACTCATGATTCGGAGATGATCATCCCAGGTGTCGCTGTAGATGATGACGTCATCGATGTACGCCTCGCATCCTTCGAGATGATTTAGGAGCGAATGAATCATCCTCTGGAATGTGGCTGGTGCGTTTTTCATACCAAAGGGCATTAGTTTATATTGGTACAGCCCATCTGGAGTCGCAAATGCCGATATTTCTCTGGCTCTCTCGGTAAGCGGGACCTGCCAATAGCCTTTAAGCAAGTCAAATTTACTGACAAATTTTGCACTGCCAATTTTATCTATACAGTCATCGATTCGTGGGATCGGATAAGAGTCAGTTTTGGTGACTGAATTGACTTTTCTAAAGTCCGTACACAATCGGTAAGTTCCGTCTGGCTTCGGAACAAGAATACATGGGGAACTCCAATCACTATTGCTGGGTTCAATAATGTCATTTTCAAGCATGTATTGAATTTCTTTCCGCATGTATTGAAGTTATATCGGGTTTAACCGATAGGGATGCTGTTTGATAGGTGACGCATCACCTACAATGACGTCATGATGAGATGCATTCGTCTTTTTTGGAACGTCCGGAAAGATGGTCGTATATTCCCGCATTAATTGGTGCACTTCCTCTTTTTGATGCACGGTCAGATGTCCGAGTTTCACTTCCGGCTTTGTCAGAATTTCAGAATTCTTTAAACGGACACTTTGAGCGAAGTCTTTTTCGACAGTCTCTTCATTACATTCAGGTTCAATACAATTTTCTAATGTATTTACATTGGCCAAAGTGGAAACTGGTTGTACAAAATTTCGGTCACTTCTATCAAAATACTCTTTCAACATGTTAACATGACACACTCTTTTTTCTTTTCGCCGACCTGGTGTCTTAACCACATAGTTAACATCACTAATTTTACTCTCAATCTCATAAGGACCGAAATATCTAGCTTGCAAAGGATGACCAGGGATAGGCAAAAAGACAAGAACTTTATCGCCTGGTTTAAAAACTCTGTTTCTAGCATCTTTGTCATACCATGTTTTCATTTTCATTTGACATGTTTTGAGATTTTCTTGAGCCAATTTGCAAGCATTATATAATTTCTCTTTGAAATTAGACACGTAGTCTAAGAGATTCAAATCGCTAGTCTCAGTCAACCATTTTTCCTTCAACAACTTCAAAGGCCCCCTGACCGTATGCCCAAAAACTAGCTCAAAGGGACTGACCCCAGGGACTCCTGAACCGCTTCTCGTGCCGCAAACAACACGAGGTGAACCCCTTCATCCCAGTCTTTTCCATACTGGTGACAATATGTTTTCATCATAGTTTTAAGGGTTTGATGAAAGCGTTCAAGTGCCCCCTGGGACTCAGGATGGTACGCAGAAGACTTATACTGCCTGATACCTAGCTCATGCATAACCTGCTGAAACAATCCTGACATAAAATTCGAACCCTCATCTGACTGAATAGCCTTGGGAGCACCTACGAAACTGAAAATCTTTGTAAGGGCCTTAACTATGGTCTTTGCCTTAATATTCCTAAGAGGTATGGCTTCAGGAAACCTAGTCGAAGTACACATAATTGTCAGTAAGTACTGATTCCCTGACCTAGTCCTAGGCAAAGGACCTACACAATCAACTAACACCCTACTAAAAGGTTCCTCAAAGGCTGGAATGGGTTGGAGGGGAGCAGGTGGTATAACTTGATTGGGTTTACCTACCATCTGACAACTATGACAAGACTTACAAAACTCAGACACATCTTTTCTCAACTTAGGCCAGTAAAAGTGACTTAAAATCCTATTATAAGTCTTATTGACACCTAAATGACCTGCCATGGGTGTGTCGTGAGCTAAACTCATGATGTCCCCGCGATACGCTACTGGAACCACTATCTGGTGAACGACCCGCCACACTTCATTAGGGGGTGCATCGGGTGGTCTCCATTTCCGCATAAGGATGCCATCTTGTATGTAGAAGCACTCTCCGACTTTGTCCGCTTCTTCTTGGGGAAGGGCCCTCTTGCTTAATCGGATGATCTCCGGATCTTTAGTTTGCTCGGAGAGGAGCTGCTCATGGCTTAAGGCATCTGTATCTCTGTCTAATGGCGGATGGGAATCATCACCAGGTACTGTCGGAGACTTGTCAACATGAAGTGGTACTGGCGTCTCAGGTACGCTGTCATAAATGGTAGACATGAATGTGTCAGAAAGGTCTATATTTTCGGAGGGATAGTCCTCGTTAAGTGCAGAAGTACTCTCAGCCTCTTTTAGTCTGTTCCTGGCCATCGCCCTGGTAACTGCGCAGGCTGGGTACAAGTCGTCGTCTTCGTCATCGGACACGACATCGGACGTGATTTTCTCACAAACAATCGGATCGGCTACAACTTTGCCGCCAGCTAAATCGTTGCCAAGCAACAAGGAAACGCCTTGAACGGGAAGAGTAGGTCGAACACCTACGATAACAGGTCCAGTAATTAAGTCTGACTTTAAATAAATTTTATGAAGGGGAACATCAATGACGCCTAGCTCCACACCCTGTAATAAAACTGACCTACCAGTAAAAGTGTGCTCAGACAAAGGCAATGAACCCTCTAACAATAAAGTCTGGGCAGCACCAGTATCTCTCAAAATCTGAACAGGCAACGCTTCGCTAGAATCACTGAGTGAAACAAATCCCTGTGACAAAAAGGGCTTATAATGATCCTCCACAAAATCATCAGAACTGGACTTAGAACCCTGAATCTCAGGAGTGTCAGAACAAATCGAATCTAAGGCTTTCCTATCATTTCTAACAGACGCACAGGCCTGTGACTTAAGTTCTTTTTCCTTCTTAAGCTTCAAACACTCACCAATAACATGACCTTTTTTCTTACAATAATTGCATGTAGGAAGCGACCCCACCCCTGGGGATGCCTCAGAACGCTCGGACCTAGGTCCGGACGTAGAACCACCTTGAGATGGTGACTGGGAACTAATGGACGACTGAGACTCTTGTAAATTTTTCTTTGGAACATCTGACGTTTTTGCGCTATCGCTAGATTGAGTTTTTGACACAAAATTTTTCTTATGAGTGAGAGCATACGTATCAGACAAAACAGCAGCTTCTTCAAGAGTTTTAACATTTTTGTCTTCCAAATGAGTTCTTAAATCTTGATGTACACACTCTTTGAACTCTTCTATCAGAATGATCTGACGCAAATTGTCAAATGAATTGGGAATTTTCTTAGATCGAAACCACTGATCAAATAAATCTTCTTTTTCTCGAGCAAATTCAACAAATGTTTGATTTTCAAACTTTTTGTACTTTCTAAACTTTTGTCTGTACGCCTCAGGTACTAACTGATATGCTCTCAAAATCGTGTCCTTGACCTTGTCATAGTCTGAACTCTCAGCAATACTGAGCGCCGAGTACACTTCAGCCGCTTTGCCAATAAGTACGCTTTGTAACAAAGTTGGCCAAAAATCACGTGGCCACTTCAGATTGGCCGCGATTTTCTCAAAATGTGGAAAATATTTGTCCACGGACTTTTCTTGAAATTTTGGTACTAATCGGATGTTTTTGGCGGCGTCGAATTCAGACTTGACAAGCGAAGGAACAGGATTTTCCTTAGCGCTTTTCTCTAACTTTAACTTTTCTAACTCAAACTGGAGTTCTTTCTCGTGCATACGTTCCTGTTTCTCTCTTTCTTCCTTTTCTCTTTCAAATTGTCTTATTTTTTCTTCTTTTTCAAATTGTCTTTCTTTTTCTTCTCTTTCAAATTGTCTTTCTTTTTCTTCTTTTTCAAATTGTAATTGTATTTTCATTTTCTCTAATTCAAACTCATATTTTGACATTTTGGTTTCGCTTGAAACAGGTTCAACAGGAAAATCGTATGACGAAAAGATTTCCTTAGCTAAAAGCTCTTTAGCCACAATATTTCTAATTTCTTGTTTTCTCATAGAAGATTTTACATCTAACTTCAAGTGAAGACCTAAACCAATCAAATCATCTTTCTTCAATGATTCGAACTCTTGTACAGTCGGCGATTTCAAAAATTCAGTGACCGAAAATACCATGATTGATTTTTGCTGGCAAAAGTTTGGAGAATTTTCCTTTTTTCAAAAAACGAACTTTTACGTAAAAATGCAAATATGCAGAGATTACGATCCCGGACGAGCCCCCAATTCTGTTATGGGTCAGAATACCCCAAAACGCCAGCAAAAATCAGACAAAGAAAGAATATAAATTTACAAGTTTAATTATGTACAAAATATATATATTTACAATGATTACAACTTACAATACAATGTCCGGATCAAAGTGTCCGTGTCGGTCCACAAAGTCTATCGAATGTGTGGTTTCCGGTAATCACAAACGTTCTCGAAAGATCGGTGTCCAAACGTTGTTAAATGGATTAAAGTCTCAACAAATAAAGTGTCCCAGTATATCAGAATAGATGAATGAATCGTGTCTACGAATGTGTACGAATGCCCCTTAACACAGTTCCTCAGAGGTATTTATACTTAATAACAATGAATTTACCAGAAGCCTCTAGAACAATGACTCATTACAAATGATTAACAATAGAGTAAATTCTAGAAATCACAGTCATGTGATGACAATGATGTAACAAAGAACAAACTGGAATATTCTCTAATGAAATAAACATGACATAGTAAAATCTAGAAAGAATTGTGAAATCATTAAATAACATGACTAAGTACATGTGCACCTACACATGAAGTAAAACTAAAGTAATACATGACCCACAACACCTCCCCCCTTAAAAAAAGTTTGAATGTCAATGAAAACTTAGCTGGTAAATTCTGCAAAAATCACTCATGAAACTCTCGATAGTGCATCTGCAATCACATTGTCTTTGCCCTTGATATGGTTAATAATGATATTGTACTCTTGCAACAATAAACTCCACCTTGTAAGTCTTTGATTCTTGTTTGACATTTTGTGCAAAAATGTGAGAGGGTTGTGGTCAGTATATACAAGAATGGGATGTAAAGTAACATTCAAATAAACATCAAAATGTTGTAAAGCTAACAATAATGCAAGACACTCTTTTTCAATAGTAGAGTAATTCTTTTGACATTTTGTCAATTTCTTTGAAAAATAACAAACAACTCTATCTACACCATCATCATTTTCTTGAAACAAAGCCGCCCCGATTCCTACGTCACTAGCATCAACAGTAAGCTTAAATTGCTTATCAAAATTTGGAGCTGACAGGACAGGACTATTCATAAGAACACATTTGATTTTCTTAAAAGATTCGTCACAGTCATTGGTCCATGCAAAATTCACTTTCTTTTGTAACAGATTGGTAAGTGGACCAACAACTGACGAGAAATTTGGACAAAATTTTCTGTAAAATCCTGCCATTCCCAAAAATCTCATTATCTCTTTCTTATTGGTAGGAATCGGGAACTTTGAAATAGCTTCAACTTTGGCCATGATATGAGTAACAAAACCTTGACCTACTTTGTGACCCAAATATTCTACAGTTGCATGACAAAATTCACTTTTCGCAAGGTTCACTGTGAGGTTTGCTTTCGCCAGTATGTCGAAGAAGGTACTCATGATTCGGAGATGATCATCCCAGGTGTCGCTGTAGATGATGACGTCATCGATGTACGCCTCGCATCCTTCGAGATGATTTAGGAGCGAATGAATCATCCTCTGGAATGTGGCTGGTGCGTTTTTCATACCAAAGGGCATTAGTTTATATTGGTACAGCCCATCTGGAGTCGCAAATGCCGATATTTCTCTGGCTCTCTCGGTAAGCGGGACCTGCCAATAGCCTTTAAGCAAGTCAAATTTACTGACAAATTTTGCACTGCCAATTTTATCTATACAGTCATCGATTCGTGGGATCGGATAAGAGTCAGTTTTGGTGACTGAATTGACTTTTCTAAAGTCCGTACACAATCGGTAAGTTCCGTCTGGCTTCGGAACAAGAATACATGGGGAACTCCAATCACTATTGCTGGGTTCAATAATGTCATTTTCAAGCATGTATTGAATTTCTTTCCGCATGTATTGAAGTTTTATCGGGTTTAACCGATAGGGATGCTGTTTGATAGGTGACGCATCACCTACAATGACGTCATGATGAGATGCATTCGTCTTTTTTGGAACGTCCGGAAAGATGGTCGTATATTCCCGCATTAATTGGTGCACTTCCTCTTTTTGATGCACGGTCAGATGTCCGAGTTTCACTTCCGGCTTTGTCAGAATTTCAGAATTCTTTAAACGGACACTTTGAGCGAAGTCTTTTTCGACAGTCTCTTCATTACATTCAGGTTCAATACAATTTTCTAATGTATTTACATTGGCCAAAGTGGAAACTGGTTGTACAAAATTTCGGTCACTTCTATCAAAATACTCTTTCAACATGTTAACATGACACACTCTTTTTTCTTTTCGCCGACCTGGTGTCTTAACCACATAGTTAACATCACTAATTTTACTCTCAATCTCATAAGGACCGAAATATCTAGCTTGCAAAGGATGACCAGGGATAGGCAAAAAGACAAGAACTTTATCGCCTGGTTTAAAAACTCTGTTTCTAGCATCTTTGTCATACCATGTTTTCATTTTCATTTGAGATGTTTTGAGATGTTCTTGAGCCAATTTGCAAGCATTATATAATTTCTCTTTGAAATTAGACACGTAGTCTAAGAGATTCAAATCGCTAGTCTCAGTCAACCATTTTTCCTTCAACAACTTCAATGGCCCCCTGACCGTATGCCCAAAAACTAGCTCAAAGGGACTGAACCCCAGGGACTCCTGAACCGCTTCTCGTGCCGCAAACAACACGAGGTGAACCCCTTCATCCCAGTCTTTTCCATACTGGTGACAATATGTTTTCATCATAGTTTTAAGGGTTTGATGAAAGCGTTCAAGTGCCCCCTGGGACTCAGGATGGTACGCAGAAGACTTATACTGCCTGATACCTAGCTCATGCATAACCTGCTGAAACAATCCTGACATAAAATTCGAACCCTGATCTGACTGAATAGCCTTGGGAGCACCTACGAAACTGAAAAACTTTGTAAGGGCCTTAACTATGGTCTTTGCCTTAATATTCCTAAGAGGTATGGCTTCAGGAAACCTAGTCGAAGTACACATAATTGTCAGTAAGTACTGATTCCCTGACCTAGTCCTAGGCAAAGGACCTACACAATCAACTAACACCCTACTAAAAGGTTCCTCAAAGGCTGGAATGGGTTGGAGGGGAGCAGGTGGTATAACTTGATTGGGTTTACCTACCATCTGACAACTATGACAAGACTTACAAAACTCAGACACATCTTTTCTCAACTTAGGCCAGTAAAAGTGACTTAAAATCCTATTATAAGTCTTATTGACACCTAAATGACCTGCCATGGGTGTGTCGTGAGCTAAACTCATGATGTCCCCGCGATACGCTACTGGAACCACTATCTGGTGAACGACCCGCCACACTTCATTAGGGGGTGCATCGGGTGGTCTCCATTTCCGCATAAGGATGCCATCTTGTATGTAGAAGCACTCTCCGACTTTGTCCGCTTCTTCTTGGGGAAGGGCCCTCTTGCTTAATCGGATGATCTCCGGATCTTTAGTTTGCTCGGAGAGGAGCTGCTCATGGCTTAAGGCATCTGTATCTCTGTCTAATGGCGGATGGGAATCATCACCAGGTACTGTCGGAGACTTGTCAACATGAAGTGGTACTGGCGTCTCAGGTACGCTGTCATAAATGGTAGACATGAATGTGTCAGAAAGGTCTATATTTTCGGAGGGATAGTCCTCGTTAAGTGCAGAAGTACTCTCAGCCTCTTTTAGTATGTTCCTGGCCATCGCCCTGGTAACTGCGCAGGCTGGGTACAAGTCGTCGTCTTCGTCATCGGACACGACATCGGACGTGATTTTCTCACAAACAATCGGATCGGCTACAACTTTGCCGCCAGCTAAATCGTTGCCAAGCAACAAGGAAACGCCTTGAACGGGAAGAGTAGGTCGAACACCTACGATAACAGGTCCAGTAATTAAGTCTGACTTTAAATAAATTTTATGAAGGGGAACATCAATGACGCCTAGCTCCACACCCTGTAATAAAACTGACCTACCAGTAAAAGTGTGCTCAGACAAAGGCAATGAACCCTCTAACAATAAAGTCTGGGCAGCACCAGTATCTCTCAAAATCTGAACAGGCAACGCTTCGCTAGAATCACTGAGTGAAACAAATCCCTGTGACAAAAAGGGCTTATAATGATCCTCCACAAAATCATCAGAACTGGACTTAGAACCCTGAATCTCAGGAGTGTCAGAACAAATCGAATCTAAGGCTTTCCTATCATTTCTAACAGACGCACAGGCCTGTGACTTAAGTTCTTTTTCCTTCTTAAGCTTCAAACACTCACCAATAACATGACCTTTTTTCTTACAATAATTGCATGTAGGAAGCGACCCCACCCCTGGGGATGCCTCAGAACGCTCGGACCTAGGTCCGGACGTAGAACCACCTTGAGATGGTGACTGGGAACTAATGGACGACTGAGACTCTTGTAAATTTTTCTTTGGAACATCTGACGTTTTTGCGCTATCGCTAGATTGAGTTTTTGACACAAAATTTTTCTTATGAGTGAGAGCATACGTATCAGACAAAACAGCAGCTTCTTCAAGAGTTTTAACATTTTTGTCTTCCAAATGAGTTCTTAAATCTTGATGTACACACTCTTTGAACTCTTCTATCAGAATGATCTGACGCAAATTGTCAAATGAATTGGGAATTTTCTTAGATCGAAACCACTGATCAAATAAATCTTCTTTTTCTCGAGCAAATTCAACAAATGTTTGATTTTCAAACTTTTTGTACTTTCTAAACTTTTGTCTGTACGCCTCAGGTACTAACTGATATGCTCTCAAAATCGTGTCCTTGACCTTGTCATAGTCTGAACTCTACGCAATACTGAGCGCCGAGTACACTTCAGCCGCTTTGCCAATAAGTACGCTTTGTAACAAAGTTGGCCAAAAATCACGTGGCCACTTCAGATTGGCCGCGATTTTCTCAAAATGTGGAAAATATTTGTCCACGGACTTTTCTTGAAATTTTGGTACTAATCGGATGTTTTTGGCGGCGTCGAATTCAGACTTGACAAGCGAAGGAACAGGATTTTCCTTAGCGCTTTTCTCTAACTTTAACTTTTCTAACTCAAACTGGAGTTCTTTCTCGTGCATACGTTCCTGTTTCTCTCTTTCTTCCTTTTCTCTTTCAAATTGTCTTATTTTTTCTTCTTTTTCAAATTGTCTTTCTTTTTCTTCTCTTTCAAATTGTCTTTCTTTTTCTTCTTTTTCAAATTGTAATTGTATTTTCATTTTCTCTAATTCAAACTCATATTTTGACATTTTGGTTTCGCTTGAAACAGGTTCAACAGGAAAATCGTATGACGAAAAGATTTCCTTAGCTAAAAGCTCTTTAGCCACAATATTTCTAATTCCTTGTTTTCTCATAGAAGATTTTACATCTAACTTCAAGTGAAGACCTAAACCAATCAAATCATCTTTCTTCAATGATTCGAACTCTTGTACAGTCGGCGATTTCAAAAATTCAGTGACCGAAAATACCATGATTGATTTTTGCTGGCAAAAGTTTGGAGAATTTTCCTTTTTTCAAAAAACGAACTTTTACGTAAAAATGCAAATATGCAGAGATTACGATCCCGGACGAGCCCCCAATTCTGTTATGGGTCAGAATACCCCAAAACGCCAGCAAAAATCAGACAAAGAAAGAATATAAATTTACAAGTTTAATTATGTACAAAATATATATATTTACAATGATTACAACTTACAATACAATGTCCGGATCAAAGTGTCCGTGTCGGTCCACAAAGTCTATCGAATGTGTGGTTTCCGGTAATCACAAACGTTCTCGAAAGATCGGTGTCCAAACGTTGTTAAATGGATTAAAGTCTCAACAAATAAAGTGTCCCAGTATATCAGAATAGATGAATGAATCGTGTCTACGAATGTGTACGAATGCCCCTTAACACAGTTCCTCAGAGGTATTTATACTTAATAACAATGAATTTACCAGAAGCCTCTAGAACAATGACTCATTACAAATGATTAACAATAGAGTAAATTCTAGAAATCACAGTCATGTGATGACAATGATGTAACAAAGAACAAACTGGAATATTCTCTAATGAAATAAACATGACATAGTAAAATCTAGAAAGAATTGTGAAATCATTAAATAACATGACTAAGTACATGTGCACCTACACATGAAGTAAAACTAAAGTAATACATGACCCACAACACCTCCCCCCTTAAAAAAAGTTTGAATGTCAATGAAAACTTAGCTGGTAAATTCTGCAAAAATCACTCATGAAACTCTCGATAGTGCATCTGCAATCACATTGTCTTTGCCCTTGATATGGTTAATAATGATATTGTACTCTTGCAACAATAAACTCCACCTTGTAAGTCTTTGATTCTTGTTTGACATTTTGTGCAAAAATGTGAGAGGGTTGTGGTCAGTATATACAAGAATGGGATGAAAAGTAACATTCAAATAAACATCAAAATGTTGTAAAGCTAACAATAATGCAAGACACTCTTTTTCAATAGTAGAGTAATTCTTTTGACATTTTGTCAATTTCTTTGAAAAATAACAAACAACTCTATCTACACCATCATCATTTTCTTGAAACAAAGCCGCCCCGATTCCTACGTCACTAGCATCAACAGTAAGCTTAAATTGCTTATCAAAATTTGGAGCTGACAGGACAGGACTATTCATAAGAACACATTTGATTTTCTTAAAAGATTCGTCACAGTCATTGGTCCATGCAAAATTCACTTTCTTTTGTAACAGATTGGTAAGTGGACCAACAACTGACGAGAAATTTGGACAAAATTTTCTGTAAAATCCTGCCATTCCCAAAAATCTCATTATCTCTTTCTTATTGGTAGGAATCGGGAACTTTGAAATAGCTTCAACTTTGGCCATGATATGAGTAACAAAACCTTGACCTACTTTGTGACCCAAATATTCTACAGTTGCATGACAAAATTCACTTTTCGCAAGGTTCACTGTGAGGTTTGCTTTCGCCAGTATGTCGAAGAAGGTACTCATGATTCGGAGATGATCATCCCAGGTGTCGCTGTAGATGATGACGTCATCGATGTACGCCTCGCATCCTTCGAGATGATTTAGGAGCGAATGAATCATCCTCTGGAATGTGGCTGGTGCGTTTTTCATACCAAAGGGCATTAGTTTATATTGGTACAGCCCATCTGGAGTCGCAAATGCCGATATTTCTCTGGCTCTCTCGGTAAGCGGGACCTGCCAATAGCCTTTAAGCAAGTCAAATTTACTGACAAATTTTGCACTGCCAATTTTATCTATACAGTCATCGATTCGTGGGATCGGATAAGAGTCAGTTTTGGTGACTGAATTGACTTTTCTAAAGTCCGTACACAATCGGTAAGTTCCGTCTGGCTTCGGAACAAGAATACATGGGGAACTCCAATCACTATTGCTGGGTTCAATAATGTCATTTTCAAGCATGTATTGAATTTCTTTCCGCATGTATTGAAGTTTTATCGGGTTTAACCGATAGGGATGCTGTTTGATAGGTGACGCATCACCTACAATGACGTCATGATGAGATGCATTCGTCTTTTTTGGAACGTCCGGAAAGATGGTCGTATATTCCCGCATTAATTGGTGCACTTCCTCTTTTTGATGCACGGTCAGATGTCCGAGTTTCACTTCCGGCTTTGTCAGAATTTCAGAATTCTTTAAACGGACACTTTGAGCGAAGTCTTTTTCGACAGTCTCTTCATTACATTCAGGTTCAATACAATTTTCTAATGTATTTACATTGGCCAAAGTGGAAACTGGTTGTACAAAATTTCGGTCACTTCTATCAAAATACTCTTTCAACATGTTAACATGACACACTCTTTTTTCTTTTCGCCGACCTGGTGTCTTAACCACATAGTTAACATCACTAATTTTACTCTCAATCTCATAAGGACCGAAATATCTAGCTTGCAAAGGATGACCAGGGATAGGCAAAAAGACAAGAACTTTATCGCCTGGTTTAAAAACTCTGTTTCTAGCATCTTTGTCATACCATGTTTTCATTTTCATTTGAGATGTTTTGAGATGTTCTTGAGCCAATTTGCAAGCATTATATAATTTCTCTTTGAAATTAGACACGTAGTCTAAGAGATTCAAATCGCTAGTCTCAGTCAACCATTTTTCCTTCAACAACTTCAATGGCCCCCTGACCGTATGCCCAAAAACTAGCTCAAAGGGACTGAACCCCAGGGACTCCTGAACCGCTTCTCGTGCCGCAAACAACACGAGGTGAACCCCTTCATCCCAGTCTTTTCCATACTGGTGACAATATGTTTTCATCATAGTTTTAAGGGTTTGATGAAAGCGTTCAAGTGCCCCCTGGGACTCAGGATGGTACGCAGAAGACTTATACTGCCTGATACCTAGCTCATGCATAACCTGCTGAAACAATCCTGACATAAAATTCGAACCCTGATCTGACTGAATAGCCTTGGGAGCACCTACGAAACTGAAAAACTTTGTAAGGGCCTTAACTATGGTCTTTGCCTTAATATTCCTAAGAGGTATGGCTTCAGGAAACCTAGTCGAAGTACACATAATTGTCAGTAAGTACTGATTCCCTGACCTAGTCCTAGGCAAAGGACCTACACAATCAACTAACACCCTACTAAAAGGTTCCTCAAAGGCTGGAATGGGTTGGAGGGGAGCAGGTGGTATAACTTGATTGGGTTTACCTACCATCTGACAACTATGACAAGACTTACAAAACTCAGACACATCTTTTCTCAACTTAGGCCAGTAAAAGTGACTTAAAATCCTATTATAAGTCTTATTGACACCTAAATGACCTGCCATGGGTGTGTCGTGAGCTAAACTCATGATGTCCCCGCGATACGCTACTGGAACCACTATCTGGTGAACGACCCGCCACACTTCATTAGGGGGTGCATCGGGTGGTCTCCATTTCCGCATAAGGATGCCATCTTGTATGTAGAAGCACTCTCCGACTTTGTCCGCTTCTTCTTGGGGAAGGGCCCTCTTGCTTAATCGGATGATCTCCGGATCTTTAGTTTGCTCGGAGAGGAGCTGCTCATGGCTTAAGGCATCTGTATCTCTGTCTAATGGCGGATGGGAATCATCACCAGGTACTGTCGGAGACTTGTCAACATGAAGTGGTACTGGCGTCTCAGGTACGCTGTCATAAATGGTAGACATGAATGTGTCAGAAAGGTCTATATTTTCGGAGGGATAGTCCTCGTTAAGTGCAGAAGTACTCTCAGCCTCTTTTAGTATGTTCCTGGCCATCGCCCTGGTAACTGCGCAGGCTGGGTACAAGTCGTCGTCTTCGTCATCGGACACGGCATCGGACGTGATTTTCTCACAAACAATCGGATCGGCTACAACTTTGCCGCCAGCTAAATCGTTGCCAAGCAACAAGGAAACGCCTTGAACGGGAAGAGTAGGTCGAACACCTACGATAACAGGTCCAGTAATTAAGTCTGACTTTAAATAAATTTTATGAAGGGGAACATCAATGACGCCTAGCTCCACACCCTGTAATAAAACTGACCTACCAGTAAAAGTGTGCTCAGACAAAGGCAATGAACCCTCTAACAATAAAGTCTGGGCAGCACCAGTATCTCTCAAAATCTGAACAGGCAACGCTTCGCTAGAATCACTGAGTGAAACAAATCCCTGTGACAAAAAGGGCTTATAATGATCCTCCACAAAATCATCAGAACTGGACTTAGAACCCTGAATCTCAGGAGTGTCAGAACAAATCGAATCTAAGGCTTTCCTATCATTTCTAACAGACGCACAGGCCTGTGACTTAAGTTCTGTTTCCTTCTTAAGCTTCAAACACTCACCAATAACATGACCTTTTTTCTTACAATAATTGCATGTAGGAAGCGACCCCACCCCTGGGGATGCCTCAGAACGCTCGGACCTAGGTCCGGACGTAGAACCACCTTGAGATGGTGACTGGGAACTAATGGACGACTGAGACTCTTGTAAATTTTTCTTTGGAACATCTGACGTTTTTGCGCTATCGCTAGATTGAGTTTTTGACACAAAATTTTTCTTATGAGTGAGAGCATACGTATCAGACAAAACAGCAGCTTCTTCAAGAGTTTTAACATTTTTGTCTTCCAAATGAGTTCTTAAATCTTGATGTACACACTCTTTGAACTCTTCTATCAGAATGATCTGACGCAAATTGTCAAATGAATTGGGAATTTTCTTAGATCGAAACCACTGATCAAATAAATCTTCTTTTTCTCGAGCAAATTCAACAAATGTTTGATTTTCAAACTTTTTGTACTTTCTAAACTTTTGTCTGTACGCCTCAGGTACTAACTGATATGCTCTCAAAATCGTGTCCTTGACCTTGTCATAGTCTGAACTCTCAGCAATACTGAGCGCCGAGTACACTTCAGCCGCTTTGCCAATAAGTACGCTTTGTAACAAAGTTGGCCAAAAATCACGTGGCCACTTCAGATTGGCCGCGATTTTCTCAAAATGTGGAAAATATTTGTCCACGGACTTTTCTTGAAATTTTGGTACTAATCGGATGTTTTTGGCGGCGTCGAATTCAGACTTGACAAGCGAAGGAACAGGATTTTCCTTAGCGCTTTTCTCTAACTTTAACTTTTCTAACTCAAACTGGAGTTCTTTCTCGTGCATACGTTCCTGTTTCTCTCTTTCTTCCTTTTCTCTTTCAAATTGTCTTATTTTTTCTTCTTTTTCAAATTGTCTTTCTTTTTCTTCTCTTTCAAATTGTCTTTCTTTTTCTTCTTTTTCAAATTGTAATTGTATTTTCATTTTCTCTAATTCAAACTCATATTTTGACATTTTGGTTTCGCTTGAAACAGGTTCAACAGGAAAATCGTATGACGAAAAGATTTCCTTAGCTAAAAGCTCTTTAGCCACAATATTTCTAATTTCTTGTTTTCTCATAGAAGATTTTACATCTAACTTCAAGTGAAGACCTAAACCAATCAAATCATCTTTCTTCAATGATTCGAACTCTTGTACAGTCGGCGATTTCAAAAATTCAGTGACCGAAAATACCATGATTGATTTTTGCTGGCAAAAGTTTGGAGAATTTTCCTTTTTTCAAAAAACGAACTTTTACGTAAAAATGCAAATATGCAGAGATTACGATCCCGGACGAGCCCCCAATTCTGTTATGGGTCAGAATACCCCAAAACGCCAGCAAAAATCAGACAAAGAAAGAATATAAATTTACAAGTTTAATTATGTACAAAATATATATATTTACAATGATTACAACTTACAATACAATGTCCGGATCAAAGTGTCCGTGTCGGTCCACAAAGTCTATCGAATGTGTGGTTTCCGGTAATCACAAACGTTCTCGAAAGATCGGTGTCCAAACGTTGTTAAATGGATTAAAGTCTCAACAAATAAAGTGTCCCAGTATATCAGAATAGATGAATGAATCGTGTCTACGAATGTGTACGAATGCCCCTTAACACAGTTCCTCAGAGGTATTTATACTTAATAACAATGAATTTACCAGAAGCCTCTAGAACAATGACTCATTACAAATGATTAACAATAGAGTAAATTCTAGAAATCACAGTCATGTGATGACAATGATGTAACAAAGAACAAACTGGAATATTCTCTAATGAAATAAACATGACATAGTAAAATCTAGAAAGAATTGTGAAATCATTAAATAACATGACTAAGTACATGTGCACCTACACATGAAGTAAAACTAAAGTAATACATGACCCACAACACCTCCCCCCTTAAAAAAAGTTTGAATGTCAATGAAAACTTAGCTGGTAAATTCTGCAAAAATCACTCATGAAACTCTCGATAGTGCATCTGCAATCACATTGTCTTTGCCCTTGATATGGTTAATAATGATATTGTACTCTTGCAACAATAAACTCCACCTTGTAAGTCTTTGATTCTTGTTTGACATTTTGTGCAAAAATGTGAGAGGGTTGTGGTCAGTATATACAAGAATGGGATGTAAAGTAACATTCAAATAAACATCAAAATGTTGTAAAGCTAACAATAATGCAATACACTCTTTTTCAATAGTAGAGTAATTCTTTTGACATTTTGTCAATTTCTTTGAAAAATAACAAACAACTCTATCTACACCATCATCATTTTCTTGAAACAAAGCCGCCCCGATTCCTACGTCACTAGCATCAACAGTAAGCTTAAATTGCTTATCAAAATTTGGAGCTGACAGGACAGGACTATTCATAAGAACACATTTGATTTTCTTAAAAGATTCGTCACAGTCATTGGTCCATGCAAAATTCACTTTCTTTTGTAACAGATTGGTAAGTGGACCAACAACTGACGAGAAATTTGGACAAAATTTTCTGTAAAATCCTGCCATTCCCAAAAATCTCATTATCTCTTTCTTATTGGTAGGAATCGGGAACTTTGAAATAGCTTCAACTTTGGCCATGATATGAGTAACAAAACCTTGACCTACTTTGTGACCCAAATATTCTACAGTTGCATGACAAAATTCACTTTTCGCAAGGTTCACTGTGAGGTTTGCTTTCGCCAGTATGTCGAAGAAGGTACTCATGATTCGGAGATGATCATCCCAGGTGTCGCTGTAGATGATGACGTCATCGATGTACGCCTCGCATCCTTCGAGATGATTTAGGAGCGAATGAATCATCCTCTGGAATGTGGCTGGTGCGTTTTTCATACCAAAGGGCATTAGTTTATATTGGTACAGCCCATCTGGAGTCGCAAATGCCGATATTTCTCTGGCTCTCTCGGTAAGCGGGACCTGCCAATAGCCTTTAAGCAAGTCAAATTTACTGACAAATTTTGCACTGCCAATTTTATCTATACAGTCATCGATTCGTGGGATCGGATAAGAGTCAGTTTTGGTGACTGAATTGACTTTTCTAAAGTCCGTACACAATCGGTAAGTTCCGTCTGGCTTCGGAACAAGAATACATGGGGAACTCCAATCACTATTGCTGGGTTCAATAATGTCATTTTCAAGCATGTATTGAATTTCTTTCCGCATGTATTGAAGTTATATCGGGTTTAACCGATAGGGATGCTGTTTGATAGGTGACGCATCACCTACAATGACGTCATGATGAGATGCATTCGTCTTTTTTGGAACGTCCGGAAAGATGGTCGTATATTCCCGCATTAATTGGTGCACTTCCTCTTTTTGATGCACGGTCAGATGTCCGAGTTTCACTTCCGGCTTTGTCAGAATTTCAGAATTCTTTAAACGGACACTTTGAGCGAAGTCTTTTTCGACAGTCTCTTCATTACATTCAGGTTCAATACAATTTTCTAATGTATTTACATTGGCCAAAGTGGAAACTGGTTGTACAAAATTTCGGTCACTTCTATCAAAATACTCTTTCAACATGTTAACATGACACACTCTTTTTTCTTTTCGCCGACCTGGTGTCTTAACCACATAGTTAACATCACTAATTTTACTCTCAATCTCATAAGGACCGAAATATCTAGCTTGCAAAGGATGACCAGGGATAGGCAAAAAGACAAGAACTTTATCGCCTGGTTTAAAAACTCTGTTTCTAGCATCTTTGTCATACCATGTTTTCATTTTCATTTGACATGTTTTGAGATTTTCTTGAGCCAATTTGCAAGCATTATATAATTTCTCTTTGAAATTAGACACGTAGTCTAAGAGATTCAAATCGCTAGTCTCAGTCAACCATTTTTCCTTCAACAACTTCAAAGGCCCCCTGACCGTATGCCCAAAAACTAGCTCAAAGGGACTGACCCCAGGGACTCCTGAACCGCTTCTCGTGCCGCAAACAACACGAGGTGAACCCCTTCATCCCAGTCTTTTCCATACTGGTGACAATATGTTTTCATCATAGTTTTAAGGGTTTGATGAAAGCGTTCAAGTGCCCCCTGGGACTCAGGATGGTACGCAGAAGACTTATACTGCCTGATACCTAGCTCATGCATAACCTGCTGAAACAATCCTGACATAAAATTCGAACCCTCATCTGACTGAATAGCCTTGGGAGCACCTACGAAACTGAAAATCTTTGTAAGGGCCTTAACTATGGTCTTTGCCTTAATATTCCTAAGAGGTATGGCTTCAGGAAACCTAGTCGAAGTACACATAATTGTCAGTAAGTACTGATTCCCTGACCTAGTCCTAGGCAAAGGACCTACACAATCAACTAACACCCTACTAAAAGGTTCCTCAAAGGCTGGAATGGGTTGGAGGGGAGCAGGTGGTATAACTTGATTGGGTTTACCTACCATCTGACAACTATGACAAGACTTACAAAACTCAGACACATCTTTTCTCAACTTAGGCCAGTAAAAGTGACTTAAAATCCTATTATAAGTCTTATTGACACCTAAATGACCTGCCATGGGTGTGTCGTGAGCTAAACTCATGATGTCCCCGCGATACGCTACTGGAACCACTATCTGGTGAACGACCCGCCACACTTCATTAGGGGGTGCATCGGGTGGTCTCCATTTCCGCATAAGGATGCCATCTTGTATGTAGAAGCACTCTCCGACTTTGTCCGCTTCTTCTTGGGGAAGGGCCCTCTTGCTTAATCGGATGATCTCCGGATCTTTAGTTTGCTCGGAGAGGAGCTGCTCATGGCTTAAGGCATCTGTATCTCTGTCTAATGGCGGATGGGAATCATCACCAGGTACTGTCGGAGACTTGTCAACATGAAGTGGTACTGGCGTCTCAGGTACGCTGTCATAAATGGTAGACATGAATGTGTCAGAAAGGTCTATATTTTCGGAGGGATAGTCCTCGTTAAGTGCAGAAGTACTCTCAGCCTCTTTTAGTCTGTTCCTGGCCATCGCCCTGGTAACTGCGCAGGCTGGGTACAAGTCGTCGTCTTCGTCATCGGACACGACATCGGACGTGATTTTCTCACAAACAATCGGATCGGCTACAACTTTGCCGCCAGCTAAATCGTTGCCAAGCAACAAGGAAACGCCTTGAACGGGAAGAGTAGGTCGAACACCTACGATAACAGGTCCAGTAATTAAGTCTGACTTTAAATAAATTTTATGAAGGGGAACATCAATGACGCCTAGCTCCACACCCTGTAATAAAACTGACCTACCAGTAAAAGTGTGCTCAGACAAAGGCAATGAACCCTCTAACAATAAAGTCTGGGCAGCACCAGTATCTCTCAAAATCTGAACAGGCAACGCTTCGCTAGAATCACTGAGTGAAACAAATCCCTGTGACAAAAAGGGCTTATAATGATCCTCCACAAAATCATCAGAACTGGACTTAGAACCCTGAATCTCAGGAGTGTCAGAACAAATCGAATCTAAGGCTTTCCTATCATTTCTAACAGACGCACAGGCCTGTGACTTAAGTTCTTTTTCCTTCTTAAGCTTCAAACACTCACCAATAACATGACCTTTTTTCTTACAATAATTGCATGTAGGAAGCGACCCCACCCCTGGGGATGCCTCAGAACGCTCGGACCTAGGTCCGGACGTAGAACCACCTTGAGATGGTGACTGGGAACTAATGGACGACTGAGACTCTTGTAAATTTTTCTTTGGAACATCTGACGTTTTTGCGCTATCGCTAGATTGAGTTTTTGACACAAAATTTTTCTTATGAGTGAGAGCATACGTATCAGACAAAACAGCAGCTTCTTCAAGAGTTTTAACATTTTTGTCTTCCAAATGAGTTCTTAAATCTTGATGTACACACTCTTTGAACTCTTCTATCAGAATGATCTGACGCAAATTGTCAAATGAATTGGGAATTTTCTTAGATCGAAACCACTGATCAAATAAAACTTCTTTTTCTCGAGCAAATTCAACAAATGTTTGATTTTCAAACTTTTTGTACTTTCTAAACTTTTGTCTGTACGCCTCAGGTACTAACTGATATGCTCTCAAAATCGTGTCCTTGACCTTGTCATAGTCTGAACTCTCAGCAATACTGAGCGCCGAGTACACTTCAGCCGCTTTGCCAATAAGTACGCTTTGTAACAAAGTTGGCCAAAAATCACGTGGCCACTTCAGATTGGCCGCGATTTTCTCAAAATGTGGAAAATATTTGTCCACGGACTTTTCTTGAAATTTTGGTACTAATCGGATGTTTTTGGCGGCGTCGAATTCAGACTTGACAAGCGAAGGAACAGGATTTTCCTTAGCGCTTTTCTCTAACTTTAACTTTTCTAACTCAAACTGGAGTTCTTTCTCGTGCATACGTTCCTGTTTCTCTCTTTCTTCCTTTTCTCTTTCAAATTGTCTTATTTTTTCTTCTTTTTCAAATTGTCTTTCTTTTTCTTCTCTTTCAAATTGTCTTTCTTTTTCTTCTTTTTCAAATTGTAATTGTATTTTCATTTTCTCTAATTCAAACTCATATTTTGACATTTTGGTTTCGCTTGAAACAGGTTCAACAGGAAAATCGTATGACGAAAAGATTTCCTTAGCTAAAAGCTCTTTAGCCACAATATTTCTAATTTCTTGTTTTCTCATAGAAGATTTTACATCTAACTTCAAGTGAAGACCTAAACCAATCAAATCATCTTTCTTCAATGATTCGAACTCTTGTACAGTCGGCGATTTCAAAAATTCAGTGACCGAAAATACCATGATTGATTTTTGCTGGCAAAAGTTTGGAGAATTTTCCTTTTTTCAAAAAACGAACTTTTACGTAAAAATGCAAATATGCAGAGATTACGATCCCGGACGAGCCCCCAATTCTGTTATGGGTCAGAATACCCCAAAACGCCAGCAAAAATCAGACAAAGAAAGAATATAAATTTACAAGTTTAATTATGTACAAAATATATATATTTACAATGATTACAACTTACAATACAATGTCCGGATCAAAGTGTCCGTGTCGGTCCACAAAGTCTATCGAATGTGTGGTTTCCGGTAATCACAAACGTTCTCGAAAGATCGGTGTCCAAACGTTGTTAAATGGATTAAAGTCTCAACAAATAAAGTGTCCCAGTATATCAGAATAGATGAATGAATCGTGTCTACGAATGTGTACGAATGCCCCTTAACACAGTTCCTCAGAGGTATTTATACTTAATAACAATGAATTTACCAGAAGCCTCTAGAACAATGACTCATTACAAATGATTAACAATAGAGTAAATTCTAGAAATCACAGTCATGTGATGACAATGATGTAACAAAGAACAAACTGGAATATTCTCTAATGAAATAAACATGACATAGTAAAATCTAGAAAGAATTGTGAAATCATTAAATAACATGACTAAGTACATGTGCACCTACACATGAAGTAAAACTAAAGTAATACATGACCCACAACAGATGGTAGTATGAAAAAAAAAAAGAATCCTTACTAAAAGTTCCTGTCATTTGAATGAATTAATGGCCAAAACTAGTTAAAAGTCAGTAGATGAAAAACCCAGGTAGATTGAGCGGAAACAGAAATATGTCTATGGCCAACAGATGTATTTCAAAATTTGAAGGTCATGATAACATCTCAAGATCAAATTGCAATGTCAAGATTATAAGCTGAAATTAGATTCTCTTATTTTGTTGTATTTTCATGCCAAAATATCATATTACTTTGTACAATATAGATCACTTCCACATAATTCTTTCAAAGTCGATCAAAACATTACTCGAGATCAGCTGGTCCACTTACATTGCACCTCCATGGTAATTTACTTTTAAAAGTTGAAAGTAATAAAGATAAACTTAATCAGTAAAACCGATGGGTACTTTTTGTCTCGACATTTTAGAAACGTATGTATGCCTATTGTTCACATTAATTTAAGCGAGACATTGAAGCCCGTTCTCTGTTGACTCGCTTCATGCAAAAAAGTGTATTATCAGTAATAATCTAATTCTTTTGAAAAGAGATAAGCGCTATACGTATTCATTTTTATATATTCTTGATGTTTCTATACAAACGACCATGGCCTTACATGGCCTTACATGAAGTACTTTCAGTGACCTTTGGTCGCTCACATCATGGGCAAATCCAGGATTTTTTTATTCTCGGGGGGGGGGGGGGTGTCCTTAAGTCCGAAATTCGAAGAGCAAGCAAAAAAAAAAACTTGATTAATTCAGTTCTGTTTCTAATAATACAAATGTAAATAAATAGATGTCTGGCGAGTTTAAGCGAGCAAAAAAACTTGATCGAAATTTCACATCTTGATTGTCAGTTCTAATATGTAAATAAAACAAATGGCGAGCGATAGCAAGCCAGTGAATTTTTTTCTGAAAATTTGAATAAAACCCTCTATTCGCGTCTTTTTTAGTTTCATTACTCTTAGTGCTCCTGTTTGTTGACACATTGGTTGTATATATACGAAAGCGCAGCATCATCTGAAAATAACATACATGTATGTAATAAATTCTGGCAAGTGGAAACGAACCAGTGAAGATTTTTTGAAATGCTGACGGCAAAATATTATCAAAATGAGAGATTTTCAATACAAATTCACGTTATAGTTTTCAAATATTATGACAAAAGGGGAATCGGGACCTAATCTTAAGAGTAAATACGTATATTTATGAAAATAAAACTATGTTTCGAAAATTTTAATTCACGGAGGGGGGGGGGGTTTCGAACGCCCCCCCCCCCCCTCTTGCTAAATCCGCGATTGCATATCCTAGCTGTGTTATCTCTCGAGTATATCCAAATGTAAACTGCCCTAAAGGGATGAATCATACCTCCGTGGCATATTTTTTTCTGAGCAGATCCGATTTATAATACGGACCAAGTCTGTGGTAAAAACTGTTCAGCTGCAATCCCCTTTCTTCGTGCACATCTGCAGTACTGTCATGAGCATCATGATACTACATTGTGTAAAGATACACTGAAATCCATCGAATATTGTTTGGGAGGAAATGCTATGGCAAGGTTTGACATCGAAAATGCATGAACAATCTAAGTGCAAGGGCCATAACTCAGGTCTTACCTTTTCGACAGCAATCTTCTTTCTTCATCATTATCTGTCATTGTATACATAATGTTTCAATGAAATCCATCGATTGGTTTTGGAGGAGTTGCCGTGAAAAGCTACATGGACGGCCATGGCGAATCCAGCACAACTATTTATATTATACTATATCCTAATTATGTAAAATATTATTAAATTCTAAAGAATGGTTAAGGAGAAATGAGCCCAAGTGCATGGACGGACGATGATATAATCCCATTTTTTTTTTCCGGAGAGCAGAATATTATGATTTTATGCGAACATTTCTTTAAGGATCGTCTGAAACATCCTTATCTTCAATACACAATACAACTTTATAATTAGTTATGACATCGAATGCTTGGGGGGGGGGGGGTCTTTGTATCTTCAGGATGGGTGGGGTTAGGAGGCGTTGTTCTTTTTGCCTCATTCACCTTATAAATATGACTTCACTGAATTTCCCTGTCCTCCCCGGCTTAGTCCGACTTTGCGTTAACCTTCCAAAGCTTATCATATTTTATTTATTTTCCGAGTGATAGAATAAAATTAATTGAGTTCTGAAAATGTTATCATGATGAAAAACATTTTTTAGCTCACAGAATTTTAAGTTTCCTACGCATTTATAAGTTCCGTGCCCTTGAACCCCGCCCTTAACCCCCCGTAAAAACGCACAAACGTTGATCCCCCCCTAAAAAAATAATAATGAATATTAAAAAAATAAATAAATAAAAAAAAACAGACAATTTAATATTATCTCCTGCATCTCACTGACGTCTTTATTGAATATTCGATGCATTTCTTCATTATTTCAACATGTCCATAGCAATTCAAAACTTCGTCTATGTAAAGTACATGGAAAATGAAAGTAGACCTAAATCTGCAGTTGACTTACTATTCAATATTGTTTTACAATGCAAATTGTCTCGGGTATCTATACTTTTTATTTAAAAATGTTTCAAAATCAAAATGGGATAAAACAACGTTGATAAGCTATAATCGCAGCTACATATTCACCCGTGGTGACGTCAAGTACATTATTTTTTGTAAGAGTTATCCTTCTTGACATTGAAATTTTAGCGAAACAAGGGTAACTTTAGGGGGAATTATCTCGAAAACCAGGTACTTTGCATCTGGTGAATTTTTGATATGTTGTAAATGGTGATATGAAGTTTTTAATTATACACATGTTTTTGCATATCCATCGAGGAAGGATATTTTTTGAAGGACTTGAAAATTTTGAATTTGTATAGAAATGATAGGGAAAAAGAAAGATGCAGTGTGAAGTTCTGGTCCACGTAGGAAGAAAACGGGTGAATAGATTTAATTTTCCTTTTGCACTGATGAATATCTATGAATATGCAATTAATATATTAAAAATGGTTACAATCTGTTGACCTCGATGTATCACCCTTATATAGGGTTTTGCATGATTCTTACGAAGACGGTACTTAATAACTATATAATCATGCGGCGGCGGATCTAGGGTTTCAGAGATAGGAGGGCCTAATACAAGTTTTAAAGAAAATTGTTCATAGAGAAAAGGGAGATGAAAATCAAGAAGTCTTACTGAGCGGTACTGTAGCCAACGCATCATTGAATTATTAATTTACTTATTTATTTTTTTTATTTTTTGATAAGGGGTGCATCAAAAGATTGTGTTGAAATTAAGACATGCGATGTTATTCTTGAAACTGGCGAGCGGTAGCTAGCCAACGATTTTTTTAAATAGAAAAAAAATCTATTTGACCACCACAAAGAGGGGATCAGAGCCCACTCATACCTCTCTAAATTCGCAATTCAAATACATTAGCTAAGACATCACAATACAAAGTTATCTGAAAAAAGAGCATCAAATAGTGCCAAATAATTCTGAATCAATGACTTTTTGCGCGGGGGGGGGGGGGGTTCGTTTTTCTGTTTCATCTGGGCTGGTCTTCTGGGGATGAATCGGACGAGAAAAGAATCAGCCTGAAAAAAGGGGGGGGGGGGGGTTAAAAAAGGGTCTGCTGGGTTATCGGAAATACACATACTTTTAAAAAAAAGGCCTTGGTGAAAAGTATCATTATAACTTAAGATTTCCATAAGTCAACAAAGGGGTGTCTCATTATATTATAGTGAAACCTACCATGTACATATACTAGTATTAAATATCGTGATATCGATAGAATATCTACACAATTAATAGCATAAATAGTATTAGAATATAGCAGCAAATTACCTACAGACAGCGTGACATTACCATGTGATCGTAACGTCATATGACGTCAAAATCAGTGTAAATATAGCTGACCATCCTGTCTTCAAATTAGTGTAGAATCGCAACGGGATGTCCGATTCTCAAAATTTAAATTGATTTATACTCTATAAATCCTGCATTTTCAATGTTCAATATTTGTCCCAGTTTTGAAATTGGGCCGATTTTGGCCCTTACCGCCCCTTGCCCTTTATTACATTTTAGGTTGTTATTACATTTTAGGTTTGGATAGTTAACCCAAAATGCAATAAAAGCTTTTAAGACTAAAATTTGATTAGCAATTCACTTCATTAATCTGACAAAGACCTTAATAGGTGTAAATTTGTTGGAAATTAGAGGTTACCATTCATGTGTTTTATAAAAATACACCGCTATTAACAGATGGTATGGCTTGCAAAGAAAGTTTTTGTCACTAACTGGGTCAAAGTCACTAGGTCAAACATTACGAAAAAAATTTAAAGGTCTTGTCATAGGCAACCTACCTGTATAATATTATGTTTTACTGTGTATATAGTTCCTGAGATTTTGCTTTAACAAACAATTTTACCAAAATCTTTAACTAGGTCAAAGTCCAAGGTCACTGAGTCAAATGTTACAACATAAAGTGTATGTTCAACCTACATGTATGATAGAAATGAGTTATAGAAGATCCTGACGATAATCTCAACAGCACTCCCAATAGAGCACCAAAATGAGCATCGACGGACCCCTAGCAAGCTAGAGGTGGGACCAGGTGCCCGGGAGGAGTAAGCATCCCCTGTTGGTTAGCCGCACCCGCCGTCGATGTCCATGCATGAAAATAATAACAATGTATAGACTACATGCATTGCACTGTCTGGGATTATATCTATATAGAAAGTGTTATGGCGACCATGTCAGGGAAATATATTCAAAGAAAGTTTCAACTGCATACAGTTCCTTAGATTAAGTTCTAACTAGTAAGTATCAAAGATTATTCTTTACTTGCTGTATTATAGCGAATAAGAGTTTGTTCTAGTAGTAAATCTTGAAAGGTTTTGACTTAAGGAAAAATAAAATATCCAATGACTTAACCTTTATATAGTTATTTTCAAGACCACACTCACCATGACAAGTGCAAAATGCCCTCTGTCATTCGTATATGCATCTTCTGCCTCAGTACAGAATCCCCCCAAAACCGTCTTTGTCTGATTGAGAGTCCCTGCAGGTCCTCTGCCTTATATCTGTGTTGTTTGCAAGTTCATAATTGATAACATAAGACGAAATGGCCAACCTTTAGCATACGTTGAAGATGGCTTCGAAAAAAAAACCCATGGGGCAATAAGGAATCAGATCTTCTCGAAAATCAAAAGTCCTGAAACAGAGACACTGCAGTAATATATGCGAAGCATACCGTATGTCAGCATATTGTTTCAGATGGATTCTTCAAACAGGATGATGAATGGTAATGTGATTTCTTGAATATTAGATAATACAAAATAATTGGCTAATCTAATTTTATACAAATGATATTATATTGACAGAGGCCAAAGTCATTATACTGTGTCACAGTCGTGCAATATATTTGCATATTGAAAGAAAAGAGGAGATCTCCAACAAGACCCCGTTGCAGCATCAACAGTAAAACACCAATGAGTTAAAGAAGATCCTGACGATAATCTAAACAGCACTCACAATAGAGCACGACTTTAAACATCGACGGACCCCTAGCAAGCTAGAGGTGGGACCAAAACACCCGATGCAAAAACTCATACCCAGTTCATCTTTGTTATATTATATAATTACAATCCTTCTGTTAAAATCTATTCAAACTATAATCTCTTAAAATATTTTACCACAAGATCTACCCATGTTTTTTGTATAGTGCAAACGTTTGAATTTCCCGCTGTCTTTGAGAGCGTTACTAGGAAGGCGCAACTAAGGGAGCGGCTAACTGTCTCAAGAAGCAAAGCCATTGTGCGAGACGTAATTTCACTAATGAGTTTTCACAAATTTAGCATTGTATTTTTAACATTTTTGCTTGGATTGCAAAGCAATTCCGGTCTATAGATTAACTATGTCCGTCTGTCGTCAACATTTTGGTTAATGTTTCTGGTTGAGGCAAAATCTGACGAACTGTATGCAGTAGAAACTTATGAAATTAAGAAAGTTATATTATACAGGAAGGTTGCCCTTGACAAGACCTTTTCCTTTATGCCATAGCATTTGACCTAGTGACCTTGACATTGGACTTAATACTAGTTACAGAGTTTGGTTAGTTTCTAGTTGAAGCAAAATCCGAGGAACTGTATGCAGTAGAAACTTTATATTATACATGTAGGTTGCCCAGAAAATGGTCCTCCCGGGCACCTGATCCCACCTCTAGCTTACTAGGGGTCCGTCAATGCTCAATTTGGTGCTCTATTGTGAGTGCTGTTTAGATTGTCGTCAGGATCTTCTTTAACTCATTTGTGTCACACTTATGCCCTTTGCCGTGTGGAGCTCGTAAAAAAGTTCCCCGCGAGGGGTTTGACAGTAAGTGTTTTGAATATTTCTCCCTGACATTATCGCCATAGCACTTTCTATATAGAGGGCCTCAGACAGCGCATGCATTTTATATATTTTCATTTTGAATTCGTGCATGAACATTGACGGCGGGTGCGGCTAGCCAACAGGGGATGCTTACTCCTCCCGGGCACTTGATCCCACCTCTAGCTTACTAGGGGTCCGTCAATGCTCAATTTGGTGCTCTATTGTGAGTGCTGTTGAGATTGTCGTCAGGATCTTCTTTAACCCATGACAAGACCTTTCAATTTATAACGATACATTTGACCTCTCAATGTATGCTGTAATATTTGACCTACCGTCCTGTTCACTAATTCCAGAGCACCCTCTTTTGGCAATTTATTCTGTCGTCTGATGAATTTTCCTATTATTCATTGTTTCCGGGAATTTACAACCTTTAGTCGTAACTGAAAATTAACATCAACTTACCCTATCAGCTGCCTTCAATCCGCAATGTGAAAAATAAAATGTCTACAGGAAATTCTCATGTTAATTTCAAGCCGCCGCCATATTGTTCTCCGTGTCAACAATAGTAAACAGTGACGTCAAAGCCTCCGACGTCACACATTTTCAGCGATTTTACTTTAGAAAATCCCCGTAGACCTTTTATTTTCCGTCCTATTTTTAACTTAAGTGACGTTCATTCAAAACAATGGTATTTTCTGTTACGACTAAAGGAGTACTATAAAACTTATATCTTTTTGGAAGATGACATTATCATAATTTAGAGAAAATCGGGAAAACAGAGTGCTCTCGAATTAGTGAACAGGACAGTAGTGACCTTGACCAAGTTGGTGACAAAAACTTACTTTGCAACCAGGCCATAACGTCTTTAGCGGTGTTTTATTTCTTAATTAACTAGTCTTGTGTTATGTGATTCGGTTTCAAAAATGGTTCGCCAGGTGATCGTAGTTTTTAGGCGCCAGTCTCTCTAAAGTTAAAGCTACAAGGTTAGTGATGGAATTGAAGTGGAATTCCATGGTTACAAAATCGTCATTGGGTTAAAACTGCATTCAAATGATATTCTTATTCTCATCGGTGGGTTCTAAGGAAGATACGGGGAGACGAGAGACGTCAACATCGACATTTTCACTTTGTCCCAGATCCCGTCACACGCACATGCATTCGCTACTGTACATATAAATTCGCCGTTCAGGTTTTTCATAAATCAGAAAGACATTTCAAATCCAAACTAAGTAAATTACATGAAAAATATGTCTTTGCACCAGCTGATAAAGCAGCCAACAACACCGATATCATTTGAAAACGTTACTACATATCAACTTTGGTTTCGGAACTTTCATCTACTTATACATATATCAAAAGCAATGAAAGTGCACCTAACATTTTAAGCAAGCATAACAGTGAACTGTCTTCATTCAACATCTCTATTTCTAAATTGGGTCTCCCAACACTATATTGCATACCGAAACTGCACAAGTCTCCTTACAAATTTCGATTTATTGCTAATGACAAATATGGATAATGACCATATCCCTGTATACAGCACAAAATCGATAATTCAAAAATCAGAAACCGAAGGCATACAAAACCAGGACAAAACAGGAACCAAAGCAAACAAACAAAAACCTCCACCATATGAAAAGAAGCGAACTCCCAATATGGGAGTGAGACCAGGTGCCCAGGAAGAGTAAGCATCTCCTGCTTGCATGCAACACCCGTCGCTTCAATTCGGTAGAACTGTCACATCCGGTTACTTCCATTTTGGAAGATATAGAGTACAATCTTTGGTTGGATGGTTCAAATGGTCTATGACAGAATATCATCCACCATTCTTGAGAGTGGAACATCATAGTGTATGACGAGTTCCCCATATCGACCGTAGAACTTCCTCAGTGACGATGTTAGTCGGTCAAAAACATATCCCTGACTGAGAAGCTTATCTGAAAGACGCCTAGCTCTCAGAACAAAATCCATATATTTGGTACTTGCTCTGGCATAGCGTATCAACTGAGATATTTCTAGTAACTGCTCCACTACAATTTTGTCTGGAAATCTGACGTCAACACTTACTGCTATTAAACAGAACAGAACAGAACTTTATTACACTCAAGATTCACATATTGTGACATACTGAGGAGCAATAATGTATAAACACATATATATTGTAGTAGAAATGCATGCATTTACCTCGAATGCATATACATGTATAATCAACATACGGACATAAAAAGAAGGGAAATCTCCAACAAGACCCCGTTGCAGCATTAACAGTAAAACACCAAAACACCCGATGCAAAAACACAAAAGACGAGTACAGCACGAGACGGAAAAGAGACACACGACATGTAAACATCAAACACAAAAGACTACACATAAACCGACGGGACCAATGGGTAACCGGTGCCGACTTTGGACGGCCATCTGTCACGCAAGTAGCAAATGGTGTGGTTATCCTGGATTACGTGCGCACAACCCTCTCACTTCTCAAATTACCTAGAGGTCTCGAAGAACGTACAATTGTGGTGTAAAACAACCTCCTCACTGCAAGATGACATCACACAAACAAGACCGCGAAACGCAGAGGCCCCAGAGACACAGATGAATATGTAAATGGATATAAAATGAGGGCATGCGTAATACAGTCCGTGCTCTGCCGGCTGTAGCGAGCTCATGTATGTAATCACCCGAGGAGTCCGACTGACATTCAGAGATGACAGGTGGTCGGGGCCCTGTCTTCTCTAAAGAGGTTTGGACAGGGCCCGTCATAGAGTCCCGTCGTCACAGTCAGTCAGAGTGCAAGTCTCAAGGATGCGCTTGTACAAGACTGTAGATAGGTCAAGTACCAAGCCTAGTGCCGTCTGGTGACATTAGGATCATATCCACGGTATAAAAGGCGTTTGATGATTCTGACGCATTTTCGATGGTTATGCTGCCTACTTTTGATCATTTTTATATTGTTTATCAAAATTCAACGAAATACCCTGGCATGGTGAATTTATGAATGAAATATCCAAACCCTATCACTACTTTTTTAAATCATAAAGCCAAGCTTTAGGTGTTTTAAAAATAAGAGCAACGTCTCTTTCAAGCTAAATAGATCAAATGTAAAGGTTAAGGTAGATTGTGATAGAACGTGATGGATTGAAGGCCCCGATACAGTAATTTTCTTGGCCATTGCAGCATATCTAAACTTTCCCTCTGTTAGAGGTACTTGTATCATGTGTCGAATTTTTTACTGCTTTGCATCATATTTGAAAATTTTGACACCTGTGGCACATACAGCGTAAATTTTTGTAATGCATGCGGGATCTGTAAAAAATCACCTCTTAAAATGATCGTTACTGACGGGATTCGAACACAGGACCTCCGATATTGGCGTCCGACGCTCAACCAACTGATTCCTGCAACACACTTAGGTAACAATCTTAAGGACTAAAATCTTTCTTTGCCTCTATTCAGAAGAATTCATAGACTAAACTCGGGAGAAAATTCAATCCGTCAAAAATAAAATGGAGAAGAGTTATCGAACATACCAAATAAAAAAAACCCATTGTCATGAGGAATATTACCATTAAATATTCAAACCATATCCCTTATTGTTGAATCAAAATAGCCAGGTTAAAGTTTCTGGGAAAAAGGTCACAGTCCAGGGTCAAGGTCATTTGGTAAATAGGTCATGTTCGCAAGTGAAAAGGTTGTCGGAAGATATCTAAAAGTGAAATATCAAAGCCCTACACCTTACAGTTGAAAATATATAACCCAGGTGAAAGTTTTGAATAATAGGTCATGATCAATGTTTCTATGTCAAAGGTTATGGTCTAAAATGAAAGGTTCTGTTACAATGTATCCATGTGAAATATCAAAGCTCTACTTCTTACTGTTGAAGAGAAGTACCCCAGATTAAAGTTTTTTAAGTGGGCGAAAGAGGTGTTTTCACAAAGTATCTACATGTGACATATCAAAGCTATACTCCTTTTAGTTGAAGAGATATCACTCCGTTTAAAGTTTGTGTAAAGTCAGTCAAAGTCCAAGGTCGAAGTAATTAGGTCTAAGGTCATTGTCTCAGATTAAAGGTCCCATAACAAGGTATCTTTATGTGAAATATAAAAGCCCTACCTTTTAGACTTTAAGAGATATAACCCAACCCTTTTTCTCGAAATCACTAAAAATGTTCAAATGACATGCCTAAAAGCGTACAGTGGAAGAATTACATCCAGTTTATTGAAAAGTCGATACAAGACCCCAGAAGATGCATATTTCTTGCAATGCATGTGCTGTTGACTTTAAAGGTAAAACAGTACCATATGACTTCTATACATTAGTGAATAATTGCATATTTCGTCTTAATTTCACGTTATCAAGAGGGTCACCTTATCCAATATCGAAAAAAATTGACTGATTTCAACTTCTCGTCGTCGTCTTAGCTAGATTTAAGACTAGATTAAAGACAACCTGATTATATTTGTGATATTAAAAAGTGATGAGAGTAAACATAAATCATAAGAAACTGTGTAAAGACGATGAAATTTACCTTGACAGTATAACAGAGGCATCGTTTTATATATGTGTTTCGCTTCGGTAATCATCTAAATCCGGAATGGAAACAGTGGCGTTCCTAAACTGTGTTATTTATTTACGGAATAACTTCTTACTCTGTGTCTTCATGGTTGTATGATTCTGGTTGGTCCCATGTAAATTTTATGCATCAGGAAGAATACAGCCATTAACACCATTCAAGGTAAGACAGTCATTAGTCTTATATTTAAATTTGTATTGAATGTAAACGTCTTCAAATTGAATAGCATCATTTAAGAATAGACAAATTGGCAACATGGACCAGACATGCACGTTTTGGGTACTTAACCCTCGTCAGTGATCCTCAAATCTAAACAATGTAATTTGCCAAAAGAGTATGTCGAAAAAGCGTACCGAAAGACGTAACAGGACGGATGGGATATGATGCTACAGGACCCACGTTTTAGAAATTTCAAGAAATTTTAGTAACAGAAATTTAAGAATGCGTTGAAGAAACGATCAACCGAAATTGATCAAACTTGGCTACTCCTGGTAAACCAGCAGTGACACTCACCAAGTGGTATAAATGTAAACGTCTTCAAGTTGAATAGCATCATTTAAGAACAGACAAATTGGCAACATGGACCAGACATGCACGTTTCGGGTACTTAACCCTCGTCAGTGATCCTCAAATCTAAACAATGTAATATGCCAAAAGAGTACGAAAGTTACATGTACTATGTCGAAAAAGCGTACCGAAAGACATAGCAGGATGGGTGGGATATGATGCTACGGGACCCACGTTTTAGAAATTTCAAGAAATTTTGGTAACAGAAATTTTAGAATGCGTTGAAGAAACGATCAATATCAGGCACCCCATTAGCATGAATATTGCTCGTTATTACGGCAAAAGTATCTTAACTGGGCACTTGATCTCAACTTATGCATGACAGGGGTATGTCAATGACAAATATGGATCCCAATACTCTATGTGCGTGCCATAGTGATTGTTGTCAGCATATCATTATCATGATAACTAGGTGAGGTCAATTGAATTTTGATGATGAAAATGTGTAATGTTTTATCATGTCCAATCAATTTCTCTGAAACTGCATAATAATCGGATCAATTTCACATTTAAGCATTTTGTTGCTTATGACACAAAGGTTTCACATCATCTTGATCAAAGGGCATGTGACCAAGTTTATGACCAAATTCGACTTTGATGATGAAATATAAAAAGCCTTTAAGGGGGGTGGAGAAAAGACATCCGTTTCTTCCAAAAATTTATTTGTGTGTATGTTACTTGTGCAAGACCTTTCTAACCTTGAACTAACTGAATAAGAAATATAACTAATTGCAATGAAATGCATATTATCTATGATAAAACAGCTGCGCAAATGTCTGTTCATTTTCTGGAATCTGCCAATAAGGCTACGTGCTAACATGGAGATAGGGAAACAAGAAGAAAGACTGGCTGTTATACAAAAAGGCAGTAGAGACACTAAGAGAGGAACTAGGATGCCAGATTTTTGACCTGACAGATGAGACGGTCATTTCAAGCAGAGAAATACTGTCCAGAGGCTATTTGGTTCACGACTGTAAAGAGGGAAATTGCATGATAAAAGCAGCCAGGTTACCAGTTGTCATAGAACAAATGAAAACAACGAGAGAAACGACCTTTTTATGCCATAACAATGTGAACAAGTCTTACGTTCTAAATAAGTTAAATTCTATTAAGATTTAAGTTAAATTAACGAGAAGAAAAAGTCGACTGGCAAAGCAAAAATAGATAAATGTTAGTAGACACTAGAGAGATGATTTTTTACTTTGGATGTTAAACGTCCGTAAACGATGTTAAATTCAATAGCATCATTTAAAACCTGATAATTTTCAGTATGGACCAGACATGCACGTTTCGGGTACGCAACCCTCCTCAGTGATCCTCAATCTTAACAATGTAATGTTGCCAAAGAGTGTGAAAATTATTATGTCCTAACATTTACCGAAAGACGTAGCAGAATGGGTGGGATATGATGCTACAGGACCCACGTTTTAGAAATTTCAAGAAATTTTGCAACAGAAAATTTCAAATGCGTTGAAGAGACAGACGATCAACCGAAGTTGATATTCAACAAACTTTGCATTTAACTTATTGGGAACTAACATTCAATTGCTGAAGCCTTATAGAAATCATTGTCTTTCTGTCAGTCTGTTTGTAGGTATGTCCATCAACACTTGGGTTTAAACACAACATCTCAAGTACTGTTTGAATGATGGATCTTTCATATTTTACATTGTTTGCACGATCGCTTTCATATTTTAGTATTTTGTTCCTTTTGACCCGAAGGTTTCACATCACACCTCTCCGTCGCAACAGAGAAGATTTCTGGATAAAAAATCTGAACACTGCAGCGCCCTATGGGTGCAACGATAACATCAGCACTATAGGAAACTTAACAAGTCCCGGTTGTCAATCGGTAAATGTGACTAGCTTATTCAACAGATCACACAGAAGACCTCGAAGTCATGGCATTAGAAAATATAATAGGCCTGAGATACATGGTTTCTCCTTCGATGACTTGGTTCCATTTTTGAATGAGCCTCTAGGCCTGCATTATATTCGTACCAAATTATACTCTGTTCCTTTACGGAAGTTACACGAAATCTACGATTATACGAAGGACCTCGCATATACCGATACACGTTCCCCAGAATACAGACTACAAGGAGTCATCTTGGACATTTCTACTTTTCGTTTATTTCAAGCAGTTAGATCAGATAAATCAGAGGAGAAAACAAACTGCCCTTTCATTAAAGTAAGATTTGCAAACAAAGGTATTGATAACTCGAATCTTGGTCAAATTTTGAATCACAAAACTGTCACAGAAAAAATTCCACCATATTTCAAAAGAAAAGAAACTCCTTGTATTTCCTATAGCTACACATCAACAGTTGCATCTAAAATTTACAATTACAAACGATTCCTGCAGTGTATTGATTTAAGTAGTTCCTCACTACATCCACTTCCCTGCAAATGTTCTTCATCGGATTTCAACTACTCTCCTTGTGGATACGTTATTACTGGTGACCTTAGTATAGTCAAGAACGACAAGTTGAGAGAACTGTTAAAAAAGGGTCCCAAATACAGAGAAAGTATGTCCTTTACATGGAACCAACATGTCAAAATTATCATGGACTCTTGTGATGAATATGCAAGACGTTGGGCAAAGAAAGAGGATGTACAGCTCGACACCCTTTCCGAATGGATAAAATCAATCAGAGGTTTACTTTTATCTAGAATTAACCGATTAAAATCAACTGTGAACACCAGATTCGTGTCTATATTTAAAGACCCTGATGTTATCACAGAGCTTACCTACCTCCAAGAACATTATGTCATCACACCAGCGGACAAAGCCTCAAATAATTACACATTTACTTGCAAAAAGTACTATTTCGACAGTCTAGTTAAAGAGTTGGGTTTAAATTCGACACCTGGAAATCCCACTTACACCCCAACAAACCTTTCTGCCTCTGAAATAATAGATAACCACAAATCAGCTCTTGCTTCCTTTGGCTTCGACACTACCAATTTAGATTTAGATTTACCATACTTGTACTGCATACCTAAAATGCATAAGAATCCGTACAAAAATCGTTTCATCGCTGGTTCCTCAAAATGTTCTACCAAATCTGTATCGATCTTACTCACCAAAGTTTTATCTGAAATCAAATCTGGGCTACAAAAATATTGTTCGACAGTATATTCTCGCAGTGGTATCAACCAGATGTGGATTTTAAAGAATTCGAAGGAACTTTTAGAACATCTGAAATCCACTCATTTTAGTAGAGTCCATTCGATCAAAGCCTTTGATTTTTCGACACTTTACACTACAATTCCACATTCTAAATTGAAAGAAAGACTCGCAAAAATTATAAGTAATGCGTTTACAAGTAAGAACGGTAATCGCAAATACAAATTTATTGTTGTTAATTATGACAAAACCTACTTTGTAAAAGAAAAGTCAGATTCTGAAAATAAGTACACTGAAACAGACATTATTCAGATGTTAAACTTTCTGATCGACAACATTTTTGTGGTGTTTGGAGGAAAGGTCTTCCATCAAATTGTCGGAATTCCAATGGGGACCAATTGTGCCCCACTCCTTGCCGACATTTTCGTACGAAGCTGAATTCATTCAATCTTTGGTCTCTGAAGGGAAAAGATACTTAGCTTCTGACTTCAACTTCACTTACAGATACATAGACGATGTGTTGTCCATCAATAATCCAAAATTCGCGGATTACCTGAGCAGTATCTATCCTTCGGAGCTTGAAGTCAAAGAAACTACAGAGACAAATAATTCAGCATCCTTTTTGGACATAACGTTGTCCTACGACACTGATGGTCACTTGAACAACTCCCTCTATGACAAACGTGACGACTTCAATTTCAGCATTACAAACTTTCCTTTTCTGAGTAGCAACATCCCTTCATCGCCTGCTTATGGCGTGTTCATATCTCAGTTGATACGTTATGCCAGAGCAAGCACCAACTATACGGATTTTGTTCTGAGAGCTAGACGTCTTTCAGATAAGCTTCTCAGTCAGGGATATGTTTGTGACCGACTTACATCGTCACTGAGGAAGTTCTACGGTCGATATGGGGAACTCGTCATACACTCTGATGTCCCACTCTCCAGAATGGTGGATGATATTCTGTCATAGACCATTTAAACCACCCAACCAAAGATTGTACTCTATGTCTTCCGAAATGTAAGTAACCAGATGTGACAGTTCTACCGAATTGAAGCGGCGGATGTTGCATGCAAACAGGAGATACTTACTCTTCCTGGGCACCTGGTCTCACTCCCATATCGGGGGTTCGCTTCTTTTTATGTGGTGGAGGTTTTTATCCTGGTTTTGTATGCCTTCGGTTTCTGATTTTCTGAATTGTCGAATTTGTGCTGTGTGCATGGAGATGGTCATTATCCATATTTGTCATTGTTACGCGTATGCCCAAATAACAAATTATAAAAAGAGGTATTTAACGACGCTAGAGGAGAAAGTACGCATGGAGATGGAAAGAAACTGTGAGAAAAAAAAATTCAAATTGAGATTTAACTTAACCGAAAACATCAATACTATCAATAGGCAGCGTTTTAACATGAAGGTATTGCAGGACAGTGAGAAGATATGCTTTGACCGTTGGGTGTCAGCGCAAAATGAAATCGGTGTTGAATAAGGCAAACGCAGACCTATGACTGGAGAATGAGGAAGTTGGGCTAAAGTTGCAATCCCTAGATGATGCATACACACGTGACTTGAACGAGAAGGATGCCACTGAACGTGAATTGCTCAAATTGAGAATCACATAAAACAATCCAAATAAGCAAGACAAAAATCATATTACCCTTTAGTAACAACGCTCAAGCTAACTCGGAGTCGCTAAGAGAACTTCAAAACTTTTTGTGTCGCTGTCTCACAAACAGATGATGATCATGATGACACGAATCTTCTCGAGCAGTCAATTACCTCACCGCTGTTTAACGTGGAGAAAACAAGACCGCAAAACGCAGGGGCCCAAGCAACACAGATGAGTACGTAAATGAATAAAATAAAAAGAGGGCGTACGTAATACTATCCGTGCTCTGCCGCCGCGAGCTCATGTATGTCCGACTGACATTCAGAGAGGACAGGTGGTCGGGGCCCTGTCGTCTCTGAAGAGATTTGGACAGGGCCCGTCATGGAGTTCCGTCGTCAATGTCAGTCAGAGTGCAAGTTTTAAGAATGCGCTGGTACAAGACTGTAGATTGGTCAAGTACCAAGCCTAGTATCCGTCTGGTGACTTTAGGGTCATATCCACGGTATTAAAGGCGTTTGATGACTGACGCATTTTCGATAGTTCTGTTGTCTATCTTCGATCCTTCTTGTTAATTATATGACCATAAAATGCAGGTTGTGAAATACCCAAAGTAATATCATTTGTTGCCTGTATTGGTCTGACCGAGTACGTCTTTTGGTACATTTTTCGACATAATCACTACTGGTGGACCATGTAGCGTCATATCCCAACCATTCTGCGACGTCTTTTGGTACATTTTTCGACACAATCATTTTCATACTTTTTGGCCATATTCCATTGTTTAGACTGAGGATCACTGACGAGGGTTTAGTACCTGAAACGTGCATGTCTGGTCCATGCTGTAGATTTATCAGGTTTTAAATGATGCTATTGAGTATAAAGACGTTTAACATTTAAACTACTTGGTGAGTGTCACTGCTGGTGGACCAAGAGTCCCCGAGGGCACATGTAGCCAAGTTCGATCAACTTTGGTCGATCTCTTCAACGCATTTGAAACTTTCTGTTACAAAATTTCTTGCAGTTTCTAAAACTTGGGTTCTGTAGCATCATATCCCACCCATTCTGCTACGTCTTTTGGTACATTTTTCGACATAATCATTTTCATACTTTTCGACCATATTCCATTGTTTAGACTGAGGATCACTGACGAGGGTTTAGTACCCGAAACGTGCATGTCTTATCCATGCTGTAAATTTGTCAGGTTTTAAATTATGCTATTGAATATAAAGACGTTTAACTTGGTGAGTGTCACTGCTGGTGGACCAAGAGTCCCCGAGGGCACATGTAGCCAAGTTCGATCAACTTTGGTCGATCGTCTGTCTCTTCAACACATTTGAAATTTTCTGTTACAAAATTTCTAAACCGTGGGTCCTGTAGCATCGTGGTGGATGATATTCTGTCATAGACCATCCAACCAAAGAGTGTACTTCCGAAATGGAATGAATTGAAGCGGCGGGTGTTACATGCAAGCAGGAGATGCTTACTCTTCCTGGGCACATGGTCTCACTCCCATATCTGGAATTCGCTTATTTTCATGTGGTGGAGGTATTTGCTTGTTTGCTTTGGTTCCTGTTTTATCCTGATTTTGTATGCCTTCGGTTTCTGATTTTCTGAATAAACGATTTTGTGCTGTATACAGGGATATGGTCATTATCCATATTTGTCATTTCAGAAGAAGTTGACAATAATTTTTTAAAATTTTCAGAAAGTCTTTACTAGTTTGTGAAAGAAAAATCGTTCGTTTATTTAATACGAATACAAAATCCCATCAAACTCTGAAGTTATTTTAGATCTATTATGCATGATATTGCTAATATTTGGGTCCAAACTTGCCTTTTTCCAATAAAAATCAATAGAAAACGGAACATTGTTCCCCCCGGAGATACAGAATGCCACTTATACTGGAGGTGTATATCCATGATACAAATTTTCTAGAAAAGTGGGGTTCTGTATCTCCGGGGGGGGAACATTACCCCAGAGACGAAAAACCAAAAAAAAAAGGAAGGGGGTGCATTTGTTAAAGAATCGATCTTTAAGATCATTGAATGTGGAAAATTTGACTATCCATCAAAAAATGTGTTCTAAATACGATCGAATGAAATGTACAACAATTAGGAACAAGATAAGCAGGAGCGATGTGGATTTCTTTCGCGCTAAAATGCTTCTATTATACCCGTTACATACAAAAGAAGACCGTATTTTGAGTTCCGGGTTTGATTTTAATTTTTCACCGATTAGAGAAGTAGAACTTTCGAAATGTATTTCTGATATACAATGTAGATGTATTTGATGTCTTTTAGTAAATATCTATCCATTTCAGGTAAAATATTCTAAAATTTCTACGTTTATGGTCGATATTATCAGTTTTATTACTCGATTACCCCCTACCTCTTTGGACCATCATTTTAGAATCTTATGAGTATTTCATCGAAAAGAGTCTTCAAAAACATTTTTTTTTCAATAATGATTATCTTTTGTCTGCATATGTACCGTCATGTTGAAGAAATACGGCACGAGATTTAGGGCTAAAAACGGCCCTTATCTTATCAGTTCCTTTACTATGTTAAATCCAAAATCATATCTTTTGTCATACACACTTGTATGAATCTCTTCATTAACAAGTTTAATATTTAGGTCCAAAAATTGTGTTTCTGTGTTTGTCTTGTGTATAATCAATTCTTGTGGATTAATAATTTTTTTATATTTTTCAAAGACAGGATTGTTGATAGTAAGAATAGCATCCGTACACCGGATATTGGTACTATTTGTCGGCGTATTGGTACTACCGAGGCGGTAAACAAGTATGACATAGGTATTACTTTAAGCATTTGACAATGATTTGTGAAGAAAATATGATTTTATATGGAGTGAACTTCAAGCAAATAATTCTGTGATGGTAAACTCAACATTGAAACCCCCAAAACAAAGTATTTGATCGGACGCAATAGTAAAATAACACAAAATGGGGTACCTAGTACACATAAAACTGCACATGTATGACGTTTCTATTCTTTTTAACGAAAGAAAGTACTATTACAGATCATGATTCTGTGCACAGTCTATGTAGAAATTCATAACCATTAAATATTAATCAAGGGTAATGTAGAAATAGCATCTATATTTTACATTCGAGCTCAACAAAGAAATTGTTTGTGTACGGCATGTTATTAGCTACCTGTACGGCTTATTGAAAACCAGGTATTAGGATTCCTTACATGCAGATAAAATCCTCAGTCTAAAGACTTGTGAATATAAACATATAGTTTAGAATTCCTTTCTTTCTTTAAAGATGTACACATGCCTGTGAATGCTATATACAAAGCCCCAAAACCATGTGAGCCTCGAGTACTCATAAGATATTACGAACACTTCTCTCGAGAAAATGCTATATATAGTATATAGTTTCGGCTTTTGTGTTTTTGTATGTACATAAAATTTGATGGAGCCGCACTTTCATGGTTTGGTGGACTGTCTGGTGCTACTGTAGGAAACACGACAAGATTATTTGCCAAATTTAGACAATACTTTAACAGCTTACACTCGACATGGATACCAAATGTATGACAGGACGATGGGTCCTAACGAAAATTTGGAGTCATACATTACTGATATTGAATCCAGGTGTCGGCGTCTAAATAAGGAAGAACCGGAGAGAACAAACGCACACGAGGATTTAATCCGTCGCTTCGTATGTTTGTAATACAAAATCATCCAGGATTCTTCCGAGAGGCAGTGCAGTCGGCGATACTTGCAAAGGAATCGATGGCGATGTCCTCGCCATCCCAGACCGATGGAATGCGATCCCTCAAAAAGCAAGAGAAGACCATCACATCTAGCGACCGTGTATCACCGAGAAAATAAACTCTTCAAATTGACTAGTTACCTAGTAGAATTGTCTCCGTATCCTAGTCAAACTGCGTTTTACTGTAATATCCCATTAACTTGACGAGTTAGCTCGTCAATTCCTCTCGCATCATGCCAAGATAATATGCAAATGATTCTGACCATCGGCCTTGTTCTTGGAAAATTTTGAGCGCGAAGTTGGAGAAAGGGACGCTGTACGATGGCGTATCGAGCTGGTGGGTATTTAATCTTTTTCTTGCAATTGTCGTTTAGTTGATTAAGATATGTTTCGAGAATAAGGAAAATGTATATTTAGCATCTTTTAAAATATATATAGATTATAATCTAAAATATCAATGAGTAGAGGTAAACTAATGAATTCATACATATATTTATCGTATTTTCATTTTTAAGACATGTTTACAAAGACATAATAGTTTTCATATTTTATCTCATGTTTCATTCGTACTGAACAAAACATTGAATTAAACGCGGACGGGGTATGTGTTTTTTATCGGGATGGGGGCTTTTATTTTCCTTCAGCATGTTCAGTATTTTTTGTTTAATTATGCACATCTTGTGTCGATCATTACTGGTCAAAATTGCAGACTGAAAAAGACAAATAACCGCGTGATATGAGCTGATATGTAAAGAAGAATCCCAACATCTCGCAACGATTCTTTCGTTATCATGCTGATTATGTTACCTTATGTCGAGAGCAGTAGGTAGTGCGATTATGTAACGATACGCTACACACAACTGGTAAATGCCGGCTGAACTTTGAACTGAAGGTCATCGTCAGACAAGGCCAGGTCTATAATAATTTTCTTTCTTAGCTTGGTTTCCCTGTTGTAATTAAAAGAGGACCCGGTTGCTTTTACTGGTTAAATATAATATAATTGGTATATCTTAAAAAATAAAATTGACTGCATAAAATACACACACTCTAATTCTTTATTTAACACAGACGAATTTACACAACTCGAAACAAATTTAATGCGAATACATCTATTTAATAATCAGACATGGCGACACCCAGCAGGAAAAATGCCTGATTGTTGAAAGATTTGCTGAAAAAGGTCATATCAAAATTTATTTGCATAACATGATTGATTTAAATTACATAATTATGTTTTCTGCTAGATCAGACAAAGTTTTAGAGATGTTGAAATTAACCGGTCCGACTGGCAAAGTGGTAGAAAATGGCAATGACCGGTAGATTTTGCTTGGCAACCGGTTCGACTGACCAGTAAGGACCGAGACTCGAAACACGCCTGCTCGAACTGCCTAATTTTACTCCTCGTCATCAAAATGCTTCCTTTAATGACAATAAGTTTATCAGATACATGCGCGACAATAACGTTGATTCACTTAACAAAATGGCGACCCCCTGGCCAATCAAGTTTACGCCCGTGGCAAAACCGGGTCAGAAACGCCCTATGAAAGATGTAAACACAAATCTATAAAAAAAAACAACGCTAGCATGAAGATTCTAATATGACTTGAGATTTTCTCTATATGTGCCATATGATTCGCCTTGTATAAAATGTCCGACAAGTTTCATGTTCGCTAAGCTCCACCCACTTCATTTTCTGAAAACCGTCAATTTTGAGAAATCTATGAATGTTGTTTGAATGCTACAACGGTAATATATTAGAATATCATTCATGTAACCGTGGTATAATGTCCTAGGTAGTTCCCTAGTTGCATCACCAATCAAATTATCACCTCACTGTTTTGCGGCTTCATAATAATTGCATTTGGTCATGTGATTAGGGAATTACCTAAGACATGAGACCATGGGTACTTGGTTCTTATTTCTTACATAGATAATGGAGACATTCTTTATGCCATCCAGATTTGTAAGACATTCAGACGGACACTAGGCTTGGTACTTTACCAATCTACAGTCTTGTTCCAGCGTATTCTTAAAATTTGCACTCTGTGACGACGGGACTCTATGACGGACCCTGTCCAAACCTCTTTAGAGAAGACAGGGCTCCGACCACCTGTCCTCACTGAATGTCAATCTGACTCCTCGAGTGCTAACATACATAAGCTCGCGGCGGCAGAGCACGGATTGTATTACGTACGCCCTCTTTTTATATCCATTCATCTCTGTTGCTTGGGCCCCTGCTTTTTACGTTCTTGTTTGTGTGTAATCTGACAGTGAGGAGGTTGTTTTACATCACAACTGTACGTTCTCCGAGACCTCTTGATAATCGGTAAAGTGGGAGGGTTGTGCGCACGTAATCCAGGATAACCACACTTCTGCTATTTCCGTGGCAGATGGCCGATTGCCCATTGGACTCGTTGGTTTATGTATAGACCTTTGTGCTTGATGTTTCTGTGTTTTTGGGGTTTTGCTGTGGGTGCTACAACCTGGTGTTGTTGGAGATCCCCTCCTTTGTGCATTGGCGTTCCTTGCCCCTTATGCGTCTCTTTCTGTGCTTGTCTACTTTGTTTTTGCATTGGGTATTTTGGGGTTTTTCTGTGGGTGCTTTGTTGTACATGTGCGTTTTGCTATTTCTAATTTTTCACTCATTTGTACGTATGAAGTTTAGGAAGCCTAGGCCAAAGTTGTATAATATACCTGCAGACCACATTCCAAGGGACGTTCGAAGCAAACTTCATGATGATGCAGTACTGGAATCTAACGATAAACAACGACTCCTGGATGCAATTTATTTAGATGCCTCACGACATCATGTTGGACTGTAAGTTTCTGTTTGCTACCTGAAGCAAAGCTAAGTGAAGTATTTTTGTGTTTGGACCCACTGGTCATCCTCATCAACTCGTAGAATTTATTAACCACAGGAAGATAATGACATTATTCACTTAGACGTTTTATTTTTTCTTTCAACAAACCTTGTCAAGCACGAGAAAATTGAGTGATCAGTTCAAAGGAATTCCAGTCTATCGAAGAACTGTGTGAGAGGGCCCCTCGACACCAGATGCCAACAACTTTAAAAGGATGCATAACTACTTACTCATCAACATCATCTTGGCCAATGGACAGAGGAGTGAGGCCTTGGTCAACGTAACACTGCAGAACATAGAACAAGCCAATGTCTCCGACGAAGGGGCTGTCATCGTGGTATGTATACTCTCACTAAGTCTTGTGCTACGTTCTCACAAACCTTGACCCTGTATACATTGAACCTCCGTTTTACTTGCTCTTACTAACTATTGATTTTAATTACAGGTCTCCAAGCACAAAAGCGCCACAACCTCACCAGACAGTCTGGCGTGTGACAAGGACTTGTTTCTGCGCCCTCAGAGGCACCTACGTACCGTAAAACGCCTCTTCCGCTACAACATGCAGCCTTCGACGCCAGTATTCGTCAGCTCCATGACAAGGGAGGCAGTCCCAAGGCGATGACGACTTCCTACCTCGACAAGAGGATCAACATACTATGGAAGGCGGGAGGAGGGGATGGAAACATCAGTTCTACACAGAAAGAGCATAATGACTGCTGTCCGAATAAAAAAGCACTCGGACACCAAAGACTCCCTGGCACGACACATGTGTCACAGTTCATTGACTGCAGACCAGATCTACAACAAGGTTGCCGCCGCTTACACACACATAAATCTGCAGTGAACCAAAAAAAGCTATGTAGCGTAAGGTTGTACACTTACCTTTGACATAACTTGAAGTGCAAGCTAAACTGGACATTGGGGTTGTCAACGGGCTTGATTCCGGTGTGGACTTTTTGCTGGATTCAAAGTACCAACTGTGCAACACCTGATTGAGTCTATGGGATCCCTATTATCCCCATTGCCATCTAGCTGAAGTATTCCAAAACGAGGTCACTCGCTTTGTTGATGTATTTGAAGACGGACACTTACTATTGAGCAGATTTAATATCGATCAAGGAAGGTAATTATATACATCGATTTCTCGATTTTTGTATTTCTCTGTCTAACATGAGTGTTAGAAATTTATTTTAGACTTGAGAAGTCTTTATCGCTTAAGAGTTAAGTGAGAAAACTTGATTTTGCCTACGGAGGGTAGGAGAGTGAAACAGTACGCGCAATATTTTGATATTTGGCACTTTGAGAGAATATTTGAGAATGAAATTATATATTTATGGATTTCATTGAACTTGTAGATGCCAGCCACTGTCCTGAAAAGGAAGCATTCTTTGAGGGGGAAGAATATCTTCCCAATACTGAAAAGACTGAGGGAAAATAAAGGATACGTGCCCTTGTCGTTCGCACGCTATGCGCAGCAGCAGCGGACGGAAGACATGTGTAAGGACGAATTCATGAGGGCATTCGAGATTACAGGGGAAAACGCTGATGAATTTCTGGATATGGCAGGAATCGAATGTACGGATGGAAATGCCAGACGCCTGCTGCATTTCACAGTCATATTGGCAAATGAGAATGGACAACCGGGGCAGGTGCCCTGTACTACAGAAACTGTAAGTTTATTTGTTATTTTACCAATATGAATATAATGAATTTATTTGTATGATAAAACTCAAAAGTTGTGTATAGTGAGATTTGGAATATTATTTCTTCGTGCTACTTTTCATAGTTACCTAGAGGGGGGTAGAAGATATTACATTACCCCGTTACTGACTATTGTCCAGTATAGAAGTCGCTATTTAAAAGTTAATTGCGTACTAGAGGGGTAAAAGATATTGATTGCAGCAATTCTGACCGTTGTCCAGTATAGGGGCCGCACTTTGGGGTGTCTCTATTCTGATTGGCGGAGATCATTGCAAACTATAGCGGGGAAGAGAGATAATGCATTAACCCGGCCATTGACCGTTGTATAAAGGTGAAGTTCTATAAATAACCAATGGGTATTCCCCATTTTCTTCTAATAGATAAACTTTACCATTCAGGTTTATTATTATCAGTCATATCATTGAGAGGGATTAATTTATTTAGACATATTGAACTACACAATATATCTTATTGTAATCTGACAGCACTTACCTAAAACTATGTATTTTCCTATACCTCCCGATCAATTTTATTAAGCCTTGTTTGTTGAAGTTAATTTATAGTCTTACTTCCTATGCTATCAGGCTCTGTTTGTGTATTCCTACCTATTGTATTATAGGTGTCTCAACCTTCCACTTCATCAGAAAGAGTGGAAGCACCGGACATGAAGAATTGCTGAAAAGGATAGCGAGACTGGAGCAGGACCAGGACTCGGTAGAATCCCTAAAAGACAAGGTGAGGGGCCATGCTCAACAAGCAAATCCAAATGAGGCTTTGCTTTCACTCGCAATAGAAGATTTAGCCAAAAAATGCTCGGGGGAAAGAACACTCCGATGCTGATACATTTGAGGAACTGGCTAGACAAGCTGTTAAGCACCAAAATAATATTAATATTGCGTCTTTGGCACTTGGTGTTGTCGGAGGAAAAGCAGTGGATGTGGTCGTAAAGGTCCTTAACAAATGTGATAAGGAAAAAACAAATTGAGAAAAAAATTAATGCGCAAAATGAAAATGAGGAAAAGAAGGACCCAAATAAGGAACAGTCACCCCTGTATGGCCTGTATCCACCTTTACCCTTTCCCAAAATGTGGCAGGGACCGGGTTTCGAATATAACACTTCTTATCAGAGGTCAAGGGTTAGAGGTTTCCGAGGAAAAGGCCAATGTTTCTTTTGTGACGTGCCTGGCCATACGTTTAAAGAATGCCGGACAATGAAACTCACTAAATCACAGAATAAATCAGATAATTGAAAATGATATTACAACACGTAAAAGTTAATGTAAGAAGATTGTTTGTTTGTTGAAAATATATTCCGTAACATGGAAACGAGGTCTGTCTATTTATAGCTCTAAAAATGGTCAAATAAGTCATATTTGGTTATTATGTTGCCATGGAAACCATTGTCAGAGTTAATTGGTATTAACAATTTAAAATCTTTAAAACCTCTATTTTTAGATAAAATAACATTTTTTTTTACATTTCTTTCAATTAGCCGGATCCTATCAAATCAAAATCAGTAAAAAATTGCCATAAAATAAGGTCAAAAATTTTCTTTTTACCATTTTTAAGCAAAAATAACACAAAATGACAGGCTGGTAACACCATCACTGTTGTCAGAGCAAAAAATATTTCATGTGACAAATATAATTACTAGAAAAATAAGTGAGACCTTGTTTTGTTTTCCTACATTTTGAGGTAAAAAATGGTTGCCATGGCAACTTTGCATTTGACACATGATGACTATATCTTTTCAAATTCAAATTGATTTTTAGCATGGTTTAAATAATTTATATTGCTTAAGTTTTATGAAGGGACAGCAGAATTTTGAACACTTCCAAAATGTGTCAAGGTCATTGACTCTTAGTTCAAGGTCAATTCAAAATATAGGTTCCAATTTCAATAAAGTTTGCATTTTTGTTGTTATTTATTGTTACTAAATTTAGGCTTGACTGTCATATATTTGTATCAAAATTACTTCTTTCTAAAATTAGGACCGATAGATGAAAAAACATAATAATTTCTAGTTCAGAACATTTCTCCTAAAAAATAAGCCCCAGACAAAAATCATAATAATCTCTCATTTTTTTATATGTATGTATGAAATACGAGCTTAAAATCAAGGATGTCATTGATTTTGAGATTTTTTGCAACTTTGGTCAATAAATAGGGGATATATCCAAAGTCACTATGTATGTGTTTGTTTTACTCAATGCCACATGATTTTTGAGTAACTGCCTCTCATATTTTTGAAAAATCACAGAATTTTGCCAAATTTTGTGAATTACATTCAAGATGACATTGACATTGGGTCTTGTGACCTTGAAAAAAAAATTAAGGTCATTTTTCTAATCAATAATGCTCTTTTACATGCACTGATGAAAAAATGCTTAAAAATATATAACGGACAGCTGAACATTTACCAGTAAATCACTCTATGTGTAATAGCACTGAACAGAATGTCACCATGGTAACCATTTCTTATACCCTTTTGAATAAAATTGTGAAGAGGTCCCACTCAAATTTTAACATTTTCTTAAAGATCAAGGATTAAACTTTAAAGATAATTTGCAGTAGAAATCAAATTAGCCTGACATTTCAGATTATTTGCCCTTAAATTTGAGCAAATGACAAATATGGATAATGACCGTATTCCTGTATACAGCACAAAATCGATAATTCAGAAAATCAGAAACGGAAGGCAAACAAAATCAGGATGAAACAGGAACCAAAGCAAACAAAAAAAAAACCTCCACCATATGTAAAGAAGCTAACTCCCGATATGAGAGTGAGACCAGGTACTCAGGAAGAGTAAACATCTCCTGCTTGCATGCAACACCTGCCGCTTCAATTCGGTAGAACTGTCAAATCCGGTAACGTCCATTTCGATTCCATTTCGTAATTTCCATTTGGTTGGATGGTTCAAATGGTCTATGACAGAGTATCATTCACCATTCTGGAGAGTTGGACATCAGTGTATGACGAGTTTCCCATATCGACCGTAGAACTTCATGTTAAATTAAGGCTTTTTCGGTCTTAAAAAGGGCCTCTTCAAAACAGGTTTTTGCGTACATTTTGAGCATATTGACAAAGAGAATAGCAGGCAGAAACATACTTCTTGTGTAATATTTATACTATTTAAGATATAAAGAGAAAAATGAAGGAAATTTCAGTTGACTACAATAGCTGGAAATAAGCCTTGTGAAAATGCCATGTTACAAGTATTTTACTGATGCGTAAAAGTTCAAACATGGTTTCCATGGCAACGAAAACTTAATTTGCAAAAAGAAAGTTTATTTTTGTCTCAGTACATCATATACACCTTCCACACCAAAAATCTCCAAAATTGGAGACATGCTGTTTCCACGTGCTATTGAAATTATTTTGGTCCTTACAGAGAACTGCTATTAACATCTTAGCACCATCCCTCCAATGCTATTTTGCACATAGATTTTATATGGATATGCTACTGAATCGACCCTACAGGAAATTTGGAGCTGCGCCCTCTCTGTAATGTAAATGTAAAATTCTAACCTCAAAAAAAAAAAAAAAAAAAAAAATAAAGAGGGCGCTACTGAAATTATTTTTGGTGGCTCCGCTGAAAGCATCACTGATGATAATTTAATATTTCGAAAATCGTGTCTTGTTCATGTAAATTGGTTTGGAATTTTCTTTAAGAAGGTAGAGAGTTGGAACCCTTCGACATTAGAAATATCTTTGAATTGAATTTTGCTGCCATGAGGTGAGCTTCGTAATCTGCAATTACCTATGTTTTTTTACATTATGTTACAAAATCATATAATAAGTTATACAGGGTATACAGTACAATATCATACAGCTAACTCCTTAAATACAATGCTTGGACCTAAATTTGTGAGGGCGGCACAAACTGTAATGATTTTGTCACAACTGGAAATTCCAACATCCATGCTTTCGTCTTTCAGACTTTGAAAACATCGAAGAGGTAAAGGCCCCTTTAAAATGATGTAACGATTCTTGATGAGTCCTATCACGCGTTCAATATGAATGCGTACTGATGATACGCTTCTTGAACGTTCAACTTGTTGTGCTGATAACTGTTTCTTGCCTTTCGTGCATGCAGGTGTTATTAGTTTAGCAGAACAACTTGCGGCAGTCTTCATGCCAAGTGAAGCCTCGGTCTGCGAGTATCTGGTCTCCTAGTAAATGATATTTATTGCTGATAAAACCCGACTATTGCACTATTTGAACATCAGATGCCCTTCCACCCCAAGCTTTTGATAGAAAACTAAGTGCACCAACTGGACTGCATGAAATGAAGAATTTTATGGTGGTATGCTTCTTGTAGTTACTGTAGCACTCTACCGATTCTTTGGTAACTCCACAAACACTTCAAAAGTCTATGATAGAAGAAGTCGATCTTATATATAGTCTCTCTTTCAGCTCATTTTATTAGAAAACCAAGCTTGGAGTACATCAAGTCCACCCATTTCCAGAAGTAGTATGTAATAGTTGACTTGGGTACACCTTTCAAATGTGCTAAGAATTCAAATGTGAGGTTGTGTCTTAATTTAAGGAGGGTTGAAAAAAGTTGCTCCCTTGGAGGAATCTTTGTATTTGTGCATGGTTTTACAACTACACTGCTCAAAAAATGAAAGGAGCGATTTTCCCATTTTAATATAATGGTACATAATGGTAATATAATGGTAAAATCTTTTGGGATAAGCAAGGGTACATCATCAAGTTTCATCATGTGTATATGATTAATTTGTTCAAAACAGACATTGGTAATAAAGAAATGACTATTAAATATGTCTTAATACATTTATGATCATCGTTTAGAATAAGCAGCTGCAAACGTGTGTGATATGAAAGTTAAAACCTTGCTCCCTTAATTTTTTGAGCAGTGAACTTTAGAGCGCACAATTACAGGACGATTCTCCTCAGTCTTTGGTAGGAAAAAGCCCTATAGGCGAGGAATCTCCAATTCTAGACCGTATTTTTTTTTCAGTCAGGGCCTGGTCTGAAGCAGAGAAGACCCGGGTCCACCGACCTAGCCAGTAGTGGGGCCAACAGAATTGGAACCGGCAAAGCAGCCAGAGAGGGCGAAGCGCTTGGAGAGGTCAACCCCGAACAGCAAACCCACAGTAGAAGAGGATCAGAATCAGGTACTTGTTCAAAATTAAACATCAATCTTGACAAATTCTAAGTTTTCACACGTATTAATATTCATGATCTTAATGCGCTCAGCATCATAACAACTTAAGTATAATCCACTGTTTTTGCATCGTACACGTTGCTGGTACTTTATTCAAATTAATGATGATTTGTTACTTACACATACTCCTTAGTTCTTGGAATTATTACTGGATAACATGTTTAGTATTTCGTTACAGCAAACGGTAAGGAAACTTTTTCCTGAAGTTGAATTATTGCCTTTTTATCATGTCGACAAGTAAGCATGCGGTGCAATCAACACTACTTGTATAGCAAGGAGCTGGACAAGTGTACATATAAATGTATCTTTCTTGGTTTAAGGAAGATGTAGATGTTCAAAATGAACAATTTTTACGGAAAAATTCGTTAAAGCATTTTGGTTACATGACAAATATGGATGGATAATGACCATATCCCTGTCTACAGTACAAAATCGATAATTCAGAAAATCAGAAACCGAAGGCATACAAAATCAGGATAAAACAGGAACCAAAGCAAACAAAAACAAAAACCTCCACCATATGAAAAGAAGCGAACTCCCGATATGAGAGTGAGACCAGGTGCCCAGGAAGAGTAAGCATCTCCTGCTTGCATGCAACACCCGTCGCTTCAATTCGGTAGAACTGTCACATCCGCTTACTTCCATTTTGGAAGATATAGAGTACAATCTTTGGTTGGATGGTTCAAATGGTCTATGACAGAATATCATCCACCATTCTGGATAGTGGGACATCATAGTGTATGACGAGTTCCCCATATCGACCGTAGAACTTCCTCATTGACGATGTTAGTCGGTCACAAACATATCCCTGACTAAGAAGCTTATCTGAAAGACGCCTAGCTCTCAGAACAAAATCCGTATATTTGGTACTTGCTCTGGCATAGCGTATCAACTGAGATATGAACACGCCATAAGCAGGCGATGAAGGGATGTTGCTACTCAGAAAAGGAAAGTTCGTAATGCTGAAATTGAAGTGGTCACGTTTGTCATAGAGTGAGGTGTTCATGTGACCATCAGTGTCGTAGGACAACATTATGTCCAAATAGGATGCTGAATTATTTGTCTCTGTAGTTTCTTTGACTTCAAGCTCCGAAGGATAGATACTGCTCAGGTAATCCGCGAATTTTGGATTAATGATGGACAACACATCGTCTATGTATCTTTAAGTGAAGTTGAAGTCAGAAGCTAAGTATCTTTTCCCTTCAGAGACCAAAGATTGGTTACATGATCGAGTGATTATATAAAGATAAGAAATTCCCAATAAACCCCGTGGGGAACCTCTACGCTAACCCTTATCTTATACGAGAAGTATAATTAGCTTAAGATCTACCGTGATTCAAACTATATCACTTTATATTAATTCTTTACTTTAAGAGAAACATACTATAGTTTACTGAGAGAAACATTCAATAAAAGGACGGACAAAGATAACAAAACTTTGTTTTTAATTTTTTCCGCAATTTCTATGAAAGAAGGGAGGGCATCTCCAACAAGACCCTGTTGCAACACCCGATGCAAAAACAGAGTAGACGACCATAGTATGAGACGGAATAGAGACATACGACATCAAACACAAAAGACTACACAAAAAAAAACCCCGACGAGACCAATGGGCAACCGGTGCCGACTTTGCACGGCCATTTGTCACGCAAGTAGGAAATGGTGTGCTTATCCTGGATTGCGTGCGCACAACACTCTCACTTCTCCCATTACCCAGAGTTCTCGAAGAATATACAATTGTGGTTTAAAACAACCTCCTAATTTTAAGGTGGAAAGGAAAATTGCTTTTTGAAACAAATTCATAGACATATCTCGGTATTGCAAACAAAACTAAAGAGAACTTCCGAGAAACTATCTAGGTTTTTGTCAGAAAGGTGACCTAAAATTTTATAATAGTACATATATATGTATGTCAATATGGACAATTGCATCTTCTTCACTCATATATTTAATTCATAATTCGGTCATTGTATATATATGTATATATTTATTTTCGAAAAGTAGCGATAAAGTTCATATTTGCTATTATTATACACATTTAGTTATGTTATGAAGTGTACGTGATTTAATTGACTAAATAGTATTTCAATTTGTATGATGTTTATATGATTATATCTTGATTTTGTTCGTGAGATTTATTGAGTTGTAATGTGATGATAATGAGAGCAATATTCTTGGACATGTGGTATTTGTTAATAGGGGCCTTGAAACTTGATGATATATACCGTTGGCCAATTATCAGCGGTAGAAGACGGCATGTTCTGAAAACCTGTCACGCGTTAAACCATTTGCCTTGCCTTGCCTCAAATTTTGCATTGATTATTGCCTCTTGCCCCTAGCCTCTGGATTTATTCCTAGCCTTAACCTGACCCATAATGACCAGACACTATAATCACTTTCGGGTCACAGACCACGTGCCATATCTTCTATTCTTATAGATTTGAAAATCAAATATTCGCGGTCTTCGCATGAATTGCTATCAATTATGTATCAAGGGATTCAAAGAAGGAACTACATGCATGGCGTGCACTTTGATAAGGAGAGATTTAAATTGCGTTTATACTTGATGTATAGCGGCGCAGTTTGTTTAATACAGTTATGATTAACCTTGTAATGCAAGTTATAATTTTATAATATTGATATTCATAATTTCACAGAGAAATTAAATATACTTACAAAAAGTTGACGTGTCAAAACGTCTTATTTAGCACTTCCAGGCGCAAAGTTAAGAAACAAGAGGCCCAAGTGGGCATATATCGCTCACCTGAACACCATGTAGTTCCTGGCATCCATTACTGACATTGTAACTGTCTGGTGTTATCACTGTAGGTCAAAAGACGATTACTGTGGGAAAGCCTTAGATATTTACAGAAAGGCAAGGGGATGTACACACAGACAGACATGGTGAAACTGATATATCCCCAAGATTGGGTGATGGCGGAGTAAAACAAGCAAATTCAGAGAATTGTGGTACCCCGCGCGGCAACATAATTGTCCTAGAAGTAGGTCAAGGTCATGGCATGGTGCCATTGGAAAGGTCTTCTCACAAAGATCATGCATGCCAAATATGAATGCTTTACTACTGCAGACGTTATGGCCAAGGTTAAAGTTTTTGAGACAGATGGATGAGTTTTAATGTCCCCCGCTTTCGCGGGACAATAATGATAGCAGCATATATACTGCAAAATCTTAACTTCTCATTGTGATTTTATTACGTTTAAGCTGCTGAAAATCTCCAATTTATTTTCCTGTGCGCAAATTCTGACGCGCATCTTTTCATCCCTGGCAAAAGTCTAATGCATTATCTCTACGTATTCTTAACTTTTACTTGTAATTTATTTCCTGCGCATGTTCTCTAATCCATTTTTTCAGCAACTTAAGAGTTTTTCTCGTGTTGAATTGTAACTTTGTCCAACTGTAATATAAAGTCCTCCAATTCATCATCATTTTTATCTTCGATATTCTTGGTTTTGCAAAATTGTGCTAGTGCGTCCGAAAACATTACAAATTTATGATTTATTTTAGCAGTGTCTTTGATCTCCAACTTTAACAGCCTTTTTATTTGAAGGTCAGGTAATCTTTGTTTCGTTTTGCAGTTTGTACACCTTACTGTTGATGTGGTACTCTCATTATCGATGTCAATATTTTTATTGCATTGTAAACATTTACGCATTGATTGGATGGTACAGTGTTGTACAGTGCCAGTTATTGTTTGGATGGAATCCAGGGATGTGAGATCTCCAACTGCTGTACCCTCCAGTGCCTGTGTTATTGATGATGATGACGTTAGATTTACTTGGAGAGCCCCTTTGTAGGTTCTGGTTTGAAGATTGGTATGCTTGTATGATTTCTGAGTCTCTAGTAAAGCAATCTTCTCACCCCAGAGGGGTACTTTAATGAAAACCCGGGGAAAAGTAGACTGGATAATTTCCGATCGGCACAAAAAACACAAACTTGATAGAGGGCTTTCAGGATTTGCGTCCTATCAAGTTTCGTCAAAATCCATTCAACGGGTGCGAAGAAGAAGTCGAAAAATGTTTCAGCCAATCAGAGGCCAGTGTGGCCATCTTTGATTTCTGATCGGCACGAAAAACACAAACTTGATAGAGGGCTTTGAGGAATTGTTTCCTGTCAAGTTTCGTCAAAATCCATTCAGCGGTTACGGAGAAGTCGAAAAATGTTTAAGCCAATCAGAGGCCAGGGCGGCCATCTTGGATTTCCGATCGGCACGAAAAACACAAACCTGATAGAGGGTGTTGAGGATTTGCTTCCTATCAAGTTTCGTCAAAATCCATTCAACGGTTGTGGAGAAGATGTCGAAAAATGTTTCAGCCAATCAAAGGCCGGGGGGCCATCTTGGATTTCTGATCAGCACGAAAAACACAAACTTTGTCAAGGACTTGCTTCCTGTCAATGACAAATATGGATAATGACCATATCCCTGTTTACAGCACAAAATCGATAATTCAGAAAATCAGAAACAGTTTCGTCAAAATCCATTCAGCGGTTGCGGAGAAGGAGTCAAAAAATGTTTCAGCCAATCAGAGGCCAAGGCGGCCATCTTGGATTTCTGATCGGCACGAAAAACACAAACTTGATCGAGGGCGTTGAGGACTTGCTTCCTGTCAAGTTTCGTCAAAATCCATTTAGCGCTTGCGGAGAAGAAGTCAAAAAATGTTTCAGCCAATCAGAGGCCAGGGCGGCCATCTTGGATTTCCGATCGGCACGAAAAACACACACTTGATAGAGGGTGTTAAGGACTTGCTTTCTGTCAAGTTTCGTCAAAATCCATTCAGCGGTTGTGGAGAAGAAGTTGAAAAATGTTTCAGCCAATCAGAGGCCAGGGCAGCCATCTTGGATAACGGATCGGCACAAAAAACACAAACTTGGTAGAGGACGTTGAGTTCTTGCTTTCTGTCAAGTTTCGTCAGAATCTGTTCAGTGGTTTCGGAGAAGTCAAAAATGTGAAAGTTTACGCCGGCCAGACGGACGGACGACGGACAACGCGCTATGACAATAGCTCATTTGAGCCTTCGGCTCAGGTGAGCTAAAAAGCATTAGGAATGTTCATCGCTTTACATTGCACATTAATTGGCACCTTACAACCACGCATGTCTCATCAAAAGGACCCGACACTCTATGCTTCTAATTTATATGATATGAATATCCGAAATAACAACATGTAGCTTTCTCATTTTGTTGAAATAAATTATTTTGAACAATAAATCAATCAAATGACTAGATTTGAGTGAGGATCACTGGCGAGGGTTAACTTAAGTACCCGAAACGTGCATTTTGGTCTATAGGTTTATCATTAGTTATTAATAATTATCTATCATTATCATTTTTTTCAAATTACATTTTTCATGATTGCATAAAAGAAAGGAAGGGATATCCAACAACACTCAGTTGCACCACAGAAAACACCGCATGCAAAACATATAGCAGAACAATTAAGGAACAGCAAATCACTTCATAGAAACATCAAACACAGAATAACTACACATAAACCAACGAGATCAATGGGCAATCGGTGCCGACTTAGGACGGTCATCTGCCACGCCAGTATCCGGACTAAGTGCGCATATTCCTCCCAATTTCCGGATTATCCAGAGATCTTGGAAAAACGCACACGTGTGGTGTGAGCCTTGGCGAAGGGATTAAGATTAAACGAGTTTCATGAATACCGTTTGAAATGGAAACGTCATTTAAGATTCTATTTATCACATCATTTTTATCATATGATAATTAGAAAATTATTTCTTGCGAAAAAGATTTTTTATACGGTTCATTCTTATCTTATTTGCTTGTTTTTCTTCTTTGGTGGTTTTTGTGCTTGAGTGTGTGCGTGTTTTTTTTTTGGGGGGGGGAAAGCTGTAAACATTTTTTTTTCTGTTTTCTTGTGTAAATTGCTCGTTGGATTTTGTGTAAAGAGAAAGACTAGATTCTGCTGAACTTTGACCAACTTTGGTAGTGTCGAAATTTATATCAATAAATATCAACATTAGAGTGTAAGACAGTACTAGTAGCCATTTTTCAATTGAACCTGTGTATCTGTGAAATAGAAATGAATATAGTTGTAAATCACAAGAAATCCTTTCCCTCTCCCCTGTTATATATGGGGGGTGTTAGATCCAATGTCGCTTATAAGAAAGCTTTTTTTTTTCTTTCTTGTTTACGACGCAAACAACTTCTGTAGACATTCTTTTAGATTTTAGGTATTGTTGAAAGAGACACTATATCCGTATGATTAAGTTTGTTTGAAGTCTCAATTACATCGACTTTCTTGACAGCGTACTTCATTAACATGGTAACCTCGTGGTCTCATTGGGTCAAGCCCTCCTGCAGGGATAACGGCATTCGGAAAGGCGTCTTTTGAATCAAAACGGTATTGATGAATGTTTACCCCTTTTGAATTTCACGACATATCAGTGATTCTCCAGAAATTGACCCGTTTACAAAAATGATGTGTCGCAAGTATTCGGACGTTTGATACTCTTATTTTGTGCTTCATATCAAATAATCTTTACATTTGTCAAACAAAGGAAGATTTTCCTGTTATTTTGATACCATACATGCATATATTGCCTGATTGATTATTCTTTATATACAGTGATGAATATATGTACATAGCCGAAAAAGCGCTGTCGCAATCCTATTATACAATTTTTTTACAACATAATTCTCTTTGAACGTTATTTCATCAACTCAGTATGCATCGTTTTTCTATTGTGTACCTTGTACTTGTATCGAAGACGCAAGACTTTAAACCAACATGTGAGTCTATAAGGTATGTATATGCTTATATGGCTTGTCGCTAAATAATCCTGACACCCGTAACGCACACTAAGAGGCCTAATAAAATGGAAAAGGAAGTGCATAAATAATCCGAATATTTGGTTTTATTTTCATATTGATCAAGCATAATGATATATACAATCTGTTATTTGATATTTTATCATGCTGAAAAATAATAAGCATCAAAAGCTAGCTTGAGAGCATGTCTTGTTTAAGGACCTGACACCCATAACGCTAGATAGTGCCGTTTCTCCTGTCAATAATGACTCTTTTTAATATTACACCGTATGAAAACTTTAATATCTACTTACATAAAACCAGATTATGTTTATATTAATGATCAGTTTCTTTCATAAGCTCAAAATTTCACTTCGAACCGGACATCCGATACTCCTGACACCCGTAACAAAGAAAAACGAAGGGAAAATCGAGATCGGTATTTACTATTATGCAACTATAAATAGTAAATAAGTATACGAGAGGGAAAATTCAAGGATACCGAAGTAAAATCGCCACAGATATATTGATCCTATTGAATTCATAGCAAATGAAAGGTAATACAGCATTTTTTAAAGTTTGTGTTCGTTTTGAAAATATAGTGAAAATACAGACTACACAGGAAATCTTCATATATTTATCTAGATAGACAGATAGACTAAACAAGTACACTTTGTAAACCTGGTATAAGCCTGGTAGAACAATTTCCAACGATATTTTACGGGGTTGTTACGGATGTCAGAAGAACTTGCTTAAATTGAATGTGAGCTAATTATTGGCAATGTCTTTGGAATAAACTGACTCTGAACGAATTAATAATGACAAATAAGTAAACTCAACATCATAAAGCAATTAAAACGTATACTTAATGTAAAACTACATAAATGAAATTTTTATGAAATATTTCACTTAAACTTTCCTATATTTTGAGCATATTGTGTAAGTGGGTTTATTATGGCTATATTTATAAACTTGAAATTGAAATTTTAAGTAGATTAAACATGATTTACGAAGTTTTGACATTCAAAATATTATTGCTTTGTCGATTCAACAATCTGAAACTCGTCAAATTTTCGTTACGGATGTCAGGATTTTGATGATTGTTTAGTTTATGACAATTTTAAAGCCAAATTTATTCATGACACCACGTGAAGTTTGTCTCATAGGAAAACAAAGGGGGTGGGGGGGGCAATTTTGATCAAATTACACCTGCATGGTAATTTTGATATTATTTCTCTATTCTGAGGTCCTTTCTACTTACATGTAGTATTTAAATGTTTTGTTTGTTTGCAGAATGGCACTTACAAATGCCGAACGACAAAAAAGATGGAGAGAAAAACAAAAAGAGAAGAACAAACAAGGTTTCCTTGCCAAAGAAAGAGCAAGAAAGAAAAAAACTTATGTTAGTGTAGATAAACTGAGTAAGAAAGATTTAGAGAAAAGAAGAATGGCAGGAAGAAAAAGAGAGAAGAAATCTTACTATGTCAGAAAGGCACGGAAATCTTTGAACAATGGGGAAAAATTGGTAACCCATACGAGACTCGTTGTAAGAATGCCACCGTTGAAAAAGAAATATAACAGGGCCCTACGAAGAGCAAATAGAGAACTAGAAGAACTTCGTCAAAAGAATGGAGAGCTTGAGAAAAGTAAGAGGAAAATTCAGAAAAGATGCGAACGACTTGTCAAAACCAACCTCGATTCTACAATGAACCATAATAAAGGCTATTCAGCTGACGAGAGTTCCATGGCTGAATCGGAGCCCCCTACACCTTTGACTCCTCGTTCAAAGGCAGTCCGTGATATGACAAAGGACGGTTTAAACCCAAGAGTACATTCAACTACACGACGCAGGCTGATCGAAGCCAACGCCACAATTGCTGCCTTCTCGCCTGCATTGCGTCATAAAAAAGTACAAAGCGATCTAATCTGAATGTCAACGTTGATATACTAAAGAAATATAAATGTTTGACGTCCCTCAGTAGGTCAGTTGGGGTTACTAGAAGGAAAATGAGATTGTTATCGGTAAAGAGAAAACAAAACAACATCAGAAAGCGACTGAATAATGTGGTCACTACCTTTCTTGAAAGGGAGGATAACAGTGTTGTGTTACCAGGGAAGAAAGATGTTTCTGGAAAGCAAAAGGCACAGAAGAGAATTTTATCTGATTACATGCACAATCTGCATAAGAAATTTGAGTTAGAGAACCCATCTGTCAGAATATCCCGCTCGTCCTTCAGCAAGATGAGGTCTAGCAACATGATGTTAGCTTGTTTTTTCAAGTCGAAAAACTTGTCTTTGCTCAATCCACCAAAACATGGCGCTTAAACTTAAAAGTATTCAAAGTAAAGTCCATGTCTCACAGAATCCAGACGTAATGGTTCAACAGTATCCGACAGAGGAAAGCTTGACTGATGCATTACAAGAGGGGTTAACAGAAAAAGTAAAGTTCAGGAAATGGAAGAAATTAAACGACGGAGAAAAGTATAGATGGAAAGAAGTGGAAGAAGAAGTCAAGAAAGAAGAATTTATCGATTTAATGAAGAAAGAAGTGAAGGTGTTCAGGGAACATGTTAACAGAGTAAAATCTCAGTATTGCGAGATAAGGAAACTGAGGGAAAAGTTACCAGAGGGAGAGGTCTTACTGTGGATGGACTTCGCCGAAAATTATACGTGTTCCTCATTAGAAGAGGTACAAAGTGCCTATTGGAATGCCTCCATGGTCAGTCTCCATACAATGGTAGTATATTTCCCCAATGGGGATGTGAAGAGCGTTGTTGGCGTGTCCGATGTATTGAGTCATAATGCAACGGCGGTAATAACAATATTGCATAAAATAATCCCCCAAATTAAGAATGATTATCCGCAACTGAGGAAAATTCATTATCTTACTGATTCTCCAACATCCCAATACAGGAACAAAACTATATTTCAATTTATACTTGAACATGGAGATGAATTTGGCGTCACGGCGCAATGGAATTTCCTGGAGAGCGGACATGGAAAGGGCCCGTGCGATGGACTCGGAGCGAGCGTAAAACGTTCAGCAGATATGGCAGTTCGCCAGGGGAAACATAGCATCCAAGATGGCAATGATTTCCTCTCCTGGGCTAGACACTCGGAAGCTACAGGAAGTAAGGTTACGTACCTTTATTACTCCCAAGATAATTATGACAATACGATGGAGATGTTGACGAAGAAACAACAACCTCAACCCATCTCTGGTACTTTCAAACTGCATGCCGTGGTTCCTTACGGAAACGGAAAGATTGCAACACGAAACACAAGTTGTTACTGTGAAAAATGTATCACACATGCTTACACTGATTGTGGGTGGGAGATAAAAGAAATTTACAAAAGTAAACCGAGTACTTCAACGTGTTCAACTTCAATTTCTTCTATTGACGATGAGATACAGAGCGAAAACTTGGAAACTGATGAAAAAAACCCAGAAATCGGCGACTTTGTGGCTGCCTGCTATGAATCGAAATGGTATATCGGCAAGGTATTGGAGTATGATAGCCGAGAGAAAGAAACAAAAATAAATTTTATGGAGAAGTCTGGAAAACTCTTGAATACGTTCAGATGGCCTTCTCTGAAGGATGAACTGTGGATACCGACTACGGACATTTTAATCATAATTCCTCCTCCAACAGCAACGGGAAAGTCTTCCAGACTTTTTAAATTCGACAATATGGTGATTGATTTGATCGAGAATCAGTGCAAAAAGGCAAAAAAGTAGAAACCTTTAGAAAATGTACTAACATATGCAATTTATCGCTCAAGAAGACTACCAAATGGTAATATGTATATAAATTGATATCTATGAGCAGTTTTGGTGCGAGTAACTTTTATCATATGTTACCGTAGATTTTTTCCTGATCTCCGTAACGAACGATTTTGTCGTGTCACTGCAGAACGCTAATTCATTTAAGTGCACTGGAATGATTTAGAACGAAATTATAGACTACGTTTAACAAATAAATGTAGTTTTGTGGTTTGATATTTCGAAAAATTTGAAAATATTAGTCTCTACAACTTATTTCTAACTACAATATATCCTATCAAGTACATGTTCGTTATCACCTCATTTTGTTCTATCGACAAAACCTCAGATAACGTCTTTTACATATGGATTGTACATTATTTATCTAATTTTCAAACACGGCGGATAAATATTCTGCATTTTCCAAGGTTCTTGTACATAGCAAATAAATAGGAAAATATTCTGACATCCGTAACGAAACAACAGTTATTGTTAACTTGACTTGTATAAGATATTACTTTGAAAAAGTTTTCAAATATCTTTTTAGATGTTACTCTAGTTGATTATTTGTTAATTAAATAGCATTTTGATGTTCTTTCCATACGGTATTTTGTTTATATCCAGTTGAAACCCGTTGTTTTTCTGAAATTGAAAATGTCGAATTCATCGAAACTCGAAGTCAATAGATTTCAAATGTTTAAAATCTTTGTATCTTTGTTTTGAAACTAAAAATAACATTTAGACAGCCATTCTAATTTTCTGAGCCGGATTCGAACTATGCAATGCTTTAACTATTTTGTTATTTGAGCTTTGATTGCAACATACTTGCTGTCCTGACATCCGTAACAATGATTTTATGTGTTATTTTGCGATACTGTAAAACAAAAACCAAAAAGAATTCATGTGTGAAATTTTGGAATAAACCAAAGATGACCTTCATTTTCAAAATAATAACAGTGGAATTTGTGCATTATGACTTTTATTTTTTTCATGGCTACTACAGTCACACTGGGTCAATTAATGGAGAATCACTGATATCTCTGAGTAAATAAATTTCTACATAACTGCATCTAGCCTGGCAGTGAAACTAATCGGTGTCTATAATTTGAATCATCAATTTGAAATATTGAGTACATATTCGAAATACCTACTCTGCGACAGATTGACTTCAAAGAGTACCAATATTCGGGAATAAATCCATGTAATTTTATTAAACTCTATGGACAACAAACTTGACTTTTGAAAATTCTGTGTCCCCCGAATGGCACCATTGGTGTCAAACTTTGAAACTTGCAATCAGCATTCACAAAATTGTAAAACAGTTTGGAAAGAAATTCATAATCTTGTTGAGTTCCCAACAGATAACTTCAAAAATACAAAATGGCAAAGAAAATTTTAGTGTACAAAAAAAAAAAAAAAAAAAAAAAAAAAATACGCAAGTGTTCTTCGAGGATTAAGTGAAGTAGAAAGCGATGATATCGAAGAGGCTAAGCTCAGAAGTTTGGATCCATTTGAAAGCGTGGAATCTGAAGGTGTATCTCTTATACCACAATCCTGGAAAACTTTTTTTGGGTACAAAAGATCGTAATGAGTTAAAGAAGTTCCTGACAATAATCTCAACAGCAATCACAATAGAGCAGTATGTTGAGCATCGACGGACCCCTAGCAAGCTAGAGGTGGGATCAGGTGCCCGGGAGGAGTAAGCATCCACTGTTATAAATATCATTGCTTGAAGATGCAGTGTCCCTGAAAATAATTTTTTATTGAAAATGTAAATTTTACTCCAAACCGTCTGAATAGAGGAAAAAATGAGCCAGTAAAAGTTTTATTTGAAAATAGGCAGTAACCACCCTAATATTGTCGATTTTGTAATAATTAAATATCCGTATACCTCTATAGTAAAAACTCAATACATTGTAGGTGGCGCTAGTGCAATGAATTAGAGCTGCGTACCCCAAATTCAAAATGACGTTGCGAAAGTGTGCGTTAGATTGGCCTGAAAAATTGAATTTATACACTTGAAAATGTATACTCTCATATGAAAAGAAAGATTGTGCATTACCTAATTTTGTAAAATTAATTAATTTTCAGGGACACCGTCCCTTTGAATAATTTCGATTTAAAAAAAAGAATATTAGTCGACATCTTCTTTACTGGTCGGGTACATATTATCGCCACTTTTTACCGGTTTTTCGTTGATAAAACAAGCAATTTTCAACCGATCTCAATGACATTTGAACCAGTGTTAGAAGAACTCTTAATACGAATATTCTCCAAATTTCACGAAATTTGAAGCACAATTACTGCTTAAACTGGAGGTTTTTGTGTTGCCTGTTTCGGGGTCCATTTCCGTGACTTCGGCACATATTATCGCCACTTTTGAAGACAACTCGTAATACGGAATTCCGCTGTTCGTAACTAAATTTTATCTGCTCTGGACAACGTGAAAGGTATGTTTAACATTTTAAAATTGATTTTTTTGTTAATTTGAGTTAATTTTTTATACATTGATGCCATTTATTAATGATTGAAAGAGTCATTGGAGGGTAATACTCATGTAGTAATATGGTCAGAGGAAACTTGGGATGAAGGGATTGCCTTTGTGGTTCTTGATATTATAGCCTCGATTTTGGCCCTTTTTTCATGAGTGATGAAAAAAAGATGTTTTACTAAGAAATGCCAGAAACTTGAGTCCCCCAAAGAACTTAATTTTGACAATTGTGGTGGGGTGGGGGAGCGGGTGTGCCCCCCTCCCTCACCCCATGCCACCCTTTTGTTCAAATTAAAATTGAAATGTATAAAGGAAATTTCTATGTCAATTTCAGGCCGCCGCCACATTGTTCTCTGTGTCAACAATAGTACGGTAAAAAGTGATATCAGAGTAATTCTGACGTCATGCATTTACAGTGCTTTTACTACATGTGTAAATGTAAAACAATGGTACCTTCTTAAAGTTCAGACTAAAGGAGTACTATAAAATTGATATATTTTTGACAATATCATATTTTAGAGAAAACTTGTTAAACCAGGTACTCTGAATTGAGTGAACTGGACAGTAGTCTGAAAAACCTGACCTAAAGTTAAACCCTGGGTCTTTGACGGGGCTCCACAATCCAAATAACCGTCAACTTGGTCAAAGGCTGGGTTTAAGTCAGGTTTTGCTTACTACGTCTTACAGAATTATGTTGTGCATAGAAATGTCTTTCTGTTGTTCCGAAACTTCTTTCATATATTTGTATCAGAATGTCTCTACTTGTACCGAAACATCTTTCTAGTATTGTGCTGAAATGTCTGTGTACCGAATTATATACTTGTAGTTATACTGAAATGTATACTGGTCGGGTACATATTATCGCCACTTTTTTCAACAATTTTTGCTCTAAAATCTTTATTTCTTCATGAAATTCGATGAAATTTACACAGAAGGAAGAAGAACCCTTGATACACATTTCATCTAATTTTCATGAAAATCTGATTATCTGTTCTTGTTTATCGGTGATTTGTGAACGTCAGGGTTTAGCCAAGTTTGAAAGAAGGAAGGGTACATATTATCGCCACCTCTATCTGTTCTTACTGAAAATCTTACACTTTTTCAACAAAATTGATATTATTTGTATCTTTGAACTGTCTTCTTTTCGAGTGTGAAAAATTCATACAAAAAAATTTAAAAAACAAAGAGATACAGGAAGATGAAGTGACCTACCCTTTCCCCGAAGGGGCGGGGAAAATATATTCAGATTTACCGACTTTCTATCATAAAATTCAGCATTTGCAGGCTATGAAATTATTTGAAATTTTGTATACCATTTCATGTATTAAAGATGTAATTATGGTGAAAAAATCAAATTTCTACATCAACAATATGTAGAGATATAAATGAAGTGGCGATAATATGTGCCCGGCGATAATATGTACCCGACCAGTAAGATTTTTATGCCCCCGGAATCAAGGATTCGGGGGCATATAGTTTTTGGCTTGTTTGTCTGTCTCAGTCTGTCTGTCTGTTTGTCCGAAAAACTTTAACATTGAAAATAACTTTTGAATTGGAAGTGATAGGGCTTTCATATTTCACATGTGTACATGTATTCCTTGCTAGGGGTCCGTCGATGTTTAATTTTGTGCTCTATTGTGAGTGCTGTTGAGATTTTCGTCAGGATCTTCTTTAACTCATTTGTGACAAGACCTTTCCATTGATATAAAAAATTTTGACCTTGTGACCTTGACCTTTGACCTACTTTTCAAAAACTTTATCATTGGGCATAACTTTTGAATGGTTAGTGATAGAGCTTTCATATTTGACATGTCTATTCCTTGTGACAAAACCTTTCAATTGATACAAGAATTTTTGGCTTCGTGACCTTGACCTGTGACCTTTTAACCCATTGACCCTGACTTTGACCTTTCACATACATGTACTTAACAGAAAATAGTGTTTATACTAACAAAGATGCCACCGGGGGCATTCGTGTTTCACAAACACAGGCTTTATTGAGATATAATTTCACTCACTGTCTGTGAAATCATCAGCTAAAGTTGCCCGTGCAGTGCTGTTCTCACTGAACAAGTATTTTTTAAGCAATATCTTAGGAACTGTATGCAGTAGAAATTTTATATTATACATGTAGGTACTAGGTTGCCTCTGACAAGACCTCTTTATGTATGCTGTAATATTTGACCTAGTGACATTGACCCAGTTGGTGACAAAAACTTACTTTGCAATCAGGTACATCATATGTGCACGTAAAGAACAATTGCAACTTATCCTCTCTCTAACATCCCAAATTATGTGAATTGAAAACGTAAAAGAGTGTTTTTCATTATAATTCTTGTTAATAGATAAAACATTAATGTAAGTCAACATGGTCAAAGAGTAATTATAAATTATATCATAAATGTGAGCTGAATGTATAAGTACTTTAACAACAACATTAACAATTATCATGATTATAAGTTTGGGTTAAATATAACATATAGCAGCATTATAATTGTTTTGATTCTATTGTGTCCAATTCTATTACAGTCTCATACTGTATTATATCACAGATTTGCAATGCTGAAGATTCATATCACAGATTTTTGACTATGCCTTCTTCACTGTACACAAGCTACGGTAACAAATTGCACAAAAAATGATAACATTGCAGTGATTTTTTTACTAGCAAATTGGGGCCGAATTTCAGCCCTTTCCCAATGCCAAATTCCTACTATTTGTTCCCAAAAAATGACATAAAATTCCCAAATATTAAGAGTATAATTTGATTCAACATGAAATAATTTTACGCAAAATGTCTGCAGTCTTCTAGAAACTACCATGATCAAAGACCAGAAAACAAGAAAAATGGCCTTACAAGGGCTAAACATGCATTTCTTCATTATGTCGCTGATTTTTCCCAAATTGAAAGGCACAGGTACCTTTGATAAATATTTGAAAAAATCACTGCATTGTAAGCTATTAAGTGGCATAAATTTGAATAGATAATTGTACATGGATATTAAAATGATGAAAATGTTAATTTATGAAATGCCCCACATTTATAATAGTTGCATTTGTATATCTGTCTCTTTTTTTTTTTATTTCATCATTTATAAAAAGCTTTTTATTGTCTCCCAGTGATATGGCTTTCATATTTCACATGTTTATTTTTTTCCATGGATACCATAATTTTTGATCTTGTGCATGACCTTAATTTTGTAGTTTGACCTACTTTCAAAAACTTAAATATTTACAATAGCTTTTAAATGATAAGTGATAGGGCTTTCACATTTCACATGTGTATTTGTTGTGACAAGAACTTTCCATGTGTATACCAAAAATTTTGACCTTGGAGTTTGACATACTTTTCAAAAATTTTAACCTTGACCATAACTTTTGAGTGGAAAGTGATATGGCTTTCATATTTCACATGTACATGTATATTTATTTTCACAAGACCTTACCCTTGGTAACAAAAGTTTTTACCTTTTCTTAGAGTTAAATCTTTTGATATTTAGAATTTTGATAATGCATGACATATTATGAAAACTTAAGAATAGGGGATGGGGTCTTTAAGCATTTCTTGGAAGACAAACACCCAAAAGCGGGGGACCACAATTCCTTGAATATGATTTTTAAGATATGGTATTGACCTTTCCATGAATACCAAAAGTTTTTACCTTCTCTTTAAAGTTTGACCTACTTTGAGATACTTTAACCTCGGTCGTTAAACTTTTGAATGGTAAGTAAAAGGAATTCCATAGCTCACATGTGTTGAGATTATCGTCAGGATCTTCTTTAACTCATTCCTTGTATTTCATCATATTACATTTTCAAAAATATTGAATAGAACTAAAGTTTCTGGTTTAATTTCCCCTGTGTTATTTCACTGTGAACATTTCTGTATCTATAGTGTTTTATTCCTCAGAAAATACACACTCGTAGCACATGTATAATTCGTCGTCACCAATGTCCTGAGGAACACAGCAGCTGTGGGCCCAGCCCTCGCATTGGTCACATTGATACCAAACTAAGAGGTTGTCATTGTCAGTGCTACTGTCAAATTCTGGGGGATCCACAGATCTGCAAACTAAGCAGTTGTTATCTGTACCGTCTTTACGTCGTTGAGCCTTTCGTTTCATTGCATTTTTCTTACGCTTCTTCTTTTCTTCTTCTTTCTTTTTCTCTTCCCTTATTTTCTTTTTTTCTTCTTTCCGTAGCTGTTTTTCTTCCTCTTCCCTTTCTTTCTCTTCACGTTTCTTTATTCTTTCAATTTTCCTAGCTTCTTTTGCCTCTTCTTGTTCCTTATTTGCCTGCTCTCTATCCTTGAGTTGTTTTAAGATGTCATCACCTACATGTAAAAAGTCATAATTATTCAGATGTTGCTACATATATCTTCTTTATATAAATATATTGATAGATAAAATATATGCAGCACATTTACTTACCATATCATTTTTGTTGTGTATATGATGTGGTAACACTCTTACCCAAAGAAAGGGGTTATTTAAAAAAATTATTTTAATGCAATGTCAATATAATGTCAATTTTCATTGTTTGCTCCCTAGTAACGACTGTTGAGTGAGAATATCCTAGGTTTTGATGTTAATTGGTATATTCACAGAAATATAGATTGCATTAGAATGGGAATTACTAGGTACTGACCTGAAGTATGAGGATGGTAAATGCTGATTTTACGGTACAATATCTGTTATTCTGGCTCCGCTAATGCGTCACCAGATAAACTCATTTTGTGACTGTAAAATTAGCATTTACTGTCTGAAAACATAACCGTTATGTCTGAAACAAGTTATTCCCTAAGTAAAGGGAAAATGGTATCCCTCATATTTAAATACATTACGTGTACCTGTAATCACTCTTGCCTTTGTTACAATCTTAGATGAAGTTGTTTTTTTCTTCTCAGTTTGTGGAGGAAGCAAGACAGTTGCAAGAGATGGCGGAATTATACCCTTTGTCACCAGAGGATTCTGAGGCGTAATTGTTGACTTTTCTATCAGCATCTCAGTCCCACAAGTTTCACACAACACTGTGCAGGTGTCTTCTGAAACTAATAAGTATACATATAAAAATATATTTCTTTTGTAATTTTTATATGACATGGTACATGATACATACTTGTGTTTTTCTTTGGTACATGTATACCTCTTTGCACCGAAATCAATGAGTCATTCCTTATCATATATATGCACTACCAATGTAATTCCCTGAGATGCAACTATTAAAAGGAACTTGCTGCATTTCCTATGTTAACGCTCGTGACGTCACAATGCATAAGATGTAAAGAAATATGCAGCTACGGCTGTTCAAACCTGTAAACTGAACTTGCTGTGATCTGAATTTTAACGTCACCCGTTTACCTAGAAAATGCAATTTCAGAAAAAAAGAATGAAACAGGCAACCATGGTGCATATATATAGAATAAATGTCATAATTTGTGTTTTGTTAAGGGTCTGCAACACACAGCAATTGCATTTATCGTATGAAATGCACTAACGCGCATTACATGTATGATAAATACACCTGCTGTGTGTTGCATACCTATAACAAAACACAAATAAAGACACTTATTCTCTATATGATTTCCTAAAACAAGCTATTGAATAAAGGTATAAGGTGATATGAAAGATAAGGATTTCCTTCATATTTTTCCATCATTGGAAAATTCTATCTATGATGTGTGAGAAAATTTACACAGATAAAGGAAAATATACTTAAACACTATTTATCTTATTATAATTACCCTTCATTGAACCATCATCTGTATTTGTGACTTTATCTTCTGCAGGCATAATTTGTGATTTATCGATAGCATTCCTGTCCAGAGGGGAGATTCCACATTTTCGAAACGATGACTTTACCAGAGCTGGTGAACATACAGTATCAATGGCTGTGCTGTTAAAGAAATATTAAACAGTTTGTAAGTTTATTTGATATAATTAGGGGATAAACGTACTGTGTTTTGTGGTTCCAACAGGTATATGTTGGATATACTGTTGGAAACTCAGTTATACCACCGGGCATGTAAGGACCTGTAACGATAAGAGTTGTAATTTGCCCATTTTACTTGGGACAGCAGCTCAATCAGTATGAATAAAAATGTGCCTGGTTATTGAAATTATTACATTTTAAGTGTCTTTGACGTACACGTACAAGTTCGGTTTGCTCAACCTCTCTACTAATGGTAAATAACCTATACTTTTATGAAGAAGTAAGTGAGGGAGTTTGTTTTATTATGTAAAAGTATGAAAAATACATGTTTGTTGAAAATTTCCTAACAATCGGTCTCCAAATTTATTTTGAAAAGGTTTTATCTTTTTAAAATCTTTAAACAACTGGATTAACAAAATGGAGTACTTTGAAATTTTTATTATCTTTTGGCAGATTTTACCTCTTATTGTTACAGCTAGGTCCTTTAAAGATTTGAGCATGTCATTCATGTACAAATAGAGTTCAAAACACATTAAATCACCAAATGAGATTTGAAATGGTGTTATGAAAGAATAAAAGAGTAATGTTAAGTGAAATTCATAAGTAATCTATCGCAAATTGTATATTATATGAATATGATGTTCATGTAGGAATAGGAAGCTGTTTAGGGACATGTTGTTGTCTTAAATTGCAGGTACCTTAAAAGTGCTGGAAATTTGGCCTTTCCTATTGAAGCATTAGCACTGATTTGGACTAGGGACCCTGCCAGACTTCGCACTTTATCCTTCAATGGCCCAAATACACCTACATCTAGCGGTTGTAAAACATGAGTGGTATGGGGTGGCAGTCCTAATAGATGAATGTTGTTTGCTCTTGCTGTTTCAATCAATTTGATGGTGATATGGGAATCATGATTGTCCATCAGGAGCAGTACGGGTCGTCTGCTTCCACAATGCTGCAGGAAGATTTCTTCAAACCACCTGTAGAATAGATCTCCGTCCATATAGCCTGTTTCAGACGACCCGTACAGCCAGCTGTTGGAGACTCCATCTTTAAAATTCCTGTGAGGCAAACCTCCCTCAAAAATGACGAATGGAGGTAAAACCCTACCATCAGCGGCCACGCACACATTCACTGTTATGTGGTTGTTGCACAATACTGCCTGTTGGTAACTGTGAGTGCCTTTCCTCGACAAAACTTTTTCATGACTCTTTTCTTTACCCGTAAAGCCTGTCTCGTCGCAGTTGAATATCTGAGTTGGCTTGTCATCAAGCGAAAGGGATTTAAGTGTGGTTTCCAAGAGGTCGAAATAATGATTGATTACTGTCCAATTCGACATCCTTGCCCTGCCCCTGTCTTGTGTCTCAGGTGCCCTTTCACTAATCTCAGGATGTCTTTTTATAAATCTGAATATCCAGTTCTTGCTGGGTCCTTGAAGATGAATGATTTGATAGTAGAGACCGTAGAGATAGTAAAGCTCAAGATAGAAATGGTGACATGGTAAGTGGACATGAATAAATGTACATGTTTGTTAAAGTTATTTTTAGCTCGCCATACCCTCGTCGTCGTCGTTGTCGTCGTCCGTAGACAAAACTTTAACCTGGGCTATATCTCTTGAACTATAAGGGGTTTGATTGTTTTCCGAAGAAGAAATTGTTGAGCTTTGAAAACTTGAGTGTAGTGTCGAGAGTCCTTCGCACCATTTTTGTGCTATTTGTATGTTAAAGTGAATAACTGAATATATATACATAACTTCATAATCACTTCGTGTGTGTTACTTTGACCTCTGCATTTTATTGTCTTGTTTGTGTCTTCATCTGTGCGTTCTTCAAGACTACAAACTTGGAATAGCTCTGAGCACTTACTCTGGATAACCACACCATTTGCTACTATCCAAATATCCATCCTTAGTTGGCACTGATTATCTATTGGTCTAATTGGTTTATGTGTAATATACATATACATGTATTTTTTTCCTACTGTTATGATGGTGTTTCTTTCACTTCTCTAGTTGTGCTTGTCTGCTTTGTGTTTCCGCAAAGGAGTCTTTTTTTGGTTTGCTGTGGGTGCTGCAACAGAGTCTTGTTGGATATCCCCTGCTTTCCCTCCTTTCTTTAAATGTCATTTTATATGAATTCTTTATAGATGAAGTTTGCTGGAGTCCTCTTCCTTTTTCCATTGCTTGTCTGTAGGATGTTAATCATTATTACAACTGCTTCATAGGAAGCAAGTTCTGGATGACCTCTACCAAATTGGCAACTTTCAGCCATTTTTCTGCTACTCGGGTGAGGGATATGAACCCCTTGGGCTTTTCTGTTAAATGTCTTGAAATTTAGGAAATTATTTATGTCCTTATGGTCATATACATGTAGTACATTACTTTAAAAATCATTGAGAGTGTTTAATGTATGTACCTTTTTCCAGATTCAATTTCTTGTGTCTCTTTTCTTCAGGACACTTTTCTATTATGGACACAACAAAGCACCTCAGCATGGTCCTTGTGATAGGGAATCCTCTTTCCGCCATGTATACTATATAGTTGACCAATGCCTCTTCCTCCTCCTGTGTAATGGCACTGTCCGGCCCTGATTTTCTCCAAGATGCATTTTCTATAAGGATTTGAGCTTTTGAATAATATATAGGTTTGTATACATGTACTTATCTTCAAAGCTAAATGCACAAATCCAATATCAGAGTCCCCCCCAAATGTTTGGTCTGATCAAAATTCATTGTACGAGGGTTGTTCGAAAAGTTCATAGACAATCAAAATATCTCATAAATGTGTGACAGTAAATGCACAACTTTATTACCATAAATTTATGATGTTTATTGCAATCAATGCTTCCAGTTTCATGGAAATTGAAGAATAGCTGATTTTCCAGTAGATTCATAAAGTGGACAGACACCAGACATCACAAAATTTGGCAATATTTTCATTGTAATGTCAAAATAGAAAGCATGACAACACATTAAGGTGCTTCAAGATAGTTGGATCAGATGTTACATCACAATAGACCATTTTCTGATCTTGGTAGAAAGCACAATATGTCCGAGTTAACATCTTTTGGCATTGTTTTCCATTATGATGTCACTGTTGAAAAAACGAAATTCTATAGTGATGTAACAATGAAAAAGTGCGCTTAAATTGCATACCTCTTACATTTTTCGTCATTTTGTCTGACATTATGAATTTCGGCAAGTGGCTTATTGAGAATTATGCCAAATGTTGTGATGTCTGGTGTCAGCACATTATAAAATCAAAGTTCAAAATGGTCATAGATATTTTCTGGAAAACGGTTTATTTTTTTTTTTTAATCTCTTATTTTCTGATATGACCTCAAAATATAAAAAGATATTAAAATGAAAAATGAAATTTAATCCATAATTTGCATGGCATCATTTTGGACATTGTATTATTGCGCTCAAGTCTTTTTTGACTTTTTGCATGGTGTGTGATAGGATTCACATATTTCTCAAGAGTAAAAGGTCAAGGTCATTTGTTTTTTAATTTTTTTAACATAGAGCATTGTCATTTCTTACAAGCGTTTTACCTTTCAAATGATCTGATATCGTCTTCCTAGGTACACCATATTCCCGTGAGGCTTGGGAATGGTTCAATATCCTCCTCTTCGCATCGGACACTGCTTTCTCCAAAGCTTCAACAGAGTACTGCTTTCTTTTGGGCATTATCTAAAGATTTGACACATCATCAATAAATAGATGACTTTGATTTATTCTCTGAAAAACAGCATTTTGAAGGTAATATTGTCTTTTCTATCTCTTTCTGATATTTATATTTTCTGATTTTTCATGAATTTAAGAATGGGTTTTATTTTCGTGCTTATCTTTCCCATAACCACGGATAGGATGTTTATGAAACTTAATAGGAATGAAGTTAACAAAACACTTAATATCAATTCTTATAGGTATCTGTAAGGACCAAAATACTCATCATAATTACTGGTTATAAGTCCCCTACCGGCTCGCCAGAGGGGACTTATACTTTCCATCCGTTTGTCTGTCCGTCTATCTGTCACACTTTAGTTTTCCAGCCTTTTTTTCACTGTCGTTGCAGATATTGATCTCTTTTTCTGGTATGTGAGTTAATCTCAATGTGATACAGATCAAGTTCGAGTTTGGTTTCGATTGACCTATTTTCAAAAGAGTTATGGCCCCTGGACTTAGCAAATTTCATGAATTTCTAAAATTTTCCAGACTTTTTATACGCCTGTCATTTGACGGGTCGTATTATGGTATGGCGAAGTCTGTCCGTCTGTCCGTCCGCCTATGGAACGCAATAACTTGATTATGCGTCAACAGATTTTCACGAAATTTATACATTATAATTGGACTGTGGAGAGGAAGCCACCTTTCGATTTTCAGGTTCATCCGATTTGTTGTTACAGAGTTATGGGACTTAGATTTTGAAAATACAGTGAAAATATACTAAAATAGTTAAAAATTATTTAAAAATCTATTTTTGATCGAAATGTTTTGAAATTTTGTATACTTCAAGTAAAAAGGATGTTCTTTGACATATGTAATGGGTTTTTAAATTTTTTGGCGCAAAACCGAGATATTTGTAATGGGAAGGCTTTATTTTCGATGTCGTTGCAGATATTGATCTCAATTTTGGTATGCTAGTTTATCTCAATGTGATACAGATCAAATTAGAGTTTGGTTCCGATTAACCTATTTTTACAAGAGTAATACAACTTTGACTTGGATGTAACTGAACAAAACTTTTAATACCATAGTTTTGCATAATGAAAGTGAACAAAGTGTTGGCTAATTTCATAATGCTTTCTTGAATGAAATGAATTCACTTAATCTCTTGATTATTTTTCAGATTCAAACAAGAAGATAATCACAAATACAGATTGATACAAGAAGATAGTGAACGCTCTGAACTAGGGGTGTAACGATAAACCAAAGTATCGAAATAGTTGATATTTTGTTGATGATTTGGTGTTCGTTTTTTTATCTCTACTGGTCTCAGGGTAGATCTTATGTGATCACCCCTAGTCTGGCGTCCGTCTGTCTGTCTATATGTCAGTAAACAATTCTTGTTCGCTAAACTTTTCTGAAACTATTAGAGATAGAAAGTTTATTCTTTTTGCATTTTACTTGGTCCATGGTAAAGTTGTGCACCTGACATTTGGTTTCAGCCCCTGATCACCAGGGTCTTAGAAAATGGATGTGGTTATGAAAATCTATGAAATCTTGTGCTCGCAACTCCTCCGATACTATAGATGATGGAGAATTAACTCTTTTTGCAATTTGATGGGTATGTGGTGTGGTTGTGTACCTGATATGTGAACACCAGGTCTCAGAAAGTATAATTGTCGGATGGAGAATTATTTCTTTTTGCATTATTATGTATCTGTGATTTTCTTGAGCAACTGATATTTCTTGTGAGCCCCTGGCTCCCAGGTTCTTGGAAAGTAGTTGTCACTTATGTGTGTTTAACAAAACATCCAGTAGAGCTTCAATCTCATCAGAGACCTCTGGTATAATTGTACTCTCAACCCTTCCAAAGCCATTAATGATTTAAACTTAGTTCTTTATGCAATATAATAATGGATCTGTAATCTTGTTGTGTCATTGATAGTTCATTTGAGCTAGCAGCCCCTGACCCAAAGGATACTGGAAAAAGGGTGTGGCATTATTTTGGAAATCCTCTATCTTGGATATTATGGATTATATGATTGATATTTCAGTTGCAGTCTAATAGAGATATATATGTTTTTTCATTGTGCTACGTATAATTCGTTAGAGTGTCTGCTCCATATGGTTTTTGATTTATAGCTTGGCTGTTGTTGCAGATAATGAACTGATGAACAGAGATGCAGGACATAAATTTTGTGCCGCCGGTAGGGGACTTATATCACACAACGATCATTACATTTTTAGTATGTATGTGTGTCACTTTTTTGCAGCCTAGATCTTTACCAAACTTAATTCAAAACTACTGATTTTCATGGTCAAAGGTAAAAGATCAAGGTCACAGATTAGAATTGTTTAAAATCCTTGTATACAGCCTATAGGTTGCAGTTTTGGTTGGACCTACACCAAACTTCATGCACTTGGGGGGGATATAGGAATCACCCTGTCAGTCCATCCATCACTCCGTCTGTCTGATTGTCTGTCCCTCTGTCCGTCCATCCGGTTAAGAAGCTTTGAAAGCGGATTTCTTTTATACTATTAATGGTAGACCTGTCAAATAAAGAGTACTACAACTTAGTACCATGAATTGTGTCCTTGTGACCTCGACCTTCACCCTTTGCAACATTTTATGTTAAGATGTTTTGAAAACAGGTTTCTTTTATACTCTAAATGGTAGGCCTTTCATATTTCATACACACATTCACCACAGGAGTACTACATGTACAGTTTGGTATCATGATTTTTTACCTTGTGACCTTGACTTTGGACTTAAGTTGCATTATAAGTTAAGAAGACTTTAAAGCAAATTTGTTGTTACTATAAATGGTAGGCTTTTCATGTTGCATCATAAATGGTCTCATTTACAAAAAAAAATTCGTTCACTTTAGGGCAGTTCAAGTTTAAGACCAGTCAAGCTTATGCGATCTCCCTATGACTGGCTTGGGTCCATCCGCCCCTTAAACATTTCTTGTGGTTTCAATTCCTCTAGAACTAATAGTGATGGAAAGATAATACTTCTTAGCTCACCTCACAAAGTGAGAGGGATCTTATGCTATCACCCTGGCGTCTGTGTCAGTGTCCGCACAAGTATGTGAAGAAGTTTTATTTCTTTGTTTATAAGTGCTAGGAAGGCCAAATGGTCTATATTTTTGGCTTGAGTGCATATATTCGGGAGATTTGTGTATCAATAGAATACACCAATTCATGCGGAATTTTTGGTCAATAAATGAAATACTAGATCTACTTCCTTTTATATTTGTTTTTGTTTGGTAGCATATTTGTTGTTTTTCTATAGGACAGATTTTCAGATGCAAAATTGTTTTATCTTTGACTTCTTCCTGTTTGCTGCCATGAGGTGAGCTTTGTAAATCTTACACTATGTTTGTAACATGATAATTTATAATCTTGTAGTCACCATTCCTCAGAAAGTACCTATTTAGCCACAGCCTCCTCATACCTCTTCTCAATAATGTCAGCTAGGTCAGTTGCGTCTTCAGAAAGTTTTGGACATGCTGTCAAATTTAAAGTTGTAAAAAATCCTCAGAGCCCTTTAAATTACCATCGCTAAGTATTGTCGTATTGTTTGTAAAAGTAACAATTAATAATACCATTTTATCCCTTTGCAATAGGCTTGCAGAGGGGATATATAGCAAAGCTGCCGTGTGTTTGTTAGGATGTGTATGTGGGTGTATGTGTCCAGATTTTCTTGTGATCAACATAGAAGCTAAAGCAAACATCTTAGAAACATAGATTCTTCTACAAATGTTCCCCTTTGGGGAGAGGATGAACCCTATTGATTTTCAAGGTCAAGGATCAAAGTTCAAGGTCACAGTGGACTTAGATTCAAAATCCTTAACAACAGCATAGAAGACCTCTCAATCATCTTAGGATCACCAAACCTGAAAGAAATATTACCCTATTGATTTTTGAGGTCAAGGTCACAGTAGAACAGCATAGAAACATATTAATCACCATAGGTTCAACAAATGTTTCCCTTGGGGAGAGGATGTATCCTATTTATTTTCAAGGTCACTTGGGACTTTATTTTAAAATTCTATTGCTTATAGCATAGAGTATGCAGTTGCAATTTGATGTTTCTCTTGCTCTGTAGTAATTTGTTGGTTTATTTCATCAATGGTTTACTTAACAAGAGCTGTTAAACTTCAATTGGTCACAACTTTGGCTTCTTGTATATTGCTTAGACATAAATACAAAGTGAATATCTATTCTTTACTGCTAATTACCAGTATGTATGGTATTAAAAAATATGTCGCTAAGCAAAACATTGTATTACATGTATACCATATTGTAAGGTCCCTGTATCGTAACTCCACTTGGTCATAATTTTATTTTGTACCAATCTGTAATCTTGCGACACTAATTCTCAGAAAGTGCTGTGTGTCTTTGTATTTGTGGGTGTTGTGTGTGAGAGTGTTTGTCTGTGTGTGTACAGATTCTTGTGAACAGCATAGAAGACAAAGAAATCATCATAGGATATCCCATACCTTCCATTAATGTTCTTCATGGAGAGAGGACAACCCTATTGATTTTTCAGGTCAAGGCGACAGAGGACTGAGGCTTAAAACCCTGATGAACAGTATTTAAAACAAAGAAATCACCCATTGGAAGAGGATGAACACCACTGATTTTCAATGTCAATGGGCAAAGGTCAAAGCTCACTGTGGAGTTAGGCTTAAAAAAATGGATTATTTTATATTTATGTGTATGCATCGTATTCACTGAGTAAATTAAACAATTTAAAATAACCTGGAGAGTGGTTGTCATGTTGTTTTGTCTGTTTATCTTCCATTTTCAGTAAAAATTCTAACCTTTCATATTTATATCTCTTCAACTGTAAGAGGTAGGGTTAATATTTCACATGTACATTCCTTTTGACAAGAACTTTCATTTGAGAACTTGACTTTTTACCTGGTGACTTTGATCTTAAGTTTTTGAGCTACTTTAACATGGTCTACATCAATTTAACTATGAGAGAAAGGGCTTTGACAGTTCATGTTCATCATAATTCTTTCCATATACTGGATCACATATACATGTATGTCTTAATTTATAGGACAGTTCACGATCGGCCTAATTTGGGACCCATTTTCGGCCACAGTCATACAAAAGTTAAAAGTCTTATTTTCGAGTGAAAAGGCATCCCAACTTATTTATATATATTTCCAAATTATTGATAAAATTTCGATGTTTTTCCCAATTTCAAAGGCCCAGGCCCCAGTCAAAATAATGATTGCTAGAGTCCTGCTTTAGTACATGTACCGGTATTTCATATTTCAAGGACAATGGTTGCGTTGAATTGATTTTATCAAGGTCGACTAAATGATAATTCAAAACAGTTCTATAACGACATAATTAGCGGTCTCCATAGCACTCGACAATTTTACGCCCCCAAAAAGTGAATTAGAGATTCTATGATAATAAAGGAGGGGGAAGGGCTAAAAGGAGGGGGTGTAACGGGGTTGGGAGTGGGGAGAAAGGTAACCCCCATGTCCACCCTCCCCAATACATTAAACAACTGAAAAGATGTACTCTAGTAAATATGTTTTCCAACAGGCCTCACTTTTATCAAACTTCTCAGAAATGGGACCTGATCTATATTTTTGTAAGTACTCCTTAAATTACTTCTTTCAATTTTGACGAAGTATTTCCGAATTAAGCTGAAAAAAAAAACAACATCCATTTGCCTACTTCTTTGGTGCCAAAATGACCTTGAAAATTTTGAGTCGTTTTCCGTTAAATTGACTAGTCTATTGGAAGGCCTGAATCTTAATTTTGATATTCATCTTTGTCAACGGTTTTTAAAAGTGATTGGATTTCTTTCATTTGTATTGTTGTTATTATGATAAAAAAAAAGATGACATTTAAATTTCTTGTATTTCACACAGATCTTTGTTTTTATTCAATCTTGTTTAAAACGTGCCGTAAATGTTGGTGCTTTTTTTTTATTAACTTATCATTATTTCTAATTTTTAAAAATATTTCTTTACTTATTTATTTTATCTTATTTTGCTATGAAGGAGCCTTTCCCATCATTCCGTTTTGTTTTGTTTTGTTTTGTTTTGTTTTTTTTAGATACTTCATACACAGTAATTCCGTGGGATCATCGTGTGAATTAATTTTTAAATATCTACTCCTCAAACTGAATTCCTTAAATTTTTATTTCGTTGCTTGCCTTTTTAAATATTATTATTATTTAATTTCCGTGGAAGGGGGGTGTCATTAAAATTGTGATTGAAAGGTGTCTAGATCTTTTAAAATTGTCAACCCCCCCCCCCCTTCCCTTTTTTTTCTATCGAGTTAATAGTATAAGAGAGGTAACTTGTATAGATATTTAAAGATCCAATCTGATTGGCTTGGAGTGAGTAGATGACGCAAATCAGTAGAAGCGGGAGTAAGTTGGTGGTCGGTTAGTATGCAATGGACAGGCGCTGCATGATGGCATATGCAAAAAAATGGCAGATTTGTTGTTTGTGGGATTATATAATTGTAAAATTGCACTAAGTAGGTATTTATGGTATAAATCGATGGAGTGATATATACTTTACTGTAGGATGGTATATTTATAGACTTTAGCCTCGTTTTGGCAAATACAGGGAATTCCCCCGTAGGGACATGAAACGTAAACAATGAAAATGAATCATAACTTCGCCTCAAATTACCTTTAATCTGCGATTATCTTCATTAAACTTGACATGGTATGTTGTTGATATGTCAGCAGACGACAGGCATAAAAAAATCCGCGAAATTTCACGCAGCGGCTGAGCTAGAACGAAAGTGGCGATAATATGTGCCCGGCGATAATATGTACCCGACCAGTATACACTGTGTATAATCTGCCGCGGAGTACAGCTTCTGGTTCACCTCAAAATGGTATAGAATAAAATTATATTGTATTTTCTATATGCAATACTTTGGAAAAGTGATAATGTCAGTATGTAAGCAAACCATAAAAACACGTGTACGGGCTTATATCAATAAAACATATACATACATACACAGTATACAAACTCGATGTAAATTCACACTTATCATTCTCGCTTCAAAAGGAAATTGGAAATTAGAGCAAGACAAATGTGCACATCCTATTTAAGACAGTATTATTTACCAAAACAGACATTAGTTGACCTTCACAATTCATCGTTTAAAGAAGTTTACGATGTTGCATTGATTTATGCTATAAAGTGACAACATCCCAATTAATATATAAACTTTGTTATCTTATATATTCATAGTTAGCGAAATGATACGAACGTCATTTTTTGTGACGCTGCTACTTTTTACCTTTCAGAGAGAGTCAATGCTGGGAGATGAAATATCCTGCAGCTCTGATGACAATAGCAAGGTGTGTACATTTGTGTTAATATCATTCAGACATGTCATGTAATATGCAACCATTATACTTCTGATATCCTATTACAAAATAATGATTTCAACGATTATCATACTGAATTGCTATAACTTAATACTGAATAAAATAGACAACGAATGAATAACAATATTTCTCAGTTCTATTAAATTCTACTTTCGATATTCTAGGAAACAACGTGCATTGTCATAAGCTCTGACGAAGACGAGTGTTTCCAGGACAAAGAAAAAAAAAACGAAGAAAACGAAAGAGGTCAGCTGAGTTGGTATCAGCGATTTGCCATGCAGAAGACTGCATACAATAATTTTATTTAATTTGGGAAGTTAATTAATAGTCTATGTATGTACAAATCGCAAATGATTACTGAGATCTTCATGAATCTCGCATTTGGCCAAACCAAGGGACAATATAACCTATCTAGAGACATTTTAATCGTAATTCATTCATTTTCACTAAATCGGTTATTGTTAGGAGTTGTCAAGATAGGACGTAAAATCTGCCCTGACAAGTCTAAATTTTAAAATGCAAAAGCTGAGAATTTTTTCGGTAAAAATCTTTTTTTAATTTTGCACCTCAGTACAATATATGAAGATGCATGAGTATCGTAATAGACAGTATCGTAATCCCATCCATACCTCAAATTTACTTAAAACAAAGCACAGCAAACTAAAAGTAAATGCATGGGATGTGAATCCCCCCCCCCCCCCCCCCAAAAAAGTTGCTGTCGAGCGATGTTTCCATTAAAACGATTTTCCGTCCGCCCCGTATCCACCGGAAAGAGGAGGGGCGCTAGGCTAGGCACCAAGACCCTTTGCATTTCTTATTTTCACCCCAACCCCTCAAATCCCGTGTCCGCCCCTGCTTACTTACTTTAGATAGATTTAGATAATTTGACCTGTTGAAGTAAGACGGATTCAAGAAAAAGGACATTTTCATTTTCTCCTCTTTCTAAATGTATTTATAAGATTATTGAAAATCAATTTTAATTGAATGAGAAAAAAAGGTTTACTTTTAAGGGAGCAACCATTTGCTTTTAGGGGGGGGGGGGGGGGGGGGGCAGGAGGACTGCCAAAAATTTTTTTTTTAATTCCGACATTTTAGGTAAAAAAATTTTCCCGCCCGGAGGCATCATCCCTTCCGACCTTTCCACATGCCCAGTAAACACTTTTTAGCCGAGTTGCAAAACTCGGCTCTTAATTTGATGTGAGACGGGCGGGCGGGCGGGCGGGCGGGCGGGAGGGCGTCAACAATTGGTTTCCGGACTATAAGTCAACTACGAAAGAGGCTATAACAATGAAACTTCATACACTTACTCACCATTAGTCAAGGATGAGCCCTATTGATTTTGGGGTCAAAAGGTCAAAGGTCAAGGTCACAGGACTCAGATGATTGAAAATGGTTTCCGGACCATATTTCAGCCTGTATTGCACCTATAATCATGAAACTTGCCAGAAATGTTTCCCTTGAATCAAGGATGAGCCCTATTGATTTTGGGGTCAAAAGGTCAAAGGTCAAGGTCACAGGACTCAGATGATTGAAAATGGTTTCTGGACCATATTTCAGCCTGTATTGCACCTATAATCATGAAACTTGCCAGAAATGTTTCCCTTGAATCAAGGATGAGGCCTATTGATTTTGGGGTCAAAAGGTCAAAGGTCAAGGTCACAGGACTCAGATGATTGAAAATGGTTTCCGGACCATATTTCAGCCTGTATTGCACCTATAATCATGAAACTTGCCAGAAATGTTTCCCTTGAATCAAGGATGAAGCCTATTGATTTTGGGGTCAAAAGGTCAAAGGTCAAGGTCACAAGACTCTGTTGATTGAAATTGGTTTTCGGACCATATTTCAGCCTGTATTGCACCTATAATCATGTAACTTACCAGAAATGTTTCCTGTGAATAGAAAATGACCACTTTTGATTTTGGGGTCAAAAGGTCAAAGGTCAAGGTCACAGGACTGATGATTGAAAATGGTTTCCTGGCCATATTTCAGCCTGTATTGCAATTATAATCATGAAGCTTGCCAGAAATGTTTCCCATGGATCAAGGATGACCACTATCAATTTTGGGGTTAAAAGGTCAAAGGTCAAGGTCACAGGACTAAGATGATTAAAAATGGTTTCCCGACTGAATTTGAGCCTGTATTGCACCTGTAATCATGTAACTTGCCAGAAATGTTTCCAGTGAATAGAAAATGACCACTTTTGATTTAGGGGTCAAAGGGTCAAAGATCAAGGTCACAGGACTTAGGTAATTGAAAATGGTTTCCAGACCATTTTTGAGCCTGTATTGCACCTATAATCATGAAACTTGCCATTAATTTTTGGGTCAAAATGTCAAAGATCAAGGTCACAGGAAAATCTGTATCCTTGAAAATAAATTACACGCTGATATAGAATAAAGAGAAGACCATTTCTTGATCCAGAAATTTTCATTTAGGACCACAAAATGTTGTTACAAACCATACACATTTCATGTTAGTCTGCATATTCATACTTACATTCCAGTTTTGCAACTCGGCATTTTGCATCTTCGATGCATTTTGAGCTTATTTGTGTATAATATGAGCGAAAAATCACGCTGAATTATTTAAACTTTAGAGTAATTTTCAACATTGAAAAATTACCAAAAAAGAAAAATAATATAATATGCGGCGCTAAGGGTCGGCAAATAAATTTTCCAGCTCTTAAAATGGCCGAAAAAATCCGGCTGGCAAAGTCTTCCTGCAACCCCCCCCCCCCCAAAATAAAAACCAAATGGTTGCTCCCTAAAGGAAGATCATTGCAAAGATGTTATAATTAAGGGTTCTGAGAAATTTTGTTACTTAACGGAGAAATTTGATTGAAAATAAAGGGTTTACATTTTCGGCTATGATATCATTTTTTTTTCAAAAACACAGCTATCTTTCTTACTGAAATATGTTTATGCAAGTCGCCAAGTGGATTGATAAAATACTTTTCTGTAACGAATACTCCTGTACATATTATATAAGCAAACGTTTTACATATGTACACATTTTTTTTCCAGATCGACGATGACATGGAATTTAACATGCCCTCCATCTCAGCGCTGAAGAAACGCCCATCAAAACTGAAGTTTTGGAAGAGCAGTAATAAAAGTGCAACGATTTCAAAACCACCGTCGCCGTCGACAGAAACAGAGAGCGAAAGTTCTGATTCTTAGTTGTTGTCATCTCCGTCAGATAGATCAGATACATCAAGTTTATCTCTCGAATCACCATTAGACATTCCTGAAACTATATACTATATGGGAGATGCTTCATTTCCAGTATACGAAGGTGGTGTCAAATCAGGAATTCCAACCAGAGAGTTTTTGAATGATATGTTATATTCATCTTCCGAGAAAGCAACGAAACAGACAAATAGCAAAAAGTCTTACTATCGTCTGGAAAATGATCAAATTCTCAACAATCTACAAACTATATCATGCAAAAACTGTGGTAAAAAGCATGTAATAAATAACTGTCCTGCGTTTGGTAAAATATGCTACAACTGTAAAGGGAGGAATCATTATTCCAATTTATGTCCTAAACCGAGGTCAAACCCGAATAAGCATAAAGTTGACACAGTTGATCAGAGCGATGACCTATTTCTTGGAATGCTCAGCATTGACTCGCTCTCCGATGCAGAAGATACATGGATTGAACCGATCAAGATTCACCGCAAAACCGTGAACTTTAAGCTCGATACCGGAGCAGAGGCTAACATCATACCAGCTAAAATCTTCGATACTTTGAGATTGCGTAATGAAAAGCTCAAATCTACCAATGTAAATCTCATTACATATGATGGTACTTGCATGTCACCGAAAGGATCTGTTACCTTGCCGTGTGTTGTCCGTAAAAAGACTCACCATGTTAATTTCTTCGTGACAGAATCAGGTTCGAAACCTATACTAGGACACGCGTCGTGTACGAAACTAGGGCTAGTACAACGCATACCTGCATCTGTAGATTCTGTTGAGATCACGAAGGACTCAATTATCAAAAACTATAAGGATGTCTTTGAGGGGTTGGGTAAACTTCCCACTGAGTATCATATTGAAGTCGACCCGAGTGTCAAACCGGTAATTCGCCCGCCACGGAAAATTCCGTCTGCCCTACAAAAGCAAGTTAAAGAGGAACTCGACAGAATGGAAAATCTGGGAGTTATAACTAAGCAAGATGAACCAACCGATTGGGTTCATAGTATGGTAATTGCTCGGAAACCGGGGAAAATTCGAATTTGTATAGATCCCAAGGATCTAAATGCTGCGATAAAGCGAGAGCATTATCACTTAGTAACAGTTGAGGAAATAGCTGAAAGCTTACCGAACTCTACCGTATTTTCGAAGTTTGATGCATCCGGTGGATTTTGGCACATAGAACTGGACGATGAGAGTTCAAAGTTACTTACCTTTAACACACCCTTCGGGAGGTACCGTTACCTCAGGCTTCCGTTCGGAATCACCTCAGCATCCGAAGTCTTCTCTAAACGGCTACAAGACCTTATGAAAGACTTACCAGGTGTCGAATGTCTGGTCGATGACATATTAGTTCATGGAGCTACCAACCATGAGCATGATGAAAATGTCACCCGTATGCTAGAGCGTTGTAGAGAAATTAATCTGAAACTTAACCGTAACAAAATTGAACTTCGTGTACCGGAAGTCAGATATGTCGGGCATGTCATCAGTAAGGATGGTCTTAAGGTTGATAACGAAAAAGTCAACGCTATCATCAAAATGCCGGAACCTACTGACGCACAAGGTGTTCGTCGCTTCCTAGGCTTAGTACAGTATGTAGGAAAATTCATACCGAACTTATCAGATCTATCTGCACCATTGCGTGATCTTACGAAAAATGACGTAGCTTGGCATTGGGACAAACCCCAACAGGAGAGTTTTGACAACCTTAAAAAGGTGCTTACGTCTACTCCCGTATTGAAATTCTATGACTTACACAAAGAAGTTACAATTTCTGTTGACGCAAGCTCAAAGGGGCTAGGAGCTGTTTTGTTGCAAGATAAACAACCCGTTGCATTCGCTTCACGTGCATTAACTGAAACTCAAACTCGTTATGCGCAGATTGAACGTGAACTGTTAGCAGTTCTGTATGGATGTGAAAAGTTTCACCACTACATATATGGTCGCACCGTTACCATAGAAACTGACCACAAACCATTATTGGCTATTCATAGCAAACCGCTATACCGTGCAACACCGAGACTTCAACGGATGTTGATGAAACTTCAGCGCTACGATGTCAAACTAGTATATGTACCGGGAAAGGTAATGTACATATCCGATGCACTTAGCCGAGCGTATCTAAGTGAAACTAAGGAAACACTCGTTGATGAGGATCTCGATATTAACTCCATAGAACAATATCTGCCTATGAGTGCTGAAAAACTTGCACAGTTTAAATTATGCACAGCACAAGATGACCAACTACAATCGTTAGCCGTAACTGTTGTGCAAGGTTGGCCAGAAAATCGTCATGATGTACCGATGAATATAAGAGCGTATTGGCACTATAGAGATGAAATATCGTTCATCAATGGATTGCTGTACAAGGGGTCAGCTATTATCATACCAAGTGCATTACGTCGAGAAACACTGAACAAGTTACATGAATCGCATTTGGGTATTGTAAAAACCAAGCAACGCGCTCGAGAGATCATATTTTGGCCTGGAATGACCAGTAATATTGAAGATGTTATTCAGAAATGTGCGACTTGCAACAAATTTCAAAGGTCAAATTCGCACCAGCCTTTGATTCCACAGGAAATACCGGACCTACCATGGTCAAAAGTTGGAGCAGATTTATTTCATTTCAAGAACAATGAATATCTACTTTGTGTTGATTACTACTCCAATAATCCTGAGATTATTCCGCTAAAAGACATGACATCTACTACTACTATATCAGCATTTAAGTCCATATTTGCTCGTCATGGCATACCGTCAGAAGTATTCACCGACAACGGTCCGCAATTCAATAATGCGAAATTTCGAAAATTCTCTTATGATTGGGAATTTACGCATAATACTTCAAGTCCTTACTACCCAAGATCCAACGGACAGGCTGAACGCTGTGTGCAAACCGTCAAAAATCTACTAAAGAAAGCAGAAGATAGCGGAAATGACGTATATATTGCGTTACTGGAATACCGGAATTCACCACTCGATGATATCGGATTATCACCAGCACAAGTACTCATGAACCGTCAATTGCGTACAAAACTACCGATTGCGAAGGCATTACTCCGACCGTCAGGAATCGACAATGCAAAACCGCAACTTGATAAAAGGCAAGCAAAGCAGAAGTTTTATCACGATAAAAATGTTGTCATGCTTCCGAAAGTTTAACCAGGTGAAATAGTGCGCATGCGTGATACGCAAAATGCTACTTGGCAAAAAGCCAAAATCGAGGAGAATCTGGGAAACAGATCATATATTCTGAAATCCGACAAAGGATCACTCTATAGGAGAAATCGCGAACACGTCTTGAAATCGCATGAGGATTCATTCCGTGTGCAAATTCCAGTCGATCAGCAGTTCCAGGATGATTGCAATTCTACTCCGTCCGTAATTACTCCTCAACCGGAACCACCTACTGCATCCGATAAACCGCCGAATACTCCAGTTACAACAAGATCCGGGAGGGTATCTAAGAAACCAGGGTACCTATCCGATTATGTATAAATTTCATTCGTGTGTGCATCTTATTAGTGCTTATCCGTGTGCAAAAAGTCATTGCTAGAATGTGAAAATTTCTACATTGTGAAATTTCTATATTGTGAAATTTGATGTAAAATTTAATGTCATTTCATGTTGATCATACATATACATATATATTTCATTCATGTGCATGATTATTTTCATTTCAGGATTGACTCTGAACTATTAAATGACATTAATTTTGATTTCATAAAAAAAATTTACAATTGGTAATTGGATAATTTTAATTTGAATTGATTGTACATCTCTCTGGGGTATTATTAAAGAAAATTCTAAAGAAGGGGGATGTTATGTATGTAACCGTTATGGATTCTCATTTTATTGTGTACCTGCGTATGAATACATTTGGTAATTTGATACATAAAAGTAGTTCCGAATAAACGCCATGTTGAAATGTGTATTGGACTTTGTGTCTGAATATTGAACGCCCACATACTGTGTGTATGAACAAACAACTAAACATTACACCCGTAGAATATCGAATATAGCGCCAGTGTCTCTCCGTACATGTATTGGTCGGTACTTGATTTCTGCGCGTGCGCAATCATCGAGGTGATAATATACAGTATCTGCAGCTTCTTCAGTCGACATATCTCGAATAATTGTCGAAACATCATCTATCCAATCATCAACATCAATGTTACTTCCAGTAAATTTCTTAATTTCACGATTTTTCTGTACAAATACTGTTTTACATTTTCCAATATCACCGTCTTAATCTCCTTTCCATCCTAATTCCCTTATCTTTTGCTGTAAAAAGTCAACTTCTTTCTGTAGTGATTTCACGGTTGGTTTACCCATGCTGAACAATGTACAGGTAACGGTGATCAAGCTGATTACTAATGTGACTGTCATTTAATCTAGCGGGACAGTGAGTGTCCGTTCAAGTGATATATACTGCCTGGTCGATCTGCATATCAACATCTCAGGTATTCCGTACTCAAAACAACAACGAAATATGATGGATAAAATTCCGATTGCCGACAAATGCCATTGCCTTTTTCTGCTGATGTCCAAATCCGGCGACGTCAAATGTAACCAAGTAGAATAAGACTTTTTTTTTTCTATAGGTTCTGCACTTTATTAAATCATCAAAACTTAAGGCAATGACATAGATCTACAAGAAAGAAAATAATTACCAATAAGTACAATGCACATAGATTCATAAATGAGTATCATATATTTCTTTGAACATGTAGAACTACATTACACTTCAAATACGAACTTTTTACGTAGAAATATTGTCAAAATACATATATCATAGCAACAGACAATACATTACGTCAATCATTTGAAATGTGTAAAATAATACGTGTTCTTCAAAGAAACATATTCAAAGAATAAATGTGATTATCATGAGATCAGCATGAGGAAGTTCTACGGTCGATATGGGGAACTCGTCATACACTATGATGTCCCACTATCCAGAATGGTGGATGATATTCTGTAATAGACCATTTGAACCATCCAGCCAAAGATTATACTCTATATCTTCCAAAATGGAAGTAACCGGATGTGACAGTTCTACCGAATTGAAGCGACGGGTGTTGCATGCAAGCAGGAGATGCTTACTCTTCCTGGGCACCTGGTCTCACTCTCATATCGGGAGTTCGCTTCTTTTCATATGGTGGAGGTTTTTGTTTTTGTTTGCTTTGGTTCCTGTTTTATCCTGATTTTGTATGCCTTCGGTTTCTGATTTTCTGAATTATCGATTTTGTACTGTAGACAGGGATATGGTCATTATCCATATTTGTTATCAAGAAAGTTTAATACAAAATAAAATACTATTTTTACCTTAAAGTTGCCGGCAACGGAGACAAAGAAATTTAATGACGTGTATGTCCGAAAGGTAATCTGAACTTCCCGCTTATGAGGGAAAACAATAGGTGCGCTCTATATATAGTGAGCCTGGTATTTCAAATCAAGTATAAAGGATCAACTGACCAATAAGAACAGGTGACCATTTGCATAATGTGAAAGAATGATTAAAATAAAGTACGGGAAAAATGTAATTCAAAATCAGACAAAAAAACATGTATTTAACGACAATATAAATGCGCTCGTCCACACATGCATGCATGCATCTATACTTGAAAGCATACATACAAGTAAGACATAAGTAAACAAACTTAGGGAAATCCCAGTTCTAAAAATAGATCACTGCTGTTTATCTTTTCCTCAAATATAAGTAAACAATAAATACATAAATAAATAATAATTTATCTATCAAAATAGACTTAGAATATATATATATCAATATGCTTTTATATCTTTTAATTAGAGCTACATATCGTGTATGACTTACCATGTAATGAATTCATATTTTTGTAGTCAATAATCATAATGTATTCAGCATTGAGTGGACCAAGCACCACCAGAACAGTTTACTGAAAAAATAAAAGTAATATGAAACACGTAAATACTGAAACAATAGTATGTATAAAATCAAAACAATATATATTATATATATACAATGTATATATGGTACATGTAAATCATTTAAAAAAAACAAAAAACTATTAAGTGAACTTTGTTAAAAATAAAATTACTATTTCTATGCTCTCGTCTCGTACATGTACATCATACTAAATATCTAGGTCATGGACCCCTATGACACGATGACAAACACTATTAATTTGCATATTTCTCTCTGGAAAATTACCATGCTATAAATATGAATATTACAAAATATACTAAATTTGTTTAATGTACGACAGAATGAATATTACAACATTTTCGAATACTTTAAATAAGATGAAAGCTTATTTCGATACTTACCTGTCATATTTCACTGTAAATTAGTGCGAGGTACAGGGTAGCATACTGCCTCTCAGTACTCTTGACACGTCGTATCTGCAAATTTTGCGGCCAAATATTCATTCTGTTTACCAAATTATTAAATCACTACCTTCTATATAATGTATACATGTTATTATGGGTTTTTCATGCCCGGAAAGACCTAACTATTTGTTAAAGGGCATCTATATATATATATAGCAATTAAAAAAAAAAGATCTATACGCAATTTTAGGAGGAGGTGAAACATATACAAAATAAGACGTGAATCAGGCGTATAATCAGCTGTTATTGGACGAGGATTCCAAGAAATACGTCACAAAAAATACACATAAGGGATTGTTCACCTAGAGGCTTCCGTACGGAGTTTCATCTTCGGGAGGCATAATTCACGTACAATCGAGAATCTTCTTCAATGAATACCAAACGTATTGATTCGCGTCGATGATATTTTTATCACTGGCAAAACTACCATGGATCATGAAAAATACTCCAAGAAGTGTTTGAACGATTGAAAAATGCAGGAATTCGCCTTAAAGGAAGGAAGTGCATTTTCATGGCACCGGAAGTTGTTTATCTTGGACATAAGATAAACGCAAAAGGAATTTTCCCGGTAAAGGCCAAGATGGAAGCAATCAAAAACGCATCACAGCCTAGGAACGGTAAATTCAAATCATTTCTCGCTATGTTAAATTATTACCATGGATTCTTACCGGATTTGTCTACTGAGTTATATCCGCTGCATGAACTATTGCGAAAGAATACGAAATGGCGATGGGGCGCGAAACAAAAAAAAAAACGATTCAAAAATTGAAAAAAATTCTGCAATCAGACTTGCTACTCGTGCATTTCGAGCCCAATTAAGGAAATCTTATTGGCTGTGACGCTTCACCATATGGAGTAGGAGCCGTTCCTTCTTGCAAAATGAGGAATAGCGAAGAGAAACCTATAGCTTACGCATCGAGAACATTGACAAGTGCCGAGAAAAATTATTCTCAAATAGAAAAAGAGAGTCTTGCCAGGAGCAACTTTGTTGTCCCATATATGGCAATGAACGTCAAGGAGAGGGGGTGTTCGAATTGCTATGTGCCAGGCTTCCTAGTCACCAGATTACTATTGGGATTCCCTTTTGAGGAGGGAAAACTTGGAAATGTATTCCTGGGGTAACCCCGAACTTGAGAAAAATTATTTCACTCACTCGCACTTTAAAAGTTCAATTCTTAAAACGATAAAATAATTATATATATTTTCGCTCGCTCGCACCTCTTTTTTCACCAGAAAATAATTAATTTGGTATGGTCTGAATACCAATATATATTAATAGATAAACAAAATATCAAAGTATTGTCCTTTACTAATTTCCAACGTGTGGTTGAAAACCATTACATGACAAGTATCATGATTACATTTTTGATTCACAGAGGGCTTAACCAAAAATGTAATTTGTGATGTTGTTATGATTATAAATATTTAGTTAAGCCCCTAAATATTATATATGAATAAAAATTATCACATTAAACAATGAAAATAGGTAAAAAAGAATTATACAACAATACCAAGGTGGTAAGTATAATTAGATATTGCGTTCAGACTCATTTGCCTAAGCATATTAAAATCGTTAACAATGACCATGTACAAAATTAAGATGGAATAGAATTTGCCTAATGAAATACTGTGGGGTTTTTTTTCTCTCGTCTTTACGTATATTTACATATTTTCCAATGCTATGCTGAGCCAACCCAAACGTATCGGAACCCCTACCCCAACCAACCCAGGAAAATGCTCTAGGTCGACCTCATCATGACATGTTGAAGTCATTAAAGTCTGTACGATAGTTCATAGAAGTTCCTCGGCGACGTCGGGAGAGTTAATTGGGACACCCCCTCCCCCGCCCCCTTGAGAGTTCACAATCACGTCTAGGCATTTTGACTTTTATTGTGCTCGTTTTTGAAAATGTAAACTTTAAGAATTTATGTGCTACTTTCTGTAGATTTTCTTATATTGTATGGACGCTATGTCCATCTGCGTTCATAAGTTGTCATATCGCGCCGAGCACCACCGAAGCCGCAAGCTGGAATGCTATCTTAATTACACACAGATGTACCTATGTTAATGGCAAATCGAAGTCAGTTATCTATCGTTGCTGCTGATGCAGAGGGCGGCAGTAGATAAGCCGGTCCTGCAGTCGGAATATCTCTGGCGATGTTATCTCGGATTTTATCCTCTATTTATGTTCTATTACCGCAGCGTGCGCTAGTACATGTACATGTAAACAATAACCAAAAACTTATGTTTTAATATGCCTTCTACTTGTTGTTGCGTACCCGGCTGTAATAAGAGGGATGGGCATACTTTCCCGACAGATTTAAATCAAAGGAAGGCCTGGATATTTGCAATAAAACGAGGTTCAGACCGATACAAAGTATGGGAACCTAACAAACATGGCGTGGTATGTGGCTCCCATTTCAAAGACGATGATTACTGTCAAGAGACCGTTTTCGGTATGTAATAGAAAGCAAATCTATCTTGTAAAAAAATGAAAGTCACAATAATTAACTCAATATATATTATATGAGATAAAATCGTGAACAAATATTCGGTTGATATGAGAAATGGTTTCAATGAAGAGGAGGGGGGTGTGAATCTTTCTAAATAATGTTATGTTCGTATAATTAGTGGTGAGTAAACTTATTGTTTTTAATTATAATAGGCACTGCTCCGTTGCATAAAAGATTGAAGAAAGGTGCAGTTCCAAGTATTTTCTATTGGACGGTGGAGTCATCTCCGAATATTCAAGCGAGGGAGGAGAGGCTGAAGAGTAGGGATCGAAAACGTAAACTGGTTTTTACTTAGAGTAAATGTATTGAAGAGGAGGAGTCTATATGTATTCCTGATATAGGAAACGATGTTGAAATCGATAGTTACGCAGCTACGTTAAGGCACTCCTCGTTTCTACGTTGCAATATTCGTGATATTTTTAAAAGACATTTTCAATAATGAAAAAAAGACATCCTCCAATAAAATGTCTATGTATTTGGTATCAGTGTTTAACATTAAGATTGTACTACACATTCAGCCAATAGTGATGTCATGTGCCACATCACAAGTCACGTGACAACTATTTATAACATGCAAACAATGAATTGTATAAAACGAGCTGGCGCAACGCCATTCCTGCAATTACAGTCCTATGCTTACTACCAAAATACCTTATAGGTATTGCCATTTATGAGTTCAAGTGCGCACTTTTCTTCTTTTTTATATTTTTGGAATAAAAGACGATTTTTATCTAAAAAATGACTAGAACAGCACTAAACCCCCAGTATTGTCATATATTTTAAATAGTCATAGATAGAATCGACAAAGTGCCTACTTTGATCATGGAGGACAACCATCTATCGGACTAGTTTAACGCGACCCCAACACATAGCATTGTAATTTCAGCCTGCGCCATGCAATTTTATACCATCATCCTACGACGATATCTTTTTCAAACGTATATGTGACTAGCGAAGGGAAGCAACTCGTAGTTTATAACAATCAAGGTTGGCTTCGCCGATTTCGTTCTCACAGTTTTGTGGCCTTTAAACACAAATGTTTACCTGAGAAGATGAAATAAATACTATGTTGTTTAATTGAGGAAAATTTCATCGTATTTCAATCAAAAAAGTGAAAAGATTAAATCTTTGGCAATCAGTGAAAACTAGTGTACAATTTTATCACTTTGATGCAACGGTGCGGTGGCGTAGTGGTGATGACGCAAGCCTGCAAATTCCATGTTCGATAGTTCGATCCTGGCTGGAGATCCATTTCATTTTTCAAAATTTTTACGAAGTTCTTGCTTTTTTTAATTATTGACTCAGTGAGAGGCACCATGATATCAATAGGCATTGTTTCCGTTAAAATATGTGATATTAGGAAAGAGAAGATTAATTCTGTAACATTTCGTTACTAACATATAAATTATAATTTTCATTTTAGCTTGTGATATTCAATTTACGTGGTCTAAGAGAGAGAGAAAAAAAAAAACAAACAGGGAGACGTGAAAATTTTATATCATTATTTTTTTTTTCATTCTAATTAAAATCTAAAAGAATACCACGAAGAAAATGCATGTCGTACAATTATTCATAATTGACAAAGTTTAATCTGAATGTTACGCACGCCACCTTGCTTAGTAACTTCCATCATTTTATTTTTTAAGTCCTTTTTTCAAGTTGTCGTCGGTAGTATTTTCTCTCCCGTCTTTAAATTTGGCCTTTAGAGAATAATATATAATATAATATAGAGAATGTATTATGATCTTATCATTATTATTTCCTTGCTTTCACTTTGTTTAGATTTAAAGGATGTATCCTCAGTTAGTTTAACGTCAGTCTAAAAAACGAATCATCTATTTAAAGAAAAAAGAATCCATAAAGCCTTCAAGCTTTTCTAAGACTTTGAGTAACATCCGCACGTGGTTGCTAGGCAAGCATTTTCATCAAATATTTGTATAGTACGTTATGCCATTCAAGTATTTTTACTTTAGATAAAAGTTATAACATATTCAAATAAAAATTCAATCATGTATAAAGATCTAACTCGATGATAAATGACAATAAAGAGTATCAAAATTTGCAAACGACAATGGACTCCGTGTTGATGACGTCGACGTCAAAATCTGAGGTTGACGTCATTTCGCGCCATATCTGTAGACGTCATTTTTGAGGAGTGCCTTAACGTAGCTGCGTACGATCAAAGTGAAAATCAGCAAATGAATGAATGCTCTGAAGTAAAAATACCCCAGACTATCGGCACGCAAACACCAACGTATCCGATGTTTTGTATTGAGAAGTTCATGACTGATAGTGTAGGTATTCATTTATATACGGGTTTGGAGACGTACTCAAGATTCCAACTAGTTTTACGTAGCTTGGGACCTGCAGCATATTGTCTAAACTACCATTGGCATCAGGTATTAAATCTATCCGTGGAAAATCAGTTCTTTATGACTATTATGAAATTACGGCGGCATACCACAAATTTTGAACTATCAAGACTTTTTGGTATATATAAAAATACGGTGACAAACATCGTATTAACGTGGATACGATTCATCTACCTTCAGTGGAAAGAGATCAATATATGGCCTATCAGAGAGCTTGTGAGGTATTTTACACCTGCAGACTTCAGACTGAAGTTTCCAACGACAAGACTTATTATAGATGGAACTGAATACCCTATTAAGAAGCCCAAAACGCCCAAAGCTCAACAGGCAACATTTTCCACCTATAAAAATAGGAAGACAGTGAAGGCTCTAATAGGGGCGTCTCCTGGTGGACTTGTATCTTATATCTCTCCTGTTTATGCGGGTTCCACAAGTGACAGACAAATATGTGATCCAGGTGACTCATTAATGGCGGACAAAGGTTTCAACGTACAAGACTTATTTGCTACTTCTGATGTTGCAATCAATATTCCAACCTTCTTTACGAAAAAGAACAGAATGTCTGGAGAGACTGTTATCAATGACAGGAAAATTGCAAACAAGAGAGTGCACATTGAGAGAATCATTGGACTTGCTAAAACATACAAGATTTTAACAGAGCCAATGACAAACACAGAAACCAAGTTAGCAACTGAAATAATTTTCATTTGTTTTATTTTGTGTAACTTTAGACCCTGCATTGTTTCTCCAAATGCATAGTTATAGAAGTATATGTAGATTCACTCATAAATTTCAACTCATAAATTCCAAAAGACAATAAAACAAGTGATACATTTAGCTGATTATTATTCAATATTTCAAACGTCATGTGAAACATATGTATGTACAAAATACAAATGATGTATAGTATCTGTTATCTGGCCTATGATTTCTGATCCATTTACTCCATTAATACACATATCGGAATCCTAACCTTCAAATACTTTGTAATAATACTTGTCTAAAATGACAGGACAAAAATATTCATCATAAAAACTTATCAATTTCTCTTTCATGTTGTCAATGAATACATCATTTCAGTGTATAGTAATCGTATGTATATCTGACAAAGTATAAACTACAAAATCACATCTACTTAATTCTGTACAATAAAGTTGTCCCTGTATCTGATAATAGTAGTCATGATTATCTTTAAGAGTCAGTTTGTCATTTTCAACTTTAAGATATGGCACAGTGATCTCATTTATTTCCTTATCTTATGAGGAATAAGGACATTTTACCTCAATTAAGTAAGGGTCATTTTGATTGACTATTCCATCCGGGGGTGTTGCCAAAAATGGATGAGCCTCAGATATACACAATCCACATTTTGATACCTCTGTTTGAACAACAGTTTCATACTCTTGAATGGCAGCAGATTCATACTTCTTACCATGCATAATCGAGGGTGTTCTTAATTTTTGTGCAGGTTTTAACAAACTTTTTGCCAAATTTGATTTGTCTGTTCTATCTGTTGCTTTACATATGAAGAGGAACACAATCGTTTTGATCTTTCATGCAGCCACAATGCACAGTTTGATTGATCGTGTGTATTTCTTTCAACTTTTGAAGTGTATGCTTTATCTACATTATTTAATCCAAAATACGATAAAAACATTTGTTCAGGAGTATAGACAAAGTAATCATGATCATGTGCCACTGCTTTCGCATTTGCAGGTAAGAATGTTTGAAAGATCGGTGACTTAGATATACCAGGTGAAGACAGACATAAATTGCGAAAATAATCAGTATTACCCGGTGCATTTCTCATATATTATGGCCGTGGATCAAAGTTTGTTTCACATAGAAAATTAGCTCCATCCATATCGAGTTGCTAACACTTTAAAGGTGATCCTTTGTATTTCTTTACATGGTGAAATGTCTGTAGTCTTTCTGTGCATGTTGGTTCAACTATTACATTTCAGCTGTTTCCAAACACAGTTGCTGCATACAGAACAGTGCACACATGCTTACAATGTGCAGATGGTCCCATACCTGCAGCACACTCACATTGGTCTTGATGTACATGCCCATCACTGTCAAAACAGATGTCAATTTTATAAGTAACAGATTTTGACATTTCTGCACGGCAAGCACTTCGTAAGAAGAACAGGTTGTTTTCCATTGCACTTCGAATGTATATAAGAAATTTTTCTTCGTACATCTCCTTTGATATTTTCTTCACTTGCTTATCGTATTGCTCAAGGAAGCAGCAAACATTTGCAGATGTTACACATGGGAACTCCCTGTCACTATTTAAATCAAAGTTAAAGTTTTTCACTGGGAAGGGTCATAGTGAAATCTGCTGCATTTTCTGCTGTTTTCCCAAAGTTAAAGTTGCGGTCATATGCCTCTCATCTGCCAGAAAAAAACATCAACCATGATAAAAGGTTCCTTGGATAATGTATGATAAATAAAATATATCACATTACCACCTATAAGATTTGTAAACATGCAATTTTTTATACTTTATCTCATGTAAAACAACACTTCAATTAATACATGTTATTACTGGTACTATAGCTGTCTCCCCCCCCCCCCCCCCTGAAGTAAAATTAGCCTTACCGTCACTAAAATATCCATTTCTCCCCAGAAAGAAAATATACATAAAACATTCGCCATAAAGTCGGGATATTAGTATATCTAAAATAAGATTATCATACTGATTATACACTGTATACTCGACCATGAGACCTACCTTTCAACCAACTCCTTTTTTCGCCCAGATGTCTTTGCCTTCCGTGTTTTCAGTTCTTCCTTCAGTTCTTAAATCGTCAGAGAACCATATTTTTCAGAAGACATCGTAAATATATCTCTTTGTCTTGAAGAATGCGTGAGAAATGATCGTGTATGTGTAAACAAAATATCGACTGACCAGTGGTAAACAGAAAGTAAGCGTGGACCGGATTGATTGCAACGCCCTCTTTGATAAACAAGTGCGATAACTGGCTTCGATTTGCCATTATTAGCAGATTATTTAGACGGAGGTCTTAAAATGACTGACATTGACAAATACATTGAGGCTTTACAAATAATATGGATTAAAAGGTTAACCTCTGAAGAAAATGCAAATTGGAAAATTATACCTACATATTACTTAAACAAATTTGGAAAAAAAAACTTCTTAATATTTAACATGCAAATACATGTACAAAGATTAAATACATTGTCAGAATTAAAAGACATCCCAGAATTTTATACCAAGATTACTAAATCATGGATCAATTACTGTACAAGAAAAAAGAGATTAACTTACCAAATAACTATGTATCCATCAGACAGCAAGTAATCTTGGGGAACAGCTTCATTACCCTAAAAGAAAAAAGTATTATTTTTAAATCTTGGATTGAAAGTGATCTAATATATATTAATGATATAATTGATGAGCATGGAAAAATTTCAGAAAAATACATTTTAAATAAACTTGTACAGAAACATAACTGGATGTCAGAATTTAATATCATAAAAAAGGCCATACCAAAGACATGGCAAATTATATTAACAGAAGATATTTCAATAAAAACAAAAGGTAAAACCTCAAACATAATAAAATTAAAAGACATAGAATTAATTAACCTAAATACCAAAGCAATTTATAGACTAATACATGTATCTGAAGATAATGAAACTCCTCTTGGTTTCACAAAATTGGAAAACTGTTACAAAACAACACTCTAAGACACGAAGCTAAATTCACTCTTTAATTTGTCCACATATACCTTATTGAAAATAAACATAAGATTTTTAAATGGAAAGCCATGCATTACATATTACCCTGTAAATGTACATTTTTTATCACATGCAAATTTCTTGGAAGTTTTTGGAGGAAAATATATACGCTGTGTAACCAAATAAACATTACCTCAAAAGTATTCATCCTTAAAAATCTAATATGGGGTTACAAAATCAGAATGCCCGAGTATTACGAGATTAATCTCTTGTATTTGCTATTTTTAGAGGTGAAATTTCTCAGAGTCTATTCTTGTTTTAAAATGTTAAGTCAGGAAGACATAAGCTTTTTCTCAAACCGAAGCTTGTGCATGTACTAAATTTATAAGTTGTAACCCCCCCCCCCTTCAACTTCTTATGATATGGATTTTGATTTCTGTACAGTGTAGTCATTATGCATAATTATTATATATATTATAATACATGTATACACAAATATAATACTTTTTCTTCCAACTGTCAGCCTGTTTATGTCATGAGATGACCTCGTGTCCATGCTCGCATTCTTCTTCATTTGACACAATGTAGCCATAACCTGTAGCTGTAAATTCCTTTCCGATATTTTCACTAGCAAAAAAACATATTCTATCATTTATCACAATACATATCCTTTGTTTATCATCCTTCTGAATTTTGACAGCCCGACACACGACATGTGCAACGACCCGTTGAGAACTAACGGAATCCCTAGATCAACGTACGACAAGAATTTCACGCATATTGATATTTTGGAAAATGCGGACATATTTATGGCTGCATTTGGTCAAGTAGATTTACATAATTGTGTTTTGTTTTTTTTAAATGATAATGTAACATGCATTATCATGTTATTCTTACATATATATATTTTTTTGTCAATTTATGTGATATATGATTTAATGTTTTAATAAAAAAAATATATATCTATGCGTTCGTGTCCGGTTAAGAAGTTTGGGGTAACTCAGTATTTGGCAAAGTACTGATGCTACAGTAACCAAACTTGCACAAGTGATTCATCTTTGGATGCCGAGATGGACCCATGCATCGGATGAAGCATCTGACCTACTTTTACCACTTAGTGATTTTGCTTTTAAAGGCCAATATTGAGCAAAGTACAAGTTCTGCTACATGTACCAAACTTGCAAATTGGATGTATCTTTGATCAAACTTTCATAAAATGACATTGACCTACTTTTTCCACTTGAATGATTTTGCCTTTAAAAGCCAATGTAAATGTACTTAGAAATATGTTTGAATTGAATTTTGCTGCAACGAGGTGAGCTTCGTAGTCTGCGATTACCTGTGCTTTTTTTAAATGTTACACAATCATATAATGAGTTATACAGGGTATACAGTACAATATCATACAGCTTACTCCTTAAATACAATGCTTAGACCTAAAGGACTAGATGCGCTAACCCTTATATCGGCCCTATAATTTCGACGAAAATTGCCTTTGATAAACGGACTATTAAATATCTCTTTTTGCAAAGTTGAATGTTTGAGAAAATATCGCGCCATACTTTTGAGCCCTCGGAACGTCACGCGCGTGATGTACGACGTCATGTTCTGACGTCATTTGCCCTGAATGATGCAAAACAAAGGAAAAGCATCGTATTTTACATACAAATCTTCAAAATTCATCTATGATCCAGGCCTCGCCCACGATGTTTTTATGCGAATTTAAATGCCGATCAGTAATCCATCGATTGGTACAAAAATTATCATGGGCAAGGCCTGGATCGATACTTAATTTAACAAATATTTATCGAAATTTCGCTCATTTTTTGATATTTCCAATGATTTCAACGTTTTTAGCGACGTATTATTCAGTATAGGACTGTGAAATCAAAATAAGCTTTCCTGATATGGATTCACCATACATTTTACATCTTAAAAACTGGAATATTACGGACATATGAACAACTTTCAAAATAGGGCCGATATGGCAGGTTACCGCACCTACTTCTTTGTGAGGGTGGCACAAACTGTTGTGATTTTGTCACAACTGGAAATTGCATCATTCATGCTTTCGTCTTTCAAACTTTAAATATATCGAATAGGTAAAGGCCCCTTTAAAATGATGTAACGATTCTTGATGGGTCCTATCACGCGTTCAATATGAATGCGTACTGATGATACGCTTCTTGAACGTTCAACTTCTTGTGCTGATAACTGTTTCTTGCCTTTCGTGAATACAGGTGTTATTAGTTCAGCAGAACAACTTGCGGCAAAGTCATCATACAAAGTGAAGCCTCCTTCGGTCTGCGAGTATCTGGTCTCCTGGTAAATAATATTTATTGCTCATAAAACCCGACTCGCGCACTTGCCCTTCCACCCTAAGATCTCGATAGAAAATTAATTGCACCAACTGGACTGCATGAAATGAAGACTTTTATGGTGGTGTGCTTCTTGTAGTTACTTAAGGAGGGTTTGAACACCAAGATGGCGGCGTTATTATTTGTTTTCTCGCTTCCTAGGAAAAGTACAGTCTTAACTCCCTTAAAACATTTGACATTCTGATTGATATACGCAATTTAGTATAGTGATGAAGTTTGAATAATTTCCGGCGCCATTTTCAGAACTTATGGCGATTTTCGAAATTTAGGACTTCAGGAGTTTTATCCATGAGCAAACCACGACGTCATTTTGACGTTATCGGGAAAATGGCATCGCAAACCTTCCCATTCAAAATGCAATAAAAACATTTTTACTGAACGTATTGCATTGAAACTAAGCATGTACAAAACAGAAAATTAAATCTTCATCACAGTGTATTCGTTGACAAATTGACGTTACAGGAAAGCGGATGTCACTTCATTGAAAATGGACGATTTTGGAAGAAAAATTAGAAAATATAAAGCCTTGTTATATTTTAATCCTAAATTCATTTTTTCCTATTTAATCATGAAATCTTCTCTGGACATTCTTGAAAATTTTGATAGTTTTTGACAAGGATTCATCCACAGGATTCCAAATAATTATCTAGCAACTACAGTGAATTGGCTCGAAATTGCAATTTTTTTAGCGACAGTGTCATCTTTTATTTAATTATTCTGCTTGTGTTTAAAACACAATTCATTTTATCTTTTCCATATGTAAGTGATTTATATTTATGGATATTTTGGAACTTAAATAAAAATTAATTTCCAATAGCTTAACGAGAACTGGTATATCACTTTCAATATTATGACGTCATCAAGAAATTCACGAAAACGTCGATTTATGCATATTTCAAAGTCTCGTAGAAAATTTTCCTGAGGATAGAATCAAATGTAAGTTTGTATAGTCAAGGACAGACAAGAATTATATAATTTCAGAAATTTTCAGAAATATTAAATTTGGCGTCCAAGTGTTCAATACCTCCTTAAGCACTGAGCACGTGCTAATAGATTCTTTGGTGACTCAACAAACACATCAAAACAGTCTATGAAAGAAGAAGTCGATCTTATATATAGTCTCTCTTTCAGCTCATTTTATTAGAAAACCAAGCTTGGAGTACATCATGTGCACCCATTTCCAGAAGTAGTCTGTAATAGTTGACTTGAGTACACCTTTCAAATGTGCTAAGAATTCAAATGTGAGGCTGTGTCTTACTTTAAGGAGGGTTAAAAAAGGTTGCTCCCTTGGTTTTACAAATACACTGCTCAAAAAAATTAAAGGAGCGATTTTCCCATTGTAATATAATGGTACATCGCTTGTAAAATCTTTTGAGATAAGCAAGGGTACATCATCAAGTTTTATCATGTGTATATGGTTAATTTGTTCAAAACATTGGCAATAAAGAAATTACTATTAAATATGTCTTAATACATTTATGATCATCGTATAGAATAAGCAGCTGCAAACGTGTGTGATATGAAAGTAAAAACCTTGCTCCCTTAATTTTTTTGAGCAGTGAACTTAAGAGTGCACAATTACAGGAGGATTCTCCTCAGTCTTTGGTAGGAAAAAGCCCTATAGGCGAGGCATTTCCAATTCTAGACCGTATCTTTTTTTCAGTCAGGGCCTGTTCTGCAGCAGAGAAGACCCCACCGACCAAGCCAGCAGTGGAGCCAACAGAATTGGAACCGGCAAAGCAGCCACAGAGGGCGAAGCGCTTGGAGAGGTCAACCCCGAACAGAAAATTCACAGTAGCAGAGGATCACAGTCGGGTACTTGTTCAAAATCAAACATCAATCTTGACACATGATCTTTATGCGCGCGCACCATGATAACAACGTATATTCCATTGTTTTTGCATCGTACACGTTGCTGGTATTTTATTCAAATTAATGCTGATTTGTTACTTAACATATTCCTTAGTTCTTGAAATTATTACTGGATAACATATTTAGTATTTCGTTAAGGCAAACGGTAAGGAGTCATTTTCCTGAAGTTGAATCATTGCCTTTTTATCATGTCTACGAGTAAGCATGCGCTGTAATCAACACTACTTGTATAGCAATGAGCTGGACAAGTGGAAATATAAATGTATCTTTCTTGGTTTAATGAAGATGTAGATGATAAAAATGAACAAATGAGTTAAAGATTATCCTGAAAATAATCTCAACAGCACTCACAATAGAGCGCCAAATTTAGCATCGACGGACCCCTAGCACGCTAGAGGTGGGACCAGATGCCCAGCCTCACCCGCAGTCGATGTTCATGCACGAAATTAAAAACAATTTGTACGGAAAAATTCGTTAATGCGTTTTGGTTACATGTATCGAGTGATTATAGAAAGATCAGAAATTCCCAATAAACCCCTTGGGGAACCTCTATAGTCAACAGTGCAGTTCTACGCTGACCCTTATCGATTTGGCGGTTCACAGCTTGACAAGCGGACATATAAATGTATTTTTGCTTTGTTTATTGAAGATGTTTATTCAATGAACAACTAGTACTTGGAAATATTCGTCAAAGCGTTTTGGTTACATTTATAGAGTGATTGTAGAAAGATAAGAAATTCCCAATAAATCCCTTGGGGAAACTCGATTTAAATCCGCTGACCCTTAGATTTGGCGGTTCAGAGAACCTGACGGTGAAAACGATTACGAAACATTCCAGCGCGGCGGCCAAAGAGTGTCAGACAGCATCTATGTTTCGGGGAATATACAGTATTCTAACTGATAACGCAATGGCCCGTATAGAGGGCGAGATGTACAGTTAACGGTCACTTGATCGCCGAGAGCTGTCATAACAACATTTATCTTAATCTGCTCTTCGCTTTAAATAGCTGTCATCATGTCTGAGTTAAAACAGGACTGGCTGTTTTAATTGTAAAATTCCAGAGAGCGCATTTTGTTGATCCAAAAGAGCTAAATTTCTTTAAGGAAGGTGAAGGCCTCGACACCCTTTCATGTGAAAATCTTCAGAAATATCTTGACAAAAGTTTCAATATAGATATTGAAAAGGTTGCAGTAGTCACAGAGAAAAAATGACGTAGCGTGACTTGGTCCCATTGTCACACATCGCTATTGAAATGGCAAATCAACAAACCACTTCGAAAAAGAAAGAAACGAGGGATCCCACTTTTAGTCCTGCAAAAAAGGGCAAGGTCAGATGAGGCATCTGTAAGTTTTTCATTTTTTGTGCTGATTTGTTACCTTATTTTATGTTTGATATATATTCTAGTTCAAGTACTGCTATATTTTAGAGGTTATTAACAGAATATGTATTTTGAAATTACGTGGAGTAGTATATTGCCTTGTGTCATTTTCCCGCATTACAATCCATGAATCATGCAAATGTATGGGACAGAGTTTATCATTTCTTTTGAGTGAGATTTTTGATACTTAATGGTTTTATCAGTTTTTCGAAAATATTTAAGTAAGTGAGGACATTATTAATTTTGTGGCAAAATGACATTTATTGCTAAATACATGTACATTATTTTATCTACAAACTATTTTCATTACTTTATTATTTATACTTGAAATCCATTGTAAGCTATTTTCCTTTTCTGTGTTACGTTGAACACGTGTTATTGTTTACATCTGGCTGTTACATTAATTACTCCTACTTCACTCAGGCTGTTCTATGTTTTGATTGTGATGTCACTATCATCAGCCAATGGAATTCATTCTTTTTTAGACTCTGCTTGCTATACACGCTGTGATGTTTGGAAGAATTTTGATTTATATCATCCATAAGAAAAAGCAGCACAGGAAAAACGATATACTATCTCTTTGAGGATTACCTCAGGACTCTGAAAATTCAGTGAAAAGTTTGTTTTCTCGATTGAAAACCACTCTTATTCAATGTAATGTAGGGACACTCCGTGGAAAATTTCCACTACCCACGCTATGTAATCAGATCACGTGATCTTTGTTATTGTTAACAAAACTAAGAAGAAGCATGGCGGCCTGCACGGTGCAAAATGTTGCGATATTTGGACATTCGTATATTAGACGTTTGGGAGAGTTTATTCAGGGCAATCCTGACTGTACTAACATGCGGCTAGACAGAGAGAGATTCAATGTATGTATCCGAGGAGTAGGAGGCCTCCGCGTCCAACAACTAGCAAATTCTCGTGATATCCTGACATTCGATACCAAGCAAGACATTTGTTTTATACAGATCGGAGGAAATGATTTGTCAAACTCTAAAACGCCTGTACATACTATAGTTGAATGGATTATGTCATTCGCACAGTTCCTTATACAAGGAAAAGAAGTGAAGTCGGTTCTCATTGGTCAATTGTTAAAAGACGCCAGCCCTGGAAAGTTGGAAGATCATACAACGAAAGGGTTATTCAGGCAAATAAACTCCTACATAGGGCATGCACACGGAGAGATGACAACATAGTCTTGGTATCATCTAGGTTTTTGGGACTCAGAGTTGCATTTCCTCGGAAACGATGGAGTACACATCAGATATTCCAAGCACGACCAGAAATACATGAGAAAATACATGCAAAGCATAAGAAGTGCAGTCCTCCATGCTTCCAACAAAATTTATCCCAGCAATCATGGCAATGGAAAATTAAACCAGATGAGTATGATTGATGATTAAAATTTCTATGAGTTCACTCACAATTCATATAAATTGGTCACTTGCCAGACTATAAGAAAAAAATGTCACAACTGACATTTCTAATTCAATTAAATGAGTAAAAACTGCAAATTAAATGAATACTGTACATGAGGAAATTGAAATTTCAATGTAAACGGATAATTATTTCTGCCATATGAGGCAAATAGTCAATTTTACAAGTATTAATTTATTTACAAACATGTACATATACAATGAAATGAAAAGCTATTGGTACATGCACATATGAGTCTGCAAAGTATGAACAAATAATTCCAGTTGGTACACTAACATTGTACAGTAATCAGTATGCTAGACTTAGTATACCGGTACATATAGTGTAGTTTCTTTTGATATATGAATTTAGATTTTAATTTCTACTCAAAGGGCATTCAATTATTGCTCATTTATATGATTTCAATTTGCCAGATACACTTATGTATACTGAACATGCTGAAATGATCAGCAGTTTTCATCACATGTACATACGGAAATGATATCCAGTAGTACATATATTTATCAGTATTATGATCTATTCATTTACTATTTATACTGAAATGATCAGTATATATGCAGAACTAAATCTGATATGATATGTTTACTGATATGATCAGTACTTAATAAATTAATTTGCCAATTCTATTTTGATCAATATTATCAGTATTTCATACAGTGTAATATATTGTTATGCCTACTATGATTTACTTCAAATGATAATTGGCAATATCTAATGTTGAACAGTATTATCTATATATTGTTTTTACTTTCATAAGTTATATATGAAATTATTATAGAATAACTGCACTTTTCAGATGCCCCCCCCAGAAAAGGAAGGCACCCCTCCACAAACAGAGACTCAGGGTCAGGGACCCACAGCAACGAGGAAAGCAAAATCCACATTCACTGGACCCAACATTGATTACGACAAGCTGACAGCAGCTATCATCCGCCAGCAAAATGCCGATAAAACTAATGAAGAAACAGTTGTGACAAATTCAGATGCAAATGTATCCGTGCATCCTGCCGTGGACACTATAAACACGCAAACTTCAATTCCTTTGGCAACTACTCCAGATTCCAACTACACATCGACGTCAAATGAAAACTTCACATCATTTCTCAATTCAATTTTTGCGGGTGAGTCAGTGGCTTTAACAATGTTGTAAAGCCTCTGTCTATTGATAAGGGCATACCTTTAGGAGCTCATGTAAACATGAAATTAAAAAACAAAATCTGGGCAAATCAATATATTCAATTTAGATCACTTTTGCCGTCCCATAAGGAACATGACATTGCCATTAGAATCGAACAAAATTCGATCCAATTGAGCAATCATGCCAACAACCAAACACCCATATCCTTAAATCAGTGGACCACAGCTTTCTTCATTTTCATGGGAATTAACATTGAAAAATTTCCCCACGAAGCCCCCCATTTGTTGAAATATGGGTATACTATAAGAGAGCTAGCTGGAACGAACGGGGACAATTCTTGGAGATACTATGACGAAAACTTCAGAAAATTAAAAGAAACAAACGGTATCCCATGGCAAATGGGCGAAGTCTAAATCGGATCTCGGTCAGCCAGGTCACGTGAATTTTCCATCCGTTATAAGTTTCTCAAGTTATTGTTCACCTAACATTACTGTCTACGTCACAGATTTCGTGATCTTTCTTTTATTTGGCGCAAAGAACAGAAGAATGGAATCGTGGAAGGAAATATTTTCGAGGAAAGAAGATAACTACCAAGGATCAGTTTCTTCTTCAAACGACCTACATCGTTTAATATCAGTATACGAAACCTCAACAAACAGCAAATTTAATGTATTTAAGAAAGATCGCCTCTTCGGCAAAGAGGCAGAAATAGGTAAACTATCACATGTTGCAGGAATTTCATTGTTTTTCACAATAATTACATGACCAGTTCCCAGCTAGGACTAGTTCCCGGCTACCCTTCATCAGGTTGGGTCCAAACCAAAAGCAGTGGCGGATTCAGGGTGGTGCGAAGGGGGCGTCCGCCCCGCCCCGCCCCCCCCCCCCCCCCCGGCACTGACCCAAAATTTTCCAAAAAAACCCTATATGTTGGCCCAGTTTCAGTAAAAATCGGCAAAATTCGCCCCTTGACCCCCCGGCAAAGGGGGCACTGGATCCGCCACTAAAAAGGCGCTATTTAAGCTCAATCGAGCTAGGTAAGGCCGATCGGGATATAAATATATAGCCCGATCGGGAAGAAATGCGATTTTCAACAAATAATTCTCATAAAAAACATTTGCCCATCAAGACAGATGAATAGAGGAAACGCAGACTAATCGAATCAAATATCTAGGTAGAAAAATCGAATCTTCAGCGTGGAATTTATGTGCACTGCACCCTGTTGCACTTTGCAGATTTACAATTCGGCCTTAAATCTCAAAATCAATGCTTATACTACTTATTTTGACAATCTTTGGTAACATTTTGACATCGCTGCAATATACCTGTGAGTTGTCACGTGACTGTCACAACACGCCGCTTGCGTAATAAAAGGAAGATCAATTTAGCAGGCAATTTTATGCTCGACTGAATCTAATGGGAATGAAGTACTTCCGATTCAACAAGTTTTCTCTTGAATACTCATCACTGCACTTAAATCTTAATAATTTTGAAAAAAAAGTTTTTAAAAAGTTATAAATAGAATCAAATTTTCTCAATAGCCATTTGAAACAAGTAAAATAGGAAAAGAAACAAAAGTTATGCATTTATGTTGCACGGCCTCATCAATGTCAAGGAATCAAAACTTTTGCTGGACTTTTGACATACATTTGTTTGTTCACTACAAGTTTAGGTTTCATTGATATAAAAAATAGATAGACTATACACTTCAATTTTCACATGGACCTCAGCAAGTTTTGAATAAGCTCTCAAATTACTTTGAATTCACAATTGACAGAATGTTTACACGAATGTATTTTGCGATGTTTGTATAGAGGGAATGTTTTCATACCAAACATAGTGTCTGTAAATTCAAAGACATTCGTCTCCATCTGCTTCACACTTGCATCAAATAATAAGTCTGTATACAGTTTAGCAAATGTTCCCCAATTAAACATGTTTTACTTCCTTTTCTCTCAATGTCTTAGCAAAACTGGCACTATGGTTTTGAATAATCTAATTTCTTGTAGCCAGAATGAGATTTTCAAACGATCGAATTCAAATATCTAAACTACTACTTTTTTTCAGCCCAGCATTATCATCATCACTCAGATGATTTAGGGCTCATTCAATGGATTTTTAAAGCTAGGCTCAGATATTCAAAAGAAAAACAAATGTTTTCTGACACTATAAAAAAGTTGCAATATTTGTCTGAATATTGCAATACATGTATATTGCGATACTCGCTTTGACCCACAATACTCATCCCTAATTTCACATGTTCATTCTTTATGACGAGACCTTTCAGTTGGTACCAAATTTTTTTTACCTCCTGACCTTGATTTTCGAGGTTGGCCTACGTTACAAAAATAGTGCTTATACTGATTAGGGTATTTGTGTTTCACAACACATTTGTTAAATTGTATTTTTCACAAATTGCAGCTCTTGTCATCTAAGCAATTTTCTTTTACCAACTATGATATACTTATAGAGTGTCAATCTTAAATTTCAGAAAATTCATCTTATCTTTCTTTCAATTAGTATCTGAATAAATTTGATACACATACATGTTATTTTCTGTAGCAGCAAACATTCACTTCACCTTTGTGATTTTCAGGCAGCTTCTATGACCCAGCCACCTGCAGGTAATGAAAAAATAATGAACTTTTGTAACAATCTGAATAGATAATAGCAATAGAAAGTTTTTTGTATATAATTCATTTTAATTTTGAGATAGAATATCGTGGAGATATTTGGTGTGATTGCTGAATTGCAAGTGATGGACCTATAAAAAGCCAATATTATAATTTATATCAGTCTGGACACTTCACTGCTTACCTTTAACGCATATACATGTAGTTATCCAATTAGTACTACTTTATTCTGACAGCGCTGGGTATGGGCCTTTCGAAGTAAGAGGTTCAATGTCAACATAAATACCAACAACGGGGTAGAGCGGCAGAACAAAGTATTAAAATATGAGTATCTGGATATGAAAAAGGCCAAGTCTTTAAGTCATCTGATCTCTACTATCCTTCTTATGCTACAGGACCCACGTTTTAGAAATTTCATGAAATTTTGATAACAGACATTTAGAATGCGTTGAAGGAACGATCAACCGAAATTGATCGAACTTGGCTACATGTGCCCTCGGGGACTCCTGGTCCACCAGCAGTGACACTCACCAAGTGGTATAAATGTAAACGTCTTCAAATTGAATAGCATCATTTAAGAACAGATAAATTGGCAACGTGGACCAGACATGCACGTTTCGGGTACTTAACCCTCATCAGTGATCCTAAATCTAAACAATGTAATATGCCAAAAAAGTATGAAAGTTACTATGTCGAAAAAGTGTACCGAAATACGTAGCAGGATAGGTGGGATATGATGCTACAGGACCCACGTTTTATAAATTTCAAGAAATTTTGATAACAGACATTTAGAATGCGTCGAAGGAACGATCAACCGAAATTGATCGAACTTGGCTACATGCATGTTTCAGGTTACTCAGATATAGTGGGTAAGATGATATGAGTTATATTAACAGTACAGACTTATCATCGAATGAACTATGTTTCATATGTTGGAAAGAGTGATCTCCCTTAGCTTCAATGAAAAATGTATTTGATCATATGAAACACATAATGACATATATGGGAAAACCTAATTATGAAATATGTTACTTTGTAATTATATTTACGTTACCAAGGGTTCCCCTTTGCCACCATACATTTGATATGACATGTTCATTTAGCTTACTGATTCCTTTTCCTAAACACCTTTGCATAATACCTAATTACTTCACTTAATTGAATAGCTTGTGTGTTTCAATAGTTTATATGCTTGTTTTGGTTACACCTGTATAGGTTACACCTGTATAGGGTCCGTCGATGCTCAAATTGGTGCTCTATTGTGAGTGCTGTTGAGATTATCGTCAGGATCTTCTTTAACTCATTTGTGTCACACTTATGCCCTTTGCCGTGTGGAGCTCGTAAAAAAGTTCCCCGCGAGGGGTTTGACAGTAAGTGTTTTGAATATTTTTCCCTGATGTGGTCGCCATAGCACTTTCTATATAGACATAACCTCAGACAGTGCATGCATATTATAAATTGTTTTCATTTTCGTGCATGAACATCGACGGCGGGTGCGGCTAGCCAACAGGGGATGCTTACTCCTCCCGGGCACCTGGTCCCACCTCTAGCTTGCTAGGGGTCCGTCGATGCTCAAATTGGTGCTCTATTGTGAGTGCTGTTGAGATTATCGTCAGGATCTTCTTTAACTCATTGTTATTAAATGGTCTTGGTTGATTCATATTAAATGGACTTTTCCTTGGTTGGTGCTGCATGGCTCCTCCAAATTAGAGGCATCATGCTTTGGCCTGTTTATGCACCAACTTTTTGCGTAATGATGTAAATATTATGTTTTAATTGTGTAATTGGCTGGGATAAGAGTTCAGTTCTAGTCAACTCGATTATTTGCAATAATGTAATGCAATATTTGTGATATATGATCTTACATAATTTCATCCCAGCCACCATTTGTTTTCAAGTCATTCGATTAAGAATAAATGACCAGACCTCAATCCTTTTGTTTTAGTTATCTTTAGTTTCAAGAAGTTACAATGTATGCAAAAACCAGCTGCGTCAAAGTCCTGAATTGCCTGTCTGTCTGTCTGTTCAATTGGCTTAATAGTTTTGGATATAAATGACATTTATTGCTAAATAAATTATTTTATGTACAAACTATTTTCATTACTTTATTATTTATACTTGAAATTCATTGTAAGGTATTTTCCTTTTCTGTGTTATGTTGAACACGTGTTATTGTTTACATCTGGCTGTTACATTAATTACTCCTACTTCACTCAGGCTGTTCTATGTTTTGATTGTGATGTCACTATCATCAGCCAATGGAATTCATTCTTTTTTAGACTCTGCTTGCTATAGACGCTGTTTATGTTTGGAAGAATTTTGATTTCCTTCCACAACCCCATCTTCCTCCCTTTCATTTATCAAAAATTTATATGAATATTTTGATACCTTTTTTTCATAATTATGTTTAATTTAAATACAGTTTATGCACCAACTTTTTGCTTAATGATTTAAACATAATGGCCTGTTTATGCACCAACTTTTTGCGTAATGTTGTAAATGTAAACGTCTTCAAATTGAATAGCATCATTTAAGAACAAATAAATTGGCAACGTGGACCAGACATGCACGTTTCGGGTACTTAACCCTCATCAGTGATCCTAAATCTAAACAATGTAATATGCCAAAAAGTATGAAAGTTACTATGTCGAAAAAGGGTACCGAAAGACGTAGCAGGATGGGTGGGATATGATGCTACAGGACCCACTTTTTGGTATTATGTTTTAATTGTGTAATTGGCGGGGATAAGAGTTCAGTTCTAGTCAACTCGATTATTTGCAATTATGTTATGCAATATTTGTGATGTTATATGATCTTACATAATTTTATCCAAGCCACCATTTGTTTTCAAGTCATTTGTTCAAACATAAATGACCAGACCTCAATCCTTTTGTTTTAGTTATCTATAGTTTCAAGAAGTTACAATGTATGCAAAAACCAGCTGCGTCAAAGTCCTGAATTGCCTGTCTGTCTGTTCAATTGGCTTAATAGTTTTGGATATAAAGATGATTATATCATAATTTTTAAGAGTTCATCGTTGAGCGTTCTTGAATTACATTTGAAATAAGTGCATTTTGATAAGAGACTCCGTAATATGTATATATACGATTTTGGTATGTCAAGGAGCTCAGTAGTTCCTTTTTATATAATATTGAAAATGATTCAATAATTCAATGCATGATTAAACGTTTTATTTGGAGTACTGCGGTTGATTTTTAAGGAAAATGTTAAATTGTTAATATGCTGAGGGGTCCATGTAGTTTTTTCATGGAAGTTTTGATGCAATATACAGAAAAATCATTAGTTTTTTACATGAAATATATAACGAGGGGTTTAGAAGTCTGAATGCAATATGCTGCGAGGCTCAGCAGGTTTTAAAGGGAAATTTTTGATATGTTTTAGATGCTAAGGAACTCTAGTTTTACAGAAAATTTTCAATGCAATTCTGAGGGCTCAGCGGTATTTTGAAGAAATAACAATTTTATGCTGAGGGGCTCAGCAGTCTTATAGAGAATACTATGAATATAATATGCAGTCTTTTAAGGAAAAGTTTAAATATCGAATGATGTGGGATGCACATTGCGCAAAATTTTACAGCTAGTTATCTTTCTTCATGAATGGTGTCTAGGAATATTACACAACAGATATTACAGCAGACGTCCCTGCGAATTCGTAATTTTTCTACACAATTCGACCACTACCTATATCAGATGAGTTCCCATTTTAAGAAGTTTTTATGACATGCTTTACTTGATTAACATGCGTTCCAATTTGCAACTGCAGTCGATCTTTGATTTTTTTCTCTATCATTTCATAATTTATTCATATACATTAATTGGACGCTTGAACGATTTGAAGTCAATCGGAGCCATTCGGGCTTTTTCGTGTTTCTCATTTACATACTTTAAACATGTCAAAACCAGCGTATTCAATGTACAAATGATCCCTTGTACGTCTCGTCAATTTAAACAGTGTAAAATGATTTCGGTAATCTTCGGCTGTGTCTCGATAGTTTCCATGACTTCGATGAAGGCTGGTGTTTCGAACTTTGATGATGGAATCAAATTTTTAAGTCGCATTATGGTATAATTAGCTTAAGATATACCGTGATTCAAACTATATCACTTTATATTAAAGATGCAGTGTCCCTGAAAATAATTTTTTATTGAAAATGTAAATTTTACACCAAACGGTCTAGATAGAGGAAAAAAAAGCCAGAAAAAATTTATTTGAAAATATGCAGTAACCAATTTAATATTGTCGATTTTGTAATAATCAAATCTCCGTATACATCTATAGTAAAAACTCAATACATTGTAGGTGGCGCCGGTGGAATGAATTAGAACTGCGCACCCCAAATTCAAAATGACGTTTTTAAAGGTCTATAACTGCGAAAGTGTACGTTAGATTGGCCTGAAAATTTGAATTTGTACAAATGAGAATGTATACTTTTATATGAAAAGAAAGATTTTGCATTACAAAATTTTGTAAAATTAATTAATTTTCAGGGACACCGTCCCTTTAATTCTTTACTTAAAGAGAAACATACTATAGTTTACTGAGAGAAACATTCAATAAAAGGACGGACAAAGATAACAAAACTTTGTTTTTAATTTTTTCCGCAATTTCTATGAAAGAAGGGAGGGCATCTCCAACAAGACCCTGCTGCAGCACCAACAGCAAAACACCCAATGCAAAAACAATGGACGAGCATAGTATGATACGGAAAAGAGATATACGATATGTAAATATCAAACACAAAAACCGACGAGACCAATGGGCAACCGGTTCCGACTTTGGACGGCCATTTGTCACGCAAGTAGCAAATAGTGAGGTTATCCTGGATTGCGTGCGCACAACACTCTCACTTCTCCAATTACCCAGACAATGAAAGAGAGAATCATTCTACGAAAAGCTTTAGACGCGAAAGAACGTAGAATCAGCTTTGAGAGTTGGGCTGCGTGCCACTCTGAAGAAAGAAAGGCTGTGTACCAATTGTAAGCTGTGTGCTGAATGCTGAACGAAACTGTGTGTTTCTTATTTGCTGGTCAGACTGTGTGTCTGTACACGAATGAATGCTGTGTGCATTTGTCACTGAAGCTGTGATTATATTTCTTTATACAGTTATATTGTAATGTGAATTATGCTACTTTGATTGATTGTAAAATTTGTCATTTATCTCATTGATGAAATGTACGTGAATTAATTGACTAAATAGTATTCCAATTTGTACGATGTTTATATGATTATATCTTGATTTTGTTCATGAGATTTATTGAGTTGTAATGTGATGATAATGAGAGCAATATTCTTGGACATGTGGTATTTGTTAATAGGGGCCTTGAAACTTGATGATATATACCTGAAAGTCTATAGAATAGCCGTTGGTCAATTATCACCGGTAGAAGACTCCTTATTAAAGGAACGCATGTGCGGAAATATTAAAGCGAATCATGAACTAACGATCCTAGGACGATAATTGGACATCAATACTGTAGTCAAATGGGGGTACTTGACCTTTAACACCGCGTAAGGATATGCCAATATGGGGGCACGAAGGGTCAAGCCATGTTCTAAGCCAATCAGAATCAACCGCGACAGCGCACATGCTGACGGACTTGTATTCCGTCTTTTTTTATCCATCTTTGCGGGTAGGCAGACGTGTTTTGGGAAGATTGGGAAAAGCTTTATAGGGAAGGGCGGTAGACTCAGAAGTGCGAGGAAACCCAGATAGAACCTCCCCATAGGCAAGGGGGACGGGGCAGGCGCAATAAAGACAAATAAAGACGGGAATGGTGAGACGACTAGAATGATACATGTGTGCTGAGATGAGCCGGTGTGTACCACTTTTATACACACGTAATTAAGAGCCATTTTTTCTATTTTGGAGCCCAACGTGGGAAAGAAGAACTGAGGAGAGAAGACAGAAGGGAGAAAGAAAGGAGGATGAGAGGAGAGAAGGTACTAAACGGACGGAGGAGAGGAGAGAGGGCAGAAGGGAAGAGAAGGTAGGGAGGAGAAAAGAAGGGAGGAAAACATACGTGAGGAGAGGACAGAAGAGAAGGTACTAGACGGACGGATGAGAGGAGAGAGGACAAAAGGGAGGAAAACAATGAGGAAGAGAGAAGAGGAGGAAATACTTTTATCATCAGATCTTTTAGACCCTCTGATACTTTTTATATTATTTTGATATTTTATAATTTTTCATTATAAAACTTACATTTTATTCATAAATTCTCTAAAATATTTTGTTTTAAAGAAATTCTCTTCTTATCGTAAACACTTTGTAATCTTTCCTAATTATTTACATTGGTCGTCACAAAGTCAAGAAGTTAAAAATATATTGTCACCTTTATCTAGCCTGTCGTACTAAAGTTAATCTCAGATCAAATAAGTTTTACGTAAGCCAATTAACAATTTCCTTTAGATGATCTTTACTCAATTGATGTCAGGCTAGCGGATTAACGTTTCTTTGTTATAGTACCTTATACCCACGCTATAACTATCTTTTTGGTACGAGGCCAACGACAGGATAATTGTGTTTTAATTATGTGTAAATAGTCACTCATGGGAAATTGTCACCCTTGTTGAGCCCTACTTTGACCAACCCGCGCCATTTTCTAGAATCCAGCGCGTCACTTTCTTCTGGATTTTCAACAATAAAGACGTTAACTTTAATTTGGCATTTGGTCTGATTTTACAGGTAGGCGCATTTTTGTATTTTACTTTATTATTTCTTCATTTCAGTTTGTATGTATTTCATATTGTTCATTTTCGAATATGCATTTTAATGCTTGAGTCCAGTGTGCATATATTTCTATTCTTTCAAGACTTGTATAATCGTTCACACATAACCCTTGACTTAGATTTAAGATTCCTGTTTTATAATTTGATTTGCAATATCTGTTATAGCTAAGTTTGAATTATATCGTACTTTATGCTTTACAATGAATACAGGGTTATTTTAAGCTGTACTTTACGAGTCTGATTAATATTATTAGTGTTATGTAATACGCTAAGATTTTGAATCTTTTTCTAATGTTAGACCATTGTTTAAAGTCAGAAACTATCTTACCGTTTTTCATTTAAACTTATTTAGAGTACATTTTAGTTTCCGGAATTTGTAAACCGTTGTGGCTCCGTTTTCTGTTCAGTCTTTCTTTGTTCCGCCATTTTCAGAATTTTGCGAACCAAATTAATCTTTGTCAATTTCCTTAAAAATCAAAGATCGTAATTGTTCAAGATGTTGTAAGTTAACATTGTTACCTTCTATAATTTATAACTATTCAGTGTAAACCATATTTTCGTTGGCAAACAAGCGTTTTAGTAAATTCTCATGATTTTCGTATTTCGCACAGGAACACAGGTGTTTGTGTTTACCTGTTTTACTATCACTTTCTATAGTGGGAGTATGTGCACTTATATCTTGGTACTTACTATATTCTTACCTCAGTTAATGAATCTTTAGGCCTTCATTTATCAGTATTTATATTCATTTCTTAAACTTTATTATTGACAAAACTAGAAAATCATTTAGTTCATAATTATTCATACTACGTGATACTTTCACATGAAACATATTCTTTAGTTTTAGTGATTACTGTTATTTAGTTCAACTACTAGTTCAATACCATTAGTTCCTCATATGAATTATCATAATTACCATGTTCCTCAGACTTTGATAGGTTGTTATATAGGTCACCTGGTTTGCATAATATGTGTACCTCAGAGTGGTCAAGCGAGTGCTCCATTTTAGCTAATTTCCCCACATTTTGTTAGGATTTTTCTCTTTATATTCATACTTTATAATTTATATAATCTACATGTACTTTTGAGTATATGGTTTGTTAATAATGTTTATGACAGTTCGCAGGTTATATTGTATTGTTTGTAACCATATTATTTACTTGTTACATGTTTATTATGCATATTAATTAGGTCACTTTCTTCTGGATTTTCAACAATAAAGACATTAACTTTAATTTGGCATTTGGTCTGATTTTACAGGAACAATCACAACCACACCCGACCACACACAAAAACCCCCGTGATACTTTTCTGAACTCATTTTGAATAGGAAGACTGATTTCTATATTATTATTATTATATTTACGGAATACTCTGGTTTTCCATAATGAATTCAGGTAGACGACTTTTGCCTTTATGCTTCATTTTTTAATACTTGTTGCTATGACATGTAATACTTGAATATGAATACCGCTTTAAAGATTTTTACAAAAAATAATCTGGTCATAGGAACTACTTAGGAGTTTCATACTGATAATAGCTAAACAAAACAAAAACTACTGAATATTTTACATATTGATAGACATAAATATAAATTGTTTTATGTGAGTTTTAACAGTAACTATAGACTGAATAATCCAGGATCTTGGCTGCCGTAAAAACAGCCAAGATACTGGATTATTCTAGACCAACTCAAGTACTATAGCTAGCTGTACTTACAATGACCTTGCCATCATATATTATCTATTCCGAACAGAAAAACAATTTGATTTTTTCACCCAACGTTAACTTTTAATAATACGCACATCCCTGAATCATGTTCAAGTAAAATCACACACATCCCTGAATCATGTTCAAGTAAAATCACATAGGTATTTGGGAATCATATCTAACGACACTTGATCTTAGCATAAATGAGATTAATAATGAATTTATTACAATGCAATCTGCCATTGCCAAGCCAATTCCCCATCTCGTGCCTCTCTCGAGAGAAAGGCCCCAATCGGGATTCCATATAACACAAGATACAAGATCGGGCCCATTTAAGGACATGTTTACATAGATGTTTAATAAACGATATGTAAATTAATCTTTGCCCAAACACAAGTTTATATAATGCAAGTAAGTAAAGCGTAAGTAAAGCGTAATGTACCACGCGTGCACTGACCACGTTTGCTTGGGAAGCAATGCAAGCGCTCTATTTACACGGCGTGTTTTTCCATACGTGTGCTAGATAAAAATGATCTTATATATTTGCTTATATTTAATTACTTATACACGAAATGATAGTACTAATTTGTAGACATATTAGTGCTATACATACTCTTTTTCAATGTTAGGGGATATTAATTTTTTCTCCTGAGAAGTACAGAAAATGGATACTAATTAAACTTATATTTTTGGTACATGAGATAAAAATTATTTACATAAAAATCTATTTTCTTTATAGTTTTTTGCTCGACAAAATTTCAGTGACCTGACTTGTGACCCTGTCGAAGGATCAAATTGCTTTGTTTTACCATGTGCAATTGGAGCAAGTTCTAATCGGCGTGCAACCACGTGTGCATTGCATAGCCCCTATTTACACGACGTGTTTTGCCATACGTGTTAGCTATAACAGGCATGCGCGAGTTAACGCACTTTCCCATTCTGCTCCTTGTTAAATAGGTCAGTTTTAGGTTGCAAATTCATGGTGGTATTGACATAATAAATGTATTATTTAATATCTAATCAATTGATTTGAAGGTTTATCTCAACATAGAAATTAATATATCTCCAAGAAATGATCTAGAAATAAGTAATTTTCTAATTTGAAATCGATGACTCACTACGCGAACAAAGAATTCAGTCGCCATTTTGACCTCTTCATGACATATGTAAATTGCCTATTTTGCATACAAGCACGTGTTTCATATGGGTCAGTGGGATGTTTTCTTTTAGGGAACATATCAAAGTTATATTTTGATACCCAACATGACGTATGCACCCCATATATGGAAAACGGCAGTGAAAATAACACGATGGTTCGACTTTAACGGCGCCTAGCTCTTAACCTGTACGTTTTGACAATATATGGACAAGCATTTTTCAAAAGCAGAATATATGGCCTTTTGATTCGTGATGGAATATCTATGATCAATTGATGCACGTAGATGCACAAGCCTAAAAGACGACACGGATTTATTTTAGAAAACGGAATTTTTTCATCAGGGGTAAGTAACTCTTTTTTCATGCAGAGTTATCCGTCTCAATATACAGCGAGGAAAGTCATTTAAAGTGTAAAATCGCCAAGTTCTTCTATTTTTACGGGATTTTTTACATATATATTGTAAGTATATATTCAATTGTTTAAAATAAAACCAAAGATACATCTTGAACTTGTCATACGACGAATAAATGAAATAATCCAATCTTTCATTCTGAAAATTAGCCGGAATTTTCTCTGATCATTTGGAAACGTTTCAAATCATAGTAAAACTCTTGACTATGTAGTTAAATAATAATTATATGTTGAATTACGCCAATTTATGTCATATTTGAAATGAGAACAACGTGAATTTTGTATTAATTACTGGTGTGTGGTTTCTTATTTAGCATTTTACCAATTTGGACGTAATTTTAGAATTATGCCCAAATTGGCAAAATGCTAAATAAAAGGGAAGGGAATGTGATAAATTAATATGAATTATGGCAAAGCCATTGTGAGGACGCAGATGAAATATAATTTCAATGAATTAATACCCAATTTTCACCATACATCATTGAATTTTTTTTTTTACTAAGTTAATAAGAATAAAATATGTCATACAATATGTGTTCTTGTTATTTTTTTCAGCATCATTTTTACCGTCTTTATCAGCTTTACATTAGTTTTTTTCTTGAAATCCAGAATCATCTACAGGAGAGGGGATATTATAGACAATTTCTAGATCGACAGCATGCACATAACTCGTTAATGCGGGGAAACAATTCTCAATGTCACAAAACAATCAGTTCATATGGCAAAATAGCGCTCAATTTATTCATATATGCAAATGTATACATATGACGATTATATTACGTCATATACCTATGTTTGAAACGCGCCAAATCTTAAAGGGACGGTGTCCCTGAAAATTAATTAATTTTACAAAATTTTGTAATGCAAAATCTTTCTTTTCATGTGAAAATATATATTCTCATTTGTACAAATTCAAATTTTCAGGCCAATCTTGCGCACACTTTCGCAGTTATAGACCTTTAAAAACGTCTTTTTGAATTTGGGGTGCGCAGTTCTAATTCATTCCACTAGCGCCACCTACAATGTATTGAGTGTTTACTATAGAGGTATACGGAGATTTAATTATTACAAAATCGACAATATTAAAGTGGTTACTGGATATTTTCAAATACAATTTTTTCTGGCTCATTTTTCCCTCTATCTAGACCGTTTGGAGTAAAATTTACATTTTCAATAAAAAAATTATTTTCAGGGACACTGCATCTTTAAACAAGAATGACCCGACATGCCAGGAAAAGCAACTGCATTTTAAATGCATCAGATCAAATAAATACAGAGAGCCGAATGCGCCCTTGCAAAATAAAACTGTTTCTAATCCAATTTAACTTATTTATTACCAAAAAATTTACCCACTCTACGTGTGAACACAACATTATCTTTATCCTGTCAAAGCCGATAAAGTGATTCCATCAATATGACAGGCCTATTTCTCAAAATATCGATTTTTCAACCCAAAAGTGACAGAACTTAAGTTCATTTTATGATTCTCAAGTTGACCAAATCCGGAATTTGATATCGCGATCTATCCGAAACGATGTGGACAAATACACAGCTCCCTTGATTTCCTACTGATAAACAAAGTTAAAGTGCGGCTAGTGACAAGTTTTGGACTTTCTTAACATTGAGGGTATGGGCAGTATCGCCTCGAATTTTCACCTCAAAAGTGACAGAAGTAAAAATTCGTTAATTTATCAAAGATGTGGATTTATAAGTTCAGATTGTCGTAGAGTTTCTTCCTATATGAGGACAAATTTGATTGGTGTCATGAAATCGTGAGTATTCTCAATTTATTATATGCTCCCCATAGACTCCTATAGTAAGAATATGAAGCCTACGGAATCCAACATGGCCGCTATGCAAATTAGGAAATTGAGCGCTATTTTGCCATATGTAAAACATGAAATCGCAATGCTTAATTTTGAAACTTAAATGACAGATAAGAAAAGATCAAGTGATGTCATCTTAATCTATACATTTTAATTCCTTGGACCTTGACGAAAACCAAGGAAAAGAGAACTCGGGCAAGAAAACTGTGGGCACAAACCATTAAAATTAAAAAAAGAAAAAAAGAATTTTACTGTTTTCTGAAGTATAAATTTATATATTGTAAGATAAACATGTATCTTGATTATTCAATGAATTCAATTAAACTTTTAAATGTTAAATTTACTTTTTAAATTTCATTGCCGGGGTGATGAAATGTCAGTTGTCGTATCAGGAATATGTATATCCTCCCTTGCACCCACCCTTCCCTCTCCCCTTTTACTTTCACCGGAAAAATTAGCATTCAAAATGTAGAAGAGAGAGAAAACTTCCTTTTCGGCGCCGTCTATAGTGTTATCAGCAATATATCGTTTTATGGGTTAAAACTTACAAATTAAGTACAGTATAACATTAGTATTACAGGATTTTCCCTTCTAAATAATGTAAATGATTTTCCAATGTAATATCTGAAGACAAAATTCTTGCTCATTCCTTTACTTTAAAAGAGGGTGAAAGGGAGGGGGAGGGGCGGGAGGAAGGGGAGAGGGAGGGGGAAGAAGGAAGGGTGTGGGAGGGGAAATAAGGGGCGGAGAGAGCGGGTACCCCATGTCTGCTCCCCATCCCCATCAGTAAAAGGCAAGCCGGGATGAATGGGAGGGGGAGGAAGAAGGCAGCTGGAGGGAGGCTGATGGGAGGGAGGGAGAGGTTAGGAGGTGGGAGAAGGGAGCGGGACAGGGGAGAGAAGGAGAGAAGTTAGTAGAAATCTACCCCCTGTTCGCCCCCCCCTCCCTTGAATACAATCAACCCCCCTTTCTAAAAAACATCTGAAGTCTTCACCCCTCTATCTTAGATCCGCTTATGATTTACCTCCAAGGGAAAAAAATACCCAGCCTTATTTCTGACAGAAAAAAATATACTTCATGCTTTGAACAGAGCCCCAGCTGTGCTGACCTATTTGTACTAAATATTGTAAATGATGACGTAAGTTGTGACGCGTTGTAAACAGAAATAAAGGCAGCAGACATTTAGAAGTTTGTGTTGGGATTTACACTGCATAGATTTCCTGTTTATTCTACATGTACATGTAGATCTTATATATGTGGAGAGAAACCACATTATTCGATCTACAGGTATCAAAGTATCAGCTGCAAATCATCCTCGAATGCAGAATGAAGTTCGGTAAGTCGCTGATCGCGCTGATATTTTTTGTTTGTTTTTTTCTCCCAGCATTATGAGTTTATCCATGGATTTTTCTGAGGGAGCTGTCGATGAAAGAAAGTCCGCGAAACTAAGTTGTATGCTGACGTCACGTTGTAATTTTCAAAGAGGATATTCGGACTAAACATGATATATGTTGGAAATGATGGTGCAATGTCAGTATTACGTGAAGCAAAGTACAAATCATACATTGGGACACTGGAGGAGTAAGCCAAACGAAGAATATTCAAAGGAGATCGAGAAATCTTGGTCATCGATGGGTTTCATTCTGTCGTCAAGTGACATTGTCAAAAAAATAAGCTTGCGCTTCACGCCGATCAAATGGGCAATGGGGAGAATGACGTCATTGACCACGGTTTTGGAACCTATAGGTATAGCATAGAATTCAATTGAAAAACACCATTTTTCCTATATATATACACGTGTTACCTTGATGAGGACTACGTCCGCGCCTACGGCGCGGACTGCGTCCTCTATTAAGGTTCTTTAATCAAACCGATTATATGTTGGTCGACAGATTTTATCAAATTCAGAACATTTTTATTTCAAAGCAAAGTTAGAAACATTACCTTTATTATAAAGTTTATTCAAATTATTGACTTCAGACAAACACTGAAGGACGAATGAGTGAGAAAAAAGAATTTGAGGCTGATAGAGACAGTGGCGAGTCTACATATTGCAGCGACATTGTGCCCCCCACTCCACAAAAGAAGAGAAAAAGTATTCTAAAGACCAGAAGGGTACGTTACATGCATCTCACTATATCAACAAACATTATGCTTTATGATAAATTTAAATTTTCAATCTTCAGTCGAAACCAAATAGACAATGATCATGATGATGTAATTTACAATGAATAAAACTATTTGACTTCAGATTTGTAATTTAACATATTTTAGGAGAGAGACGAAGCTTCTACTTCCAAAGTGATTTTGATAGAATCTGACTCGGATGCAGAGCAAGAAATACCGGTAGAACAAAGTCAAAGTATTTTCAAGCGTTTCCAATTATCAGGTAATTTATTTGCATGATTTCTCTATCATGCTAGATAAATAATGTATTCAAATATATCAATTATCTATTGATTTATAGTCTAATGGAAACAAAGAATAGATTTATTGTTTAATGATGAAGTTTTTCAACTCTGATATGTGCATGCAGTAAATTATTGCGAGTGAATAATGGGATTTTTTTATTTGAATTTTGCAGAGCATGTACATATACATTATATTCATATGTATCAGTAGCTATTCATGTGCTATTACTGCACACTTTTTGATGGAATTTTCTGTGGTATTTGAATAATGTAAAAACACCTTTTGTAGATTTTGAGCATTCAAATTAACCTTATATGCAAACTTTAAACTTTCAAGAAATAACGTTTATAATGTTTTTGATATATCTATTCTATCTGTCAATCATTCATGTGAATTTTTGGAAAGTTTTCTTTCAAAGTTTGTGTGATTTATTTTGGAATTTACTAGCCTATAAAAGAAATATAATTCCCCCTTACTCCTTTTTGGGATTTAGTTGGGCTTGTATTGTAATAGAAATCATTGTTCAAATCATATTTTCTTTCAACAAATTTCTTTTTGGTATAGCCAATTCAAAGAGAGCACAGAATGAAATAAGTGAAATTATAAGGATGTTTTCATTTGACCTATGCACATACAATAGCCTTGTCAGAAAATTTCCCACCAAGAAATCAAATGTAATGGACAGTGAAACACAAACAATCATAAGTTTCGATTCTTCAGTTGTAAGAACAACAAAGTTTCAGTAAGATGGAGAAGATCAAAAACAGTGATGTTATTGAAAAGATAACTGAGGGCAATTCTTTCGTACAAATATCAAACTTTCTGATTTCAAAAGCCGGGGACTTAGAAGGTGCCTCCGATAAGAAAAACTCATATTATAAATGTGTTCAAAGGCTCAATAACTCCTATAAGAAAGTAAACAAGAATAAGTCCCAAAAAGGCAGGGAAGCTTTACAAACTTTCTTGGATGGAAACTTTGATTTTCCCACCGCTGATGATACAAAAGGGGATGTATCAACTTCTCTAGATGACCTTCAGCCGAGCAAGGAAACAACATCAGACGTTCTTAGAGATATTTCAACTGAGCTAAAGTCAGAGAAACTAAAAGTGTCTTTTCTCTCAAACAAATTACTCAAATCAACAGAGGAATCCAAGAAACTTTCTGCAGAGAAAGAAAAGTATACCACAGAAGGACAGGAGCTGAAAAGAGAGTTTAAACGAACCAAACAGAGAGAAACATACTATAGACAGAAAATAGCCAAGCTTCAGAAGGAAGGTTCAGTACAAGGTGAGGTTGAAAGTACCAGCAGTGAAGATTTGAATGAAACTTTGAAGCATCTAAGAGAAGAAAATGATGAACTTAGAAAGAACATTACAGTTTTGGAATATGAGAAGGAGTGTGAAGTTGAATCACTGAGAGAAGCTCAGTCTGAGACTATACAGATTTTTGATGAGGAACAGCAAAAATACACACCTGACCTACAATTATGTGTTCATCATTTACTGGAGAACCATGTCAGCACATCGCGAGTCGGTCCAGTGATTGATGCATGTCTGAAATTAGCTGGCAAAAAGGCAAATAAGCTGCTGCTTCAACTGTAAGTAACATCAATGTTCAGAGATTAATATTATCTCAAAAGCAAATGGCAGAGATAATACCAGAAAAAGAAGACACAACAATAGAAACAGACGAAACATCGAAATTTGGCACCAAGTTTGGAGTGTACGCTTTACGTGATGATGAAGGAACACCATATGTTTTAGGCCTACGAGAATTAACAACAAAATCAGCCAAAGACACCTTAGATACATTCAAAGAAATCTTATTTGATTTAGACAATAGATATTACACATCGCAGAACTTAATATCTCAAAACATCCTTTTCCACATTAGAAATACTATGTCAGACCGTGCTGCCACTGAAATGAAGTTTAATTCATTGTTGGAATCCTATAGAGAAGAAATATTGTCAGAAGTAGTTCGAGATTGGGAGGATCTCAATGATGATAACAAGAGAGTAATTGGACGCCTCAACAACTTCTTCTGTGGTTTACATTCATTAGTTCACATTGCAGAGGTCGCTGACAAGGCAATTCTTCAGACAGAAACAACTAACTTTGGTGGAAACATCCCTAAACATGGGAGCTCATTTAGCAAGAAGACAGAGTCAGGGACAACAAGATTGATTCGCACAGCATGCAAAGCATTTTCGTATGAGGGAGATCCAAAAAGTGGATGTCATGGTCCTTTTATGTCTTTCATTAAGGAGTTTTTGACAGAGAACAACTTTCAGAGCTTGCCATTGACACCTTTTAAAGGCAATAGATTCAATATACTATTTCACAACGCTGGAGTGATTTACTTGTTTCATAAGAAGATGACAGACTTTTTAAAGGATCATGGGTCGAACCCATGGGTTTTATTTGACTTGAAAGTTGACTTCTTTGTCGCTGGATGCAAAGCCCTTGGACTGGTTTGCAAGTTAATAACCACACCCCTTTGGAATCTGATAGAAAAGAAGAATATTCACATCTTTGACATGAATGACTACTACCTGAAGCTGACAACCTTCCTAGAAGATGCTGCAAATAATGTTGACAACTTTATGAGTGGTAACCTACTTCCGTTTGGAGATGACACTAATATTAAACGTGACAAAATTTATGAAGAACTTGTCTGTGCATCTGAACATGATGCTGATACCAGTACAATTTTGCATGTTGTTCTACCTGCAATTGCAAAATTAACAAAGGCACACTTCAAGGACCACCTGCCTGGAGGTATCTATGAGAATCAAGATACTCAAAAAAGGAAGGAAACAATGAGTGTAGCTAAGCACAACAAGTTTAGCGAGTCTGTATTTGCCTATCTTGACAGCCTTATGCGACACAAGCCTCACATTAAAACCCTCTCTGCTGAGGCATACATCATGTTTGCAATGAACCGGACCAGTAAGTGGTTGGAAGAAAAAGACGATGAAACAGTGAGAACAGAGTTAAAGGAGGCCTACAAAAATGTGGAAGCAACCAGAAAGAAATTCAAAGAGAGAAAGGAAGAGATAGTTAGAAGAAAGAGAGAAATATTGCAAGAAAAACTGAGAAAGGCAGAATTAGACAGACAGAAAAAAGAAACAAACTAATGACATTTTGTACTGGGGACTATGGCAAACTGAAGATGAAGTGGATGTTGTTCTAGCTTCAATGAATGTAAAAGCAAAAATTGAAGCTCTGAAAGCACAGTTCCGATTTAGGAAAAACATTTTGAAACAAAAGGCGAGTGAATCTCATCTGTATAACTTCAGTAGGGCAGAGGAGAGTGGAAGGAAAAACATGGCTTGGACTCAACTTGCGAACAACTTGAAAATCCTCATTAGAGAATCATACAGTTTGCCTGAAGGTACATCATCTGAGGGAACATTAAACATTGTTGGAAAGAATATCTCACATAGGTTTGAAAGTGAAGGAAATGATGTGTGGTATGACGGACATGTTGTCTCTCAGGTATCCTTGTTGGAGTTCAAACTTACAATGTTACAGTTGGAATTTTACGTTCAAACTTACAACTTAAGTTTATACTTATAGTTGAAACTTGCTGTTCAATGTTCAGATTTTCTGCATTAATCCTTAGTAAGTTGTAGTATACTATATTGAATTAAATTATTTCTTTTATTTTTTTATCTCTTGTATCATGATGCATGAGAATGATGAGAATGCAGTTCAATTAAGATAACATTTCATCTGCTTAAACTAATTAACTTATGAAGTACTAAAAGCATGCTGATTGATATTTTGTTACGTTCTTGGACTTTTTTTAAAGGCAATCTTTGTCACTCTGTTTGAATATTGTATTTTTGAATCTTACATATAGTTTAGCAGTTTACATTGTAGATTGTATAATTGTGGTTATTTTATTTTTAATCAAGATTGCATGTGTTTGTAATTTTTCAAATTTATTGTTCCAGTAGTAATTAAACTTGAGTGATAAAAAAAGGAAAAAAAAACAACAACAAATGAATGTAAACATATAAATTTTACAATTTTGATATTTCTTTTTATCCCTAAGATGAAATTACATACTCGTATTGTAGCAGGTCAGTTCTCATCATTATTAATTCAATTTGAGTTTATACTAGCATTACTAAGTTTAAGATGACATAATCACATTGTAAACTAATTATTTTTCTTTCTTATTCAGGTACCAGGATTCCCCTGTTGGTTCAATGAAAAGTACAATGAAGACGAGGCGATTCATACTTAAAAACTAAAAGAAGACTATGAAAGAGGAGACTTAAAAATCAATGTTTAATGGACTTTCATTCACTTTTTGTATGTTATGAATAAAAAAAGGATATGTACAGTATATGTGAGTATGTTTTCACTCATTAATTGCATCTATGTGATCATTTGGGCATATATTGGATATATAACACACCTGGCAGAAAGATCCGTCCGAGCAGCAACTTCAAAGGTCAATAACTTTTGTATGCATAATGATACAGCTTTTATCTTTGCACCATTGAATTGCTCTTGAACAGACCTTTCATTTGACATATTACATGTCGAAAAATATTGAGTTTGAAATTTTCGCCTGTTATAGCTATACGTGGTCAGTGCACGCGTGGAAAACCACGCCGTGTAAATGGGGCTTAAACCCCAGCCCGAAGTATAACAAGAAATGGGAGGAGCTTAATTTTAAAAAAATCATGGATTTCTTCACACGTTCATCTCGTAAGCGATTTTAATCAAAATTAGACATGTATATGTTGTTATTGTTTCATGAAAGTTGGTGTGCATGTTGTCCCCATATTCATAAGCCCCACGAGAGAAAATTATGAAAATCAAATATTGATTTATATTGATATATCACATGTAAACATCGGAGGCGAACACATTTCAAATAATCCTCCTCTCTGTATAAGGGAAATTGACCTCTTGGTCGACCCCGTCTCGTATTCTATTGGCTGCAGCTAGAAAGTAAACAGACAAATCCACAAAAACACGTGTATTTCGTACATTCTTTATCCAATGCTTTAAAAAATGAAGAATATCAATTGCATTTTATTAATTTGTTTATTCAACAATAAATAAAGATGAAAGAACTATATGCATATGTACCGATTGAGTCACAGATAATACATTCCAACAAAAAATAATAGCCTTCTTTTCGAAGTTATATCCACTTATGTCCCATGTATAGCTGACCAGGTGGATAGGGATAGAGTTCCCTCACTACAGTTAAAATGACAAATATGGATAATGACCATATCCCTGTCTACAGTACAAAATCGATAATTCAGAAAATCAGAAACCGAAGGCATACAAAATCAGGATAAAACAGGAACCAAAGCAAACAAAAACAAAAACCTCCACCATATGAAAAGAAGCGAACTCCCGATATGAGAGTGAGACCAGGTGCCCAGGAAGAGTAAGCATCTCCTGCTTGCATACAACACCCGTCCCTTCAATTCGGTAGAACTGTCACATCCGGTTACTTCCATTTTGGACGATATAGAGTACAATCTTTGGTTGGATGGTTCAAATGGTCTATGACAGAATATCATCCACCATTCTGGATAGTGGGACATCATAGTGTATGACGAGTTCCCCATATCGACCGTAGAACTTCCTCAGTGACGATGTTAGTCGGTCACAAACATATCCCTGACTGAGAAGCTTATCTGAAAGACGCCTAGCTCTCAGAACAAAATCCGTATATTTGGTACTTGCTCTGGCATAGCGTATAACTTCCCTTAGTTTCCAAAAAAAATCTCTCTGAGTCGATGGCATTCCAGTTCAACATGTTTGCTTTCTTCTGAAGGTAAAGAGGGTGGTTCCAAGCATTTCTTCGTGACATCATCGTCCAAAACTTTTTTACTTCTTTTTTCCGTATTGCAGAATTCCGAGCATGTGGCAATGCACCGTTCCCCATCCAACTCTGTCTATTTGTTGTAACACATGGATTACAGAAACAATGACCACATTCTGCATCGTTTACTTCCGGTATGCGGTCCTCTCTCTTCCCTGAATCGCCCCTATTCCCACCGTCACCTTGGCTCTGATTACCGCTCTCAGGAATGTCAGTATACGACACTCTTATCTCCTCATCGACTGCAGCCGTTTGATCTATCTGCTCATTTGACCAGTTTTTAAAAATCACACTAGAGTCTAAATCCCACTGTGGTTGAACAGCGAATGAATAGTTTGCAATTGAACTTCCATTATATTTAGACAAATTTGTCTTCTTTCTTCATGTTCATCCGACATTATACACAAAATCTTTTTAGAGTTATTCAATTTGAAGACGTTTACATGAAACCGTGATGGAAACGACCAAGTAAGCGCCTATCCCAACGTGATGGTCAAAATAGATATTAGCGCCAAATTCCCAGCATGGTGCTGTGGAGAGTCTATTACGCATAGAGTGATAGAGATATGCTGAAACTTTGTTATTGCAAGTTTAAAGAATTCGGTATACCAGTATATTGTTAAGAAAAAAAATTTTGCAATGTATTATCAAAAATGTTTATACAAAAATTAAAATCAATACAGTTTTACTCATCTATGTACACTCCTACCCATTCACAAGTGAACCCGGTCTGATATTTGGGGTTTCGGATGTAAAATAGGGGGATTTGATATTCTATAAATATTGGTTCCATAAATGAAAATGGTAAAAAAAAGTATCTAAAATGTTTAAAAACATTAAGTTATTTATTAATTCATATTGTTCATATGATAATGGTAACGTATTGACATCTGATGGATCCTCACCCCCCCCCCCCCGGACCTCAAAGAGATTATGTTATCAACATGCCAGATTTGATCGCTGGGGTGCATGTCTACTATTTCATTCTATAAAGAAGAGTTCAATATGGCGGAATTACCAAGAGAATAAGAGATGAAAATAGGGAGCAAAATATAAGGAAAAAACGAGATAGTGACAAAGGAGAAAAAATGACGGAGAGAACCGATAGAAGGAAAACTCAACAAACCCCCCTTGTTGCTGGAATTTTGCGTTTTTATACGCCCGTCATTTGACGGGTCGTATTATTGTATGGCGAAGTCCGTCCGTCTGTCCGTCCGCCTATGGAACGCAATAACTTGAATATACGTCAACGGATTTTCACGAAATTCATACATAATGATTGGACTGTGGAGAGGAAGCCGCCTTTCGATTTTCAGGTTCATCCGATTTGTCGTTACATAGTTAAGGGACTTAGATTTTTAAAATACAGTGAAAATATACTAAAATATTTAAAAATTATTTAAAAATCTATTTCTGGTCGAAATGTTTTGAAATTTTGTATACTTCAAGTAAAAAGGATGTTCTTTGACATATGTAACGGGTTTTTAATTTTTTTTGTCGCATAACCGAGATATTGTGTGTAATAGAAAGGGGGGGGTTATATGCACATACATGTTAAGCTAAGGGCAAAATATAGGCGCATTAAACGCAATAACTTGAATATGCGTCAACGGATTTTCATGATATTCATACATTATGATTGGACTGTGGAGAGGAAGCCACCTTTCGATTTTCAGGTTCATTCGATATGTCGTTACAGAGTTATGGGACTTAGATTTTTAAAATACAGTGAAAATATACTAAAATATTTAAAAATTATTTAAAAATCTATTTCTGGTCGAAATGTTTTGAAATTTTGTATACTTAAGGTAGAAAGGATGCTCTTTGACATATCTAACGGGTTTTTAATTTTTTGGTCACATAACCGAGATATTATGTGTAATGGGGGGGATGGGTTATATGCACATACATTTTAAGCTAAGGGCAAAATATAGGCGCATGGAACGCAATAACTTGAATATGCGTCAACGGATTTTCATGATATTCATACATTTTGATTGGACTGTGGAGAGGAAGCCGCCTTTCGATTTTTAGGTTCATTCGATTTGTCGTTACAGAGTTATGGGACTTAGATATTTTAAAATACAGTGAAAATATACTAGAATAGTTAAAATTTATTTAAAAATCTATTTCTGGTTGAAATGTTTTGAAATTTTGTATACTTAAGGTAGAAAGGATGCTCTTTGACATATGTAACGGGTTTTTAATTTTTTGGTCGCATAACCGAGATATTATGTGTAATGGGGGGGGGGGGTTATATGCACATACATGTTAAGCTAAGGGCAAAATATAGGTGCATGGAACGCAATAACTTGAATATGCGTCAACAGATTTTCATGATATTTGTACATTGTGATCAGACTTTGAAGAGGAAGCCGCCTTTGGATTTTAAGGTTCATCCGATTTGCCCTTATGGAGTTATGGGACTTAGATATTTTTGTGTTGTGAAAAAAATCCCAACGGGCGTATCTTGCTGCGTGAGCGTAGGCTTTATTATGTATCATCTGAAGCGGAGAAAATGACTTTTTTCAACAACATGGATAAAATAAATTTTCTATGGCTGAGAAAGTATCAGGTGTGACCAATGAACAATTGTTGAATAATGTTTTCGATTTTTATACGAGATCGAATGGACTCTGCATCGATGACCATCAAAATGACGATGAATGAGTTAAAGAAGATCCTGACAATAATCTCAACAGCACTCACAATAGAGCAAAAAATTAAACATCGACGGACCCCTAGCAAGCTTTAGGTGTGACCAGGTGCCCGGGAGGAGTAAGCATCCCCTGTTGGCTAGCCGCACCCACCGTCGATGTTAATGAAGCATGGAAATGAAAATATAAAAAATTCATGCACTGTCTGACGCTATGTCTATACAGAAAGTGCCATGGCGACAATGTCAGGGAAGTACATTCAAAACACTTACTGTCAAACCCCTCGCGGGGAAATTAAATCTACAAGTCAAACAATATTTGGATTGCAAGAAACAGTGGATGATTTGTTTTTATCATCATCGGCGGCAATCAGAAATATGTGCTTTGCAATCCAAAATCACAACCAAGAGTGCAAAGAATTATTGGATGTATAACAAATTCAGAGATTCGGACATACAGGCAAAATCACATTTACATGCAAAGACGGGCATATCATTACTTCAGATACATCTCAGCATTTACCTGGAGGAACTTTTCTTGTCAATATAAGGATGCTACATTCTGTAAATGCCACCGCAATGCGCTTAAGTCAGTATAAACGTTTCTGTGAAACTGCAAATATTGGTTTGGTCCCTGAAAGCACTTTTGCAAAATTTCATGAACTTTATTGTTCTAAAACGAAGGATCTTGCAAAAGAATCGATTCAAGAGGCCTTGAACCAGGAGCTGGCGACCGAAATTTTAAAGACGGGGAGGAAAATGGCACGCCTTTCTACGGGATAAATATTGTGTCAGACGCAAGGCACGGGTGGCGGAGGAATGCAGCTCAGTCAGATGTCGTTGCCTTAGGCCAGAATCATCATCAAATTGTTGGTTTATCTGTTGTGACGAGACAGAACGTTTCCGTAAGTCAGCGCCACGAAATTAACGTTGTACAAAAATTGTACGAATTTTTTTGATGCACATAACGTATCTATCAACGTCCATGGGCATGACAGTCGTTGAACATTATAAAAACAATCACCAAAACTGTCTACCAGAATCTAGGTGCAAAATTGATTCAGTTTACGAGCCATCCAAGCTCACTATAACGGATATCGATGCAGAGATTTTGCGAAATGAAATTCGTAAACTTCAGATTTACAAATCGCCGGAAGATTATGTCAACTGTATTGACACTCATTATGTTGAATCATTCAATAACGCTCTTCTCGTCTATCATGACAAACGAATCAAATTCAGCGATGAGGAATATAAAAGAAGAACATGAATGGCAGTTCTTGATTGGAACGAAAATGTTGACCGTGATAATACATCAGTTAGTTTTAAAGAAGATGCTCGGCGACCAAAGTCAAGATCAGGGCATAAACACCTTGTTCCAAAGACAAATACACTTGCAAAGTCCTTGTGGGATGAAATAATGGATTGTTTATACATTCGTAAGAATAAAGATAACTAATCCATGCATTTGTTTCGAGTGGTAATAATGAGAAAGGAGGGGATCTCCAACAACACCTAGTTGCAGCATCAACAGCAACCTCCCGAAACACCCAATGTAAAACACAAAAAAGACACGCACAGAAAGAGACGCAGTAGTACAGGGAACGCCAAATCACAGAAAAACATAAAACACAAATGACTACACATAAACCAACGAGACCAATGGGTAAACGGTGCCGACTTAGGACGGCCATCTGCCACGCCAGTAGCAGACGGTGTGGTTATCCTTGATTACGAGCGCACAACCCTCCCACTATTCCGATTACCCAGAGGTCTCGAAGAACGTACAATTGTGGTGTAAAACAACCTCCTCACTGTCAGATGACCACACACAAACAAGACCGCAAAACGCAGGGGCCCAAGCAACACAGATGAATATGTAAATGGATATAAAAAGAGGGCATGCGTAATACAACCTGTGCTCTGCCGGCTGTAGCGAGCTAATGTATGTATCACCCGAGGAGTCCGACTGACATTCAGAGAGGACAGGTGGTCGGGGCCCTGTCTTCTCTAAAGAGGTTTGGACAGGGCCCGTCATTGAGTCCCGTCGTCACAGTCAGTCAGCGTGCAAGTATTAACAATGCGCTGGTACAAGACTAGATTTGTCAAGTATCAAGCCCAGTGTCCGTTTGAAAACATCAGGATCATATCCAAGGTATAAGAGGCGTTTGATGATTCTGACGCATTTTCGATGGTAATTCTGTCTACCTTTTATCCTTCTAATTTTGTTGATCATGTCACCATAAAATACAGGTGGCGAAATACCCAAAGTAATATACTCTGTTGCTTGTATGGGTCCGAATTTCAAAAAATAGTTGAAAATAATTTTTGTAAAATTTCCAAAAATGTCTTTACAAGTTTGTGAAAGCGAAAACTTGACCTAAAAGTTTCTTTGTTATTTGTAAATTTCTATCATTAAAATCCAAAACGTCAGTACATGCTCTAGCATACCGGATGAGCTGCGAAATGTAGATACTATAAGACGGTAATCTAGGAACATCACCATCAAGCCAGGGAAAATTTACTATGTTGAATCCAAAGTCATCTCTTTTGTCATATACACTTGTATGAATCTCTCCATTAACAATTTTGATATTCAGCTCCAAAAATGGTGTTTCTGTGTTTGTAACGTTCGCCTTGTTTTGAGACATGTAATAAATGTGAGTAGAGGAATCGATCTATTTTATTATCTTTGTATACACGTGTGTATCAGCTGGTCCGTAACGCTGAAGCTAAATTTAGCGCAGCTGAACGCCGATATCTAGATAAGCTCCTCCTACAAAAATTGCGGTAGGTACTACCGCAGCCTGGGTTTTAAGATATAAATGCAGTAAATATATATTGGATGAAAAGGAAATGGCAATGATTGGCAAAGGGCCATAGCCACATTTAAAAAAAAGCCTACGCTCACGCAGCAAGATACGCCCGTTGGGATTTTTTTCACAACAACAAAATATCTAAGTGACATAACTCCATAAGGACAAATCGGATGAACCTGAAAATCGAAAGGCGGCTTCCTCTTCAAAGTCTGATCACAATGTACAAATATCATGAAAATCTGTTGACGCATATTCAAGTTATTGCGTTCCATGCACCTATATTTTGCCCTTAGCTTAACATGTATGTGCATATAATCCTCCCCCCCCCATTACACATAATTTCCGGATAATGTGACAAAAATTTTAAGAACCCGTTATATATGTGAAATAACATCCTTTTTACTTGAAGTATACAAAATTTCAAAACATTTTGACCAGAAATAGATTATTAAAGAATTTTTGACTATTTTAGTATATTTTTACATTGTATCTAAAATATCTAAGTCCCATAACTCCGTAACGACAAATCGGATGAACTTGAAAATCGAAAGGCGGCTTCTTCTTCAAAGTCTGATCACAATGTACAAATATCATGTAAATCCGTTGACGCATATTCAAGTTATTGCGTTCCATGGGCCTATATTTTGCCCTTAGCTTAACATGTATGTGTATATACCCCCCCTTCCATTACAAATATCTCGGTTATGCGACCAGAAAAAAAAAAAAAACCCGTTACATATGTCAAAGAGCATCTTTTCTACCTTGAGTATACAAAATTTCAAAACATTTCGATAAGAAATAGATTTTTAAAGAATGTTTAACTATTTTAGTATATTTTCACTGTATCTTAAAATATCTAAGTCCCATAACTCTGTAACGACAAATCGAATGAACCTGAAAATCAAAAGGCGGCTTCCTCTTCACAGTCCAATTATAATGTATGAATATCATGAAAATCTGTTGACGCATATTCAAGTTATTGCGTTCCATGCGCCTTTATTTTGCCCTTAGCTTAACATGTATGTGCATATAACCCTAGCCCCCCCCCCTTCCCATTACACTCAATATCTCGGTTATGCGACAAAAAGATTAAAAACCCGTTACATATGTCAAAGAACATCCTTTCTACTTGAAGTATACAAAATTTCAAAACATTTCGACCAGAAGTAGATTTTTAAATAATTTTAACTAATTTAGTATATTTTCACTGTATTTTACAAATCTAAGTCCCATAACTCTGTAACGACAAATCGGATGGACCTGAAAATCGAAAGGCGGCTTCCTCTCCACAGTCCAATCATAATGTGTGAATTTCGGAAAATCCGTTGACGCATATTCAAGTTATTGCGTTCCATAGGCGGACGGACAGACGGACGGACGGACTTTGTCATACCATAATACGACCCGTCAAATGACGGGCGTATAAAATGACAAATATGGATAATGACCATATCCCTGTATACAGCACAAAATCGATAATTCAGAAAATCAGAAACCGAAGGCATACAAAATCAGGACAAAACAGGAACCAAAGCAAACAAACAAAAACCTCCACCACATGAAAAGAAGCGAACTCCCGATATGGGAGTGAGATCAGGTGCCCAGGAAGAGTAAGCATCTCCTGCTTGCATGCAACACCCGCCGCTTCAATTCGGTAGAACTGTCACATCCGGTAACTTCCATTTCGGAAGACAGAGTACAATCTTGGCTTGGATGGTTCAAATGGTCTATGACAGAATATCACCCACCATTCTGGAGAGTGGGACATCATAGTGTATGACGAGTTCCCCATATCGACCGTAGAACTTCCTCAGTGACGATGTTAGTCGGTCACAAACATATCCCTGACTGAGAAGCTTATCTGAAAGACGCCTAGCTCTCAGAACAAAATCCGTATATTTCGTACTTTCTCTGGCATAGCGTATCAACTGAGATATGAACACGCCATAAGCAGGCGATGAAGGGATGTTGCTACTCAGAAAAGGAAAGTTTGTAATGCTGAAATTGAAGTCGTCACGTTTGTCATAGAGTGAGGTGTTCATGTGACCATCAGTGTCGTAGGACAACATTATGTCCAAATAGGATGCTGAATTATTTGTCTCTGTAGTTTCTTTGACTTCAAGCTCTGAAGGATAGATTCTGCTCAGGTAATCTGCGAATTTCGGATTATTGATGGACAAAACATCGTCTATGTATCTATAAGTGAAGTTGAAGTCAGAAGCTAAGTATCTTTTCCCTTCAGAGACCAAAGATTGAATGAATTCAGCTTCGTACGAGTAAAGGAAAATGTCGGCAAGGAGTGGGGCACAATTGGTCCCCATTGGAATTCCGACAATTTGCTGAAAGACCTTTCCTCCAAACACCACAAAAATGTTGTCGATCAAAAAATTTAACATCTGAATAATATCTGTTTCAGTGTACTTATTTTCAGAATCGGACTTTTCTTTTGCAAAGTAGGTTTTGTCATAGTTTACAACAATAAATTTGTATTTGCGATTACCGTTCTTACTTGTAAACGCATTACTTATAATTTTTGCGAGTCTTTCTTTTAATTTAGAATGTGGAAAAAGTGGATTACGGATTTTTTTTTCTAAATAAAATAATAATTTCGTCGATGGGCCAAAAATAAAAACATGGGCATTGCTGTCGTGTGATTCCTATTTATATTTCGGAAACGGAGATGTAATAGCTTTTCTTTGAGCACTCATGGATCACACGTAATGTCATGTCATGTACCTTTAAGGTCAACATTCAACCAATCAAAATTCGTCTGCACATCCCCGCGTGCTTTGTCCAGTTGGCGGCTTGTCTTTAAACTCCTTCAGAGTGGTCAGACGTATTTCTCATTTAGGATGAGTTTAGGCTGTTTTTTTTTGGAATTTTCTGATATCAATCAAGATATTCTTTGATTCCGAGTAGTTAGGACATATTTGATTACCGGGTATTCCGGTTGTAGAAAATGGAGGGGGAAGGATCTCAATCTGAAATTGATGATGAAAAATAACCTGTAAAAAAGGTCTTGGTGTCGATGGAATATAGTGGGCAGAACGTTCTAGAAAGAAACCTATGAATAAACGCCGTGCTAGTACCTCATCATCGTCATCTTGATTGGACAGTTCAAGTAGCGATGATGATTCCATAAAATCTACAAATGGTTTTCTGTCTATTGTACAGTCATGTTCTAATATATCGGTCCCCTAAAAAAAATCCAGAAAATCGAAACGATAAATTGTCAAAAAAGAAAATATACAAAAATCTTCGTGGAATGACAAATGGTAAAGGAATTTAATTAACCAAGCGATACCCGTTGCCAAAACATAGATTCTTAGCGGATTGCGAGTTGATAATTTTGTTACCCTAGGTTTACACTATGTTCCCGGCGACTACGGCAGTCACGGTGGCCCAAAACGTATCACGCCGTAGGATTTTTGGCATTTTTTATTTTGGTAATCAAGTCTCGTTACGTTTTCGCACGGTCTATCAATGTATCCGTGACGAGCCGCGGCTCCTGAATCCCGGAGACCTGACGGCGTACTGCGTTTCAACCTACGGCTTGTTACGGACGTTTGTACGTTTCCTCACGACCTGCCGCGTTCTGATAAGGTCTGTCACTGTTTGTTACGTTCCAATCAAGTTGGCCACGTCTACCAAGCTCTTTCAAGGCCCACTACGATTAACTGTGACCGCCGGGAAAAGAGGACACAAAACATGCATAAAAGTCTGGCTTGATATACTTGTGTGTCCGTGCGTACCGTGCCAGGCCGTTGTAGAACTTGAAGTAAATCGTAGCAAGCCGGGAGGTACCGTGACTGAACGGCTAACAAATTCCTTAGCTCGCCGTGAGAAATCATGGCACACCTTGATAAAACGCGCATCTGCCCTAAAACAGCTGCAGTTAAACGGGGCATGAACGTGACAAACCGTAACTGAACTTCACTAGAATCGTAAGTTGCCGAGTCATACTTTTGCTTCCCGTTCCGCTACGGACACTGTCCCAAGATGCTTACTCCTCCTGGGCACCTGGTCTCACTCCCATATCGGGAGTTCGCTTCTTTTCATATGGTGGAGGTTTTTGTTTGTTTGCTTTGGTCCCTGTTTTATCCTGATTTTGTATGCCTTCGGTTTCTATTTTTCTGAATTATCGATTTTGTGCTGTATACAGGGATATGGTCATTATCCATATTTGTCATTTGTTACGGTCTGTAACGTTCTGTCACGTTGAGCTGCGTTCGACCCGTTTTGTTACGGTTTCTAAAGTGGGCCATCTGCACCGTGGGCTGCCATGACAAATGTTTTGACAGTTTCAACATTTGCCCCGGCAACCACGGCTAGTTACGTTTGTCGATCCCGTTCCCCTGCGTTCTCTCTCGATCACCACGTTTTGCCACGGTGGCTTGAAACGTGGCCGCCGGGAACATAGTGTAAACGTGGGGTGAAGAACCTCTACAAAACAGAGGGGAAGAGGTTTAACTACAAACTAGACAACAATTTATTAACTCAGGCATCCCGTTGTTACGCCTTCAAAATGAGGCAGAATTAGCCGAAATGGGACATGATTTCATTCACAAGGTTTATTGAACTGTGATAAGACTACGTTCTTCTATGATAGCTTGATGTAACGGTTTCTGTATTGCAAAATACACTTATACCATTCCAGTGATTGAGGAAATAAAGCCAAAGCCTAATATCTTCTCTACTCTCATTGTTTATTTTGATATGCTGATGTAGAACCTTGACTGTAGTTGACAGTTCAATAAGGTGAGAGACAAAACTTCGACCCGGAATTATGATGCAAAGTTCAGGTGCCTTAAGAGTTGTAAGAGTTCTCACTTTGTTACAGATGTTTTGCTTAAGAATTGTGTGAGATATTCAGTAATTCGCTGTAGTTTGTCATTCCATTCGGGAGACATGAATTCATAGACGTGACGCACGATACTGGTGTCAGTTTTACGGAAGCATGTACTAGATTCGTTATACATCTTCTTTTTAATGTCGTTTCTTTCGAACAAGCTATTTATTTGGTACCATTGGAAACAAGATTTAATGAATATTTTAGACATGAAAAATAAGTGCAGCTAAAGTCTGTCAGTCTTGAAAATGAGATGTTTCAAATAGGTAGCAAAACTAGATAAGTACCCGATTCCGAAGAAAGAAGATCTATACGCAGTTTTAGGAGGAGGTGAAACATATACAAATAAGACGTAAATCAGGCGTACAGTCAGCTGTTATTGGACGAGGATTCAAAGAAATACGTCACAAAAAATACACATAAGGGATTGTTTCATCATCGGGAGGCATAATTCACGTTCAATCGAGAATCTTCTTCAATGAATACCAAACGTACTGATTCGCGTCGACGATATTTTTATCACTGGCAAAACTACCATGGATCATGTAAAAAACTCCAAGAAGTGTTTGAACGATTGAAAAATGCTGGAATTCGCCTTAAAAGAAGGAAGTGCATTTTCATGGCACCGGAAGTTGTTTATCTTGGACATAAGATAATCGCAAAAGGAATTTTCCCGGTAAAGGCCAAGATGGAAGCAATAAAAAACGCATCGCAGCCTAGGAACGGTAAATTGAAATCATTTCTCGCTATGTTAAATTATTACCATGGATTCTTACCGGATTTGTCTACTGAGTTATATCCGCTGCATGAACTATTGCGAAAGAATACGAAATGGCGATGGGGCGCGAAACAAAAAAAAAGCGTTTCAAACAGTGAAAGAAATTCTGCAATCAGACTTGCTACTCGTGCATTTCGAGCCCAATAAGGAAATCTAATTTTCTTGTGACGCTTCACCATATGGAGTAGGAACCGTTTTTTCTCACGAAATGACGAATGGCGAAGAGAAACATATAGCTTACGCATCAAGAACATTCCGAAGTGCCGAGAAAAATTATTCTCAAATAGAAAAAGAGAGTCTTGCCAGGAGCAAATTTGTTGTCCCATATATGGCAATGAACGTCAAGGAGAGGGGGTGTTCGAAAACCTTGTTCGTACTGCTATGTGCCAGGCTTCCTAGTCACCAGATTACTATTGGGATTCCCTTTTGAGAACGGACAACTTGGAAATGTATTCCTGGGGTTACCCCAAGATTGAGAAAAAAAATTATTTCACTCACTCGCACTTTAAAAGTTTAATTCTTAAAAAGATAAAATAATTATATATTTTCGCTCGCTCGCACCTTTTTTTTCACAAGAAAATAATTAATTTGGTATGGTCTGAATACCAATACATATTATTGATATATAAACAAAATATTAAAGTATTGTCCTTTACTAATTTCCAACGTGTGGTTGAAAACCATTACATGACTAGTATCATGATTACATTTTGGATTCACAGAGGGCTTAACCAAAAATGTAAATTGTGATGTTGTTATGAATATAAATATTTTTGTTAAGCCCTTAATATTATATATGAATAAAAATTATCATATTGAACAATGATAATAGGTAAAAAAGAATTATACAACAAAGGTGACAAGTTAATTAGATATTGCGTTTAGACTCATTTGCCTAAGCATATTAAAATCGTTTACAATGACCATATACAAAATGAATGTGGAATAGAATTTTCCTAATGAAATACTGTGGGGTTTTTTCTCTCGTTTTTACGTATATATACATATTTTCCAATGTTATGCTGAGCCAACCAAAACGCCTCGGAATCCCTACTCCAGCCCACCCCGGAACATGCTCTAGGTCGACCTCATCATGACATGTTGAAGTCATGAAATTCTGTACGAAAGTTCACAGAAGTTCCTCGGCGACGTTGGGAGAGTTGATAGGGACAACCCCCCGCCCCCTCTCAATCACGTCTAGGCATTTTGACTTTCATTGTTCTCGTTTTGAAAATGCAATCTTTAACGAATTTATGTGCTACTTTCTGTAGATTTTCTTATAATGTATGGACGCTATGTCCATCTGCGTTCATAAGTTGTCGTATCGCGCCGAGTACCGCCGAAGCCGCAAGCTGGGATGCTATCTTTATTACACACAGATTTACCTTTGTTAATAACTCTTGAACAAGTCGGACTATCAGTTTGGTTCTTTCGCACATGTATCATTACATATAGAAATTTAAGTAATACAACTGTCACTGTTGTTGCACTTTAACGTTTGATAAATATTTTTCATCCAAAGGGGGGGGGGGATGTAGAATACTGACATATGTTTATTATTAGAACTTTATCTCTGTTTTAAGTAAATGATATAAAGTTAATTGTAACCGACAGTATCTCTATTCTTTTCTATAATGTACTTCATTCATACCTACAGCAAATGTTTTAATCGTGGAAAAAAATTTCTACATTTATTCACTCTATGTCTTGGCTACAGTAAACACATGATTTTGGAATAAAGAATTTGAACTTAATTACAATCTTATTATTTACATCACTAAGACATCGCCTATATTTTTGCATTTTGAAAATGCTACCATGGGTTCTGCCGTGAATACAATCTTGCATTGTTCGTCATTCATTTCAGCAGACCAGTACTTCATGAGTTTCTCTTTTATTCCATTCATTCATGGATCATATGTGGTTATAAGTACATTTGAAATTTGCTTGTTTTTATTTTTCCGTTTTTTATAAGTCAATTTATTTCTATCAGCTGCTGTAATTTGACCTTTAATAGCATCAGTTTTGTTTTCAGAGTAACCTCGCTTAAGTAACTGAAAAATTCTTTGATATGAATATCCCTGCTACTGAGTTTGTTTTACAACACAATTGTACGTTCTTCGAGACATCTTGGTAATCGGAATAGTGGGAGGGTTGTGCGCACGTAATCTAGGATAACCACACCATCTGCTTCTGACGTAGCAGATGGCCGTCCTAAGTCGGCATCGTTTACCCATTGGTCTCGTTGGTTTATGTGTAGTCATTTGTGTTTTATGTTTTCTGTGATGTGACGTTCCTTGTACTACTGCGTCTTTTTTGTGTTTTACAGTGGGTGTTTTGGGAGGTTGCTGTTGGTGCTGGAACTAAGTGTTGTTGGAGATCCCCTCCTTTCTTTTGTATTCCATGCATGTCGTATACACTGGTCTTTTATAAAACTTTAAAAAACCGATTTGTGATGCGCACTTGTTCTGTGTAAAAAAAGATGAGTTTATTGTATGATTTCGTATCTAGTACCCCAGATTCAGCAACCCTAATACTTTAATGAATAACTGTATCAAGAAATACCACAGATAATTCAGAAATATCATACGTAAATTTTAGTAAAGGATGCCCGTGGTTTCCTATTTCAAACAAAGGAGGGGATCTCCAACAACACCAGGTTGCAGCACCCACTGCAAAATTCGAATAAAAAAAAAAACACAAAGCAGACAAGCACAGAAAGACGCACAATACAGAAACATCAAACACTAAGGACTACACATAAACCAACGAGACCAATGGGCAGCCGGTGCCGACTAAGGACGGCCATCTGCCACGGAAATAGCAGAAGGTGTAGTTATCCTTGATTACGTGCGCACAACGCACAACCCTCCCACTTTTCCGATTACCCGATAACGTCTCGGTGAACGTACAATTGTGGTGTAAAGCAATCTTCAAAGAAACGAATTGCTTCTTCTAACGACCCGTTAAATATAATAAATCCATCATCACGGAATCGACCTTGAAAAAACTATGCTCCTTTTGGTTTAATATTCCTTTTGTTATTTCATTCATTCTAATATCACATATTTCTGGGAATGGCACAGCGCCCATCGCAGCGCCAATGTTTTGTTTGTAATATTTGCCATTGGATTCAAATACCGGTATGATTGGATTCAAATACCGGTAGCCAAATTCGATCAATTTCGGTTGATCGTTTCTTCAACGCATTCTAAATTTCTGGTATCAAACTTTCTTGAAATGTAGCCAAGTTCGATCAATTTCGGTTGATCGTTTCTTCAACCCATTCTAATTTTCTGGTATCAATATTTCTTGAAATTTCTAAAAAGTTGGTCCTGTGGCATCGTGTTCCACCCATCCTGCTGCGTCTTTCGGTGCAATCTTTCGACATAGTAGCTTACATACTTTTTTGGCATATTACATTGTTTGGATTTGGGATCGCTGATGGGGGTTGGGTGCCCGAGGCGTGCGTGTCTGGTCCACGTTGCCGATTTGTCTGTGCTTAAATGATGGTATTTAATTTGAAGACGTTTACATTTATACCACTTGGTGGGTGTCACTGCTGGTGGACCGGGAGTCCCCGAGGGCACATGCAGCCAAGTTAGATCAATTTCGGTTGATCGTTTCTTCAACCCATTCTAAATTTCTGGTATCAAAATTTCTTGAAATTTCTAAAAAGTGGGTCCTGTGGCATCGTGTCCCACCCATCCTGCTGCGTCTTTCGGTGCACTTTTTCGACATAGAAACTTGCATACTTTTTTGGCATATAACATTGTTTGGATTTGGGATCGCTGATGGGGGTTGGATGCCCGAGGCGTGCGTGTCTGGTCCGCGTTGCCGATTTGTCTGTGCTTAAATGATGCTATTCAATTTGAAGACGTTTACATTTATACCACTTGGTGGTTGTCACTGCTGGTGGACCGGGAGTCCCCGAGGGCACATGTAGCCAAGTTCGATCAACCTCGGTTGATCGTTTCTTCGACGCATACTAATTTTCTGGTATCAAAATTTCTTGAAATTTCTAAAAAATTGATCCTGTGGCATCGTGTCCCACCCAACCTGCTGCGTCTTTCGGTGCACTTTTTCGACATTGTAACTTACATACTTTTTTGGCATATTTGGGATCGCTGATGGGGGTTGGGTGCCCGAGGCGTGCGTGTCTGGTCCACGTTGCCGATGTGTCTGTGCTTAAATGATGCTATTCAATTTGAAGACGTTTACATTTATACAACTTGATGGGTGTCACTGCTGGTGGACCGGGAGTCCGCGAGGGCACATGTAGCCTGTGGCATCGTGTGCCACCCATCCTGCTGCGTCTTTCGGTGTACTTTTTCGACAAAGTAACTTACATACATTTTTGGCATATTACATTGTTTGGATTTGGGATCGCTGATGAGGGTTGGGTGCCCGAGGCGTGCGTGTCTTGTCCGCGTTGCCGATTTGTCTGTGCTTAAATGATGCTATTCAATTTGAAGACGTTTACATGTTACTTTCAAGTACGCATTTCAGAAGGAATATATATAGGATCTAAAATGAATTTTCATTGCATAATACATAAAATGCACAACGAGTGTTATAATTCATCGTATGAAACGAAAATTAATTTGAGATTCTTTTTATCACATGATATTGCCTAAAAATGTGCATTTCTAACGTAAAATCAACGTTTCCGAGAATTATAGAGGCGAAACACGCCGTGATATAGAAGTCGTCTGCTACGCCATGAGAAGTAGTGTCCCCATCGTATAGATATTCTGTGCGTAAGAGAAAAGTATTTCAATTTTGAATAGTATTCTAATGCAAGAATTAATTCAACAACAACAATTTTAATAATTGATATAGACTCCGGGTCTGAATTTAACAGCTGAAAGGTCACATTTGTCAAGGTTTATGTGATTAGGTTCCAAACTTGACCAATCGCATTCAAGCAGAGCGATATGTAACGTGTTATCATATCGTATATTTATGACATGGCTTTATGAAACTGCATAACGGGTGTATCATGTGATAAAATATCATCTGTGTCTGGTATCGGGATGTTTACATAACCTCTTACATCAAACTCGGTGATATCGCTTTTCTTACAGCTGACAAAAACTCATCAAAGGTCATGTTCGTGTACATAGATGTTACATCACAGCTTATGAGTAGAGAATTTGACGGACACTCTAGTGATTATATTTTATTTATGAGATTCTTTGTGTCTTTAATGTAGCTATTCTGTTTTTGTACGATAGGCACAAGGCATTAATCGGAATAATGCCCTATTTTTCGGTTACAATTTGCTTCTGTGATATGATAGGCTACCAGGTGGCATTGTAGTTTCTAATTGCGCTGAATGTTTGTTAATTGTATGTATTTTGGTAGTAAATAAAGTTTGCCCGGCCTAAGCTTACATTCAGTATTATTTGTCAATTATCTATAAGTTTCTTTGTCGATTGAGCCTTTATTCTCCATAGATTCGATTTGTTTTGAATTAAATCGTGTATTAATGATAAGTTCGTCTTCTCTATTTCAGCGTAATGATTAGTGTTAAATTGACGCATTCCCTCTGTAATGTACTCGGTTTTTTTTTCTTCTAGTATGACGACTGTATTGCATTTATCGGCTTTTTAATAATGTCGAAGGATTCCAACTCTCTACCTTCTTGAAGAAAATTCTAAACCAATTTACATGCACCAGACACGTTTTTCGAATATTAAATCCTCATCAGTGATGCCTTCAGCGGAGCCACCAAAAATAATTTCAGTAGCGCCCTCTTTAATTTTTTGAAGTTAGATTTTTACATTTACATTACAGAGGGTGCGCGGCTCCAAATTTCCTGCAGGGATTCAGTAGCATATCAAATAATAGCTAGTTTCCGAAATGGCATTAAATAAATAGCATTAAATAACAAGGACCTGTTAAGATAAGAGCCCTAAATCTTGTGACTTATTTCTTCTTCATGGCGAATCGTATACAGAAAAACATTAATCATTATTGAAATATAATGTATTTGCAGACCTTTTACATGTTTTACATTTCGTTCAGAAAGCTTAAGATTCTAAACTTAAGGTCGAAAGAGGTAGGGGTGCACGGATAGAAAAACCGATAATATCGACAAAGAAACGTAGAAATTCTAGAATATTTTACCAAAAATGGATAAATATAAATTAAAAGACATCAAATATGTCTACATTGTATATCGGAAATAGATTTCGAACGTTCCATCTCCTTTAATCGGTAAATAAAGCAATCCAGAACTTAAAATACGGTCTCATTTTGTATTCAATGGCTACAATATAAGCCTATTAGCGCGAAATACACATTGGCGGAGAAATGAACACCATTCTTGCTTATTTCATTCCTAATTCTTGTATATTTCATTCAGACATATTTCGGTTACATTTTTTGATGGATTAAAGAGAAAAATAATCAAATTTGCTATACTTTATGGTCGAAAAGTTCGATTCTTTAAAAAATGCACCCCCCTTTCCATTTTTGGTTTTTCGTCTATGGGGATGTGTTCCCCCCAGAGATACAGAACCCCACTTTGCCAAAAAAATTGTATCATTGATATACATCTCCAGTAAAAGTGGTTTTCTGTATATCCGGGGGGAACAATGTTCAAAAAACTTTTCTGTTTTCTATTGATTTCTATGAGAAAAAGAGAAGTTTTGACCCCAAAATTAGCAATAATATGCAAAACAGATAAAAATTTGCTTCATATTCTGATGATATGCAGGATAGATTTATATTTTACATAAAAAAAGTTCTTGAAATTTCAATGTTCAAAATCCCACTTTTCAGGGCTGATTTTACGCCTTATCTTAACAGCTCCTTTATCGCTTTTGTTTCTAAGTGAGTTTAATGCGTTTCTCTCATCGACGGACATATTATTTCTTTTCGTCACTTCAATTGAAGTGATTTCATGCTTTGGTCGGTCTATGTATTTTTCTAGCGTTGGCATGTATAGCATGGTTTATAACCTGAATTTAAATACGAAACGGATGTAGACAGTCGCTGTCATTTGTATGAAAGTAAAATGTACATCGAAGTATTCTTGCGAATTCGTCAAAGTCTCTGACTAAGGAGTTTTTAACATTCGGAGTTTTAGGCATCGGAATAAATTTAAGTCCTTTAGCGAGGACTGTGATTTCAAATTTTTCTAAGTTTACGTATGACAAATAAATAACATGCGACGAAGTATTAATTATTGTGGCTTTCATTTTGCGACTGTTTCGAGCGGACTTATTTCCTGCTGTCTTTTTACACTTTCGTAGTTTGGCGAGCTTGTTAAAGCGTCGAACCATTGTGTAGTATGAACAAAAACATACTCATCGGCCTGACTTGTAGTTTTCAGGCCATGCCCAGTAAACATCATTGGCTACATCAAAATATCGAATGACATCGTTTATAATTTTGAACTTTAGTTCGTATTTAATGAAATGAAATACAATGTAGAAATAATTCAATTGTTCGTGATTTTAATTCACAGAGAATGTTTAATTGCTACTCACCTACGTATGATCTTCAATGGTGTCCACGTCCCCTGAGGTGACCATTTGCGTAGTCTCCTCTTTGAAATCTTTTTCCTCCTCGCTTCCTTGTAGGGTGGTTCCTTATTTGTTACAAAGGTCTTCAAGGTCGTTTGAAAATTCCGTGTTTAGTCTCGTACTTTTTCATCGATGACCTTCTTTCCAGCGGCTCTTTTGTAGCAACACCTAAACACTTGAAGGTTGCGAGCCTTCAGGCTTGTATGCTTTCTTCTTTCAATTTGATCTCAGCGGTTAGGTAATCCGATATTTCATTCATTACGTTTCTAATAGTTTTTGTGGATAGTTAATTCCAGAAAATCCCGAATCTATCGGTATCGTCATTAGTTGAAAGCTTAACATCGCACTTGAGGTAGGAGGTCATTCATGGAGGAATTTTTGATGTTTTGGTCTTCGCCAATTCGTGCCTTTCCTTCATTAAAGTTTGAATTTCGTTCACACATTCATCTGCAACTGCGTCGTTTGAACTTGTAGCATGCGTATGATCAGAATCATCTGTTCTTCAAGTCAAATCAAGTTCTGTATCGTCCTCGTAGTTCCCCGCTTGATTAAAGATGCAGTGTCGATGAAAATAATTTTTTATTGAAAATGTAAATTTTACTTCAAACGGTCTAGATAGAGGAAAAAATGAGCCAGAAAAAAAAATTATTTGAAAATATGCAGTAACCACTCAAATATTGTTGATTTCATAATAATCAAATCTCCGTATACCTCTATAGTAAAAACTCAATACATTGTAGGTGGCGCCAGTGGAATGAATTAGAGCTGCGCACCCCAAATTCAAAATGACGTTTTAAAAGGTCTATAACTGCGAAAGTGTGCGTTAGATTGGCCTGAATATTTGAATTTGTACAACGCCAGTATTAAGGCAGATATATTAATCACAACACAAGCAACTGTCCAAACTTTTACTGGAGGAATATATAAACATATGAAAAACAACCAAAACCCATAACGGCTAAATGCTACATCCGGATCAATCATATACATATTGGCGCTACCACTTTTTCATTCTTTTATACCTGGCTAGCCACTATCACTGGGTAGACTGCCCTCAAGTGGAAGGGGTTATTCTGCCCTTTTACAATATAATGAAGATTATGTTTCAGAAGAAAAATTTAAACTCAATCTCTTTGACTAACTTGTGAATTATAATTAACATGAAAAGATTGCATACATACATGCCACCTTCACAGGGTAGACTGCCCTCCGGTGTTTATAATGGGATTATTCTGCCCATTTTTACCACATTAATAATAAAAAGAAACAACACCGAAAATGCAACACTTAAAGGTAACAACAATGAGTTCTAACTTCGTGAGGATAATGAACTAAACTTAAGGTCACTTAATAATCTAACACATAGTCATTCAACCATCTGGTTGGTTTACGGTTTCGAGTGGACTGTCTAGTTTCCTCACTCTGATCGGGATGATGATCATTGAACGCACACTCACTTCCGAAAGAGGATTCCCAATGACAGACGGGATCGAAGGCAGAGAAGGTGGAGGTGGCGGATGTGCAGGCGGAAGTGTCGGCAGTAGTATTAATGTGCAGTCTAAAACACACTTATTATTTATTAGTTTTAATTAATTAAATTAATCCCTCCTCTTTTCTCCATAGACCTCTGTACAAATATGGTAATAAGTCTGATGGCACCCATATCCTAACACTGGACGGCTCAAACTCATTAGGTCTTCCGACTTCCGTCGGAAGACCTATTGTTTTCGTAACCGTGGAAAATTGGATCAGCGATTTCTCAAGAACCCTGTAAGCTAGGACAATGAAAGTTCTCCAACGTTACGTTTGGAGTAAAAGCTAGATTGGTCTTTTTTATTTTTGGTCTCTGTTATTTTTTTTATCATGTTTTTTAGTAGATTCAAATATTTGACGGGAGCGTCGAATTACTCAAAAGGACCGAAAATTTCATGTTTTGCTATTTGTAAGCTTAAATAGCTTTTGCTATCTACAATTTCCATTCTTTTTGAAAGTCGACAGCCATGCAAGATATGAAATGCTAGATGCACACTGTAACGATTTATTACGATTACGTCCTTCACCGTCCTTCATATTTCTGTCTTATTTAGTCTGTCTGATTTTTCCTATCTCTTACTGTTGAAAAGATATGAGCATCGAAATTTTGAGTTGGGTATTTCGATACACCTTCACGCCAACAGATCGGGCGCACACTAAAATTGGTAGTCCGAGTCCGACTCGAGAAAAGCAGTGTTGAGATTTTCAAATTCCGATTTCACGGCAATGATGAATATGCATTTCATAAATACATTTCGATATACACAATTTGATTTTAAAACAGTTGATTAATTTAGAAGAGATCAGCTACAAACCAGAATTTACACACAAAAAGTGGTAGTTTGATTCCGATTTCTAACCTACAAACCTGTTTCTAAACTTCAATAACTATATTTTGAACATCAAGTTTAATTTCTAATTCTAGCAAACGTTCGAACATAATTTTCGGTTGGTTTATTTACAAATTGATGAACAATTTCTCCAACATTCTTCCCTCCCCTCGTTTTTCGAAAACAGTTCTGTTTATATTGAACGATGTCGCCATGATGGAATTTCAAAATAAACTTTGAAAAAAGGGAAGGGGGGGGGTCCAAATTTGAACCTGCACAGCGAGAACCTCATGGTATTTATATATATATATTGAACGTAACTTGTTATTACCATTTCTCTTCTCAAGAAAATTGGTTCTACAGCTACGAGCTCGCCTTTTTTATGGGGGAAGGGGGCAGGAAGAATTTGCAAAAAAAAAAAATCCCGGCTCTGAAAAATGCTGAAAAAAATATTCCGGCCCAAAGGGCCGGCAATTTTTTTTTCCCGGACCATGCAAAAGTAAGGATACATTGCATGATATGGAAATTTTTGCTGGCCCTTTGTGCCAGACAATTTAAAGTAAAAAAATTAATTAATATAACTACAAACTGTTCACATAGCTTTATCTACCAGAGACCTAATACGCATAGGCACAAAAATCTAGAAACGGTTCTATTTAAACATCATACAATCTGTCTGAAATTCGCTAATTGCAAAGAGACATCTGAAGGAACGGTTATTAACTCATACTCTGTAACAGCGGGGAGTTTAACTTACACAGACATTCACAACATTTGACAATTTGTTTAAATCCGGCCCGAAGAACCGGCGAAAATTTTTCTCCGACTCTGGTAATGGCTGAAAAAAATGGCCTGCTCAGAAAATTGCTGAAAAAATTTTACCGGCTGGCAATAGAATTCCTGCCCCCCCCCCCCCCCCCAAATCAAATGGTTGCTCACCAACAATTATCGGTTTGAAAATTTAATGTTACTGCTATTTGAAAACTTAAATATATAATATAAATACATTTAATGTGACGTCCTTCATATTTCCAAACCAAAAATTGTATAGGAGGAAGACACTCTTGTTGCAACCGCAACAAGAAACCTTTCTAGTTATAATACCAAGCCATGCCTTTTCTCTGTAGAACTATAGTAAGTATGGTAATAAGTCTGATGGCACCAATATCCTAACACTGAACGGCTCAAACTAAGCTCCACCCTTCTGTGTAAAGACACCCATACCATAACACTGAACGGCTCAAACTCATTATAATACAAAACCATGCCTTTTCTCTGTAGAAGTATAAGAAGTATGGTAATAAGTCTGATGGCACCCATATCCTAACACTGAACGGCTCAAACTAAGCTCCACTAAACACAGAACGGTCAGTGTCACCTAAATATTGCACAACCCTGTGTATTTCATACCTGGGTGATGAGATCATATTACCATACTAGAGGTTTAAACTCTCAAAGGACATTCACCTTATATTTAACAGTTTGAATAGTTGAATTGGACATTTTAAATCAATATGGCCACAGATCACGTATATTTTAATCTTTTCTTAAAAGAATGCATCCAGATTACATGGAATGAAATATTTGTCATCGCTAAAGCAAAATGTTATGGGTGTGAAGTTAGTCATCCTTCTCAATCTGAACACTCATGCTTAATGGACTCTCTTTTCATGAAATTGATATTCAATTTCGAAGAAGCCTTCATTGCTCTAACCTACATGGACATATTTCAATGTAGGTGAAAAGGTGAGGTATTTAGTGGAAATTCTCAAAGGTGAATAAGCCATATAGATGACTTGTGGACTGGATAATAAATAGCCCAAAACATAAGATGATAACAGTGTGTCAAATCAACAGTTTAATTAATAAATATACAGATAATTAACAAGGAAATAATCACAGCTAAAAGCATTTGGCATCAATTCGAGATATATTGGGAACAAACATATCAACAGATAACAAAGAAATAATACCTCAAAGAATACAAGGAAGGAAAGTAATCATAGAAAATGCAATTGACATAATTCTTTTATGTATCAAAACAATAATAATCATCACAGCTAAAAGCATTTGGCATTAATTTGAGTTATATTCAGTACAAAGATATCAACAGGTTAAACAAATAGATTATATAGGAAAGAAATTAAAAACAAAAATACAAGCATGTGGCAAGGAAAGTAATTATAGAAAATGCATTTCACATAATTCTTCTATGTGAAAGAAATAAAAACAAATAAAATGGATGTAAAATAATAATGAACTATCATCATTTCAGTTCACATTTTAAGAAATACATTTTGTATTCTGTATTCTTTAAGATGTTAAACAATAAACAATATTATGTTTGTGTCTTGTATGCACAACTATGACAAAAGCAGTATAAATGTGGTAAAAAAGTATAAATCAGTAAAAACATACAAACATTTGGTTCATTTATATATACATATAAGGTACATATAAAAAAAAAAAACAAAAACAAAGAAAAAAATGAGGTGACATATTATTTGATATGTAGATCAAAAGATTAACAAAATGTGTACATGCATTTTTGCACTTAGATCTGCACTTTAACATCAGAGGTAGGTACAATAGGGAGATATTGTTTGATATAAAATACAAAAACTTTTAAAACATATTAGTTACATAGCATTAGATAAAAGCAGGAAGATGAACAATAACAGTCAACATTTAGCATTGGATGAAAGCATGATGAACAATAAAAATCTAAGCAGAGCACATACAGTTTTCATGGTCACGTTATATTATGATTTGTCATGTACCCCCCCCCCCCCCCCTACAAAGCCTTATTCAATTTTCAAATCCATACCTTATTGGTGGTTTTCTTACCCTGTTCGACTTTTAGTACCATTCAAAGTAGGTGGTAGTTCTATGTTTACACATGTATTATTGGTATAACTGGTACTCTTCTGAATGAATTTTTTTATTGTCTCTTTCACATTTCTGAGGAGAGTGGTTAATCGTGCCAAGCATTGGTTCAGAAGCTGTAAAATTTGTTGCAATTGTACAATCCACTCTCCAAAAGTAGTCAACAATGCTACAAATATTACTGCCAAACCTGAATGAAATAGGAATTAAAGTTCAAAGCTTTGAAGATCATGAAGATGATCTATAGTGTCATGCATTTCATTAAAAAGTGAGTGCATTCTCTGTGCTCTGATTGGAAGATCTTCACTTTTCATGCGGTTCATTTTTTTTCCTGATTATACAAGCCACAAGGATGGTAAATGCGAGGAAAGTATATACACTGGAAGATATGATGGACCAAGCTGAAAGATTATATACAAAACTAAGCTATTTAACTAATAATAATGAAGCAAACTAAAACATGTAAAAGCCTATATATTATAGGTCTACAGTGATAATTTTACCTACATTACAAGATGTGTTTGTGAACCCCCTCCCCCAACAATGTCCGAAAAGCTTTTTGTAGCACAGAGGTCATAGTGAAGGTTACAAGGTCATTAACCTTGTTGTCAATTCAAAGGACATTGTTAGTAGAGTGTGTATACCAAAATATGAAGTCTCTTTTTCTTGTGATTTCGAAAAATCAGGATAAACAACTTTGTCGCTGTAGACCTATAAGTTATGATATACATTAGGTAAACATACATGTGTAGTATTAATTTTATGAAAGATTTAACTTATATAGATAAATTGCTGAGATTTTCTAAATGAATAATGTTTTTCCTTTTTGATTTTGTATAATAGCAAATGCAAAATATTATAACTACCGCTGCTGATGAACTTGATAATATGCTAAATACAACTGTAAGAGAATACAAGTTATAAGGCAACTTCATCATATACTGGTTCATTTGGTCTTAAGTACCCCTCACTATCAGACAATGACATAGTAGATCCAGAATAAATACTAGTTTCATGTAAAGTTGGCTGCTGTTTTAAGATTTTATAATGTTTAATTGTAACTAGCAATATGATTGATGTTGTGAAAATGTTGAAGAAAACATATACACTGAGAAAAGTTAATATAGAATGATACATACTTAGTATAGCTGTCTGTTCAGTCCTGTCATTACTGTGGCTATTATCGTCTCCGACAGGTGACTAAAACATATGTAAAAGAACAAGAAAAATTACATGAGACATTAAAATAAAATCAAATCACAACATAATAATATATGACAGGTGTGATTAGATACAGTGGATGAAAAGAAAAAAAAATCAAAATTGAGTTTTACCTGCTTAGAGGGAGAATTTGAGGAAGACTTGGGTGTACTATCAGTCTGGCTAGTACTGTGCCTTGATGGTACAGTCTGGCTAGTCACAGTAGTGCTACTATGTTGTTGACGTCCGGTTGTCGTACTTGTAGTTTGCTCAGATCCAGTCTTCTACAAATAATAGATAAAATGAAAATTGTCAGAAACATTATTTTCTAATTAAAAAAAAACAACTTTATTTAATACATGTATGTATACATACATTATTAACAATTATAATTTATATATGTACATTATTAACACATATATAAACAATATGAAAACTGAATTTTACCTGCTTAAAGGGGGAATTTGATGAAGACTTGGGTGAACTATCGGTATGGCTGTACTGTGCCTTGATGGTACAGTCTGGGTAGTCACAATAGTACTACTATCTTGACGTCCGGTTGTCGTACTTGTAGTTTGCCCAGATCCAATTTTCTACAAATAATAGATAAAATGAAAATTGTCAGATTTTATTTGATTTCAGAGCTTTACGTCACTTCAGCGATATTTTTGCTATATAGTGACAGTCGGTTTTACTAGTAAAGGAAACCGGGTAACACCCAGAGGAAACCACTGACCCACAGCAGGTAACTTACAAACTCTCTCACATACCAGTGCTCGCGTCCAAGGCAAGATTCAAACTCACACCGTAGAAAAAATTGTGAAAAACATTTATTGATCACAAGTTATTGTATCAACAAAATGCATCAGACTAGATTATTTATACTGTAACAGTTCAAATCGAAAACTGGCAGGGGGGGGGGGGGATCACAATATATACTTACACAATTATGATTGCCATCGATTCCAAGCTTTATCACCATTTCGTGTTCTGGTGGCAATATAAATCCACAGGATTTTGCATCTGTATATTCGATAGAGATCTGTACAGCGTCGACACATCTTGGGTCTAGCACTGCACCGTTTTTCACGAAAAATCTGTCAAACTGTACGTGGGCATTTTGTATTCCACATCCACCCCTGTACAAGTCATCTCCTCTCAACGTGCACATACCATTTGGTTCGCAAACACTATTAAGATCAATGCTGCAAGTTGTTAGACCTACACCACACAAGGGGATTAATACTACAATCAAATAATAATTATACATCGTTGTTGTTTTGATATTCCCACTGTTTCGTTTTTAATTAGACATCTCGATCCCGCTTTATTCTATGTGCCTCCTTTCGTCTAGGAAAAAGAAATATCGATAATTATACAAAGGAGGTATTATACATATTGTTCCTACAAAGCAATGACTATCAATTTTAAAACTCATTACTTTCTTTGAAATTTAAAGGGGATAGGGAAAGGACATACATATCATTGTTATAGATCTAACAAATCCCTAATAAAATATATAAAAAAAAAAAAAGTTATCAAGATCACTGACCCCAGAGTTGTTTACCAAAATGCCAACCCATTTTCCCATGGAAATAAGAGATATCCCACACTGAGATAACAATAATGAAGGAGTTTGTGAAATTTCTAAATAAGAGTTCATTTACAGTGGTATGAAAATCAAGGTTAAAATATATATTTTCTCCATGGATTCGGGGGTGGGTTAAAATATATAGATTTATTTCTAAAATAGTGGATTCTGATCATAATGTATAGGGGTGTTTTTTTATTTTTGTCCAAACCTTCACCCACTTCCGAGTAGATATATATGTAAACTATTTCTTTTTTGAGGTATTCTCAAATTCAATGCAAACCTAGACTATTCTAACCCCCCCCCTTATAATCAAAGAAGTAAGAACAGGTCTTGGTCAACCTTCATATGGACTTTAAGGTTTCAAAAACAAATCCAACCCCCAAGTGAACCTTTTTTTTAACTTTCGAAAACAAGTTTTATATTTCAGTGTCAAGCCCCAAAGATGGGTTCACATACTCTACATTTACATTAATGTCCTCGGGCTTACGGAACACTCCCATTGCCTCAAGCTCATCAAACTTGTCTTGAAGCAAATCAAGGTTATTTTTTGAGTACTGTGGTATTCGACCTCTCCGTTGAGGAGGCTGAACGGGGCCCATGTTCACTCTTGACTTAAATGGTCCAGCAGCTCCGTTGTACCCCTTAAATTTTGGGTTAAACACACCATCATGTTCGTGTAAGAGATCATGAAATTTGGATTTCATGTCCTTGGAAAGAACATTGTCAAGATCAACGCGCACATTTTGCGAAAACTTCGTATTCTGGAGTTTCTCGCTAGGATCGGATACTCTGGCAGTGTTATTCACATTGTCTGGTACAAATGTTGCCCTAAGTGTTCCAATATGGGCATTACGTTTGATTGTTTCGGTTCCGATGAGCGATTGGGTATACGTATACGTCCAGCAATGCTGTTTAGCAATGTGGGAGCTGGCCATGTGTGATTTTGACTGCTATCAGTCTGCTCAAGTGATATGATGTCATCATCTGATACGGAGAAGTCCTCTGGGACTTTAAGCTCTAAGAACTCACCAGGCCAAATGGTGGTTGTTTCGGACACGGATGCCCTGAGAACCTGGGCACGTCGTGCTACGGTTACATGAGAGGCTACAGAATTAAGACCGTAAGAATAAGTGTATCCTTCACCTATTATAATCTGTTGTTTTGAGGGTCTTACGGAAATGTCATTTCTCTCCATAAACGGTATGCCAGCCAAAACATCACTGTCTAGATTCTCAACGACTAAGCCTTCAAAAACCAAGGTGTGGTTTTCATGAGTGAATATAGTATTAGTCTCGCCAATCACATGTAATGGGGAGGAGCCGTCAGCTTGGTGAGCGGACTGAACAGTACTCTTAATTTGTAATCCAAGCGTCTTAGCTACTGAGGCCTTAATCATATTTCCTGTAGCTCCGCTATCTACGGTCAAACGAACGGTATGATGACGAGAGAAAACATCTAAATAAGGTGATTGTCTATAGCAGAATTACATGTCAACGGTTCGACACTCTGATCTGCTGTAGTTTGATCCTCGTAATTGCTTTCATCCGTGGCCATAATTTGACGAGCTTTTGCAAAGTACATTTTGTCTTGATTAGGTAAGTATAAACATTTACTTAAAAAATGCTGATCTGGTCTCTTGGCTGCCTTGCATAACGGACACGACTTAACTGGACGAGAAGCAGATCTATTGCTGTTCTTAGGCATGTAAGTAATAGCGGTGCGCATTGCCTTGGCCTCCTCGCATGATCTGAGTTCGTCGAGTAGAGAAGACATGGCCTGTGATATTTCAGGCTTGATGGAGGCAAGTGTACGAGATCTAAACTCAGTGCCGTATCGTTGCTTAACTAGCTGAGGTAATTCTGGATTAATGAGACGCAGCCATGTTAGGACAGCCATATTTTCAAATGAGGGAGAGAGCTCCTCATCCTCAAGAATGTTTTCACTGTGATGTGTTATATTGGCACCTTGTTTTAGCATATTGTCTTCAATAAATGCCATTATTCGCTGAAACAAGTCCTCTGGTCTTTCACTAGGCTCTAATTTAATAGCGGCAAAATCGAGGAGGTGGGCGCCAGTGGTCTGAAAACCAAAATGTAACCTTATTGTTTGCCATATGTTTTCCATAGACGTTAGAGTTCTTGACTATGGTCGAGCGTGAAATGATCGGGCAGTAATTCGCAATCTGTCCCAGCATTAATTCAAGCCTATGACCATCATTTGCGAAACCGCGATTTGGATTTGCCCTTGTCCTCTTACCCCACTGGGCTCCCTCTGTTAGGAATTGTGTGAAATTTTGGTCGAGGGACAGTGTGTACACAATGTTTTGCCTCCAGTTTTCAAAAGAATTAATTGTTTCAGTCTTTGATAAACACCACTGTTTCGGTGCTCTATGTGTGTTAGCCATGATGGCTAGTTAGTATTTCGTACGTTTGGCTGTACGAGGATAATTAAAGGATTAGACTATGTGCAATAGTTTGTCATCACACGTGTTACTTGCGGCCTGGGTCAGATTATCTGACGCTGTGACTCGAACTTTGTTTCGTATCTAGGTTTACCAGCTTGCGGTAGATAATTGTAATCAACGACAGATCCTGCTGTCACCACGCCAGTGTTAAGGCAGATATATTAATCACAACACAAGCAACTGTCCAAACTTTTACTGGAGGAATAAATAAACATATGAATAACAACCAGAACCCATAACGGCTAAATGCTACATCCGGATCAATCATATACATATTGGCGCAAATGAGAATCTATACTTTCATATGAAAAGAAAGATTTTGCATAACAAAATGTTGTAAAATTAATTAAGTTTCAGGGACACCGTCCCTTTAAGAGAAATTTCGCATTTCATACTAGCATTAGTTTTATTTTCTCCGTTAGCGCTTCTTTGCATTGTTGAGTTAGACTCGCAGTTCATATGAAGATTATTTTCAATTGTTTCTTTCGAGCCTCTTTTCAGAGATAACTTGACTCACGTTTGGACACTGTAACAATGAATGCTTGGAAACTAGCCTCTTGGGTTTAACTAGTCTAATGTTGTTTCTTTACATTAATCTGATTCGACTGTTACAGTATTGGTTTAAAAGGTATAAACGAAGCACTGACATGTACAAATTTCATTTTGAATGAACCGAAACAATACAGTGCTTTTAATCCCAAATAAATCAGAAAATGTGGATCACATTCAAAGAGAACGTGATACTCGGGGAGGTGTGAGGGGGACATCGTCCCATCAATCCATGTTTTAATAATAATCAACAACCATCAGCCACGCAGCCCCAAAATCTGTTTCTGTTTAATGATATCATAATAGTTGGGTGGGGGGGATTTTTCAGCAAACGTTTTGCAGAGGTTGTCGGTGGTATTTCGTTAGAATACAAATAGGATATACTTTAAGGCACACCTTATCATGAGTCCACCTTAAAAAGATGCGAATGTGTGACAAGATCGCCTATATTTTTGTATTATCAATCAAGATTTGTGTAAATAATCAACACCATCAACCAAGCAGCCCCTAGATTTATGAAGGAACTTTATTTTGGGAACACACTGGTGTGCCGAAGTGATTTAAGTTGGAAGACTGCTTCCATTATGATACTGTAATTTTAGGAGCTTATCAATAAAGGCTGGTTTTAAGGTCAGGGTGGTGACTTTTAATAGAAATGAGGTAGAAGAAAGATGGATATGTCCACTTATAGACTAGACCATCAGTATTTAAACTTTTTCAGCTGCCGAGTTCTCAGAACATCAAAGTTTTGTGTAATTTAGGGAAATTTATAAAATCTGCATTTGTCTTGAGAGCAAACCTCATATCACAATGATAAATATATTTGTAATATCACAACTGTATAACATGTGTAAGCCTGACGACCCCTGAAACTATATTTATATTTGCATATGTTTATAAAATATTATATCAATGTAACATTGTTACAAGAAATAAAGAATTGAAGCTAAATTTGGTCAGTGAACATTACCGATTCCAACATGCACATGAACATGTGTTAAGGAAAGATCGTATTTATTTCATTGACTCAGAGATTAAGATGACAGAATAAGGACAATCTATATTTACATTACACAAGACTTTACATTGCAGATCGCATAGAGCTCAGTTTTCATAGATAAAAGTCGTTAATTAGCTGTTCACGTCTGCACGGGATTTGACCTGATTTATCTTAACATAGTACATGTGGTCACTCGGCGGAGATCGGATTTAGTTGCCGAAGTATAATAAACCAGGCATCGTAGTGCAGACAGCTCTGTAAACGTACGTTTCATGCTGAGTTTCTTTATGTAACATGTTTATTTTACCTCGGATGACTTGTGTATCCTTTTTTAATAACAATTAGAAGGTATTAAGAGACTTTTTGCAAGAAAATAATTTTAGCCGTTGACAGCTAATATTGCTTTAAGATATGCCGTGATTCAAACTATACAATTCACTTTATGTTAATTCTTTACTGAAAGAGAAACATTCAATAAAAGAAAGGACGGACAAAGATAGCAAAACTTTGCACAACCGATGTTTTTCATTTTTTCCCGCAATTTCTATGCATAAGGTGGAAAGGAAAATTACTTTTCCAACAAATTCAAGTACATATCTCAGTTTTGCAATCAAAAATAAAGAGAAGTTCCGGGAAACTGTCTAGGTTTTTGTCAAATAGATGACCTGAAATTTTTTAACAGTATATATATATATTTCATAATACTTGTATTTAAATATGGACAATTGCATCTTCTTCACTGACATATTTAATTCATAATTCGGTCATTGATGTATGTTAAACGTCTTCAAATTCAATAGCATCATTTAAGACCTGATATATTAACAGCATGGACCAGACATGCACGTTTCGGGTACTAAACCCTCGTCAGTGATCCTAAGTCTAAACAATGTAATATGGCCAAAAAGTATGAAAATTATTACGTCCAAAAAATTGTACCAAAAGACGTAGCAGAATGGGTGGGATATGATGCTACAGGACCCACGTTTTAGAAATTTTAAGAAATTTTGAAACAGAAAATTTCAAATGCGTTGAAGAGATAGACGATCAACCGAAGTTGATCGAACTTGGCTACATGTGCCCTCGGGGACTCTTGGTCCACCAGCAGTGACACTCACCAAGTAGTTCAAATGTTAAACGTCTTCAAATTCAATTTACATTTCTAGTAGATTCCCCATGTTAAACGCCCATTAGGCAACTAGAATGATATTCCAATAACTTAGGTTGCTCACGTGCAAGTTTTGCATGTAGGGAGAATTTACCGACGTTCAAATACATTTGACACTAAAACAGGCAAAATATGCGAAGTGCATGCAAATAAAAATGACCGATATTTAGATAAAATATAAATATAAGTAATGACTGTCTTACTTTTGGTGTTCATGGGTGTTCGCGAAGCGATTCTCGGAAAATTTGCACGTGTCCAACCAGAATTATACACCAATGAACACCAAAAGTAAGACAGTCATTTCTTAAATGTATTCATTTTCGAAAATAAGGATAAAGTTCATATACATTCAAAGGTGTTGAACTTCTGTTAAACAAATATTTTCGGTATGAAAACTTTGTTGAAAGTTCTACATTTGTTTTCAAAATACGATTGTCAATGCATTCGTCTATATGTATTTACCATGACCAAAATAAACAAAATAAAGAATTAGTTAGGCACGGTCCATTTGATATTCTGGGGGGGGGGGGCTTGGGTTTTTTTCGATAAAAATAATTTTGCCCTGAGTTTTGATGAAAAAAATTAATTTGCTTATGGTGTGACAGAAAAAAATAATCTTTCTCTTACAAGTAATCTGAATTTGAAGAATAACCATAAAATTCCCTTAAAATTTTTCGGCTCGCTTCGCTCGCCGCAGTTTTCACTTTATATATTAATAAAAAAATTTGGCTCGCTTCGCTCACCATACTTTTCTTCTTTAATGGCAAGTTCATATTTAAGAATATCAGAAGTATACATGCATGTGGCTGAAAAAGGGGCTTCCTTAAATACATTATCAGTACCATTTCATACATATACATCAATCACCATAGAGTCTAAAATTTATATACAATCTTAGAAGGAGAATTTAATTAAGTTTTTCACTAGTTTACATTTCTAAATTTTAAAATTTGTCAAGAAGACCCTCACCTCAGGTCCTCTTACATGTTACATGACCTTACATACATTTTGTTTTCTGAAAATTATATCATATTGTAAAAATCTTTTATCTCTCTCAGTTTAGAAGTGAATACAAGTTTTACATAAAAATTTAGTACGGTTTAGAACAATTTAAGTAAAAATAAAGAATTTCTGTTGAAAAAAAAAACACAAGCATTCTTAATATACACATCAATTGTTAGAAAAAAAAATTTCCTTCCTCCAACTTAACAAGAAAAAAATTATTTTGCCCCGGTCCGGGGCGAAAAAAATAATCTTGCTCCGACAAAAAACCCAAGCCCCCCCCCCCCCCCCCCCCCCCAGAATATCAAATGGACCGTGCCTTATGGTACTGAATGTTTAACGTCTTCAACTTCATTAGCATCATTTTAGAACAGATAAATTTACAGCATGGACCATACATGCACGTTTCGGGTAATAAACCCTCGTCAGTGATCCTCGATCTAATCATTGTAATATGACCAAAATCTGTGAAAATTATGTCCTAAATATACATAAAGACGTAGCAAAATGGCTGGGATATGATGCTACAGGACGCAGGTGTAATGTATGCGAAGTGTTGTAAGAGCGAATAGTTTATTTATCTGTTCTTAAATGATGCTATTCAATTTGAAGACGTTTACATTGTGTAGGAATTGACCAAAAAAATGGCAGTAAAGTAGTGCGGAATCTTTGCTGGTGTTTTTTCTCTCTCTCCTAATTACCCTGCCCGATACACACCCCACATACGCAGCATATAATGGCGACGAGGCTAATGGACTCCACGGCTTGCAGTCATTCAGTGTTGAGGACACCAATAACATTGATACACGATGGAAGCGAGGTCATTCGAACTATATGCAGGGGAAAAGGGGTCAGTAAGCTGGAACAAAAGTAGACGCTGCTGTTACACACGGCCGGTTCCAAGGTACAGGATATATTTTTCACACTTACTTTATAACAAGGTGAGGAAGGCACACTGACAAAACTGTTTAAACGCGAAGTAAACGTTTCCCCCCCCCCCCCCAAGTGAACATTCTCTTTGAAAGGCATGTTTTCCGTAAGATGACACAATGTCCAGCAGAAACTGTAGAACAGTCTCAGATTACAGTCCGAAACTTGTGATTTTGGTGATGAAGATGCAGTCAATGAGCAAATGAAAGACCAGCTCTTTGGGAAATGTGTATCGAACCATCTTCGTCGTAAGTTACCGGAGAAAGGCCGAGGTCTTACAAATGACAGCTAGGGCTATAGAAGAATCAGACAGACAAGCAAAAGCTATGGAATGGAATTTCGGAAGGAAAAATGACAGGCGTCGGAAACCAGGACAGGGATCAGTATCAGAGCCCAGTGCTAATAGTAACATAACTTGTTTTAACTGTGGCAATAAAGGTTACAAAGCAAAACATTCCTCTTGTCCAGCGATAGGAAAATCTTGCAATTACTGGCGGTCGTAAATGGAAAAAGGAAGTCCGTCAGTTTACACAGAATGAACCAGATGGGGAAAATAAATAGGCATTTCTGGTAATTCATAAAGTAGATTCGCAGCGTGATGGTATTGACTCAGTCTGCGTCAACATAGGATGCATAGATTTGTCTGCTGTCATAGATTCGGGAGCTACCTGCAATGTAATGGATCGAGCGCAGTGGGAGGATCTTATGCGTCAAAATGTAATCTGCACGTCAACGAAAGAATCCTAGCCGCTATTCGCATATGGCAGTAAAACTCCACTTCCGGTTGCGGGTTCAACTATCCGTGTCGAACGACAACATTATGTCCAAATAGGATGCTGAATTATTTGTCTCTGTAGTTTCTCTGACTTCAAGTTCCGGAGGATCGATACTGCTGAGGTAATCCGCGAATTTTGGATTATTGATGGACAACAAATCTTCTTTGTATCTGTAAGTAAAGTTGAAATCAGAAGCTAAGTATCTTTTCCCTTCAGAGACCAAAGATTGAATGAATTCAGCTTCGTACGAGTAAGGGAGCAACCATTTGATTTTTATGGGGGGGGGGGGGGGGGGGCAGGAAGACTTTGCAAAAAAAAATTTCCGGATCCCCTCTCTTCCGACCTTTCCGACTGCCCAGTAAACACTTTTTTGTGTATCATAAACAAAGTATAAAAAATGGAACAAAATTTACGCAATTTGGAGTGAATAAATCAAATTCAAAAGTCATTAGCACCATATTGCCTGTCTCCGTTGAGTATCATTTTAGTAAACAGATTATAGGCACCATATGCCATTCAAGAAATTAAAATGAAGTGAGCTGCTGGCAAGAGATGAACTCATTGTGTGTTTGATGTTTAATATGGCCGAAAAATCACGCTGAATTATTTAAACTTTAGGGTAATTTAAATTTCTGTTATCAAAGTTTCTTGAAATTTCTAAAAAGTGGGTCCTGTAGCATCATATCCCACCCATCCTGCTACGTCTTTCGGTACCCTTTTTCGACATAGTAACTTTCATACTTTTTGGCATATTACATTTAGATTTAGGATTAAGGATAACTGATGAGGGTTAAGTACCTGCATGTACGTGCATGTCTGGTCCACGTTGCCAATTTATTTGTTCTTAAATGATGCTATTCAATTTGAAGACGTTTACATTTCAACATTGGAAAATTACAAAAAAAATAATCCGGCCCGAAGGGCCGGCGAAAAAAAATTTTCCGGCTCTTGAAATGGCTGAAAAAAATTTTCCGGCTGGCAAAAGTCTTCCTGCCCCCCCCCCCCCCCCCCCCCCCCATAAAAATAAAATGGTTGCTCCCTAAAGGAGTGGGGCACAATTGGTCCCCATTGGAGTTCCGACAATTTGCTGGAAGACCTTTCCCCCAAACATCACAAAAATGTAGAATCGGACTTTTCTTTAAGAAAGTAGGTTTTGGCATAGTTAACAACAATAAATTTGTATTTGCGATTGCCGTTCTTACTTGTAAACGCAATACTTATAATTTTTGCGAGTCTGTATTGTAAAGTGTCTAAAAATCAAAGGCTTTGATCGAATGGACTCTACTAAAATGAGTAGATTTCAGATGTTCTAAAAGTTCCTTTGAATTCTTTAAAATCTACATCTGGTTGATACAACTACGAGAATATACTGTCGAACAATATTTTTGAAGCCCAGATTTGATTTCAGATAAAACTTTGGTGAGTAAGATCGATACAGATTTGGTAGAAGATTTTGAGGAACCAGCGATGAAATTGATTCTTATGCATTTTAGGTATGCAGTATAAGTATGATAAATTGTTAGTGTTGAAGCCAAAGGAAGCAAGAGCTAATTTGTGATTATCTATTATTTCAGAGGCGGGAAGGTTTATTGGGGTGTAAGTGGGATTTGCAGGTGTCGAATTTAAACCCAACTCTTAACTAGACTGTCGAAATAGTACTTTTTGCAAGTTAATGTGTAATTATTTGAGGCTTTGTCTGCTGGTGTGATGACATAATGTTCTTGGGGGTAGGTAAGCTCTGTGATAACATCAGGGTCTTGGAGGTAGGTAAGCTCTGTGATAACATCAGGGTCTTTAAAGATAGACTCGAATCTGGTATTTACAGTTGATTTTAATCGGTAAAAGTAACCCTAAGGATTTACTGTTACGTGAGCAATTTCTACAGGCTAGTAGCAAACATTTAGAACTCTATCTGAGGGAAAGAAGTTCTTAAAGCGTCAATGAAATAACTGATCTAGCTTAGACCAAAACAGGTTAGTGTTGGTAGTCAGGTTGAAATACAGGGCCCGGGTTCAGTTATGGAAAGGATAACGTGTTATGATTGTGGAAGAAAAGGTCACATTGCAAGAGAATGTACCTTCCCGAAATCTAACCAAGTTAGGATTCCAAGACCGCGGGGTTATCAAGATGACTATAGTAAGAAAAGGGGTGGTCAGTCTCAGAGAAGAGGCTATAAAGAGAAAAATGAAAAAGGTAAGAATTAAGTAAGCTCATGTTTAAATCGGGACAAGAAAGTGGAAAATATCCCGATTGTTACAACTGCCTACAAAGAAAATGGTGAAAATAAAATGCCAGTTATGGTGGGTAAAATTGTCAATAAAAAGGTAAGTGTCTTGAGAGATAGTGGCTGTAGTAGCGCTGTGATAAAGGTATAAGAAAAGGAGTATTGTATCCTGATTGACGGTACCAGGAAGCAATTCTCAGTCGCAGAAATGTATTATGATACTCCACTGTCCGGTTTATGATCTTACCTTAGGGAACATACCGGGAGTCAGAGCGCCATATGACCTTGATGTTTACTGGGAAGAGAAATGCACCGACGATGATAGTCTGATAGATGTTCAATGTGAGGTCATTGAAGGACATGCCGTTGAAACGAGAAAACAAAAATGATAAGAGGAATGTGCCGAAAGGAATTGAAGTAGTCCAATTGATGAAGTCAATATGACAGATTCAATCACTGAGCAGGGCAGTGATGCTACTTTAAAAGCATAAAGAGATTTTGCGGAGAAAAATAGAAAAACATTTGGAAAATGGAGACGAGGTAAGATTTATGTACAAGAGAGGTATCTTGTACCTCAGGCAGGGAACAAACAAGTATATAAACAGTTTTGTGTTCCGTTAAAATATAGAAATGGTCTCACTCCCATATCGAGAGTTCGCTATTTTTCATGTGGAGGAGGTTTTTGTTTGTTTGCTTTGGTTCCTGTTTTATCCTGATCGTGTATGCCTTCGTTTTCTGAATTAACGATTTTGTGCTGTATACAGGGATATGGTCATTATCCATATTTGTCATAGTGTGACAAGGGAATCATATCAGGTCACATGGGAGTGAAAAGTACCAGAGAAAAGATACTACGGCAAATTTATTGGCCAAGAGTATGTGGAGATGTCGATAGATTTTGCAAATCGTTGATAATTGCCAGAAGACATTTCCTAAAGGAAAGGTAGCAAAGGTGCCACTGGAGAAAAAGCCTTTGATTTCAACACTTATTGACAGGGTTGCCATAGACTTTGTCGGACCGATCGCACCTGTTGCTGTGAGAGGAAACAGGTATATTTTGACGCTGGTCTATTATGCAACTAGATCCGGAGGCCGTTCCATTGAAAGAAATTGAAGCCAAGGAAGTAGCGGAAGCTCTGGTAACTATGTTCAGTAGACTTGGAGTTCCTAGGAAAATACTCACAATTTACATCTGGTGTGATGAAAGAAGTAAGCAGGTTATTGTCTATGAAGCAATTAACTACAACACCTTATCCCCAGTACAATGGACTTGTAGAGAGAGATTTGATTTTTCGACACTTTACACTACAATTCCACATTCTAAATAGAAAGAAAGACTCGCAAAAATTATAAGTAATGCGTTTACAAGTAAGAACGGTAATCGCAAATACAAATTTATTGTTGTTAACTATGACAAAACCTACTTTGTAAAAGAAAAGTCAGATTCTGAAAATAAGTACACTGAAACAGACATTATTCAGATGTTAAACTTTCTGATCGACAACATTTTTGTGGTGTTTGGAGGAAAGGTCTTCCAGCAAATTGTCGGAATTCCAATGGGTACCAATTGTGCCCCACTCCTTGCCGACATTTTCCTTTACTCGTACGAAGCTGAATTCATTCAATCTTTGGTCTCTGAAGGGAAAAGATACTTAGCTTCTGATTTCAACTTCACTTACAGATACATAGACGATGTGTTGTCCATCAATAATCCAAAATTCGCGGATTACCTGAGCAGTATCTATCCTTCGGAGCTTGAAGTCAAAGAAACTACAGGGACAAATAATTCAGCATCCTATTTGGACATAATGTTGTCCTACGACACTGATGGTCACATGAACACCTCAATCTATGACAAACGTGACGACTTCAATTTCAGCATTACGAACTTTCCTTTTCTGAGAAGCAACATCCCTTCATCGCCTGCTTATGGCGTGTTCATATCTCAGTTGATACGCTATGCCAGAGCAAGTACCAAATATACGGATTTTGTTCTGAGAGCTAGGCGTCTTTCAGATAAGCTTCTCAGTCAGGGATATGTTTGTGACCGACTAACATCGTCACTGAGGAAGTTCTACGGTCGATATGGGGAACTCGTCATACACTATGATGTCCCACTATCCAGAATGGTGGATGATATTCTGTCATAGACCATTTGAACCGTCCAACCAAAGATTGTACTCTATATCTTCCAAAATGGAAGTAACCGGATGTGACAGTTCTACCGAATTGAAGCGACGGGTGTTGCATGCAAGCAGGAGATGCTTACTCTTCCTGGGCACCTGGTCTCACTCTCATATCGGTAGTTCGCTTCTTTTCAGATGGTGGAGGTTTTTGTTTTTGTTTGCTTTCGTTCCTGTTTTGTCCTGATTTTGTATGCCTTCGGTGTCTGATTTTCTGAATTATCGATTTTGTACTGTAGACAGGGATATGGTCATTATCCATATTTGTCATTTAATTGTACTCTGAATAGCATGCTAAGGAAAATGAGTACCAATGAGTTAAAGAAGATCCTGAGGATAATCTCAACAGCACTCACAATAGAACATCAAATTGAGCATCGACAGACAGCTAGAGGTGGGGCCAGGTGCCCAGGAGGCGTAAGCATCCCCTGTTGGCTAGCCGCACCCGCCGTCGATGTTCATGCATGGAACAACAATATATAAAATACATGCATTGCACTGTCTGAGGTTATATCTATATAAAAAGTGCTATGGCGACCGAGATAGATATGTTGATGCAATGCTGTTTGCCTACCGTGAAGCAAAAAAGGAAATTTTAGGAATTTTCGCCATTCGTATAAATGTGTGGAAGGTCAGTAAGGGGACCAATGACAATACAGAAAGAATTATGCACGAAAGAACTTGAAGATACAGAGATGAAGACAACATACCAGTATGTACAGAGAAGGTAGGTGCTTCAGATTACAATGTCAAGGGTTGAAGTTACTCCATGGGAACCTGTTGAAGAAATACATACCTCGTCATATTGAGTCACCGTGTAATGAGGCTGGATTGAAGCATCAGGTATGTGCTTCAGTAATGGATACATCAGATCAGATGATTACCATGATAGGTATCAAGGGGTCAAAGAGGATAACATTATCCAATATCCAGAAAAAGAGGCAAAGGAGATGGGCGAAGAATTGAATACAGGAGAGAAAAGTGAAATAGAAGGAATGTTTATTTTTCTTTTTAAATGGAGGAATAATTAGTTCGACACCCTTTGGTGTGTTTAAATCAATAATGGGAAAACGTCACCCTTTGGTGTGGTTAAATCACAAATGGGAAAACCTTTATCTTCCAATATTGCGTCTCCAACTTCGAATAATTCGTGCTCATGTAAGACATTCAGAGAGGAGAGGTGATCGGGGCCCTGTTTTCTCTAAAGAGGGTTGGACAGGGCCCGTCATGGAGTCCCGTCGTCACAGTCAGTCAGAGTGCAAGTTTTATGAATGCGCTGGTACAAGACTGTAGATTTGTCAAGTACAAAGCCTAGTGTCCGTCTGGTGACATTAGGATCATATCCACGGTATAAAAGGCAACTGATGATTATGACGCATTTTCGATAGTTATATTGTCTATCTTTGATCCTTCTTATCTTTTTAATTATGTCACCATAAAATGCAGGTTGTGAAAAAGGTTGTAAAATGTCCGGAAAGTCATTACTAGTAGATAAATCATGATAAACGGAGACTACTTCACTAAGTGGATGGAAGCATACGCGATTCTTAATCATACTGCTTTTGGTAGTTGCTGATAAATTAGTGACAGAGTTTATCTGTAGATTTTGTTGTCCAGATAGGATACATACAGATCAGTGCCGTGAATTTGAATCAGTACCTTTTTCAAAAGAAAATCGCGTACGACACCTTACAGGCCGCAAACTGATGGTTTAATTGAGAGGTTTATCAGAACAATGAAACAAATGTTGACTATGTTCGTAAATGAAAACAAACGGGACTGGGATGATAATGATGGTGTATCGCTCAACAGAGCAAACGAGTAATCATTGTACTCTTAACTTACTCTTGTTAGGTAAAAAAATAAAATGCCCACTTAGTTTGAAAGAAACTTTTTGCCCGGTTCTGTATGTGGAATAGTTAAAGAACCTCTAAAAACAAATTATGACATGACTAGAAAGAACTTAAAGCAATCATTTACAAGGCAAAAGTGTTAATACGATAGAAATTAAAAGAGAGAAAATATGAAATTGGTGATTGGGTTTGGAGATTTTATCCACCCACGGCAAATTTAAAATTAGGATTAGGATGGACAGGTCCTTATCTGATTATAGGAAAAATTACAGATTTGACACTGAAGATTCGGAAAGATAAAGATTCAAAGGTGATAAAAGTACATGTAGATCACTTGAAACCGTAAGACGGCGAAAATGTTCCTGACAATTGGCTTGTAGATGGTGAGACATATAATGAATCTGAGAGTAATGAATCTGAGAGTGAATGTGATACTACATCTGAAACGTCCAACTCCGACGTCGAGTATGTAAAACAGCACGAGCTACCGCGTGAAACAAGCTATAGAACTAGGTTTGGACGGGAGATCCGTTCTCCTTGTAAATGAAATTTGTCAAAGATCACATGGGTTTATAGATTGACTTTATAGTTTTAGTTATAATCTATGTCTGCTATTGTTTAGATATTTGCAGGACGGTTGACGTAGAATTATTCCCCTCTTCGGACGAACTGGACGGTCTTTTGCGAGATTCTCCTAGACATGATATGAACTTGTTAGTGCTGGTTAAAAGACACTAACAAAGTTCTGACACATGTTCTCGTTTACGGAACTATATCTAACCTACTAATACACAGAACGATAACGGTTACGAATATACGGACATATAGATATATTTATATATGTGTGCAAAGATAGATAACTCTAGAATAAGATCAGGATATATCATCCCTCCCCAAATTAGAAAAAAAAACCATATTCATTCAAATAAAATAATTAATAAGAATAGGTTTGGGACTAGAAAATATTGACTAGAAAGTACATGAGTATCATCGGTGCATTAAACAAAGGTCTTTTGGCAAGATTGCAATCTTAACTTTAAATCAAACACTGAAATGCAAAGTATAAGGAAAATGCTATTGCAGATTTAACTGTTATTGACAACAAATTTATAACTGACAAATTTTGAATGGTAGTCATGAATATCTTGGATATTATTTATAATTGAGGTAATTTTCGAAATTGTAGACAACGTAATAAGAAGTAATCACATGGAAACCAGATTTTGGATCTTACAAAAGCCTTCGTTTTTAGGTCTACTGGTCAAAGACCAGTCGAGCTTATGCGATCGCCCTGTGTCCGTCCGTTAAACTTTCTCGTGAATGCGAATACTCAGAATCTGTAAATGGTAAAAAATTAATTCTTTTTGCATTATGTTGAGCCTATGGTCTTGTTGTGCACCTGATATTTTGTTTTGGCCCCTGACCCCCGTTGTCTTGGAAAATGGGTGTGGTCATTTTCTCCTATATAACTATGTAAGCTTGTGAACACCATTTCTCAGAAACTATATTTGATAGGGAAATAATTCTTTTTGCAATTTATTGAGCCTTTGGCGTAGTTGTACACCTGATATTTTGTTTTGGCCACTGACCCCAGAGTCTTGGAAAATTGGTGTGGTCATTTTCTGCTATATAACTCTATATAATCTTGTGGACACAAAATCTCAGAGAGTATAAATGATAGGGAATTCTTTTTCCAATAAAATGGGTTTGTGGTCAAGATGTGCACCTGATATTTTGTTTGGGTCCCTAGGGTCTTGGAAAATGGGTGTGGTCATTTTCTCCTATATAACTCTATGTAATCTTGTGAACACCATTTCTAAGAAACTATTACTGATAGGGAAATATTTCGTTTTGCAATTTATTGAGCCTATGGTCTAGTTGTGCACCTGATATTTTGTTTTGGCCCCTGACCCCCAGGGTCTTGGAAAACGGGTGTTGTCTTTTTCTCCTATATATCACTTTGTGCATCTTGTGAACACCAAATCTCAGAAAGTGTAATTGATAAGGAATTAATTTTTTTAAATGGGTTTGTGGTCTAGTCGTGCACCTGATATTTTGTTTGAGTCCCTGACCCCCAGGGTCTTAGAAAATGGGTGTGGTCATTTTCTTCTATATAACTCTGTAATCTTGTGAACGCCAAATCTCAGAAACTATAATTGATAGGGAAATAATTGTTTTTGCAGTTTATTGAGCCTATGGTCTAGTTGTGTACCTGATATTTTGTTTTGGCCCCTTGACCCCCAGGGTCTTGGAAAATGGGTGTGGTCGTTTTCTCCTATATATCTTGTGAACACCATTTCTCAGAAACTATAATTGATAGGGAAGTATTCGTTTTTGCAATTTATTAAGCCTATGGTCTAGTTGTGCATCTGATATTTTGTCTTGGTCTCTGACCCCCAGGTTCTTGGAAAATAGGTGTGGTCATTTTTTGCTATTTAACTCTGTAATCTTGTGAACACCAAATCTCAGAAACTATAATTGATAAGGAATTAATTCTTTTTGCAATAAAATTGGTTTGTGGTCTAGTTGTGCACCTGATATTTTGGGTCTTGGAAATTGGGTGTGGTTATTTTCTTCTATTGAATTCTATGTAATCTTCTGAACATGAATTCTCAAAAAGTAAAAATGATGGAGTTAATTATTTTTTGCATTATAATAGGTCTTTGATCTAGTTGTGCACCTGATATTTTGTTCGGCCCTGACCCCTCCTGTAATGTTATCTTGTGAACACAAATTCTCAGAATGTATAATTGATAGAAAGAAAGGAGGGGATCTCCAACAACACTAGGTTGCAGCACCCACAGCAAAATCCCAAAACACCCATGCAAAAAACACAGAACAGATACCAACAGAAAGAGACGCAAAAGGGACAAGGAACACCAACTCACAACATAGAAACATAAAAGACTACACATAAACCAACGAGACCAATGGGCAACCGGTGCCGACTTAGGACGGCCATCTGCCAAGTAAATAGCAGACGGTGTGGTTATCCTGGATTACGTGCGCACAACCCTCTCACTTCTCCAGTTACCTAGAGGTCTCGAAGAACGTACAAATGTGGTGTAAAACAACCTCCTCACTGTAAGATGACGTCACACAAATAAGACCGCGAAACGCAGAGGCCCCAGAGACACAGATGAATATGTAAATGGATATAAAAAGAGGGCATGCGTAATACAGTCCGTGCTCTGCCGGCTGTAGCGAGCTCATGTATGTAATCACCCGAGGAGTCCGACTGACATTCAGAGAGGACAGGTGGTCGGGGCCCTGTCTTCTCTAAAGAGGTTTTGACAGGGCCCGTCATGGAGTCCCGTCGTCACAGTCAGTCAGAGTGCAAGTCTTAAGAATGCGCTCGTACAAGACTGTATATTGGTCAAGTACCAAGCTTAGTGTCCGTCTGGTGACATTAGGATCATATCCACGGTATAAAAGGCGTTTGATGACTCTGACGCATTTTCGATACATATGCTGTCTACCTTTGATCCTTCTTATTTTGTTAATTATGTCACCATAAAATGCAGGTTGTGAAATACCTAAAGTAATATACTCCGTTGCTTTTATGGGTCCGAATTTCAAAAGAAGTTGATCATAATTTTTGTAAAATTTCCAGAAAGTCTTTACTATTTTGTGAAAGCGAAAACCTTGACCCAAAAGTTTCTTTGTAATTTGCAGATTTCTATTATGAAAATCCAAAACATCAGTACATGCTCTAGCATACCGGATGAGCTGTGAAAGAAAGGAGGGGATCTCCAACAACACTAGGTTGCAGCACCCACAGCAAAATCCCAAAACACCCATGCAAAAAACACAGAACAGATACCCACAGAAAGAGACGCAAAAGGGACAAGGAACACCAACTCACAACATAGAAACATGAAACACAAAAGACTACACATAAACCAACGAGACCAATGGGCAACCGGTGCCGACTTAGGACGGCCATCTGCCACGTAAATAGCAGACGGTGTGGTTATCCTGGATTACGTGCGCACAACCCTCCCACTATTCCGATTTCCCAGAGGTCTCGAAGAACGCACAATTATGGTGTAAAACAACCTCCTCACTGTTAGGTGACCACACACAAACAAGACCGTAAAACACAGGGGCCCAAGCAACACAGATGAATATGTAAATGGATATAAAAAGAGGATGTGCGTAATACAGTCCGTGCTCTGCCGGCTGTAGCGAGCTCATATATGTTATCACCCGAGGAGTCCGACTGACATTCAGAGAGGACAGGTGGTCGGGGCCCTGTCTTCTCTACAGAGGTTTGGACAGGGCCCGTCATGGAGTCCCGTCGTCACAGTCAGTCAGTGTGCAAGTCTTAAGAATGCGCTCGTACAAGACTGTATATTGGTCAAGTACCAAGCTTAGTGTCCGTCTGGTGACATTAGGATCATATCCACGGTATAAAAGGCGTTTGATGACTCTGACGCATTTTCGATACATATGCTGTCTACCTTTGATCCTTCTTATTTTGTTAATTATGTCACCATAAAATGCAGGTTGTGAAATACCCAAAGTAATATACTCCGTTGCTTGTATTGGTCCGAATTTCAAAAGAAGTTGATCATAATTTTTGTAAAATTTCCAGAAAGTCTTTACTAGTTTATGAAAGCGAAAACCTTGACCTAAATGTTTCTTTGTAATTTGTAGATTTCTATTATGAAAATCCAAAACATCAGTACATGCTCTAGCATACCGGATGAGCTGTGAAATATAGATACCGTATGACGGTAATCTAGGGACATCACCGTCAAGCCAGGGGAAATTTACTATGTTGAATCCAAAATCATCTCGTTTGTCATATACACTTGTATGAATTTCTCCATTGACAATTTTGATATTTAGGTCCAAAAATGGTGTTTCAGTGTCTGTAAAGTTTGCCTTGTTTAGAGTCAATTCTTGTGGATAAATAAAGAAAGTTCATTCTTTTTACATTAAAAATGCTAAAATCGGTCTGTTGTTTTGTTGTGCACCTGATACTATTTTTCAGCCCTTGACTCTTTGAAAATGGGTGTACCACTTACATGAATACTTTCAAATAACCAGGAGAGCTTCAGTCTCATCAGAGACTTCTAGTTGTGAGTCCTTAGTGTCCTTCATGTGCTATCTGGATAGATTTTATGATAATTTGAATGGCAATACAATTCTGGCGTCATGCATGAGAATGGAATCATTGTGAACTGTGAGCTCCTCTTGGATACTTCGGTATTGGTTTAACTCACTGATATTTATGTTGGAATCGGTTATTTCCTTGATTTCGTGCCATTTTCCGGATTTAACTAATTCGATTGCTTTTGTATTTGTTTGGTCCTCGTTTGATGCTGTTACGATTTCGTTTAGTGTCATTGCTTTTGGGACGGCTTCTGTAGCAATAAAATTCACGTATTGTTCAGCAATGTTTTGTTCGTGTGCGTTTCGTTGGTTTGTGACAACCGAGTGTCTGGACATGTAGTAGCGGGTTTGTCTTTTCCTGGCCCATACTTGATCGTAATTTTATAAGGTTGAAGGCGGAGTCCCCATCTCTCTATTCGCAAAGGCGGTTTGGCTTTACTCCATATTCGTTCGAGCGGCTTATGATCGGTGATAATATCGACATTCGGGGCTCCTCGAATGAATATAGCAAAATGCTTGCAAGCCAAGACGATTGCTAATGCCTCTCGTTCGTTCTGACTGTATCTTGTTTCAACGTCTGACGAAGATCGACTTGCGTAGGCAACAGTTTGTTCATTCTGAGACATTATTGCTCCAAGTCCTACGGGACTAGCATCCACATGTACGTGATTTCATCACGTGGATTAAAGTAACGGATAACGGTCTCGCTGGATAGTTTTTCTTATAGTTCGTTGAATGCTGACTTTTGTTGAGGCCCCCAGTTCCATTCTATATCTTTGCGAGTTAGTCGGCGTAATGGTTCGCATATAGTTGCATAGTGCTCGATAAATCTTGCGGAATAGTTTGTCATTCCAGGGAAGCTTCGTAGTTCCTGTACATTCTGCGGTTGAGTTGCTTTATGGATGGCTTCGACCTTCGCTGGGTCAGAGGAGATTCCTCCTTTTGAAATACTACGCCGAAGAAGCTTATTTTCTCTTTGTTGAATTCGCATTTCTTTAAGTTGACTGTAAGTCCATTTCTTTGAAGTGCTTCGAAGGTTTCGTGTAGAGCAGCGTCGTGCTCGGCTTGCGTTTTACCATACACGATTATGTCGTCAGAGAGATTGTTTGCGTTTTGTACTGTTCGGATAAATTTTCTGATAGTTTCCTGGAATATTTCCAAAGCAGAGACTATTCCGAAGTTAAGCCTTTTGTATCTGAATAGCCCCATATGTGTAGAGAAGGTTGTGATGTGTCGGGATGATTCCTCCAATTCGAGCAAGTGATACCCGGATTTTAAATCTAGTTTACTGAATACTGTAGCACCGTTTAGATCATGAATAATTTCGTCTACAGTCGGTAATATGTGCCGTTCCCTCATGATTGCGACATTTGCTTGTCTCATGTCGACGCAAAGTCTGATTTCACTTGGATTTTTCTTCGGTGGAGTCACTATCGGCGACACCCAAGGAGTTGGGGTGTTCACGCTTACCCTCTCTATGATTTCCTGTTTTAATAGGGATTTGAGTTCTGCCTCGACTTTCGGTCTTGGATGAAATGGCGTTCGGCGACTGTGCTGTGCTACCGGCTTTACATCATGATCAATATGGAGCTTAACTTGACCTCCTTTGTATTTTCCTATTCCTTTAAACACATCTGGGTATGCAGATGCAAGTTCAGACGTCTCGGGCTTTGTGTCGATCTTGTTGATTATTTTGACAAGTCCTAACCTAGATGCAGTTGAGTAGCTGAGGAGTGCTCCGTGACCTCCTTTTACAACGTAGAAAGTGTCAGTGTCGAATTTCTGTTTTGATTCTACCTGAAGCTGGCACATTCCAATATTTTCGATCGATTTTGAAGTTCCATACGCCATAAGTTTTATTTAGCTATTATGTAGCTTTGGTCGTCCTATTTTCATGTAAGTAGTCTCGTCAAGGATATTTACAGTTGCCCAAGTATCTATTATCATTTTAACTTGCTTTCCATTTAGTTTAATGGTTGTTGTAGGTGATTTCTGACCGGATGTGATATCGTTTAAAGTTGCTGTTATCGAATAGGAATATTCGTCGTCTGTTGAGCTGTATATGAGTTAAAGAAGATCCTGACGATAATCTCAACAGCACTGACAATAGAGCACCAAATTGAGCATCGACGGACCCCTAGAAAGCTAGAGGTGGGACCAGGTGCCCGGGAGGAGTAAGCATCCCCTGTTGGCTAGCCGCACCCGTCGTCGATGTTCATGCACGAAAATCAAAAGAATATATAAAAATGCACTGTCTGAGACCACGTCTATATAGAAAGTGCTATAGCGACAATGTCAGGGAATAATATATCACTTTCTTCGCCTTCGGTGTTTACGGTTCTGACGAGAGGTTTCCTTTTGAATTGAGTCGGGGCTTGACCATGTTTTCTTGAACGACAAAGGTCTTCAAATGATTTTGTTTATTGCAATTTTCGCATCTGTGCCCTTTGGCTGGACATGGTCCACGGTGAGGAAAATCACCTCCACAGTTCCAGCATTTGTTTGAGTAATTGTTTCAATAGGTAGTATACTTTGGTGGTCGGTATTGTCTGAAAGTTTGTCGTTGGAAATGATTATGTTCCCTATACCTCTTGAGATAGTATCACGGCCTCTAGGTTCATATTGTGCCTGCATGGTTTGTTTTTGTCTCGTTTGTTTTGGACGAGTTCCCCACGGATGTGCATTGTATTTACCTTTTCAGGTCACGATTCATTTTCCATCGTCGTTGCTTGTTGGTCTGCGATTTCAATTGTGCGGCCTAGAGTTAGTATATCGTCTAGTTTTTTATCCGGTTCACGAAGTGCCCTGCGTCGTACCGATTAGAGCGGCAGTGTTGTATCACTTTCGTCAGTATTTCATGTTCGGCATTGGTGAATTCACATGTTTTGGCAAGTCTACGTAGTTCCGTGACATATTCACCAAGCGATTGGCCCTGTGTTTGTTTGTAATTCGGAATGTGTAGATTTCCAATTGAGTGTTCTTCTTTGGTTCGAAATATTTCAGAAGCACTGATTTTGTTGCGTCGTATGTCTCCTCTGTGTCTGCTTTTTTTTTTGCGTCGTATATATCATATACCTTTTCGCCAGCCAGGTGGAGAAGTAAACCCCTTTTGCGTGCGTCATCCGTCATTTTTAGCCCGACGAATAAATGTTCGAGTCGTGCTATCCATTTCTTCCATCGTGGCCCGGCATTTGCTTTGTCTATCTTGTAATCGAAAAGGGGAAATGAGGGCATGGTGAAATTACTTGCCATTTTGCTGCGTCCTGGTTATTTTCCTTTTTATCTCGTCGCCAAATGACGTGATATGAACTTGCTATTGCTGGTTAAAAGACACTAAGTTCTGGTACATGTTTCTTTCTTCTTTATTTACGGAACTTTATCTAAACTACTAATACACAGAACGATAACGGTTACGATTATACGGACATATACACATATTTATGTGTCCAAAGATAGATAACTCTAGAACAAGATCAGGATGATAAACGTCTTTAAATTCAATAGCATCATTTAAACCTGATAAATTTACAGCATGGACCAGACATGCACGTTTCGGGTACTAAAACCTCGTCAGTGATCCTCAGTCTAAAGAATGTAATATGGCCAAAAAGTATGAAAATTATAATGTCTAAAATGTACCAGAAGACGTAGCAGAAAGGGTGGGATATTACACTCCTCTTTATACGAACTGGACGGTCTTTTGCGAGAGCAATGGAGTGCTGGATGTGCTGGGAAATTTACGTCGTTTAGAGAATACCAGCGACAGAAACTTTCACATGGACTGTTTGATGGTTCAAATGGTCTATGACAGTATATTAATTATCATTCTGGAGAATGGGACATCATTGTGTATGACGAGTTCCCCATATCGACCCTAGAACTTCCTCAGTGACGATGTTAGTCGGTCACAAACATATCCCTGACTGTGAAGCTTATCTGAAAGACGCCTAGCTCTCAGAACAAAATCCGTATATTTGGAGCTTGCTCTGACATAGCGTATCAACTGAGATATGAACACGCCATAATCAGACGATGAAGGGATGTTGCTACTCAGAAAAGGAAAGTTTGTAATGCTGAAATTGAAGTCGTCACGTTCGTCATAAAGTGAAGTGTTGATGTGACCATCAGTGTCGTAACACGCCATAATCAGACGATGAAGGGATGTTGCTACTCAGAAAAGGAAAGTTTGTAATGCTGAAATTTAAGTCGTCACGTTCGTCATAAAGTGAGGTGTTAATGTGACCATCAGTGTCGTAGGACAACATTATGTCCAAAAAAGGATGCTGAATTATTTGTCTCTGTAGTTTCTTTGACTTCAAGCTCCGAATGATAGATACTGGTAAGGTAATCCGCGATATTTTGATTATTGATGGATAACACATCGTCTGTGTATCTGTAAGTGTAGTTGAAGTAAGAAGCTAAGTATCTTTTCCCTTCAGAGACCCAAGATTGAATGAATGAAGCTTCTTACGAGTAAAGGAAAATGTCGGCAAGGAGTGGGGCACAATTGGTCCCCATTGGAATTCCGACAATTTGCTGGAAGACCATTCCTCCAAACGCAACAAAAATGTTGTCGATCAGAAAGTTTAACATCTGAATAATATCAGTTTCAGTGTACTTATTCTCAAAATCGGACTTTTCTTTTACAGAGTAGGTTTTGTCATAGTTCACAACAATAAATTTGTATTTGCGATTACAGATCTTACTTGTAAACGCTTTACTTATAATTTTTGTGAGTCTTTCTTTCAATTTAGAATGTGGAATTGAGTGTAAAGTGTCGAAAGATCAAAGGCTTTGACTCTACTAAAATGAGTGGATTTCAGATGTTCTAAAAGTTACTTCGAATTCTTTAATATCCACATCTGGTTGATACCACTGCGAGAATATAGTGTCGAACAATATTTTTGAAGCCCAGATTTGATTTCAGATAAAACTATGGTCGATACAGATTTGGTAGAACATTTTGAGGAACCAGCTATGAAACGTTGTTTGTACGGATTCTTATGCATTTTAGGTATGCAGTGCGGCTAGCCAACAAGGGATGCTTACTCCTCCCGGGCACCTGGTCCCACCTCAGGCTTGCCAGGGGTCCGTCGATGCTTAATATTTGCTCTATTGTGAATGCTGTTGAGATTATCGTCAGGATCTTCTTTAACTCATTTTTGTCACACTTATGCCCTTTGCCGTGGGGAGCTCGTAAAAAAGTTCCCCGCGAGAGGTTTGACAGGAAGTGTTTTGAATATATTTCCCTGGCATATCGGTTTCCAGGGAGCACCCCTTAGTTAAGGAGAAAATAAAAAAACTTAGATGATCTCGAAAGGTATGCATTATTTGTATTAGTATGCATTATTTGTATTAATTGATAATTAGATGGAAATTTATCAATTAAACATATTATATTTATATCTTTTTCTTCTATTATAATAGTTTCTACTTTCCATAGAAACGAAGAAAGTGACGATGAGTTAATGATGGACATCGAGTTTAATCTACAACCGCTGTTAGAGGAAGATTTGAACGTAGTGGAAAGGTATGCATGTTAAACTCTTAAAATTCAATAGCATCATTTAAAACTAGATAAATTTTACAGCATGGACCAGACATGCACGTTTCTGGTCATTAATCCTCATTCTAAACAATGTAATACGACCAAAAGGTATGAAAAATATTATGTCCAAAAATGTACCAAAAGACGTAGCAGAATGGGTGGGATATGTTGAACGTGCATGTCTGGTCCACGTTGCCAATTTATCTGTTCTTAAATGATGCTATTCAATTTGAAGACGTTTACATGCTACAGGACCCACGTTTTAGAAATTTCAAGAAATTGTCTAACAAAATTTCAAATGCATTAAAGAGAGAGACGATCAACCTAAGTTGATCGAACTTGGCTACATGTGCCCTCGGGAACTCTTGGTCCACCAGCAGTGACACTCACCAAATAGTTCAAATGTTAAACGTCTTAAAATTCAATAGCATCATTTAAAACCAGATAAATTTACAGCTGTCTAATGTAAATTTAAAGATTCAATAAAAATTGGAATTTGATCAATTATGTATTTATTTATCTCTACAATCTTTTTTCTCCACAGAAACGATGATGAAATAATCATTGGAGGAGAAGAATGTTTCCAACTGGAACCAACTCCATTAACAGAGCTTGAGAAGAGAGATATTTGTTTGAAAATTAACTGCAATTACTCAGCAGTCCGTTCGTCCAGCCCGGATATGATCACTCCGGATGGAAATGGTCTTTCTCGCGCCATTTCAAATGGTATTAGAAATAGTGAGGAAAATCATGACAAAATCAGAAGGTTAATATGTGATTGTGCACTACAGAATGAACGATTGTTTCAATCTTTTCTGAGAAGTGAGTACAGCAGTGTAAGACCATTCCCAAATGTACAGGAACGCCGTATGGGGTACAGAATTCGACATGTTTTTGGCCTCACATATGCCTGGCTGCGACCTGTATACATAGAGACAGAATCGTTGGATGCTGACAAGTGCGATTCTACTGGATCCGCATTTCCGTCCAATGCCTGGCAGTGTTCTCTTATTAAGTGAGGACAATACACACTTTAATTGGTTTTACTAAACATTTTCTGTATGAATGTATATATTGTAAATATTGAAAATCATTGTAAATAATCATAAAAGAGACCGCAATTGTCCTTGAAGCGCGACCGCAATAAACAATACTCCTTTGTAGCGCGGCCGCAATATGCTCATAATCCCTATGTCGCAACAAGCGCACGTGCGTCCCGTCTGGGTATCATCTTAGTATCCAGTCTCTTATGGTCAGTCAAAGTGTAAAGATGATGTTGTTGGTGTTTATGGTGTTGATTTCCAGCGTCCACGGAGAGTGTAATGTCTTTTGTAATTTAGTGGTTATGTAGGACATGGACCAACTTAGACTACCCTACAGTTAGACTGGTTGTGGTCAGGGACGCCCCGGTGGATTTGCTGAAATTTACCAAAATTAGAGAGGGTGGACATTATCAATTCCCCTACCATCGTGTGTAGCGAAATTTTAGTCCGTTGAGATGTGGAAGTGTTCCTCAACAACAAAAAATGTGAAAAAGTACGCTCATTTAAGCTTTATTTCAATATAAATATATTTTGTTCATTTAATGCTTTTAAATATACAATGTATATGCTTGGTCTTGCGACAAAATTATAATCCAGCCTGCTTTATTGCAGACGTCTACAAGTGCTACGCTGCTGGATCTGCTTTTGCCTACCCCTGGATACCAGACCAACACCATCACGGACATCATTCTCTACTGGCTTTGGTAAGTTTTATTCCCTTATTTATTAGCCGAGTTGCAAAACTCGGCTCTTAATTTGATGTGAGACGGGCGGGCGGGCGTCTGGGCGGGCGGGAGGGCGTCAACAATTGGTTTCCGGACTATAAGTCAACTACGAAAGAGGCTATAACAATGAAACTTCATACACTTACTCACCATTAGTCAAGGATGAGCCCTATTGATTTTCGGGTCAAAAGGTCAAAGGTCAAGGTCACAGGACTCAGATGATTGAAAATGGTTTCCGGACCATATTTCAGCCTGTATTGCACCTATAATCATGAAACTTGCCAGAAATGTTTCCCTTGAATCAAGGATGAGGCCTATTGATTTTGGGGTCAAAAGGTCAAAGGTCAAGGTCACAGGACTCTGTTGATTGAAATTGGTTTTCGGACCATATTTCAGCCTGTATTGCACCTATAATCATGCAACTTGCCAGAAATGTTTCCTGTGAATAGAAAATGACCACTTTTGATTTTGGGGTCAAAAGGTCAAAGGTAAGGTCACAGGACTCCGATGATTGAAAGTGGTTTCCGGACCATATTTCAGCCTGTATTGCAATTATAATCATGAAGCTTGCCAGAAATGTTTCCCATGGATCAAGGATGACCACTATCAATTTTGGGGTTCAAAGGTCAAGGTCACAGGACTAAGATGATTAAAAATGGTTTTCGGACCATATTTCAGCCTGTATTGCACCTATAATCATGTAACTTGCCAGAAATGTTTCCAGTGAATAGAAAATGACCACTTTTGATTTAGGGGTCAAAGTGTCAAAGATCAAGGTCACAGGACTTAGGTAATTGAAGATCAAGGTCACAGGACTTAGGTAATTGAAATTGAAATTGTTTCCGGATGATATAAGAGGGTGTATTGCACCTATGATCATGAAACGTGCCAGAAATGTTTCTTATGAATCAATGATGACCCCTATCGATTTTGAGGTCAAAAGGTCAAATGTCAAGGTCATAGGACTCAGATGATTGAAAATGGTTTCTGGACCACATTAGAGCCTGTATTGCACCTATGATCATGAAACTTTCCAGAAATATTTCTAATGAATCAAGGATGACCCCTATTGATTTATGGGTCCAAAGGTCAAGGTCACTGAACTATGATGATTGAAAATGGTTTCCAGACCATATTAGAGCCTGCGTAGCACCTATAATCATGAAACTTGCCAGAAATGCTTTCCATAAATCAAGGATGATCCCTATCACTGATGATTGAAAATGGTTTCCAGATAATATTTGAGCCTGTATTGCATCTATGATCATGAAATGTTCCGGAAATGTTTCCCATGAATCAAGTATGACCCCTTGTGATTTTTGCATCCAAAGGTCAAGGTCATAGGATTCTGATAATTGAAAATAGTTTCGGGACTATATTTGGGCATGTATTGCACCTTTAATCATGAAACTTGTCAGAAATGTTTTCCATGAATCAAGGATGACCCCTATTGATTTTGGGATCAAAAGAGCAAAGGTCAAATTCATAGGACTTGGGTAATTGATTTGGTTTCTGAATTATATATGAATGTGTATCAACCTGAAACGTATCTGTGATGCTTTCCATCTGTCAAGACCATTCAAGTTTTGCAACTCGGCACTTTGCATCTTTGATGCATTTTAAGCTTATTTTAATTTAAATAACTTTATAGGAAATTCATTCAAAAGGAATATTTTTTTTTTCAAACAGATTCATATTTATGAATATTAAAATTTCAGACATCACATGGATCCTAGTCGGTGTTGGTTATCTTACCTTACCTGGAATTACTATAATACCCGTTATTATTATATTGAAACTGGGGAAGAGAGTGCAATGGAGAATGGAATTAGATGGAGAGTCGACCTGTGAATTTGACTTGAATGAATTAAAAGTCGAGTGACAAATAGGTTTCTTATATGTTACTGCAATCATCTGTATACTGCTGCTGAGGCGCTTACCATCAATCTTTGGCCCAAGCATCAACGTCCCTACATTTCCTCAACTTCTAAGAAGGTCCGACTGGTGTATAGTGCTGTATAAACAATAAAGTGTAAATACATGTATCTGACTTTTCTGCGTTGTATATGACTTTCTTTTTATGTGAATCGTTTTAATGCTATATATTGTTATTATTGTGAATCATTTATGATATTTCTTTCTCTGTAACACCTTAATTTTCTCTCTGTCGTACTTTTTCTTTATAAATACTCTACATTCCAGACAACGATTAAGTAATTTAAGTTGTTCATCCTGTCATTTACATAATACCTTATAACTGTTTGTTATTAAACCTCTTAATCTGTTAATTCAATATTAGATCATATCAATTGAAGTGCCTTGTCTTGTCTGTACACGAATAGATCCTTATGAAAATATTGAGAACTGGAATTGGAATCAAGATATTGCTGTGGACAGACTCATTTCGCATCATGAATGTTGAAAAAGTTTTATTTTCTATGGAGTTGGGAGATGATCGCACTGTATGCGTCACAAAGAACGGCGTAGATATACGTTTATTCGCATCAAATGGATGTCCTACAGACAAAGGTCAAACTCTCAGATTGTCACGTTGGAAAAATTTATGTGATTCAAAAGAGGAAGTTGAAAGTGCTATTGAAAAACTAAAGAAAGGGGACTATGTAGATTATCGTGAACATTTAGGGTGAAATGTACACATTACAGTTGGATCTCCAAGCCGCTGTATCGATATTAGAGAATGGACAAACTCTATTCAAGGTGATGGGGAGTTGTTACCCACCAAGCGAGGACTTTCCCTGAAATTTATGCAATGGGAACGCTTAGTTCAGCGTTTAGATGAGGCAAATTTTCACTTACCAGTGAAGTTGGACTCCTTTGTGCCCTGTCAACTATCAAGCGACCACCAAAATCAAATCATGCTTATGTGCAAAGAATGCAACCCTGGTGGTTATAAAAATTATATCTGAGGGACATTTCAGACAGGAGAGGTGAGTAAGTAAGTAAGTAAGTATTTATTCAGTAAAACAATGTCATAGTTAACAACTCATATATCATTTAAAACTAGAAAGGTTTCTTGTTGCGGTTGCAACAAGAGTGTCTTCCTCCTATGCAATTTTGGTTTGGAAATTTATATTATATATTTAAGTTTTCAAATAGCAGTAACATTAAATTTTCAAACCGATAATTGTTGGTGGGCAACCATTTGATTTGGGGGGGATGGGGGGGGGGGGGGGGGGCAGGAATTCTATTGCCAGCCGGTAAAATTTTTTCAGCAATTTTCTGAGCAGGCCATTTTTTTCAGCCATTACCAGAGTCGGAGAAAAATTTTCGCCGGTTCTTCGGGCCGGATTTAAACAAATTGTCAAATGTTGTGAATGTCTGTGTAAGTTAAACTCCCCGCTGTTACAGAGTATGAGTTAATAACCGTTCCTTCAGATGTCTCTTTGCAATTAGCGAATTTCAGACAGATTGTATGATGTTTAAATAGAACCTTTTCTAGATTTTTGTGCCTATGCGTATTAGGTCTCTGGTAGATACAGCTATGTGAACAGTTTGTATTTATATTAATTAATTTTTTGACTTTAAATTGTCTGGCACAAAGGGCCAGCAAAAATTTCCATATCATGCAATGTATCCTTACTTTTGCATGGTCCGGGAAAAAAATATTGCCGGCCCTTTGGGCCGGAATATTTTTTTCAGCATTTTTCAGAGCCGGGATTTTTTTTTTGCAAATTCTTCCTGCCCCCTTCCCCCATAAAAAAGGCGAGCTCGTAGCTGTAGAACCAATTTTCTTGAGAAGAGAAATGGTAATAACAAGTTACGTTCAATATATATATATAAATACCATGAGGTTCTCGCTGTGCAGGTTCAAATTTGGACCCCCCCCCCTTCCCTTTTTTCAAAGTTTATTTTGAATTTCCATCATGGCGACATCGTTCAATATAAACAGAACTGTTTTCGAAAAACGAGGAGAGGGAAGAATGTTGGAGAAATTGTTCATCAATTTGTAAATAAACCAACCGAAAATTATGTTCGAACGTTTGCTAGAATTAGAAATTAAACTTGATGTTCAAAATATAGTTATTGAAGTTTAGAAACAGGTTTGTAGGTTAGAAATCTGAATCAAACTACCACTTTTTGTGTGTAAATTCTGGTTTGTAGCTGATCTCTTCTAAATTAATCAACTGTTTTAAAATCAAATTGTGTATATCGAAATGTATTTATGAAATGCATATTCATCATTGCCGTGAAATCGGAATTTGAAAATCTCAACACTGCTTTTCTCGAGTCGGACTCGGACTACCAATTTTAGTGTGCGCCTGATCTGTTGGCGTGAAGGTGTATCGAAATACCCAACTCAAAATTTCGATGCTCATATCTTTTCAACAGTAAGAGATAGGAAAAATCAGAAAGACTAAATAAGACAGATATATGGATAAAAAATAATAATATTGAAATTTTTAGGAAACTTCATAAGCTTAATTTTTGTTTACTATTATAAGCAAAAAAGTGTCTTCCTCCTATGAACTTCTGAATTTGGAAATATGAAGGACGGTGAAGGACGTCATCGTAGTAAATCGTTACAGTGTGCATCTAGCATTTCATATCTTGCATGGCTGTCGACTTTCAAAAAGAATGGAAATTGTAGATAGCAAAATACGAGATATTTAAGCTTACAAATAGCAAAACATGAAATTTTCGGTCCTTTTGAGTAATTCGACGCTCCCGTCAAATATTTGAATCTACTAAAAAACATGATAAAAAAAATAACAGAGACCAAAAATAAAAAAGACCAATCTAGCTTTTACTCCAAACGTAACGTTGGAGAACTTTCATTGTCCTAGCTTACAGGGTTCTTGAGAAATCGCTGATCCAATTTTCCACGGAAGTCGGAAGACCTAATAATGAATATCACAGTCTAAAAGCACTTTCATATGTAAAATAATCCAAACAGACCAAACAATGTCTAAGAGTATTCCTTAAAATTTAGATGATCTTAATTAAACTCAATATACACATAAAAAATGAAATACCTGAAGTATATATCACATATGTAACTTTAAAAGCACTTTTCAACAATATGGCTTTTAAATTTGGATTGAAACATTTACTTTGATGAATGAAAAATTAGAAAAGGACATTGTAATTACTAGGATAGCCCATTAAAGCCCTAAGGCTTATTTCCAAAGGGGTCCTTATATAATCAAAAAGCGTGATGATGTATGGTAAGAATGAAGGAGAAGAAAAAGGGTGAAATGAGATAATGAGTGAAGAAAGAAGAAATAAGAAAGTAAGAATGAGTAAGAGGGAAAAAGAATGAAAGAACGTGAGAGCAAAAAAAACTTTGGCAGTTTATATCGTCATTAAAAGACTTAATTTTGGTTCATTAAAAAAAAAAAGAAAAAATTCAGTGCTTTATGCATGACAAGTTTTATATCACAATAAGACCCATAAAATTAATAGTACACGATATCACAATTTAGCTCAGAAAGCTCTTTTTTAAGGTGGAACTCTTTCACAAGTTGTTTGAAATTATCTTTAAACTTTGTTTCTTTAATACATAGAGGCAAGTAATTCCAGTCTTTAATGCCATTGTAAAAGAATGAGCCTTGTTCACATGTCTTTATTCTTGGAATGATAAAATCAAGGTTAACAGATGACCTCGTAACTCGAGATGTTGAGGATCTTAAAACAAAATGATCTGGTAAGTATGATGGTGCTTTCCCATGAAAGATATTAAATACATGATTTAACCTTAGTTGTTTAACCCTATCATTAACATTCAGAAAACCAAGAGATTTGAGTACACCATAGTCTACAGTTTGTCTTGGAGACATATCTAGAATGAACCTCACTACCTTATTTTGACATATCTGTAATTTATTTTTCAGAGTTTTTGACAATCCAGCATACCATGCACTGGCAGCGTAATCCATATGGCATTGGATCAGAGCAGAACATAAAGACAATTTGCTCTTTACATTTAAAAATTTTGCCTGTCGATACAGAAATCTCAGTCTATTGTTCACCTTTTTAACAATTGATTCCATAATATGTTCACCATTCAAAAACTTATCTATAAATACACCTAAATACTTCACTTTTTCACATGATCTGATAATATGTTCATTGTATTGTATATTAAAATCTTCATAAAGTTTCAACTTTTGTTTGGGTCCAAATAAAATAGTTTCTGTTTTACCAAGGTGCAATGAGAGCTTGTTGTCAACTAGCCATTGAGAGCATTGACCTAATAATTTACAAAGTTTTTCAGATATTACAAGGGGATCTTTGTGTACATAAAAAATGGCGCTGTCATCAGCATATAAAACCAATTTGCAATCGGAATCAAGACTAATTCGCATATCATTTACATAAATTAAAAACAATAGGGGGCCGAGGATACTGCCCTGAGGCACCCCGCAAGAAATATACCCTGCATCTGATGAAACATTATTTATATGAACAAACTGTTTCCTGTTATCTAAGTAAGATTTAAACCAATCTGTTGAATCCACCCCTATTGCTTTAAGCTTACTGCATAAAATTTTATGGTCCACAGTGTCAAATGCTTTCTGTAGATCTAGTAAGAGCATTCCAGTGAAAAAACCCCTAGATGTGTTACCTTTAATGAAGTCAAAAATATGAATTAAACATGTTTCTGTAGAAAATTTACTTCTGAATCCTGACTGAAATTCAAATAAAATACTATTTTCTTCTAAAAAATGTGTTAATTGCACATGTATTGCCCTTTCTAAAATTATTGAAACAACACTTAAAATACTGACCGGTCTATAATTACCAGCATATAAAGTTATAGAGACATTTGACTTGTACCTGTTGATGAATATGTTGTTCTCTTAAAGTATATGTTTGTGAATGCACAGGTATAAATTATTCATATTGAATTTTTACGTGTTCTTTTCTTTATAAATGTACCAAGTGAGCGATAAAGGTTTTTTTTTTTAACAACTACACAAAACACGGTGTACATGTTCCATTTTACATCTAACTGTTAAAAAATTTTATCAAGTGCGCAGTTCTTACTCGTGCGGGTTTAGATCGTGGTTGAAGTGTGATAGCCATTGTTCCGGTACCCTGATATCAACTTCCACCATTCCAAATAATTGACCTCCATCCACTGCTCGTAAAATCTCCCTTTCGCTGACAGACGTCTTATATCTTTGGAAGAAAGTTGGCGATTTTCTTTGAATTATGTCCCTTAACGAGGTGGTTTTCTTTTTTAATGTGACATATTCACATTCCCAAATTTCAGAGTTGTCTTATTTCTTATGAATTAACTGGTGTTGAGTGGGTTTTTTTTTTCGTATTTCTGTTCTCTTTTCCCCCGCCATTCTTTGTTGATGATTTTCTATGTTAATGAACAATCATGGCCGAGGAAATAACAACCATGAAACTGAAAAATAATTCCTGTTTTGGCACAAAATCCATTAGTGGTGTTTGGATTATCGCCGACGTCGCCGAATCTATCGCTGAAACCCAGCCGATTTCGATTAATCGGAAAGAAATTTGAGATCGATTAATTGGTAAAAACGGTAAACGTACGAGTTTACAAAGAACGAACTGTTATTGACACGAATAATCGAATACACTTGTTATGGGTCAGAATACCCCAAAACGCCAGCAAAAATCAGACAAAGACAGAATATAAATTTACAAGTTTAATTATGTACAAAATATATAAATATAAAACGATTACAACTCACAATACAATGTCCGTATCAAAGTGTCCGTTACGGTCCACAAAGTCTATCGAATGTATGGTTTCCGGTAATCACAAACGTTCTCGAAAGATCGTTGTCCAAGCGTTGTTAAATGGATTAAAGTCTCAACAAATAAAGTGTCCCAGTATATCAGAATAGATGAATGAATCGTGTCTACGAATGTGTACGAATGTCCCCTCAACACAGTTCCTCAGAGGTATTTATATCTAATACCAATGAATTAACCAGAAGCTTCTAGAACAATGACTCATTACAAATGATCAACAATAGAGTAAATTCTAGAAATCACAGTCATGTGATGATAATGATGTAACAAAGAACATACTGGAATATTCTCTAATGAAATAAACATGACATAGTAAAATCTAGAAAGAATGATTATGAAATCATAATACAACATGACTAAGTACATGTGTACCTACACATAAAGTAAAACTAAAATAACACATGACCCACAACACCTCCCCCCTTAAAAAAAGTTTGAATGTCAATGAAAACTTAAGTGGTAAATTTTGCAAAAATCACTCATGAAACTCTTGATAGTGCATCTGCAATCACATTGTCTTTGCCCTTGATATGGTTAATAATGATATCATACTCTTGCAACAATAAACTCCACCTTGTTAGTCTTTGATTCTTGTTTGACATTTTGTGCAAAAATGTGAGAGGGTTGTGGTCAGTAAACACAAGAATGGGATGTAAAGTAACATTCAAATAAACATCAAAATGTTGTAAAGCTAACAATAATGCAAGACACTCTTTTTCAATAGTAGAGTAATTCTTTTGACATTTTGTCAATTTCTTTGAAAAATAACAAACAACTCTATCTACACCATCATCATTTTCTTGAAACAAAGCAGCCCCGATTCCTACGTCACTGGCATCAACAGTAAGCTTAAATTGCTTGTCAAAATTTGGAGCTGACAGGACAGGACTATTCATAAGAACACATTTGATTTTCCTAAAAGATTCATCACAGTCATTGGTCCATGCAAAATTCACTCTCTTTTGTAACAGATTGGTAAGTGGACCAACAACTGACGAGAAATTTGGACAAAATTTTCTGTAAAATCCTGCCATTCCCAAGAATCTCATTATCTCTTTCTTATTGGTAGGAATCGGGAACTTTGAAATAGCTTCCACTTTGGCCATGATAGGAGTAACAAAACCTTGACCTACTTTGTGACCCAAATATTCTACAGTCGCATGACAAAATTCACTTTTCGCAAGGTTCACTGTGAGGTTTGCTTTCGCCAGTATGTCGAAGAAGGTACGCATGATTCGGAGATGGTCATTCCAGGTGTCGCTGTAGATGATGACGTCATCGATGTACGCCTCGCATCCTTCGAGATGATTTAAGAGCGAATGAATCATCCTCTGGAATGTGGCTGGTGCGTTTTTCATACCAAAGGGCATTACTTTATATTGGTATAGCCCATCTGGAGTCGCAAATGCCGATATTTCTCTGGCTCTCTCGGTAAGCGGGACCTGCCAATAGCCTTTAAGCAAGTCAAATTTACTGACAAATTTTGCACTGCCAATTTTATCTATACAGTCATCGATTCGTGGGATCGGATAAGAGTCAGTTTTGGTGACCGAATTGACTTTTCTAAAGTCCGTACACAATCGGTAAGTTCCGTCTGGCTTCGGAACCAGAATACATGGGGAACTCCAATCACTATTGCTGGGTTCAATAATGTCATTTTCAAGCATGTATTGAATTTCTTTCCGCATGTATTGAAGCTTTATCGGGTTTAACCGATAGGGATGCTGTTTGATAGGTGACGCATCACCCACAATGACGTCATGATGAGTTGCATTCGTCTTTTTTGGAACGTCCGGAAAGATGGGCGTATATTCCCGCATTAATTGGTGCACTTCCTCTTTTTGATGCACGGTCAGATGTCCGAGTTTCACTTCCGGACTTGTCAGAATTTCGGAATTCTTCAAACGGACACTTTGAGCAAAGTCTTTTTCGACAGTCTCTTCATTACATTCAGGTTCAACACAATTTTCTAATGTATTTACATTGGCCAAAGTGGAAACTGGTTTTACAAAATTTCGGTCACTTCTATCAAAATACTCTTTCAACATGTTAACATGACACACTCTTTTTTCTTTTCGCCGACCTGGTGTCTTAACCACATAGTTAACATCACTAATTTTACTCTCAATCTCATAAGGACCGAAATATCTAGTTTGCAAAGGATGACCAGGGATTGGCAAAAATACAAGAACTTTATCGCCTGGTTTAAAAACTCTGTTTCTAGCATCTTTGTCATACCATGTTTTCATTTTCATTTGAGATGTTTTGAGATTTTCTTGAGCTAATTTGCAAGCATTATATAATTTCTCTTTGAAATTAGACACGTAGTCTAAGAGATTCAAATCGCTAGTCTCAGTCAACCATTTTTCCTTCAATAACTTCAATGGCCCCCTGACCGTATGCCCAAAAACTAGCTCAAAGGGACTGAACCCCAGGGACTCCTGAACGGCTTCTCGTGCCGCAAACAACACGAGATGAACCCCTTCATCCCAGTCTTTTCCATACTGGTGACAATATGTTTTCATCATAGTTTTAAGGGTTTGATGAAAGCGTTCAAGTGCCCCCTGGGACTCAGGATGGTACGCAGAAGACTTATACTGCCTGATACCTAGCTCATGCATAACCTGCTGAAACAATCCTGACATAAAATTGGAACCCTGATCTGACTGAATAGCCTTGGGAGCACCTACGAAACTGAAAAACTTTGTAAGGGCCTTAACTATGGTCTTTGCCTTAATATTCCTTAGAGGTATGGCTTCAGGAAACCTAGTCGAAGTACACATAATTGTCAGTAAGTACTGATTCCCTGACCTAGTCCTAGGCAAAGGACCTACACAATCAACTAACACCCTACTAAAAGGTTCCTCAAAGGCTGGAATGGGTTGGAGGGGAGCAGGTGGTATAACTTGATTGGGTTTACCTACCATCTGACAACTATGACAAGACTTACAATACTCAGACACATCTTTTCTCAACTTAGGCCAGTAAAAGTGACTTAAAATCCTATTATAAGTCTTATTGACACCTAAATGACCTGCCATGGGTGTGTCGTGAGCTAAACTCATGATGTCCCCGCGATACGCTACTGGAACCACTATCTGGTGAACGACCCGCCACACTTCATTAGGGGGTGCGTCGGGTGGTCTCCATTTCCGCATGAGGATGCCATCTTGTATGTAGAAGCACTCTCCGACTTTGTCCGCTTCTTCTCGGGGAAGGGCCCTCTTGCTTAGTCGGATGATCTCCGGATCTTTAGTTTGCTCGGAGAGGAGCTGCTCACGGCTTAAGGCATCTGCATCTCTGTCTAATGGCGGATGGGAATCATCACCAGGTACTGTTGGAGACTTGTCAACATGAAGTGGTACTGACGTCTCAGGAACGCTGTCATCAATGGTAGACATGAATGTGTCAGAAAGGTCTATATTTTTGGAGGGATGGTCCTCGTTAAGTGCAGAAGTACTCTCAGCCTCTTTTAGTCTGTTCCTGGCCATCGCCCTGGTAACAGCGCAAGCTGGGTACAAGTCGTCGTCTTCATCATCGGACACGACATCGGACGTGATTTTCTCACAAACAATCGGATCGGCTACAACTTTGCCGCCAGCTAAATCGTTGCCAAGCAACAAGGAAACGCCTTGAACGGGAAAAGTAGGTCGAACACCTACGATAACAGGTCCAGTAATTAAGTCTGACTTCAAATAAATTTCATGAAGGGGAACATCAATGACGCCTAGCTCCACACCCTGTAATAAAACTGACCTACCAGTAAAAGTGTGCTCAGACAAAGGCAATGAACCCTCTAACAATAAAGTCTGGGCAGCACCAGTATCTCTCAAAATCTGAACAGGCAACGCTTCGCTAGAATCACTGAGTGAAACAAATCCCTGTGACAAAAAGGGCTTATAATGATCCTCCACAAAATCATCAGAACTGGACTTAGAACCCTGAATCTCAGGAGTGTCAGAACAAATCGAATCTAAGGCTTTCCTGTCATTTCTAACAGACGCACAGGCCTGTGACTTAAGTTCTTTTTTCTTCTTAAGCTTCAAACACTCACCAATAACATGACCTTTTTTCTTACAATAATTGCATGTAGGAAGCGACCCCACCCCTGGGGATGCCTCAGAACGCTCGGACCTAGGTCCGGACGTTGAACCACCTTGAGATGGTGACTGGGAACTAATGGACGACTGAGACTCTTGTAAATTTTTCTTTGGAAAATCTGACGTTTTAGCACTATCGCTAGATTGAGTTTTTGACACAAAATTTTTCTTATGAGTGAGAGCATACGTATCAGACAAAACAGCGGCTTCTTCAAGAGTTTTAACATTTTTGTCTTCCAAATGAGTTCTTAAATCTTGATGTACACACTCTTTGAACTCTTCTATCAGAATTATTTGTCGCAAATTGTCAAATGAATTGGGAATTTTCTTAGATCGAAACCACTGATCAAATAAATCTTCTTTTTCTCGAGCGAATTCAACATATGTTTGATTTTCAAACTTTTTGTACTTTCTAAACTTTTGTCTGTACGCCTCAGGTACTAACTGATATGCTCTCAAAATCGTGTCCTTGACCTTGTCATAGTCTGAACTCTCAGCAATACTGAGCGCCGAGTACACTTCAGCCGCTTTGCCAATAAGTACGCTTTGTAATAAAGTTGGCCAAAAATCACGTGGCCACTTCAGATTGGCCGCGATTTTCTCAAAATGTGGAAAATATTTGTCCACGGACTTTTCTTGAAATTTTGGTACTAATCTGATGTTTTTGGCGGCATCGAATTCAGACTTGACAGGCGAAGGAACAGGATTTTCCTTAACGCTTTTCTCTAACTTTAACTTTTCTAACTCAAACTGGAGTTCTTTCTCGTGCATACGTTCCTGTTTCTCTCTTTCTTCCTTTTCTCTTTCAAATTGTCTTATTGTTGTGGGTCATGTGTTATTTTAGTTTTACTTTATGTGTAGGTACACATGTACTTAGTCATGTTGTATTATGATTTCATAATCATTCTTTCTAGATTTTACTATGTCATGTTTATTTCATTAGAGAATATTCCAGTATGTTCTTTGTTACATCATTATCATCACATGACTGTGATTTCTAGAATTTACTCTATTGTTGATCATTTGTAATGAGTCATTGTTCTAGAAGCTTCTGGTTAATTCATTGGTATTAGATATAAATACCTCTGAGGAACTGTGTTGAGGGGACATTCGTACACATTCGTAGACACGATTCATTCATCTATTCTGATATACTGGGACACTTTATTTGTTGAGACTTTAATCCATTTAACAACGCTTGGACAACGATCTTTCGAGAACGTTTGTGATTACCGGAAACCATACATTCGATAGACTTTGTGGACCGTAACGGACACTTTGATACGGACATTGTATTGTGAGTTGTAATCGTTTTATATTTATATATTTTGTACATAATTAAACTTGTAAATTTATATTCTGTCTTTGTCTGATTTTTTCTTCTTTTTCAATTTGAAATTGTCTTTCTTTTTCTTCTTTTTCAAATTGTAATTGTATTTTCATTTTCTCTAATTCAAACTCAAATTTTGACATTTTGGTTTCGCTTGAAACAGGTTCAACAGGAAAATCGTATGACGAAAAGATTTCTTTAGCTAAAAGCTCTTTAGCCACAATATTTCTAATTTCTTGTTTTCTCATAGAAGATTTTACATCTAACTTCAAGTGAAGACCTAAACCAATCAAATCATCTTTTTTCAATGATTCGAACTCATCTACAGTCGGCGATTTCAAAAATTCAGTGACCGAAAATACCATGATTGATTTCTGCTGGCAAAAGTTTGGAGAATTTTCCTTTTTTCAAAAACGAACTTTACGTAAAAATGCAAATATGCAGAGATTACGATCCCGGACGAGCCCCCAATTCTGTTATGGGTCAGAATACCCCAAAACGCCAGCAAAAATCAGACAAAGACAGAATATAAATTTACAAGTTTAATTATGTACAAAATATATAAATATAAAACGATTACAACTCACAATACAATGTCCGTATCAAAGTGTCCGTTACGGTCCACAAAGTCTATCGAATGTATGGTTTCCGGTAATCACAAACGTTCTCGAAAGATCGTTGTCCAAGCGTTGTTAAATGGATTAAAGTCTCAACAAATAAAGTGTCCCAGTATATCAGAATAGATGAATGAATCGTGTCTACGAATGTGTACGAATGTCCCCTCAACACAGTTCCTCAGAGGTATTTATATCTAATACCAATGAATTAACCAGAAGCTTCTAGAACAATGACTCATTACAAATGATCAACAATAGAGTAAATTCTAGAAATCACAGTCATGTGATGATAATGATGTAACAAAGAACATACTGGAATATTCTCTAATGAAATAAACATGACATAGTAAAATCTAGAAAGAATGATTATGAAATCATAATACAACATGACTAAGTACATGTGTACCTACACATAAAGTAAAACTAAAATAACACATGACCCACAACACACTCAATTGGCAAAGATGGCGTTGTCAATCGCGGCCAACGAGGACGACTAACGAGAAATACTTCCTTACCCCGGCACTAAATCGAAGTCGGAGATATGGAAATACTTCGGATTTTACAAAAAGGCAACCGGTCCGCCGACGAAACAAAACTTAGACATGTCAAGAGCCGTTTGCAAACTCTGCAGGCGAAAGTACGCCCATAAAGGTGAATCGACTTTACGCTCTGTCGTCCTTGGTAAGAAGTTTGCGAAAACGCTATACACGCTAACATTGGTAGCATTGAAAGACTACAAATTACAAAGAGAAGAGGGAAGAGATCTGACTCAGTCCTGCTAGAAAAGATTCTATACCAATGTTTAAAAAAAAATATCAAAAGCTATTGAAGATACTATCATAAACAATGCATGTATTTGTTATGGACCTGGCAGTTGTCAATTTTTCTTAACATTAAAATTAGAAGAAAATTCTGAAAATCTTTACTTGGAAGCTCACATTTTCACCAGGTTGTTATGTACATGTATTTTGTTAGTTACAAGTAAGGAGCTGTTAAGATAAGGTCCGTATTTAGCCCTGAATCTCGTGACTTATTTCTTCCGCATGGCAAATCTTACACAGAAAAACATGAATCATTATTGAAATATAATGTATTTGCAGACCTTTTACATGTTTTACATTATGTTAAGGAACTCTTAAGGTTGTAAAATTAAGGTCGAAAGAGGTAGGGGTGCTCGGATAGAAAATCCGATAATATCGACAAAAAACGTATATATTTTTGAATATTTTATCTAAAATGGATAAATATAAGCTAAAAGACATCAAATATGTCTACATTGTGTATCAGAAATAGATTTCGAACGTTCTACCTCCTTAAATCGGTAAATAATGAAATCCGGAACTTAAAATACGGTCTTATTCTTCATTCAATGGCTACAATGTAAGCCTTTTAGCGCGAAATACACATTGACGGAGAAATGAACATCACTCTTGCTTATTTCGTTTGTAATTCTTGTATCTTTCATTCATTCATATTGAGTACACAATGTTTGATGGATTAAAGAGGAAAAATAGTCAAATGTGCTATATTTAATGGTCAAAAAGATCGATTCTTATAAAATGCACCCCCTTTCCATTTTTAGTTTTTCGTCTCTGGGGTAGTGTTCCCCCCGGAGATACAGAACCCCACTTTGCCAAAAAAATTGTATCATGGATACACATCTCCAGTAAAAGTGGCTTTCTGTATATCCGGGGGGAACAATGTTCAATAAAACTTTTCCGTTTTCTATTGATTTCTATGAGAAAAAGATAAGTTTTGACCTAAAAATTAGCAATATTATGCAAAACAGATGAAAAATAACTTCATATTCTGATGGGACGCCGTATAGGTATACATTTTACCAAAAAAGGTTCTTGAAATTTCAATTTTCAAAATTCCACTTTTCAGGGCTGATTTTACGCCTTATCTTAACAGCTCCTTAGTAACTTAGTATTAGTTGCCTTGTTATTGTAATTGCCAAATTCTATGTTAATAAGTTGTTAGTTACATTGAATAGTAAAAAATATAAAATTTTTATAGAGTCATATATTATTTATTTCCAATATGTTTCAAATTAAATATGGAAACCGATTAGGCATGGTCTATTTGATATTCAGGGGGGGGGGGGGGGGGGGGGGGGGGCTTGGGTTTTTTGTTGGAGCAAGATTTTTTTTTTTCGCCCCGGACCGGGGCAAAATTATTTTTTTCTGGCAAAGTTTGAGCAAGGACATTTTTTTAACAAAGTTATGCGCATATTTAGAATGTTTGTGTTTTATCATAGAAATTATTTATATTTTTACTCAAAACTCTAAATATATTAGTTTATTTTCATGCAAGTATTCAATTCACTTTTAAACAGAGATATAAAAGATTTTAACAATACAATTCTCAATATTTTATATAAGGTACATGTATATAACATGTATTAGAGGGTCTGAGGGAAAGGTCTCCTAGACAAATTTTTAAACGTTACTTAAAGAATTGTAAATTGGTGAATAACTGAAGTTCTCCTTCCAAGCTTACAAGAACATAAAATTAGACTGTATGGGATACATGCAACATGTATTGATAGCAATACATAAATATTGATGATATACTTAAGCTTTAAAGCAAGCCCTTTTTCATTCACATACATGTATAACTTTTGATATCTTCAAATAAATGAAGATTGCTATTAGTAAACAATGTTTGAATAGAAATGAATGGCGAGCGAAGCGAGGCAAAATTTTTTTGATACAATGTGAAAAATTTTCAAGAATTTTAGAAAAAATGTATGGTTATTCTTTAAATTCAGATCATTTGAAAGAGCAAGATTATTTTTTTCTGTCACACCATAAGCAAATTTATTTTTTTCATCAAAATTCAGAGCAAAATTTTTTTTTTTCGAAAAAAACCCAAGCCCCCCCCCCCCCCCAGAATATCAAATGGACCGTGCCTTAAACGATACTCAACTGAGACATGCTATATGGTGCTAAAGACTTGAATTTGATAAATTTACTCCAACTTGCATAAAGTTTAATTGTTCCATTTTTATTTGTACTAAGGTTATGACACACAAAAAAGTGTTTACTGGGCATGTGGAAAGGTCGGAAGAGTGGAGGGTTATTTGAAATTTGTTCGCCTTCGATGTTTACATGTAATATATCAATATAAATCAAAATTTGATTTTCACAATTTTCTTTCGTGAGGCTTATGAAAATGGGGACAACATGCACACCAACTTCCATGAAACAGTAACAACATATACATGTCTAATTTCGATTTAAATCGCTATGGAGATGAACGTGTCAAGGAATCATGATTTTTGAAATCAAGCTCCTCCCGTTTCTATTTATACTCTGGGCTGGGGTTTAACACGCACATCACAAGCATGCTCAAGTAAAATCACACAGGCAGTTGGAAATTCTATTTAGCGACACACTTCGTTGTGGTGAGCACATAGTCTGATTTATTTTAAATGCAATCTGCCATAGCAAAGCCAATTCCCCATCTCGTGCCTCTATCGAGAGAAAGGCCCCAATTGGGATTACACACATTGTAATTGTAGTAAAACTTTAATTCAAAAATATAACTCTTCTAGGTCAAAGTTATACACCTGTTTTATAGATTTTTCTAAGGCATTTGATACAGACCCGTATTTCCATATTTTTCCATAAAATTTCCATGGAAAATTCATGGAGAAACTGCGGAGGTAAATTTCAGTTAACGGAAATACGGAAAATATACGGAGTGCAAAATTCAGAAATGCGGAGAAAATGCGGAATTTTGGACTTTGTTTATTTCTGATACGGAAAGTGTACAAAGTTTGGGACTTAGTAAAATTTCGATATGGAAATTGTAAAATGCTGATATTTCGTGTATAATAAAGACACGTCTGCTTGGTTCTGATACTACATTTATTCTGTTCTAAAATACATTCTCACGGTCAGACTTTCCCATACAAATATATCAAGTAAAGTATAAACAGATGCTAGAGAAAGGGCGAGTTAAAAGATAAACAGAGTCAAGAGAGTAGGGAGCGCTATGGCTCTTATCTGATGGACATTCATCACTTTGAAGTATTTTATGAATTACAGATTCTATGAACATTACATCCCTCCTTTTCTTTAAACTTGAATTATCACTATATTTAAAAAGTAATGTTTTATCAATTTTGAATAAAGATATATTTAGAGTTCATATAGTTATTTCGCTTAGACATAACAAACGTATATTGATAAAGCAAAGATAAAGATTAGAAAGCAATTAATACATATGCCCATTACTCATTCACACACTAAATTTTCGCACGTGCAAGCCAGAGGGTTATTATGCCTCTCGCACGACTTGCATTACGATGATATACCGGTCACTACATAATCATCGAGATATTTCGGTGGTGTAATTTGTTTACGCAAATTATATTTCAGAAACTATCGTGAGATATGATAATGCAATAACGCCTTCATTCTAGCTCTTTAAAGGTAAAAAATCAATAGGGGTACCCCCCTATCGATACCCAATAACCAATCAGGTAGAACGAGTCATCGAACACGCCGCTTTTCATTTTAGCTCTCGTATAGTGTAGACGTGTTTTGGTGAGTGTTCGACTTTCGAATTTTTGTTTATACACTTTGTGTATTATGGCTCAAGAGTCCCTAAGGGGCAGTCCGCCTCCGGGATACACCACACCTTCTGGATATCGGTCAAAATCTGTGGATTCTGACCAAGATAATGTAGCCAAATCTGTGGATATGGCAAATCAAAATGACGACGTAGTATCAGTACATATAGAGGGAGGTAACTCAGATTTTGACACTAATTCTCCCAAGCGTCGACGATCTCCATCTCCCGTGCGTAAGTCCAAGCGTACTAGGAAAGACAAATTTCAAATCAGGAGCGAATCCAGTAGTGATTCTGATTCCTCTTCGTCTTCCTCTTCGTCATCCTCCTCTTCCTCCTCCTCGTCGTCGTCATCCTCCTCTACATCAGCTAGCAGTTTTAAATTATCTGGCAAATCTAAAGTGTGGAAAGTCAATAAAAAAACACAGAAGTTTGTGACAAAACATGCCTCAGCAGGAATGTCAAAAAAGAATCGACAGGATCTAATGTCTGATTTTCCCCTCCCATCACTTGTTGGCTTACCTATTAAGAAAACTGATCGGTTCATAAGAAAACTGTATCAAATGCAATCTTCCCGTAAATGGAATGGGAAATTGGAGAGGGAAAATGTAAATTCACAGGCCAGAATAGCTGATCCCCTTGGCCCCCTCCTTAAATTATGGGCCGCATGTGAAGACATTATTAAGAACAAGAAAGGTCAAGGCTTAGACCCCAAGGACGTTATGCTTTACGTGAAAGCTGCAGTCGCTTTGGTAGGCAATGCATATTTTGTATTTCTTTCGGAGCGCAGGAAGGCGACCTTGGCCAAACTAATGCCGGATTGCCTAGAAATACTAGATGATAAGAAATCTAAGCGAATTCTTAAAAAATCTGGAGAAAGTTTGTTTGGACGTAAATTCAAAAAACTCCTAGCCCGTGAAAGCTCAGAATATAAGGAGCTTAAGTGCCTAGTAAGCTCTTCAAGGTTTAGATCCTCCCGAGGAACCCGGGGTCAACGAGGCAGAGGCCGTGGCTACTATAGACGCTCTGACAAAGGCAACCCCACCTACAACCAGTTTTTTCGTCAAGGGCCTACGGATGTGCAACAGTCCGGAGGCCGCTTCGGAAACTTCAGGGGCAGGAGCTCAGCTCGAGGTCATGCCAAAACCCAGAACTGAAGGTAATGTTGCAAAACTCTCTTTGTTTCAAAATTCAAGCTTCAGATATCACTTGCCCAGTAGGGGGAAGATTAAAACACTTCCTTCAAAATTGGAAATATATAACTCAAGATCCCTGGGTTCTAGAGGCTGTAAAGGGAGTAAAGTTAGATTTCGTAGAAATTCCAACACAGTTAAACATTCCTTTCCAGTACACAGGCTCCCCAGAAAATGCATCACTAATAGCTCAAGAGGTCAAAGATCTCCAAGAAAAAAATGCAGTTCAGGTATCAGATACAAATGTCATAGGATTTGTCAGTACAATTTTCCTAGTTCAAAAGAAAGGTGGGGGGTTACGTCCTGTCATAAATTTAAGACAACTGAATCATTTTCTCAGATACGAGCATTTCAAGATGGAAGGAATACACCTTCTACAAAACCTTTTGATAAAAAACGATTTTCTGGTGAAATTAGACTTAAAGGATGCGTATCTTACAGTCCCTATTTGGGAAGGACATCGTCGTTTTCTCAGATTTCAGTGGCAAAACCAGACTCTGGAATTCAGTTCCCTTCCATTCGGAGTGTCGGTAGCCCCAAGAATTTTCACAAAACTAATGAAAACCCCCATAGGGTTCTTAAGACGCCTAGGCTGCAGATTAATCTTCTACCTGGACGACATTTTGATCATGAACCGAAGTGCTCAGGGTCTAAAACGCGATCTGAATTTAACGATTCATGTTCTTGCATCTCTGGGGTTCGTAATAAATTACAAGAAATCCGAGTTGGAACCCTCCCAATGTCTAGAGTATCTGGGATTTCAGATAAATACCAAAGACTTGACACTAAATCTCCCTCAGACCAAGATCAAAGACATACGGAAAAATTGTCAGAAATGTCTAGATCTAAAACTGGCTTCTGTTCGTCAAATTTCCGAAATAATCGGAAAATTGTCAGCCTCCGCAAAGGCTATATTTCCCGCTCCTCTCCATTACCGTTTTCTTCAAATTTTGAAAACAGAAGGCTTATCTCCCCTTGGAGATTACGACTCCTTGATCGAACTGAGCCCAGAGGTGAAAAACGAACTAAGGTGGTGGGTAGCGAACATAGAAGTTTGGAATGGAAGAAAGATAACTCCGCCAAATCCAGAGTTAGTTATAGAGACAGACGCCAGTCAGACGGGCTGGGGCGCTGTTTGTCAAAATGTCAGAATCGGCGGTCCGTGGATGAATCACGAATCAAATCTTCACATAAATGCAAAAGAGTTAATGGCAATTTTTCTCGCAGTCCGATCGTTTCTACGGGACAGAGAAAACATGCACGTTCTCATAAAAACCGACAATACAACCGCCGTAGCACATATAAAAAAACTGGGCGGCACGGTGTCAAGGCAATGTATTCTTATCACACGAGATCTTTGGCAATGGTGCCTAGAGAGGAAAATTTTCCTCCAGGCAGAATATCTACCCGGCGCCTTAAACGTGATCGCCGATTGGGAGAGTCGTCATTTACGCGACAGAAGCAGTTGGGCACTAGACATAAGTGTCTTCCGGTTGATAAATCGGATTCTAGGTCCGTTCTTAATAGATCTATTCGCAGACCGTACAAACTATCAAATCGACACATACATGAGTTGGTTTCCCGATCCGGGCGCAATCGCAACAAACGCGTTACTTCACCCGTGGCTAGGCAGGAAGGCGTATGCGTTTCCTCCGTTCTGTCTGATCAGTCAATGCATAGCGAAAATTCGATCGGAGCAATGCGAGATAGTGCTGGTGACTCCTGCGTGGCAGACGCAAGCTTGGTATCCCCATCTTCTGAGCATGTCGATCAAGCCTCCTCTGTTACTTCCGGTGACAGAAACGCTTCTAACCTCCCCGATCGAGGGAATTCATCCCCTGGTGCTGAATCGAACATTACAACTAATCGCCTGGAAGTTATCGGGGGACGATATGAAAGTATCGGACTTTCAGAAAACGTTAGATCCCTTATTCTTGGGTCATGCCGAAATGGTACAAACAGGGCTTACCAGAGTGCCTGGAGTAAATGGGTCGGCTGGTGTCGTGAACGACAGATTACTCCCTTTTCAGCTTCCTTAAGTCAGTTTCTTGAGTATTTATCTTGGCTATGCGAGAATAATTTCGAATATCGCACGATTAATGTTCACAGGTCAGCAATTTCTACAGTTCTGACCCATGTAGATGGCACACCGATGGGTCAACATTTCCTTACGTCGAAATTAATGAAAGGAATCTACAACAAAATTCCCCCGAAACCAAAATACCAACAAATTTGGGATTTGGATAAAGTTCTCTCTTATCTTAATTCTCTAGAAACAAACGATAAATTACATATCAAAGTTCTCTCTAAGAAACTTGCTTTCTTGTTAGCAGTTGTCTCTCCAAAACGTGTTTCGGAGATTTCTCGATTAAATACAGAGTTTATGAAATACTCAGACACTGGTGTTATTTTCGAATTACCAGGCCTATCGAAAACACAATCTGGTAGCAAACCGAAGCAGGTCAAATACGACGCTTATCCTGAAAATCCACAACTCTGTGTTGTGAGCTGCATTAAGACGTATTGCGCGCGTACTGAATCAAAGAGAGATAACTCTAACAGAGGTTATTTACTAATCATGAATAGAAAACCTTACGCTTCTATTTCTGCCCAAACAGTTTCACATTGGATTAGAGATATTATGGGTCTAGCTGGAATAGATACCAGCAAATTTAAAGCGCATTCGGCCCGCGCGGCCTCTACCTCTAAAGCTAGCAATGCTGGTGTCCCCATAGAGGAAATTTTATCCATGGCCGATTGGTCTTCTCAATCAACTTTTGTAAAATTCTATAGGAAAGTTGTCACTCCTCACAGTTACGGGAAGTCTGTACTGAGGACATGTAAGTAGCTTTAAACGTGCATTATCATATCTCACGATAGTTTCTGAAATATAATTGAAGATTTTATGAGGGCGCGAAGCGCCCGAAATGAAATATAGATTATATGAAGAAACTAAGTGAGATATGATAATGCAATCCCACCCATATTTACCCACCCGACAATCTTAGTTTCTTCAATATTTTTTACATTTACATGATATTACTTTATCTATATTTCATTCGTTGTTAGTCTACATGTTCAATATATATTTAATTTCTACCTCTTTGTATGTTACAGAGGTTTTTGACACTGCAGTGATGCCATTGACCAGTACAGACAAGGAACTAATAGAAGACATCTATTGTATCTGTATTCTGTTATTTTACGTTAAACAACGTTAAATGAATTAGAATGTATCGTTGTCATTTTTTGTTTTCAAGTTTATTAATTATGATGCAATGCGATTTCTCTCCTTTCCGGCGTATATCTTGGTGCTCTACTTTTAAGGTATCGCATGTACTCAACTCCTGTCTCGCAAACTCTCGCTCAAATTATGGTGTGATAAGACGTTTACTTATCAATGAGTTTAATAAGGTTGGTCACCTTATTTATCACTATATACATTTTTTGTATATTACGTATACACGTATATATACAGTATATTCATATTTTATGATCTGCGATGATCATGAGAGTTGTACATCTCCTACAGTTTATTTCGTACATCTAATACCTTCTACTTGGTTTTATTTCATCATGAGTGATGGAGTACGTATATTTCTTTTATACGTTCGCAATTATGAAAAGCGGCGTGTTCGATGACTCGTTCTACCTGATTGGTTATTGGGTATCGATAGGGGGGTACCCCTATTGATTTTTTACCTTTAAAGAGCTAGAATGAAGGCGTTATTGCATTATCATATCTCACTTAGTTTCTTCATATAATCTATATTTCATTTCGGGCGCTTCGCGCCCTCATAAAATCTTCAATTATAACGGCTAACAGGTGGTTCGTCTGGGGGATCAGACGGTTCCGTTATCTCGGGTTTCGGTACCTCTTTAAACGCACTTGAATTTCTGGTAATTGTTTTATCTTCATTTCCTGCTGTTATCATAGATCCCTTGTTTTCTATGATTTCTAGCGGCTTTTCGTTATACGGCGGTGACAGTTTGTTTTCTCTCTTTTGTTTTACAATTACGGTATCTCCTTTTTGTAGCTTCGACGGTTTTGCTTGGTTTTTCTTATCAGCATGTGCTTTCATCTTTTCTTTTTGCTTTCGATTTCTCTGTCTGATTTTTGTGTCATCCTTTTTGAAATTTACTTCCGGAATACGTATTGTTATATTTCTTCCAAATAGAGCTGTGGCTGGTGGTATTCCCGTAGTAGAGTGTGGGGTTGCTCTGTAATTTCGCAAAAATTGATAACTTTCTTGTTTCCAGTTTTTCCCTTCGATATTCGCTGTTTTGATTAGTTTTCCTATTGTTCGCATAAATCTCTCCACTTCTCCATTTGCCCTTGGCCATAGAGGTGTGATTTTTCTGTGTTTGAATCCCATGTATTTCGAGAAATCCCGAAATTGCTGACTTTGAAATGGAGGTCCGTTGTCTGTTTTTACGACCTGAGGTATTCCATGTGTAGCAAATATTTTATCAAGTCGGGTCATCGTTGTTCTTGCTGATGTCGAGTGTACGATTTCAACTTCCGGATATCGTGAATAATCATCTATAACAACGAGTAAATAGTCTCCTGATGGGAACGGTCCGCAGAAATCGACGCTTACTTCATTCCACGGTGAATCTGGTAGTGGTGACATTTTCAGCGGTTCGATTTTGTTTTCCGGAGTTGTTGCTAAGCATGGCACACAACTTCTGCATAAATTTTCTACGGCACTATCTATTCCGGGAAACCAAACTTTTTCTCGGAGAAGTTGTTTCGTTTTGACTATCCCCTGGTGTCCTTCATGTGCGATTTCGACGATTTTTCTTTGTAAAGAAAATGGTATTACGAGTCGTGATCCACGTAATAAGAACTCTTTCCCGTCGTGATTTGCTATGCTGAGTTCATTGCGAACTTTATGAAATGAATGTTTTTGTTTGTTCTCTGTTTTATTGTGCCACTTTCCTGAGCGTAGATTTCTGATAGCTCTCTGTATGTTTGCATCATTTGTCGAGGCTTCGGCGATATCTGATAGGCTGATTGTTTTTGGAACGGCGTATTCCGCTACAAAGTTTATGAATCTTTCGGCAATTTTCTCTTCGCTTGATTGATTCAATGCTTGATTTGGATGTCTCGACATGTAATCCGCTGGATTGTCGACTCCTCGCTTGTATTTGACTGTGAAAGTATAGGCTTGTAAACGTAAACGCCATCTCTCAATTCTCGCAGGGGGTCTAGATTTTGGATTGTTAAAGATTGTCTCAAGCGGCTTATGGTCCGTTACTAAGGAAAACGTAGATCCATATATGTATAAGTGAAAATGTTCACAGCTCCATATAATGGCTAGAGCTTCTCTCTCTGTTTGTGAGTAACGTTGCTCTACGTCAGTTAATGATCTGCTTGCATAAGCGATTATTTTTCCTTCTTGCGTAAGAATCGCTCCGAGTCCAACGGGACTTGCGTCAACTACGACTTCGGTATGTTTCTTTGGATCGTAATATGACATCACTTTGTCACTGGTTAAAGAGTCTTTTAGTTTATCAAATGCATTCTGTTGATTTGTACCCCATGTCCAGTTGACGTTTTTCTGAGTTAGTTTTCTGAGAGGTTCGGTTATTGTTGAGTAGTTTTCTATAAACCTCGATACATAATTAGTCATTCCAAGAAAACTTCTTACCTCGCTAGTGTTTGTTGGCTGTCTCGCTGATTTAATTGCTTTGATTTTTCCTGGATCCGCCGATACTCCGTCCGAAGAGAATATGTATCCAAAGAATGACAATTTTTGCTTTTTGAACTCGCATTTTGATTTGTTGAGAGTTATGCTTTGTTCGCGTAGCCTGTCTAAAACGGCTTTCAGACGTTCATCATGTTCTTCTTCCGTTTCTCCGTATACTATTATATCATCGGACATGTTTTTGACTCCTGATATCCCTTGTAGGGCTTCGCTTACAGTAGATTGGAATATTTCTGCTGCCGACGATATTCCAAAATTGAGACGTTTATATCGCCTTAGACCGACATGCGTTGTGAACGTTGTGATGTATCTTGACGATTCGTCGAGCTCGAGTTGATGGTATCCGGAATTCATATCCAGTTTTGAAAAGAATTTTGATCCATTTAAATCGTGAATTATCTCATCAACTGTAGGTGTAATGTGTCTGGTACGCAGTATCGCTTTATTCGGTAGACGCATGTCAACACACATTCGTATTTCATCGGGCTTTTTCGGCTTTTGTGCCACGACGATCGGTGATACCCATGGTGTTGGTCCTTCGACTTTCTCAATTATGTCGTTTTCTTCCAGCTTCTTTAGTTCCGTTTCGACTTTCTTCCTTAAATGGAAAGGTATTCTTCGGTGAGGTTGAACTGTTGGTTTGACACTTTCATCAACATGTATTTTGACTTTAACTCCTTTTATTTTGCCAATTCCTTGAAATCTGTCGGCGTACTCTTCGCAGATTTTATCTAGATTCGATGATAGTTGGCGAATTACTGGTATAATTCCCAATTCAACGGCTCTTTCGTAACCTAATAGTGTACCGTGATTTCCTTTGGCAACATAAAATTTCCCTGTGGATATTTTGGATTCGGATTCGATTGTTGCTGTAAAGAATCCTAAAGTTTTGAGATTATTTGAGGATCCGTATGCAAATATTTTTGTTTTCGACTGATTCAACGTAGGCTTCGGTTTTATTTTGGAAAATGCGGCTTCGTCCATAATGTTAACACTTGATCCTGTGTCGATCAGCATGTGAAAATTCCGATTGTTCACCTTGATTTTTGACTTTGGTTGTTTCGCACCTCCTTTTACGCTGAAAGTGTATTCGTCTTCGCTTTCGTCTGTTTGCGAATTCTCGATCTTTTTGCATGTTTGTTTCCTCGGCTTTGACCGGCATACTGCAGCAAAATGATCTTCTTTCTGGCAGTTTGAGCACGTCTTCCCTTTCGCCGGGCATTCATATTTGTGAGGATATCTTCCTCCGCAGAAATAACATTTTGTTTTGGGGTTCTCATCTCTGCGTTTCGGCTGTGGTCTGCTCTTTTGTTTCACCACGTATTTCTTTTCCTTTGTTTTGATTTTATTCACGTTTCCCGATGCCATTTTTTTCTCTATCCCTGAAGCTTGTTTTTCTGCTAGCTCGAATGTCCGTGCTGTCTCAAGCAGTTTTGCCAGTGTCATATCCTCGCTTAGAGCTTTCCTTCTCAATTTATTTGATGTGCAACTTTGTATGATTTGCGATTTTATTTCGCTCTCGTTGTCGTTGAATTCACATTTATTTGCCAACTGTCTCAGTCTTGTATGGTACTGGTCTACTGTTTCATCTGAGTTTTGTTGTGACTGCCGAAATACGTATCTCTCGTATTCTTTGTTTACTTTTGGCTCGAAGTATTGCTTTAAACATTCCTTTGCTTGATCATAATTTTCATCGTTACCGGTATCCGTTAAAGTGTCAAATATATCATACACTTCTTCACCGGCGTAATGAAGGAGCAACGCACGTCTCCTTTTGTTGTCAGAAATTTTCATCCCGACGAACAGATTTTCCAGGCGTTGTACCCATTTTCTCAATCGTGTGCCCACTGCGCCTTCTGCATGGACTTTGAACTGTGGAAATACGGGTAGTGATTCGGCCATTATAAAAGGAATGTTCGATTTTCTGTTTGTTAAATTTGAATCCTCGTCGCCATTGTAAAATGCTGATATTTCGTGTATAATAAAGACACGTCTGCTTGGTTCTCATACTACATTTATTCTGTTCTAAAATACATTCTCACGGTCAGACTTTCCCATACAAATATATCAAGTAAAGTATAAACAGATGCTAGAGAAAGGGCGAGTTAAAAGATAAACAGAGTCAAGAGAGTAGGGAGCGCTATGGCTCTTATCTGATGGACATTCATCACTTTGAAGTATTTTATGAATTACAGATTCTATGAACATTACAGAAATTATATGGAGAAAAAGACTTAGTCAATTCTTGATGCAGAAAAAAATGCGGATCTCTGGACTTAGCATTTATTTCATACGGAGAAAATTTGGAGCTCTGGACTTAGAATTTTCTTCATTAAAGAATTTTTTTCACTTATAAAATGAGGTGTTCTAAAAACAGTTGAGATGCCTGGGGTCTTCCATAGTAATGTATCACAGATGATTGCACAGACAGACATACAGACGACGGACAAAGTGATTCCTAAGTGTCGCTTTGCTTCACAGGTGACACAAAAAGCTAAGTTAAGCACAACTACAATTATTTTAACCAGTAATTGATACACACATGACCTTTTATGGAATGAAAATGCATAAAATAAGATGTGTTTGTGAAACACTATGCCCCAGGTGGCAACAAAGTCTGGAAAATTTTATTTTTAGCTTAAAGGTCACAGTCAAGGTAACAAGGTCAATGACCTTTGTCATTTGAAAAGGTATCTTTAGTTGAGTATGCATACCAAATATGAATTCTCTATCTCTTACGGTTCAAAAGTTATGATGAAGGTTAAAGTTGACAACAGACAAACAGACAGACAAAAATCAAAATTTATGAAATACAAGATAAATAACACCAGAGTATTCCCCGGAATACGTGTGGCACCAGCAAAAGCAAAGCGTGACAGACGGACAGACAGACGGACGGACGGACAGACAGACAGACAGACAGACGGACGACAGACAAAGTGATCCCTAAGTGGCGCTTTGCTTCGCTGGCGCCACAAAAAGTATCCAATCGTTTGCCAAAAAAATTAATGAAACTTACACCAAATCCATACTGGATCTGTAAACTCAGTGAATCACCAGTTTTCATTAAAATATCTCAACAATTTTCACAAAAGTGTTGAAAAGTTTATAGTGGAACATATTTTAGAATACACATGGACAGATTTGATTAAATTTCTATGATATAATGCTCAATTGTGAGCATAAGAAATATTGGCACAATGTTAATGAGAGCAATTTAGGTGAGCAAATTGCAATGTACATACAAGCTTATTTCCAAATGCTTGTCTATGGATGCTCATTTGGATAAAAATCTAACTAATATCATGAATACTAGTATCTCAATAAATGTTCATGTGCTCATTAGCTTTGGTTAGCAGATTCTGTACAGGAGGAAACAAATTGTCTCTGAAGTTTCACCAACCGGTATGGGAATATATTAATTCCATTAACATTAAGATGGTAAAACAGGTAGAGTCAGTCAGGAGTAATGTTAATCCCGTTCAACAAAATTTGGAATTCTTGAAATATACTTTCTGCCATTGTTTTGTCCATCTATGAACACCACTATGTCTTTAATTGTATGCATGGACACTAGCACAACTGCATCCTCCCTAAGGAATAAGTGGAAAGAAAATAAAATAATATTAATAATTGAAACAGTTGAACTTTAAGATAAAATATTGTCTGTAGTTAAAAGTATAAAGCTTTGATAGTTTTTGTAACTAAGACCTACAAGCTGGTTAGACAGATATAAGGATAGACGGATACGAAATAGTGTCTCTTATAATGCCCTTTATACTATTACCTGTATGCTCTCAGCACAGGCCAAAACCCAAAATTTTAATAATAATAATAAAATAAGAAACCGCATCAATTCATAAGTCGGAATTGCTAAAATGCACTCCGGCCAATAAGGCTAGGTCATGGGCATGTACATTATCATGACAATTCCCGTAACACATTATATTATACAAATGTACATATTATAAATTTTATAAGTGATGACTATTCTCCAATTGATAGCTGTGTTCTGTGTTCTGCCAATCCCAATATAGGATCCCATGTTCTACAAAATATCAGGTCTTAATGTACCACACCTGAATATTAAGGCAAGAATTTAACTTGCATTGCAACTTAATATGCTGTGCTGACATTTCATGTATTACATGTATTAAGGTTATTGGTACATTACCAGTATCTTTGTTGAAGATTAACACATGTGCAGCAATATTTCAGCTATACAGTGACTTGACTGTACTTTAGTATGAGTCTACTATGACACCATCCTGAGTTTCCAAATTTTGACATGTCATATCATGGGAAACATTTAAGCCTGAAGTCTTTTGAGCCTTATATTCCAACACAATCATCGTGACACCATAAGATGTATTTAACTTACTTTAATACATTGTAACTCTTACCTTTGCTTTTCCACTATTTGGCAATGGGGAGCTCTTCCTCGGACAACAGGCCTCACCATTCTTAAGAGGGTACATACAGCTACCACTTGTTTTGTGTCTTTTTTCATGAGGAAGTAGTCCACCTGCATTATGTCTGACCCATCTAAATGTTGTTGTGCGATTTCTATAGTGTATGAATTCCTTTTTTTTAACTCTTGTGCAGTTTTTGCTGTAGAGAATAATTTGTCCATACACAATTTTGTCACTTTTGAAAAAATGTTTCTCTGAAATGCTATCATCTTCAAATAATTCCTTAAGATTTGAGGCAACAGCATCATTGAACCTGAAAGTGCCTCCCATCGGTTGGACAACTCTGCAGTGTTGTGCATGGATTCCCTTTGGCAAGCGACGAGAACCACCCTTCAACATGTCCTTGAAAAAGTCTTTTATTTTCCCGTCTGGCAATGTTTTAGTTTTCAAGGCAAGTTCCTTTTGAGCTTTCAGACACCAAAGTATCTGCATGGCAACATTTCCAGTTCCATGAACCACCTCAAGTACATCTTTGTTGAAACTTTAGAACCCAAAGCAGGAGTATACCCACAATGGGCCCCAGTATCGCACACACTGGACGAGATGGTACAGATTGTGGACATTCAATCCCACGGCGCTATCCATGTACAACTCTGCAAAATGTTCGTAGAAGGAGTTAAGAAGTCTTTCTGCTCTTTGTAGATCACTCTCTGAAATATCTTCTCCTAGCAGTAAGTAGATGGCTTCTACTAAGCAGGCATAGTGGTGAATGTAAACTTCTGGAAGACTGCTTTCAGAAATGCAAGGAAGTGAGTAATAGAGCAGCCAAGACCTCATTTCTGATGCTTTCCAATGTTGGTAGTTGTTTTCAATCCTCCGTGGTAGTCTTTTTAGCACATATGGTGGCTTGATTTTTTTCAGCATACAATCAATGTCAGTTATTTCATGGCCAATGAAATAGGTCATCTGGTAACTTTTGCCATGGAACCACAACTCCATTAATTTCTTGACGATTCCCAACAAGGCTCCATGCATGTAGTCAATAGCAGTACCTTTGGTTAGAGAAAACCTAGGTATGTAAAACAGATGGTCCTTTGATTCCAACACTGACTTTATTTCTTTCAACTGCAAGACGAGAGTTCATCTCCACAGATGCGTCTGTTCGTGGCTGGAAGGTATCTATAAGGTATGGATAAGATCGGGCATGGCCTTTCCCAGATGGCACTGTAATCCCAGGAGTCTCACAATAAATGCAGCCACACTCTCCATTGTGGTGCATCATGTTTAATACAGGTGCTCTTGCCATAAGATCCATTGTAGCAATGACCAAAAGGGCTTTACCAGATTTTTTTTGGGGGCCGTCATTGAAAGTGAATCCTTCTGAGTGAAGTTTTTGTAGGTCTTGTACGAATGGATAAAGAAATGTATTCATTCTAAGTTTATCGTTCCCTTGCCATATTCCCCACACCATCATGTTTTTCCTCAGGAAACGTTCGGCCGGTGGCAATTCATTGATGACCAAATACAACGGCCACAAAGATACCTTTGATGATTTGAACAGTGGAACACCATCCGTAAAACACGTCAAAGTAATATTGTTGTTGTTGGCAGGCCACAAAAATCCACCAGGCTGTTTCATTTCTTTATACAGAAGTCCTCCATTTATGTCTCCGAGATGGTTTGGGTTGTGACTCTTTATTGCAGTAACCTACTTGAAATTATCATCTCGTTCCATTATACTTTTGATCTGACTTCTCAAATCTGTTGAAATGAAGATGTTTTTTCTGTCTAAATTTGTATGATCCTTTTTTTTCTGACCATTACAGCCAGGAGTAGTGCACTGAGTTACATCTGGGTCTTGGGTAAATAACATTGAACATTTTAGACAATATTCATGAACTGTAATTTCACTGTCCATGTTTGCACACATTTTTTTTATGTAGTTCACATCCGTTTCACAGATACTGTTATCTGGCATATGAATTTGAATAAGTTTCGTCAAGTCTTTAAAGGCAATTCCAGATAAGTTGTGCTTCAGAGAAAAAGCACACAAAGACAATATATGTTGTCTATATGATATATTGCTGTTTTGTACCTGATTGGATGGTGGGTATATGTACAATGGAGGCGATGTATCTTCGTCACAGTTTCTTGAATATTCATTCTCACGGTTACCTCCATCACCATCACTGTCTTCATCACCACCATCATCTTCATTGTTATCATCATCATCACCATCATTTTCATCATCATCTTCATGAAAATCACACAGATCCATGTCTGCTTCTCCTTGATGATGAACCACTGATTCCATGATCTCTTCCCCATTTTCATCTGTCTGGCTGTACTGTGTGACATCACAATTTTCCATTTCATATGACACCTCCCAGTTAATATCTTTCTCGCTTTCCACGGGCTCAGGTGCATGACAAACATTATTCTGCTCATGACTGGACTGGTGAATACCATCTGTGTCGCTACCATTATCATCTAACAGCCTAAAAAAAGAACAACAAACATGTACAGGCTGCATGGCTAGACATTCATGATAAGGTGTGAAGCGCCGGCTGAAGTTAATGAAATAATCTAGATTAACTTCAACAGCCTGTTGAAATTCATCAATTACAAATAAAAAAAAATCATGAATCATCATTACTTAAGCATTATGCATGAAACAACTAATAGTTGTACAATAAACAAGAGGCCCAACTGTTCTCATACATATGCATGCATGTGTGCAACCACACACCCCCTCCCCGTTCCCTTGTTGAACTAAATAAATGTCTTAAAAAATTATATACCTTAATCTGGAATATAAACACTGCTAAACTAAAACACATCTAAACTACACAAAATAGATGCAGATTTAGCAATTTAACACATCATATTCCTGATTGACAGGGTCACAGAATAATCAACAAGATGATTGTGGCCATTAATCGGCAGAATCAGAAGCACTGATTCACAATGACACATTTTTGCAAGGGGTATAATTAGAAATTGATGTTAAGAATAAGATACTACATGTACATTGTAGTACATGTAATCATAAGTAATGTACATTATGTACTTAATAACACGTACAGTACTGTACTGTGTACATGTACATGTAAGCATGATGTAAAGCATTCTTGTTTTTTTTTCTCTAGATATTGTTAAACAGTACCAAAATAATTATACCTTTTTCTGTAAAAAGTGGATCTTGGTATTGACACTGTGCTGTCAAATTCATATTCTTTGTATTTTCTGGTGGGATTTCCAGCTGAAATAAATTAAGTGTTACTGTAAGAGAATCAGTTAGCATGAGGTTGGTACATTTAGTCAGTGTGATGCAGATGAAATCTTAAAATTTTGTATCAGATTTAATGATATAAAATGACAGTCACTCTACACTACCATCGATACTTCCTATCAGCTATTATTATACCTTTGAGTAATTTTCCCTTTATAAAAGTAACACGATAAACAGACTATTGTTCTCAATGACTCTTCTAGCCATGCAATAGTCCAAAGACCATATCATAGTTTTTGCTATCGTATGGTGCTATCGTATGGTTGCCTCTTTCTGAGGTATTATTCTAGTAGCGCATTTAGCAAGTTATATGTAAATAATGAACAATTGAAGAATTGGTGTTTTAGACGTAATACTTAGAATTGGTAAATTTAAAAAAAAGTTAGCGAACAAGAATGAGGTAAAAGTTTATCATTTAATTGAAATATATACAATTGACATACTTATATTAAAAAATTAAGTTTTGTTTGCATATTTATTACTTAAACTTGATTTTAATGTGGTTCTTTGGCAGTGAAAGTAAGATTTGCGCTTTTAACGTAAAAACGGTATAATAAAACAGTTACAGAATGGTCTCTCGGGACATAGTTATTTTATTGTTCCCTCAAGATGAACTATTTCCCTCGGGCTACGCCCTCGGGAAATAGTTCATCTTTCGGGAACAATAAAATAACTATGTCCCTCGAGACCATTCTATAACTGTATATTATGTATTAAGACACGAAATTACTAAAAATTTGAAATACCAATATCATTATCATACTTCATAAATTACAGTTTATTTATGCTTAATTATAGCTTCTGAAGCCGCTTAGTCCTTAGATCGCTGTGGCATAATGGATAGCATCAACAGTTGGCTTTGTAAATAAAAGGCCCGGCGTTCGAGACTGACATGCGGTGGATTTTTTTTTTCCGTATAATAGATTGAGAGTACATCTCAAAGTTAAGATTTTGATTTCGGTTTATTGAAGATTTTACGTCGCTTTAACATTATGTCAGTCATAATGCGACTTGGAAGTGGGAGATACCCAATCTCTGAAATCATAGTGGCGAGACCAGGACTCGACCCCCGGTCCCCTGCGCCCCAAGCCTAGCATTTAACAACTACACCAACGCCGCCCCCCCTCTCAAAGTTAAGAAACTTGAACATACATGCAAGAAAATAAAAAAGGTACGTGGTACCCAATGGCATTCATAGTAAAATAAAGTCCATCTCAATTGGTAAGGTTCATCGCAGGAGAGTGACATGGAGGTGTAAACATTTGAAGGTAAAGCATGCCTGTCATGTGACCCAGTGAATACATTGCATGATAAATGCAATATTTTCTTAATAATTTACTGCAGGGGAATGCATTGCAGCGTAAATAATATAAATTAAAAGCATCATCCTAATTTCTCTGTGATAATAAATATGATACATGTACTTATCTTTAAATACATGTACATGCATTTATCATTATTTTTGTAAACTAAGCATTACCTGATACATTATGTACAGTATGCAGATGACTTTTCAGTGTTTGTTTTCGAGATAATACTGAACCACACAAGGAAACTGGACAAATCCATCCTTTTGTTGTCTGGCATTTTTCTATCTCCTGCTCTGTAAACCCCTATGGAAATGGAATAAATAAAGATTAGGATCAAAAGTACAATATTCTAATAATTAATCTTTCTTGTGACGGTTGAAATTTGGGTTCAAATATTACCTAGCGCTCTGCATTGTAATATCATGAATTTGTTATAATAGTCAGAGACTATCCGTATGAGATACTAAGCAGGGATGGAAATTAGCGAGAATTAATTTCCCAGGAGCTAAACGGGCTCATAGGTTTGAAATTCTGGTAGCCCGGAATTTACACGTGCCAAGTGTAAGCAAATCATGTGAAGTTGTTTATTCTTTTAAAAGATCACATCAATTCATTGATATATATTGGTAAACTGGCCGAATTCGGCCAATTTTTACCATTCAAACGGCCGATTCCTGTGATGTTACATAATTGTCAGCAATATTAACTTACAATTTACATGTACATTTGTAACTACCAGGTGTTCGAAGAACACTTGTCGCCTGCAGGCTTTGAAAGTAAAGTGTGACAGACGGACACTGACAGACGACAGACAGGCGGATGACGGACAAAGTGATCCCTATGTGTCACTTTGTTTCGCAGGCGACACAAACAATTATGGAACTTGCACAGCTCAGTGATGTACATATCCTCAGTACATGTATTTCTGCTTACTAATAAGGGTATTTATTTACACTCTGAAAATGAAGATAAATTGTAGAATTTCACACGACTGATATTCAAAACCGCGACGTTGTAGTTTAATAATACGTTGTAGTTTACTCATCATTCTTGAACTTGATCGCTTATCGAATTTCCTCTGACTGTTTACAAATAACATTGGAAGGTTGAATTTCAATTAGGATACCTCAACTCAAAGGAACACCAAACAGCCATGAACATAACGTGATACACCTCAAAGTCCTTGTAGCCAATCACTACAAAAACATTTTTCTTCACGTTTATCGTCGTAGTAAATCGTAGTAAAACCAGCTGACTTTTTGTTTACACGGAAGTACGCGTCGCCTACCTTGAGCCAATCATATTGCAGCATTTGATCACATGGTCATTACATTGGAATTTCATTCATCACAGAGCCAGAGGAGAAGAACAAGAAGAATCTACGGAGGATTAAAAATGGCCTTATTTTGTATTTACTCTCTTCTGGTGAATCGACACCGAGGGCATGCGCGTGCAATTTTCTTTATATTTCTACGTAGGGCGCGTACGGTTGCACATGTATACAGTATATTTTGGGGGGTCTATTTTGGGCAAGAGTTGTCTTTCTTATATGGGCTCGCACTCACCAAAGTTTAACGTGCTTAGCATTTGTTTGGACATTAGAGGTACAAACCTTTGTTTCTCTATCGCAACTAGCAGACGAAGACGTCATATTTAGGCCTATGGTATGCGGTGTAACAGCATCATCGTAAAATGGGATCCATCTTTGAATCAAAGTTTGATTAAACTGAATTTCTTCGTAGTGCAACTGTGGGGCTGCTGTTTTTGTAGACTGGATAATCCATAGTTTTGTATGATACAAAAATATCAGGATACATGTGATGAACTTCATGGGACACCGTCCAAATGTAATCGTCCACAATATTTCCCAATAACAACAAAAACTTGTGCTCCACACTCTACTCTACCCACAGTTCATTGCTCCGTCCACTGGTTCCAAAAATGGCAATCGGCCAGCCAATGGGATTGCAGTTTTGCAATCTGATTGCCGCTCGAATATGCAACCGGCAGCATGCAGCATCCGGCGATGATCCGCGCCATTTTCAACGACTTGAACGAGTACATATCTTGAAATTGTGTGAAAACTGTTTCGTTTGCTTAGTTCACCATGAAGCCAAAACGTCTCATAAAGACACCGAGTCATTTTGATGGTGAAGCTTCAGAAGAATTGACAAAAATTCAGAGAGAATCAGGTAAACTTTGTCAAATAGTGAGTTTATTTCGGAATTTCCTCTGCCAACTTTTTTTCAGATGGTTTTTTTTTTAAATAAACACATGTTTTTATGCATTCAGAGTACAAAAGAACTTACGAAGTATCTACTGCAGCAAACTGACTATTAGATCAAAAGAATTTATGCATTGGAAGTTTTATTTCGGGAAGGGGGGGGGGGGCACTTTTTGGAAGTATTTGTGGTCATGAAAATAAATAATCTTTCCTGAGACTTAAAGCCAATATTGACTATTGATTGAATAAGAAGAAAATAGAAATATTCCGACTTGGTTAATTTTGTTATTGGTAAAAAATACTGTGTATTATCATGATTATTGCTGGCAATTTGGACCAGGACTTGGCTAATTTGTGTGTAATTGAGCAATAAATTAAAACAGTTTTTTCTCACATTTTCACAGTCAATCATATTCATCAGACATTATGAAGGAGAAATCTTTATTGAATATTTCCTGAAAATTAAATTACTATTTGAACAGAAATTTCATTGCCCAAATTTTTTTTTTTTTTTTTTTTTTTTTTTGAAGAATCAACAGCAATTAGGGTTCATCTTTGCTGGTTCAAAAAATTATTTGAGGTCAAACAGAAAAGTTACACACTAAAAACCACATATTTTAGCTGAGTACTGGTCCAAAACCGGAAGGGCTAATTTCATAAAATTTCTAGCTCGCTAAATGCTCACACAATTGTCAATCACTATTTCAGATTTTCTCCAGATAAATGTTTGCTTATTAGCTGAATATATTTAGCTTCGTTCGCATCTGTGAACTTCACAAGGATGATATTTTCATTCCTAAATTTTTCCAGTAATGAGTATAGTAATACCATTTGAATTGTTAGATTGGTTATTGTCCCCATGCAATGCGTTGCGGAGGGGATTAAAGTAATGCTTCTGTGGTTCCGTCTGTCTGTACATGTACGTTACTAGCTAGTACCATGTTTACTCCGTGTCAGACAGACATAATTTTGGTCCTATGAAACATTTTCCTTCATTCTAAGGACCAAATAAAGTTTCACAGATACTGTAATGGGTTTCTTGTATTATACTACCATGTGGTTGATTATAATGCATTCATTTGACGTGTTTTAGCTGTGTTTGGATAAAGAAATGCTTTGATAGGAAATTTTTGTTAAAATATATTTCATAAAATTTTGTGATTGAGCAACGTACTTATAGAAACATGGATATCATTTTAGCGGCATTATATTAAATATTTAATTTTTGACGAGTGACATGTTGTCCACAGAAATCCTCTCGTCTCTGCCTTGATACATTGGTCAAATTTACTTATCTGTACACTGTATCGGCCAACTGGAACCAGGGATTACTCTGGATAATGAGAGAATCAAGTATCAACAAACTGTACGTTACTACAGCAATATTCAATATGTTAGAAGGTTAAACTCCTACTGTAAACTGCATTGGCGTACGCCTTTTACTAATAACGCTTTGCAAATCGGTTATTTTGCCATCCGTGCTAATGGTGCAAGTCACAGGTTGGGTTGGTTGGTTGCTTAACGTCACAGTCGACGATATTTCAGTCATAATTATGTGACGGCACATAGAAGTGCAGGCGGACTGAAGAAGACTTGACCTACCGTCTGGCTCCCACGCCATAGACATTTAGTAGGGTTCTTTAGCGTGCCCGGCCAAGCACAGACACAGGACCACCCTTTTTACGGTCCTTCCGAGAGACTGGACCCCTCTACCGTGCAGTGGAATTCGGACATACAACCTAAGGAAGATCCTTAGGCCGTAAGCCTAGACCCCGAACAGCGGTCAAACCCACTGTGCAATAGAGGCGGTCCAAAACACAGGACCCAATAACATCGGGGATAATCTCACAATCATATATTTACAGTTACCATGAACTCTTCCAAACAATAACTTTTTTTAAAAGTTTGTCTCATGTAAAGTCATTTTCTCCATGAAATGTTGGAGAATAATAGAATCTATCATCACCTTGCGGAGGGACGTCCGACGAGGGAATCCCATCCGAGTGTCCAAGATTTGCAATCCACGACGAGGCTTGCTGAGTCGTGGATGTTGCAAATCTTGGACACGGCATTGAATGCGCCATTTTTATGATTAATGTGACTATGCCGCAGGGCGCGTTATCAGGGCGCGTAGTTGCCCTGCCCTACTTTTGGGGCCCTAATGTCCCCCGCTTTCGTGAAAGTGCTGGGACATTATTAATCTCATTCGTCAGTGACCCCCTCAGTCTCACTCTCAGTGTCACAAAAATTTAAACCAGTTGGCCATACGTAAGCCCATAACTATTGAACTGTTATAGGTAGAGTTTGATACTTGGTAGATGTTACTGTGTATGTGTATTCTTTGTTGGTACCAAAATTTTATCATGTGACCTTGACCTTTGACCTACATTTGAAAAAAGCCATATTAAAGCGGGGGACCACAATTCTCTGAGTTTGCTTGTTGAATAAAAGTTCCGAAAAACTGTGTTATAATGTATTTAAATTCTCAGTGTATCTATTTTATTTTTTCAGTGCCATGTGTCGAGGTAGAGTTTACAGACGGAATAAAGAAAAGTATTACTCTACCGTCTGACATTTTAGATTGTGAGGACAATCCTTATTTGTCCTTCACAATGCTAAAAGTTGGAGACGTTGTCCCTGTTAGGTGGTGCAACGAGCGGTTTTACGAAGCTAAAGTAATCGCAATTAATATAGGCAATACCAGCAATGGCAGTGGAGGTAATTATTAGCGAATAAACATTGAATTTGATACAGTCATTCTACAAACAAATTTACCAATATGATTTAAATTTATTATCCATGCTGAGTAACTGTCATGTGGTCATCATGACATGATACATGCATGTAGTTTTGGCATCTGCATGAGTTGACTTTATGATGTTTGTACTTGTAAGGTGTATATGTTGTTTCATGAACATGCATACAAATGTTTCTTATAGTATTTCTTTACTGAAGTTGCAAGTTTTGAGAAATTTGACACACTGATCATATACATTGTATAAAAGGAAGGTGGTTATATTGTTTATGTATGCATTTAAGGGATATCCATGGAAAATCCAGGCAGCAAATGACACATCAAATTTCTGGAAACACACATTTTTTGTTTGGCTTAGACAGCCTGCCTGGTTTGTTACTGGACAGCCTCTTAAAAATGTAAATGCTTTTAAATTTGCTTCTCACATTAAAATACAGGCGACATTAAATCCCATTTTTCTGTCCCATGATACAAAAATGTTAACCTTAAGAGATTTATGTGTTTGTAGAGTCCCTGCAACTAAATAAAGTTGCACAGCCAACTGTGTCTAAGCCGCCAGCACCCACTAATAGGAAGCCAGGTGAGGACAAAAGAAAAAAATCAGCTAAGCGGAAGAGTGCAGAACAGACCACAAATGATGATGGGCAGGATGGGGAGGAAATGTAAGAAAAGTTGATAATGATTATGATTTCAGTCCTTAAAACCCAGGCAGATATGATGCCGCACACAAATTAATAATTTGTTGGGATTTTGAAATATTTGATTATTTCTATATATAACTTATTTACATGTTCTGCAGTCTTAAGATTAAAAATTACTGTCAACATACTGTTTTATTGCAGTTTGCCTCCAAAGAAGAGAAAACAAAAGAAGCCTCGTCAAACCTCATCAGTATGTTATCAAGTATACAAGTTTACCTTCTTATAATACATGAAAGAATATCAGGCCAAACAAAAAAGTATGTGTTTCCTGCACCAAACCATCCCTAATTTTTCACCTCGACTGTTAAAAACACTTTTATTTCTTTTAGTAGAAAGTTATTCAAATATCCAACTTTTGCTTTGAAATGCAGTTTTTGAAACCAAAGGGATTATTATTTTGACGCAAAAATGATCATCAATGGTAATAATAATAATAAAAAAATTTGACGGACCAACCTTTTTTTTCAACAATTGTGACAGGAGACACAAAAATTCTCTTGTGGCCTGGGAGTCTTTTTCGCATATTTTCAAGCAATTAGTAAAGTTATTGAATTGCATTAATTTTGTGTGATTTTCCTGTATTCAGGTAAACAAAACCATAATACTTCAGTGTAGGTCCACGTAAGGATCAGGCAGGGGTGATACATCAAAATTGTTTGCAAAATTTTTATTTTCTGTTTTGAGACATATATGTGCTACAAATCAAAAATATGTAATTCATTTCTCAGGGTAGGGATGATGAAGCAAGATATTCACCTCATAATTTATAAAGGATTATGAAGGGAAAAAAGGCGGGAAAATTTTCTCTATATAATTCAACCAAATTTTATACCCTTATAACTTTTTTCACCATCCAAGTATGTAGAAAATTCCTTCGGGGCATTTATATGGGGGCTGATCTGAGCACATTTCAAAAGAAAACAGTTCTGCAAAAATTTAAAGGTATATCACCTGCCTGATCCTTACGCAGACCTTTACATGTACTTAAAATATTTGTATTGAATTTGAAGGTACTCAGGTGAGCTATAATTTTGCCTACTTCAGTTTCTTTTTGTATGCTCAGTTACTAGTAATTTATTTTGCATTTTCCTTTTAGAGCAACAACCTGATAGCGGTAGCTGAAAGTTTGATGATGACCGAGTTACTTTCTGACAGTCGAACACATCAGCAGACACCAAGCATCTCAAACACACCCAATAAAAACACTCAAACAAATCCAAACGCATCCACTCACTTACTTACAGACAATCAGCCACAGGCACCAAGCACCTCGCACACACCAAGCACATCCTCTCAAGCCAATCTAAACACACCCACTGACTCACTTGCAGATGATCAGCCACAGACACCAAGCACCTCACACACACTAACACCCTCTCAAGCCAATCTACACACACCCAGTCACTCACTTGCAGACAATCAGCCACAGACACCAAGCACCTCGCACACACTAACACCCTCTCAAGCCAATCTACACACACCCAGTCACTCACTTTCAGACAATCAGCCACAGACACCAAGCACCTCGCACACACTAACACCCTCTCAAGCCAATCTACACACACCCAGTCACTCACTTTCAGACAATCAGCCACAGACACCAAGCACCTCGCACACACTAACACCCTCTCAAGCCAATCTACACACACCCAGTCACTCACTTGCAGACAATCAGCCACAGACACCAAGCACCTCGCACACACTAACACCCTCTCAAGCCAATCTACACACACCCAGTCACTCACTTGCAGACAATCAGCCACAGACACCAAGCACCTCACACACACTAACACCCTCTCAAACCAATCTACACACACCCAGTCACTCACTTGCAGACAATCAGCCACAGACACCAAGCACCTCGCACACACTAACACCCTCTCAAGCCAATCTACACACACCCAGTCACTCACTTGCAGACAATCAGCCACAGACACCAAGCACCTCGCACACACTAACACCCTCTCAAGCCAATCTACACACACCCAGTCACTCACTTGCAGATGATCAGCCACAGACACCAAGCACCTCGCACACACTAACACCCTCCCAAGCCAATCTACACACACCCAGTCACTCACTTGCAGACAATCAGCCACAGACACCAAGCACCTCACACACACCAAGTACATTTTCTGAAACCCACATAAACACACCCAGTCCATCATTTACAGTCAATCAGCCACAGACCCCAAGCTTCTCACACACACATAGCACACCCTCTCAAGCCCACCTAAACACACCCAGTCACTCATTTGCAATCAATCAGCCACACACACTAAATACCTCATACCCAATTTTTCAACCAACTCCATGTTATCCTCTTACATATCCAAACACACCCAATCACTCATTTGGTACCTCGTACACACCCTTTCAGCCGTCATCAACCACTCATTCTCAGAGTCAGGTACTCCAGAATTCAATGCAACCAATGTCACAGCTCCTGGGTGAAAGCCTGCATGTAGTACAAAATCTGGAACAGGATCCATCAAATTACTTCCGTACGTACAAAACAACAGGATGTAGGAACTGCCAGCTTTATGATGAGGCCATTACACAGTTCTTTGGAGCAATGAGGGTCTTTTCGGAAAAAATATCGCAAGTAAGTATGCACAAACTGAAATATAACATTATGAAGAAATGTTTAAACTTAAAAACCTGGTACTGAAGACCAGAGTTGTTTCATAGCGGTAATCCGTGCAACGTACTAAGAAAAATACATATAAAAGTGATAAAATAAACACATGACAAGAAGCATTGCTACATTTTCCCTCCAAAACTGTTCAATTTTTTAGGGTAAAAAGTATGACGTGATCTAGAAAATTTCCAATTATACTGGCTATATGTTATTTAATCTTCTGAATATATCTGCAGATAAAAAGGGTACCAGCTGAATCAAGTGATCAACTTCACTCTGAGAACTACAGTCCTGAGCTTCCTGATGACGTCCAAACTTCTTCACAGAATTGTGGAAAGAACTACAGTCCTGAGATTCCTGATGACGTCCAAACTTCTTCACAGAATGGTGGAAAGAGGACGGCCTTTAATGGCAGAACCAAGGTAAATAAGAACAATATGTCATAATGTATTTGTTGAACATGTCCTTGGCGACATCAAAGGATGATAACTGTTTTTATGCTTTACTTTCTCATGTAGTCCTAATTAATTTTCTATTAATAGCTTTACATAATTTTGAAAATTTCGGGAAAAACTCTAGTCTATGGTGCATTTCCTTAGATCCCTTGCACTTGGATTATCATTATGTAAGTTTTACTTGCTTATCACATGGAATAAATTTTAAGTACATGTATATATCCCTCATTGTTATAATTAGTTCAAAGTTAAATATATTATTATCTTTTCTAGGAACAGCTACGAAGCATCCGGGACAAATTCGGGGAATTTGCAAAAGCTTCGAAGGCCCTTCTATTGACGATGTTTGACAAAGCGGAGTTGGAAGGGAGGTCATTAAGGGGCAAGGGGCCAAAGGGCGAAAATGCAAGACCTGCCATCGCAGACGAAGGGAAGCTGGAGGTCCTCTATGGTAATTACCAGACTGTTCTTTACATTATTTTCATAATAAATGTGATACGTCAGTGCTAGAAGGATGCATACCTTTACTTCAGTTTTTTCCCCTGGACTGAAAGATTGAGGAATATAGTATTTTTTCTCCTGTCTGTCTGTTATTAACTTTAGCATTTCACCACAACATTTTAACTGTGAGAGACTTCACATTTGGCAACAAGGTCAATGACCTTGTGATCTTACATTATAAACCTTGTTGCCACCAGGGGGCAGTGTTCCACAAACATATCTTGTTATTTCTTTGTATGTAATTGGGTACACATACTTTTAGCATCCTCATCAAGAACATGCATGTACTGGAAAGGTTCATGTATAAAATCTTTAAGCTTAAAATAACAGAGGTTGATTCCATTTGTCCCTGGCAACGATCTACTTTTAAACACTTGACAATCATCTATACACACAATGACATGGATAAAGGTTGTGGAGCTTTTTATACAAAATACGGAACATCTTATAAAAAAATACTTGTACCTTGCACCAGTTTCAGTTGTCACTCTACATCAGAATCAATTTATTATATTTCAGAACTTATCGAAGAGAGATGGGAGCATATTAGGAGGCCATCAATTAATCAGAAGCTTGGGGAAGTCCTGAAGCCAAGTGCTAAAAAGACACTTTGATAATCTAAATCATGGCTTGAACTTGGACAATAAATATTGTCATCAATGTCCTTATTTAGCAGTGTTTATGTCACATGCACTTAGTGCGAAAGGTGTCAAATGAAAATCACTTTAAACAGCATTTGTCTGTCCATCTGTCAAGTGTGATCCATCTTGTAGGTGACACATTATGCTATTACAGTGAAACCAGAAAAAGTATGAACGAAAAAATTCCAAGTTCCTTGCTAAATTGATCAACTTCCTCGCTCAAGTTCCTGGGAAATTACATCAATTTGCTCAGGATTTACCGTAAGCTACGTCACACCACCTGCTATCCCTAGCCCAGTCTTTTCTGATTGGCTGAGTAAACATAGGTATTGACGTATGGCATACCCGAGGTCAAGTCATAATGTCAATAGCTGTGTTTACTCAACCAATCAGAAAAGACCAAGCTAGGGATAGCAGATGGTGTGACGTAGCTAACGGTAAATTCTGAGCAAATTGATGTAATTTCACAGGAACTTGAGCAAGGAAGTTGATCAATTTATAATTAGCGAAGAACTTGGAATTTTTTTGTTCACACTTTTTCTGGATTCGCTATAAAGCTACGGCAAGTGACAAGGTTATGTCCTTCAAAGGTTGGAGATTATTTTCAAGTTGCCTACAAAGTAAAATGACTTCAGGGTGACACTTGGTGCTTCATCCATCTGTACATATGTTGAATCGTACTATCAAAGACTGAGACAAGTGTTCAATCTGCCAACAAGTGTTCCGGGAACACTTGCAGTTGTCATGGTTATGTTGCAGCAATTTTTGTGATAATTGGACCATTAATAGTGCTCTCATGAAAGTTCCGTAAATGAAAACTAAGATTGATCTGTTTGTTGTTAACCAATTTCTTAATTTCAGTCATACCAGTACATGTATCTTCAAGTATTTATAATACAGCAACAACACTGGGCAGTGTGATTCATGTGACGAGACCTTTAAAAATTTCTGTTGTTCTGTCTATGGGGAATTCAACCTTGACCGTCAGTTCTGTCAAGGTCAAACTTTAGCCGGTCGCGCATTTCTCCGCATTTTCTCCATATTTCTAAATTTCCGCATTTTTTCCATATTTATTCCACATTTTTTCCATATTTATTCCGCATTTCTTAATTCCGCATTTTCTCCGTATTTTCCTCCGCATTCTATAATTTTGTCCATAATTTCTCCGCATTTTTTCCATACTGAATTTCTTCCCTATATTCTCCGCATTTTTGTTTAATATGGAGATTTTGCGGAAATTTAGATCCATGCTCCCTAAATTCCTTTTTCCTTATTTTTTTTTTCTCCACATTTTCTCCACGGAAATTTGTCCCAATACTCCGCATTCCGTATTTCCATATTTTTTCTATGAATTCTCCGTGGAGAAATTAAGGAAATCTGAGGTACTGGGTACTGCACTCAGCTTTATTATACAGACTATCTCGGTTTGACATTAGAGGACCTTTTTACTATGTTATTAAGAGCATGTACACATTGAATAATATACATATTCGTATAGGGAATAAACTAACTAAAAGCTTCCAGCCAGAATTAGGGGTAAGATAGGGTGATAATTTAAGCCCAAACCTGTTTAAAATACTCATAAATGAGCTTCCAGATATGTTTAACCATGAGGATGATCAAGTATATTTGAATAATGAATCTCTTAGTTGTCTTCTCTATGCTGATGATCTTGTTTTATTATCATCTTCACAAACATGTCTACAGAATTGTTTGAATAAACTGGCTACATTTTGTGATAAATATTGTCTATCTGTAAATTTGAAAAAGACAAAGGTTGTAATCTTTTACAAAAATGCAAGGCTCACAAATTTACATTTTGTGTATAAAGGTCAAGAAATAGAGGCATCATTATCATATAAATACCTAGGGGTTCTTTTCAATGCCTCTGGTTCATTTATTCAATGTCAGCATGATTTATATAAACGAAGTTTGAAGGCTTTCTTTAAATTTAAGTCAAATGTTTTGGCAATACCAAACCGAATGCCAATATTTTATTGCATCTTTTCGACCACACTGTGTAACCTATTATTTTATATGGAAGTGAAATATGGGGGACTATAAATCCTGAATCCTCAGCTGTTAAAAGAACAAATTATGAAATAGAAAACTCATTCAAAAACTTATTTAGTGATAAACTACATATCAAAGCTCTTAAGTATATATGTGGTGTACATAAGAGAGCCTCCAACTTTGCTGTTATGGGTGAATTAGGCAGATATCCATTATATATTGAAATTCTAACAAACTGTACCAAGTACTTGCAACACATTTACAAATCAGATGGTACTCTACTTGAAAATGCACTACATGAAAATAGATTAATGTTGTATAATAACAAAAAGAATTGTTGGTTAAGCAGTATTTATTTTATGCTTGAACAACTAGGAATATCATGTGACAATATATTGGCTTCAAACCTTCAATCAAAAATTCATGAGGAACTGAGGAGAAGATTTAATAATATTTGGCAAAATAATATATCAGAATGTGTTAAAAATGAAAAGGGGAAATTGAGAACATATGGGTTATTCAAAACGAGAGTCTCAAGAGAAAAATATTTTTCAATAATATCAAAGCCTGAAGTTCTTAAATGTTTCACAAACTTTCGCATAAGTTCACATAAACTTGAAATTGAAACTGGTAGGTACAGGAATGTTCCAGCAGTAGATAGAAAGTGTAAATTTTGTGATTTAGGATCTGTAGAAAATGAAATTCATTTTATTTTTGAATGCTCCATGTATGAACAGTATAGAAATGAATTTATTAATAAGATAGAAACAGAAAATATCAACTTCTCCTCACTTTCAACTAAAGATAGATTTATATGGCTCATGTCCAATGAAAGTAGTAATATCATAAATTGTTTTGCAGAATATGTATTCAAATGTTATACGAAACGATCAAATGTTGTCACATGATAATATGTTGATTATATCACAATTCATTAAATGTTACTGTATCATTAATGAAATTACAGCATTTTATATCATTGTTGTATTAATGTACATTATATATTTAATCCACTTAATATGATCTATCTTTTGGATCTCTTCCCCTCTTTCATTCATTTGTTTCCTTTTAAATGTCAATTGTTTTATTGTTCTTGTATGCTCTTAATGGGCCAAAAATTGGAATAATAAATGATTCTATTCTATTCTACTCTATTGTAGTCTCACGAGTAATATATATGTGCTGGACGTACTGCATAGGAAAAACAGTATTTAGTCATTAACGTATAATTTGTTTAAGACATTACAATATTGATAATATGAGGATTGAGTAACAAGATGAAAATTTGATGTAAAACTCTCTCCCAGAAACATTTGTATCAGATGAATCGGTCGACAGGATGTACGACAATACCACATATTAAAAGTGAGATATATGATATAAACGAAATACAAAGAAAGAAGAAGAAGAGGTAGAAGAAAATTATAAGTAAATATATATTGCAACGAAGACAATGGCCAGGCGCGTAGCTAGCTCTGTATTGAAGTGCAAGCCCATTGAGACGAGGGGTCTGGGGGCCGCTTTAGGCTCCCAGTGGGTCCAGGGCAGAGCCGGGGGGGGGGGGGGTTCAGGGGGGGGGGGGGGGGGAGGGGGCGACGGAAAACGATTTTAGCAAATCAGAACCCAATGAAACCCATCAAAAATGCCTCTTTTTTATCAATGAATTGAATATTTTACTAATTTTTAGGGTACTAAATATGAAAAAAATTAAAGTCTTGACAAAGAAATGTTTGTTTTTATGAAGTAAGACAACGATAGAGTAATTTTAGTTGAAGAAATTAGATTGTTCATCCTGTCATTTACATTATACCTTATAATTGTTTGTCATTAACCATTTCGTGCCCAACCCACCCCTCGCCGTATATGCTCAAAACCGCCCACTTTCACTTTCTATATTTACGAAGGGGATTTCCGAAGGAAGATGACGTATTCAAACAACATCTCGTGTGATTTGATGACAGTTTACATTGGGGACGAGATCAAGGTCATTGAGAACGTTTTTGTTGACAAACAATGGACAAAATGGGTTAAAAATCACGAATTTTTGTGGTGCGCTGCGCACGTTAAAAATGGCCGACAACTTACAATCAAGAAGTGATGATTCAGACTCTGAAATTGAGGGATTTAATAAAAATGATGTGCAAATAGCGAGAGAAAACGAAAGTAGGGTGCAACGAGAACTTCAGCATGTAATCGATCATGAATCTGATATCGATGTGAGTGATGAATCAGGCGAGTATGCCGTGGATGTGTACATAACTGTAAAAAAACACAAAGTGGCCGCTGCATTGAAACTTCATTTAGATGCAAGTTCTGTGAAATACCTCTGTTTAAAGCAGGATGTTTTACTTCTTACCATGAGAGAAACACTTAAATTGAACATGTTGAATGAAATGTTGAATTAAATTGATTTAAAGTCTTCAAATACAGCTTTTTACCTCGCAGCACATTTAAGGCCTTCCATAGAAATGACGTAGAAGTTTTTTCCGCCAAATAACGTAACGTCATATGACGTCATGGACCCCGTGTCGTCAGGTTAGGTAGCAACACATTTATTAGCTTTCGTTATCGTTGATACCTTTATTTATTAGATAAAATTGCATTTATACAAAAAACAAAACATATTGCTTCATCACTGACACATCGCCGGGTCAATATACTTTTGAGAAAACCCCTAATCTATATCTGTACTCTGTGACCCCGTACACCGAAGAATGCGATCTGCGTTACTTAGAAGCTTGAGGTGACGAACAGGTGCGAATCAACAGTTTACAGAGCGGGTAAAACGAATAAAAAGGCAGATTTTGGTAAGTATAAGCGATATCAAACTTCAATAACTGGTGCTGTATAAAGGGAATATCTTAGAATTAGTACAATTACATCATGGAATCAATTTATTCATAGAGATAAAAGGAAACTCCTTGGATTACCAAGAGACATGTGTGAAATGTATGTGTAAATGACAGAATTTCAACGCTTTTTACTTAAGTTACATTGTTACTGCAAAGCTGAGTAGTAGCTAAACTTTATGTGAATAGTTTAGACACTTGTAGATTATGATATCAGTTCGTACGAAAGTTGAATGATGAGGAAAAAAGGGTGAATGTGATATCATACTAATATGCCCATGCCCATGTATATGTTGTTTTCATAACACGTACCTATAAAAATGTTTACATCTGAGTACACTTGTAGTTGTACAGTAAGTTATACTTGCAGTAGTATGTGCACCGAAATATCGAAATATTCAAATACCAATTATTAATTTTTTTTTCTTCAGAATGTTAACTAAATTTAGAATGGATTTCACACCAGCTGCTGCATGAAAAGAAATATTGTCACACACTGTGAAAGTTTCAGAAACACATGCATGTATCATAGCCACACAGTTCTGTTCATTTTGGATATTTTTGCAGGTACAGAATTTTTAAATTTATGTGTGGAGTAACATTTGTTTTGCCTATTAAGAATATTATAATGATTTAAAAAAGAAGTCAAATAAAATAAATGCATTTACTATCTATAGTGAATAATCTAAAACTATAGCCATACCAGGCTTATTTAGCTATTCATGAAATAATAACATATCACTGCGAATTCTTTGTAATTTATGTCGCTAGGACATACATGTATATTACATATCTATTAAACTTGTAAAATTATGAATTTTGAGTCCAAGCTGTACCATACACTTTGGATTTTAAAAGCTAGATTTATATAGTCAATATTTTTTTTCTATTTCAGATCCTTGTCTTGAAGAGTGAATGCTTGAATAATAACTTTGAACAACCACACATATTACAGATGAACAAATGTTACTTTGAATATATAATAAATAAAATTAATAAAATTCTCCTAAAATTGATCTGTACTAGACTTCATGCTCAAATCTCCAAGAGCGGGGAGGGGGGGGGGGGGTAAATTGCTTTTGTTTTGATAGTTGTCTGCCTGAAGCATTTAGCCGAGCATGAGAGGGCTTTCAAGGTCAACATGTACACAAATCTCTATGTGCATGGCAAGAGCAGATACGAAGATTTGAAATTTAAGCTTGACTTTGCTTTCAAAAGATACATGTAGCTACTGACACCTGCATGGTATGTAACAAAGACACGTACATAAATTATTGTTGTACTTGCAGAACATCTCGTACAAGGTGGCTGTTAAGGAGAGGTCCCATAATACCAGTTATTAAAATGTCGATCACTCTTATGGTGTTAGGAAAAAAAATGACATATAATCTCAAGCTCCTGGCAAGAGTTATTCACGCACCATTAATTTGTTCAAGCTTTACAATTATTTTATTTGATATCTGCAATGCAGAAAAAAATAAGATTGGGTCATCGGTCAAATAAAAAATTTGAAATACTGAAAATATTCAACAAATTTGCTTAATGCTTACATCAAATTTGTCATAGGAAAGTCGTTTATCTAAATTTTGGTGGATCACTTTGTCTGTTGCCCCCCCCCCCCCATCATGTTGTCACGAAAATATCGGGAGTTATGAAACAAGGTAGGATTGCTACTCGACCATTCCGAGGCACATTTATTGATCATATACGTACAAATGTTTGTAACGACAAGGATCCGATATTATAATAAAGGAGCAACCTTTCAAATGTTTTGAAAGGCGAATTAAGGGAAACACGATTGCTGCATGAAATCCGGCTATAGATTTGACCCCAAAAAATCTCTGAATTTTGCATCTGCTGTAAATAATAATCCTGTCTGGACGACTATCAAATAAATTCATGATCTGAAAAAGTAAAAAAAAAAAAAAAGGAGAGAAAACAAAACCACCCAAAACAAAGCCGTTATACATACACTGAAAAGTCCTCCAGCCCGACCCACCCCCTTTCCCGGCCCCATATATCAATGACCGCTCTTTAAATTTCTGTCAAACACGCTACCATGTATTTCGTCGATCTCATGAAGAATTTATAAGTACTAATTCACTTTCAGGGGACATGGAATTCAAATAAAACATGAAATCTAATTAAATAAAATCGAGCAGAAGATTCCCAATGTCAGTGCAGCGTGGGCGATGAATAGAAACTCGAGGTCACGCTTTACTTTCAATTTTCATCAACTTTTGCATGCAATATTGCAAGTTGTCAATTATAAGTGCTTTTCAATGTCAATGTCAGCTACGCTTTTACATGGGTTGTGTTTTTATTTATTTTTTTTTCTTATAGAAAATATACACTGAAAATGTTTTAAAAAAAGAAAAAGAAAAGAAACAGTGCCTTTGCGTCTTCTGACACATTGAAATTAAATTTAAAATCAGTATGAAAGTATACCTAAATTTTAATATTAATATGACAATGGACATCATCCACGGAATTTACCGATTCCTCTATTTGCAATCTAGATCAAATTTTGTTTTGTTTCGTTGTTTTTTTCTGCTGGGAAACAAACATCAGTTTCATTATTTTTTTACCCTTATTTTTTTCCCCGATGTCTAGAAAAAATAATATTGGATCTAGAACTACCTGTTGTCCAGAGACCATAGGACTATAAGGTATCGTTTCTTAAAATAAGAAACCAGAGAATCCATAAGATAAAGAAATTTTGGTATAAACAGTGAAGAATTTATGTATGTTATCGATCCCATTGCGGTCAAAGGCGTGATAAGTCGAACAAGGTTTTTTTTTCTTTCACGGTAATGATTATAAAAGGGACGTATAATGTATGTAAGTAAATATTACGAGTTAATATAATCAATCCATGCAATTCTAATGCATGTCCGATATTATACAGCATCATGTTAATCTCATGTATATTGGGTTCATGGGTTAGTACGGTAACCGGCAAGACCGACACCCCGGCGTGGCGCCCTCTCCCCCCCCCCCCTCCCCCTTTTTCCGCGATTCACCCCTCAATATACAAAAAGTGAAATGAAACTTTAACAGAATTAAATAAATATTGCATTTTTTCATAAGTTGAAATGAAAATTTTATTCAAATTAACATTTATTTAAAAAATACAGAGAGCGCGATTACGTCCCTTGAATAAATCTGATTCCACAGAACGCTTATTTGGTAAACGAACGAACTACCGATTAGCACCTGTCAGAAAAACTGCAACGGCGCAAAATGTTACCGTACATAAATTTAAGTGAAATTTGGCACACATTTTAAGAGATAGGTGTTCTTCAATAATTCAACTGGGGGAAACGTTTACATTTTATATTTTCTTTTAAATTTTCTGCCATTCGTGCCAGTGTCGATAATATTTTATGAAATGGGTATATTTTTCTCGATTTTTCAAGTAGTCGTTCTTTATCAAAGATTTCCCCAGCAAGAAATAGGTAAATGAAACCCCCCTTTGTAGTATGGTTTCAATATTTTCTTTGAATGATAAGGTTTCACCTTGCGCCATCTGATTCTGTATGACCAATGTTGATCTACGAAAATATACGTGTCACGTGACAACCCGGCGTTCGGGGAGCATATATCAGTAATTAACAGATAAATTATGATATAGCATCTATATTGATACATAAACTATTTCATTCCATCTTATTTGGACAATTTAATAATTCCTTGAAAATAGCTATCAAAACTGACATCAAATTTTGTCAATGACGTCATGGAAGGCCTTAAATGTGCTGCGCTGTGTACTCGTTAATCACAGTCTCGTGGTTAGAATTACCCAGATATTTAGTTGCAGTGATGTAATCTATGAAAAATGAATCTAATAGTCCATCAGTATCCATAGAAAGTGCTCAAAATCACTTTCATCTTTGCAATCTGTCTTAAATTTCAAACTTGCATACTCTGGTTTACCTGTCTATTTTACCTGCATACATTGATGTCGTGATTGCTCATAATTGATATAAAATGACCAAGGAATCAAAATATTGATATTAACTTACTTTATTCATAATATGATTGAGCGCAACACATATTCAATTGCTGATGAAAATAAAAATACAATTTTTAACACCTTAATTAGTGTTTTTACCTGTCATTTGCACCTGTAAATCATGTGATGAATCACTCCCGAAGACACTCACAGGTGAATACTATATAGTGCTTTCATTGTCTCAAGTTTCATCAAAATCAGATGAAAAATAAGAGATATATGCCAGTTTAAAGTAAAGAAGTGATTTTAGCTATCAAAACTTATAATAAATGGAGAATATGCATATAGTTCAGTGCTAGGAAATCTGATCACTAAAGGGTTAAACCTCTTAATCTGTTAATTCAGATGTTAGATCATATCAATTGGAGTGTCTTGTCTTGTCTGTACACGAATAAATCCTTATGAAAATATTGAGAATTGGGTTTGTTACGTTTTTTTAAATAAAAAGCAAGAGTTGGGCATAGAAACTTTGCCAGTCAAGATATTGCTGTGGACAGACTCACTTCGCAACATGAATGTTGAAAAAGTTTTATTTTCTATGGAGTTGGGAGATGATCGCACTTTACGCGTCACAAAGAACGGCGTAGATATACGTTTATTCGCATGAAATGGATGTCCTATAGACAAAGGTCAAGCTCTCAGATTGTCACGTTGGAAAAATTTAAGTGATTCAATGGAGGAAATTGTAAGTGCTATTGAAAAACCAAAGAAAGGGGACTATGTTGATTATCATGAACATTTAGGGGGAAATGTACACATTACAGTTGGATCTCCATACCGCTGTATCAATATAAGAGAATGGGCAAACTCTATTCAAGGAGATGTGGAGTTGTTACCAACCAAGCGGGGACTTTCCCTGAAATTTATGCAATGGGAATTCTTAGTTCAGCGTTTGGATGAGGTAAATTTTCATTTACCAGTATAGTTGGACTCCATTGTGCCCTGTCAACTATCAAGCGACCACCAAAATCAAATCATGCTTATGTGCAAAGAATGCAACCCTGGTGGTTATAAAAACTATATCTGAGGGTCATTTCAGACAAGAGAGGTGAAAATACAGACGTTTGACTTGTACCTGTTGATGAATATGTTGTTCTCTTAAAAGTATATGTTTGTGAATCCGCAGGTATAAATTATTCATATTGAATTTTTACATGTTCTTTTCTTTATAAATGTAACAAGTGAGCGATAAAGGTCTTTTTTTAACAACTACACAAATGAGTCAAAGAAGATCCTGACGATAATCTCAACAGCACTCACAATAGAGCACAAAATTAAGCATCGACGGACCAAAACACGGTGTACATGTTCCATTTTACACTAACTGTTCAGAAATTTTATCAAGTGCGCAGTTCTTATTCGTGCGGGTTTAGATCGTGGTTGAAGTGTGATGACCATTGTTCCGGTACCCTGATGTAAACGTCTTCATATTGAATAGCATCATTTAAGAAGAGATAAATTGGCAACATGGACCAGACATTATATCTACTTCCACCATTCCAAATAATTGACCTCCATCCACTGCTCGTAAAATCTCCCTTTCGCTTATATCTTTGGAAGAAAGTTGGCGATTTTCTTTGAATTATGTCCCTTAACGAGGTGGTTTTCTTTTTTAATGTGACATATTCACATTCCCAAATTTCAGTCAGAGTGTAGCCCTTTTGTCTTATGAATTCACTGGTGTTGAGTGGTTTTTTTTTGTATTTCTGCTCTCTTTTTTTACTGCCATTCTTTGTTGTTGATTTTCTGTGTTAATGAACAATCATGGCCGTGGAAATGACAAATATGGATAATAACCATATCCCTGTTTACAGCACAAAATCGATAACCCAGAAAATCAGAAACCGAAGGCATACAAAATCGGGATAAAACAGAAACCAAAGCAAACAAACAAAAACATCTACCATATGAAAAGAAGCGAACTCCCGATATAGAGAGACCAGGTGCCCAGGAAGAGTAAGCATCTCCTGCTTACATGCAACACCCGTGAAACTGAAAAAAAATTCCTGTTTCGGCACAGAATCCATCGACGGGAAAGGGCCCAAATGCCTTTCTCTCGTCCATAATTAAGTCGGTGTTTAATGTCATGGTCAGTGGTTTCTGTTAACCAGTCCATCCAAAAGTATGCGGAGGCTACCAGTCCCTTGCTTCCGGCTTGAACCCGTTCTCTGCCTGCCTGATTACGCAAGTACCCGTAGGCATAGATTGACCAATGGACCACAGATAGAGGGCGTTGGCATCGAAACCAATTATTCCCTTGCATGGTTTCCTTTTATTGTTTCGGATTAAGGTAGATCCTTGGCATATAGGATAAAGATTATGGAAGGACCTCCTATAATGTTGTTTTTTTATTGTTTTAAACAGGTCTGTGTCCTTCTCGCCAAACAAAGCAAAACTAGTACCATTTTCCGCACATGCTTTAAACAATAATTGTCGGGCTATACCTGGAATGGTCATGGCTACTTTAAACACGTCAATGTAAACGTCTTTAAATTCAATAGCATCATTTAAAACCTGATAAATTTACAGCATGGACCAGACATGCACGTTTCGGGTACTAAACCCTCGTCAGTGATCCTCAGTCTAAACAATGTAATATGGCCAAAAAGTATGAACATTATTATGATTTTCCAAAAATGTACCAAAAGACGTAGCAGAATGGATGGGATATGATGCTACAGGACCCACGTTTTAGAAATTTCAAGAAATTTTGTAACAGAAAATTTCAAATGCGTGAAAGAGACAGACGATCAACCGAAGTTGATCGAACTTGGCTACATGTGCCCTCGGGGACTCTTGGTCCACCAGCAGTGACACTCACCAAGTAGTTCAAATGTAAACGTCTTTAAATTCAATAGCATCATTTAAAACCTGATAAATTTACAGCATGGACCAGACATGCACGTTTCGGGTACTAAACCCTCGTCAGTGATGTTTCTCTCAAAGTAAAACCGCTGTAATTTTGCAATGGCCCTGACTAGTGGTCCCATGTCTACATCATTATACAGCATCAGGAAGTCCTTCATAGTTGACATCTTTTTAGACGACCATACTTGCTGACAGTATTTGTACTCCTCCTCGCTGATGTCACAATCTCTCTGGGTATCGGTAAGGTATTCATATGGGAAAAATCCCTTGTTTTTTTCAATCCCGTATGCTTTTAAAAAACCGGCGTAAGTGGTCCCTGCAGCCAAATAGTTCGATATATCCAAAAATGTAAGTACCCCGTTGGATATACACGTGTAGGAGTTGTTTTTCTTGATTGTGACCCCAGTACTGTCGTGTAGACATAGTTCAGTGGCGATATCCGATTTTATCAAATTTAGATCATAATTTGAAGAGTTGAAACCAAGAAGGGCACCTGCATGCAGTAATTTTCGAAGGAGAGTTCCAGTTTCTTTAGAGCATTGACCATCAATCGCGCACAATATTCGTCTTCTTCTTCTTCCCAGTCATCTAACTGCGCGTTTATATCGATAAATACCTCTTCCCAACGCTCGTATGTCAATTAGTGCACTTTTCCGGCAATTTCGTTCATATAATTCAGTATTTCTTGAACAAGTTCTTGTCCCCACCTTTGTCTATTCGAGTTTATGAAACATCTAAGATTTTGAAATCCTTCCACATTAAAACAAACGCTTTCAGAAATAGGCTGTTGATCAGACTCCCACCTGAGTTTTTCTGTACAAGCATCTGTACATGGAACTAGAAGAGCCTCGAAGTCATAGACAATAAAGTAAGAATTATGTCTCAAATCCATATCTGATAGTATCCCATACTCCTCCAATCGTTCAAATATGGTCACGTGCTGCTGATGAAAACCGCCTGGATACACATATTTGGTTTTCGTATCACATCGTTGACTAAGCTGTAAACATGGCCAAGAGGACTTAACAACGATCGCAGGTCGTACATTGATATTTCTTGCTGTAAGCTTTTATATTTGAAATGTAAGACAAGTGATTTTCATGCAAGTTGACGTTTATAGTTTGGTCAAAACGCTTGATACTTATATACACGGGTAATACAGAACCGTCCTCTCTCATTTCAAAAATGTTAATCTTAATTTGAAAGCAGCTGTTCCCGGGGAGAATCAGCGTCTCCTGATTGTAACAGCTCCTTGAGTACTTGTCAAATTCGGTGATGTGGTGTACGTCTTCTAACGGAAGACCAGGATACAACGTGACTGCGGCGTCAGTCCCCATGTAGGCCATGTAACGATGAAAGTTTGCCCTGGCAGTGTCCTCCAATTGGTGTCTTCTTCCCATGTGCATTGCCAGACAGCGAAAAGCACACAAATTGTCTGTATAGGGACGATCTTTCCTATTTTGTGGTCAGCGAGCATATACTCTTCTGTTTGTCTATATAATCGGGAAAAATTGTCAGTCTGATATCTCTGGTTCCTATGGAGCGCTCCTAGATCACATTAAAAATAACGGTGAACCATAGGTATTTGACTGGATAAACAATCATCGTGAATCTGTTGTAAGTTGGTAATTAATTTGTCAAGAGGACAATAAACTGAAGAGTATATATAGCCGTAATTATCACGACGGGATATATGTAAACGGGCCGTCCCCGTTACAAATTATTCATTGGTTGTAAAAGAAAACTTTTCATGGTAATCAGTCAACGACTCGGTCCATCATTCAATCATTACTTCAACCATTAATGGAATCATTGCTACACAATGAAAATCAGTGCACCGTCTGGAAGGGTGTTAATCATCGTCTACAACGTAGACCATGCAACAAGGATTGATTGTTCTTGGAATTGGAAAATATCCAAATTGTTATGTTTCCTATTTCACATTCTATTGAACAGTAGATTTAGGAAATATGAAAATAAATTGTGTTTTTGTGTGTTTTAAAGTGGAAGGGAAATATGCTTTTTCAGTTTTCATTTTTTCAAATACATTCAATATTTTGAATCAAAAACTATTCTTCTCTTTAAAGAAATCGATCAGATTCAGCGTAAAATAGATGGGAAAAGGCTCAGTCGCAACTATCCGTGATCGACGTCATATAAACCGAAGGCAAAATGGAAAACAGACAAGCATGCAGTTGGTTAATTACTCCTTAAAGATTACTTATAGACTTTTTTGTTAGTCAAAAAATAAGTCGATACATATGAAGCAGGGATTTGCGTTTGCAATATAAGAATTATCTAAATATGAAGGTTAAAGCGTGTTATTTTCTAAAAATGTCCGATTTTCTGTTCGTATATAAAAATGACAGTTGTATGCATGAGTAATTGTATACTACACATTTCGCTTATCCAAGCAAGTCTACCTTGAGTAAATCACAATTTTAATATGTAACTCATTCATAAAACCAATTATCGGATAATTCATATACGTCACATATCAGTCCAATGAAATCTTTTGATTTCACTAGGGGCATATCACTCGCGCTTATTGCAAATTTTTCGAAAATTATGGAAAAATACAATGAAGAAAAAGACGCTTAATCATACTTTGATCAGTTAATTGTCATTTTCTTTGGAAAAAATCGAAAAAACGCCATAATTCCGGTCTCCTTTAAAAGTAACTATATACTGAATTATCCAGTCTCTTTGCTGTCGTAACAACAGCGGAGATACCGGATTATTTCAGAAAACTCAATTATCCGTGGGATTCACCCCTTCCCGAGCTCGATAAATAGCTGTACTTGCGATCATTCAATTAACTTTGTTATTCCGACGTTACAAATGTAACACGCACATCACTGAAGCATGTTCAAGTAAAATCACACAAGTAGTTGGAAATTCTATTTAGCTTCGTTGTGGTGAACACATAATCTGATTTATATAATGCAATCTGCCATTGCAAAACCAATTCCCCATATCGGGCCTCTCTCTCGAGAAAGGCCCCAATTGGGATTACACACATTGTAATTGTAGTCTCACGAGTAATATATACATGCTGGACGTACTTCATAGTAATTATATATTGGTTAAAACAGTATTTATTCAATATCTTATAATTTGTTTAATACATTACAATATTAATAATATGATGATTGAGTAACAAGATGAAAAGCTTATGTAAAACTCTCTCCCAGAAACATTTGTATAAGATGACTCGGTCGACAGGATGTAACGACAATACTGTTCAATCAAATACATTTGACATGAGAGATATATGAATATAAGGAAATACAAAGAAAGAAGAGGAAGAAGAAGAAGAATATAAGTAAATATATATTGGAACAAAGGCAATGGCAAAGATTGGCAAAAGGGCCATTCGGCCACATTTTTTTAAAATTGGATTGCGGATTTTTTTTTTCAAAATAATTGCGTCGATGGACATGGGAATGCTTGTGTCTCCTGCGAAGCGGCTTTTCCTAAGAGGTTCAAAATTACTGGTATCACTAGAAAAGTCTTGTCTAATGAAAGATATGGTCATTGCCAAATTTTCAGAAAATAGTGTCAAAAATAAACATCTAGGTTAAGGTCACTACGTATATATTTTGATAACATTATAAGAAATATATGTGTGAAATATTAAAGCCCTATCACTTACCAATCAAAAGATATACGCAATACTAAGAAAAAAGGTCAAATATCTAGGTCAAGGTCACTAGGTCAAATAAATTATGGTATGTTTATAAAGTTCTTGTCACAAAGAATATACATGTGAAATATCAAAGCCCTATCACTAACCTATCGAAAGATATAGCGATTCCCAAGTTTGTTTTTTAAAGTAGGTGAAATATCTATGTCAAGGTCACCAGGTCAAAAATTATGGTTGTGCAGAAAGGACTTGGTATATTATGTTTAATTGTCAACTTTGACCCTTTAAAAACCCTCCAGCCACAAGAACTAATGGTTGAAGGCAATAATATTATACAATTATGGACTTTTTACGAGGTGAATATGGTGTGATATTTTCTGAATTTGAAAATATTGACCGAGGCGACAGCCGAGGTCAATATTTTCAAATTCAGAAAATATCACACCATATTCACCGAGTGAAAAGTCCACAATTGTTTTATTACATGTATATAGTGGACTAAATACGTATTTTTTAAGGTACCATTTCGAAATGGCTGACATCGACTTTTCTTTTAATATGTTTCAAGACGTGTTAATATCAGCATTTTCTGTCGATGAATTATCCTGAAGGTAATGGTATTCATTCAATGAGTCAAATGAAGAATATTTCAGAGTCAAAATCCGTAGATATAGGCTCAAAATTCAAGAATTTGAGCTCAGCTTCAGGGTCCTTGATGCTGTTTACAAAATGACGTTAATGACGTCACAGATATAAATTTCGCGCGTTTTCGATATTTCATGGTAAACCGGAAGAAAGAGTTTTCGCGGTAGTGATATTTAATGAAATCGCCCCTCACAGGTCAATATGATGAGACAATAACTCGTCACGTGACAGTTCTCAGCCAATGAGCGTGGGAGTATAAACAGACTATATAATAAATGTAGATATTGACATCCGTGCTAGTTATCTGCATTTACATAAACTGTTCTCAAGTTCTTTAAGATTAATGTTTCGTTAAGTTTCGATTTGTTTCGTTTCGCACTTTAGAGGGACCCCAACCAAAGAATGTACTTTATATCTTCCAAAATGGAAGTAACCGGATGTGACAATTCTACCGAAGTGAACGGGCGTTGTATGCAATTAGGATATGTTCACTCTTCCTGTGCACCTGGTCTCACTCCCATATCGGGATTCGCTTCTTTTCATATGGTGGTTTTTGTTTGTTTGCTTTGGTTCCTGTTTTATCCTGATTTTTATGCCTTCGGTTTCTAATTTCCTGAATTATCGATTTTGTGCTGTATACAGGGATATAGTCATTATCCTATTTGTCATTCCCATCATACTCTCATTGCTTGCTGTATGCGAATTTGATGTCAGAATGTTCGGATCAGATGAATTACTGATGAATTTGCTGTCTGAATTATCGTCGACAGATTCTGTCACAGAAGTTGGTGGCGATTGTTTGACGATTGACCCTAATTGGCGTGAATCTCTTCTTTCCGAGTTTTCCAAATACAGCCTAAGTAGAGTTGCTTAAATGCCACTTTTGTCAAGCTCTACACGAAACTTTGTCACTGTCCTGTTTGATGGATAACGTGGGTCTAGCGCCGTCGTCATCCTCGTCCTTCGTCTACCCCTATCTGCCATGTTTAAAGACCGTTCGTAACGAATTCCTCTTGAATGGAAGCACTCTCTGCTTCAAATCGAATGTTAGTATGATACTCTCACCTTTGACGGTAGTGTAAAAGTCAATAACTGTTGATTAATGTTGAATATTGATCGTTCATAAAATGTAAACAAAGTGTAAAATGTTCAGAGTCCGCCAATTCAAAACAATGAAGAAACATATTTTATCAGTCAATCAGAAACGAGATCCGGACTTGAGAACAAACATAGCAAATCTAGCACCTGTATGAAAACGGAATCGATTTCTATTAGAGTAAACATAGTGCTGATGCAAGACTTAGCTTACTTGTCAACATAAACTAGGTTTAATGCTTAAACCAAAAATAGCCGTTGCCAAAATATAGATTTCTTAGAGGATTGCGAGTTGATAGTTTTGTTAAGAACCTCTACAAAACAGAGGGAAAGAAGTTTAACTACAAACTAGACCAAAAAAAAAGCAAATCAGGCCTCCCGTTGCTTAGACACACTTGGACCGTTGTTACCCCTTCAAAAAGAGGCAGAATTTGCCCAAGAGATGGGACATATTATTTCATCCACAAAGATTATGTAACTGTGATGAGACTTTCTTCTATGATAAATTTAACCTTTATTTATTTTACAACGTTTAACAAACAAGTTACACAACTTATATAAATGTCTCACGTTGGCTCAGATGTTGGCGTGAGGGGGTCCAAGGAGCAGGAGGAAACCGGAGTACCCGGAGAAAAACCCCCTGCAAAGGCCTGAGTGGGGGACCACCTACCCTCCCACATAAGACCATTTGCCGAATCTGAGATTCGATCCCGGGACCTTAGAGGTGAGAAGCGAGCGCGCTACCACTGCGCTAACCCGCTACGCTATGATAGGTGAAGCGGCTCTCTCGCTAGGTGTACTGTTAGGACCCTCTGATGATACCACTTGTGTGATTGTAGCTGGTGGCTCCTGTCTCATGTATTGAACCACCGAGCGTACAATGGTGGACATCTCCTCCCTTATGTATCTTTTTATTAGCCGAGTTGCAAAACTCGGCTCTTAATTTGATGTGAGACGGGCGGGCGGGCGGGAGGGCGTCAACAATTGGTTTCCGGACTATAAGTCAACTACGAAAGAGGCTATAACAATGAAACTTCATACACTTACTCACCACTAGTCAAGGATGAGCCCTATTGATTTTGGGGTCCAAAGGTCAAGGTCACAGGACTCAGATGATTGAAAATGGTTTCCGGACCATATTTCAGCCTGTATTGCACCTATAATCATGAAACTTGCCAGAAATGTTTCCCTTGAATCAAGGATGAGGCCTATTGATTTTGGGGTCAAAAGGTCAAAGGTCAAGGTCACAGGACTCTGTTGATTGAAATTGGTTTTCGGACCATATTTCAGCCTGTATTGCACCTATAATCATGTAACTTGCCAGAAATGTTTCCTGTGAATAGAAAATGACCACTTTTCATTTTGGGGTCCAAAGGTCAAGGTCACAGGACTCTGATGATTGAAAATGGTTTCCTGGCCATATTTTAGCCTGTATTGCACCTAAAGTCATGAAACTTGCCAATAATGATTCCCATGAATCAAGAATGACCCCTATTGATTTTGGGGTCAAAAGGTCAAAGGTCAAGGTCACAGGACTCCGATGATTGAAAGTGGTTTCCGGACCATATTTCAGCCTGTATTGCAATTATAATCATGAAGCTTGCCAGAAATGTTTCCCATGGATCAAGGATGACCACTATCAATTTTGGGGTTCAATGGTCAAAGGTCAAGGTCACAGGACTAAGATGATTAAAAATGGTTTCCCGACTGAATTTGAGCCTGTATTGCACCTATAATCATGTAACTTCCCAGAAATGTTTCCAGTGAATAGAAAATGACTTTTGATTTAGGGGTCAAAGATCAAGGTCACAGGACTTAGGTAATTGAAAATGGTTTCCAGACCATTTTTGAGCCTGTATTGCACCTATAATCATGAAACTTGCCATTAATTTTTGGGTCAAAATGTCAATGATGGTACCATGTAAACAAGAAAAATTAGGAAATAAAGTATTCTGTATGATGAGATTGAAAATCTGTATCCTTGAAAATATATTACACGCTGATATAGAATAAAGAGAAGACCATTTCTTGATCCAGAAATTTTCATTTAGGACCACAAAATGTTGTTACAAACCATACACATTTCATGTTAGTCTGCATATTCATACTTACATTCCAGTTTTGCAACTCGGCATTTTGCATCTTCGATGCATTTTGAGCTTATTTCTATTCTAATGATGACCAAACTTAGACCGTTTGATTCTTGGTAAAAACCGGTTCCTGCCGGTTTATCTGTTTTCAGAAAATGGGTAGGCGTGGCTTATCGCTATAGGCCTATATTGGAGAATATAGCCCGGCTGGCGTCTGTTGTCTTGATAAGGAAAAAGAATCAAGTCATATTAGAATAAAAAATCACTTTGCTTGCTCCTAGAGCGTCACCGTTATACCGTTAAACGTGTAGTAGACCGAGTAGTGCAGATACCGAAAGTTCAGAATGTATGTTAAACGTTTTATCAGGATGTCCCTTTATCTCATTCAGTGACATTCTGGATTGTTGAGCCGACAGCCGGTGTTCCATACCGACTGTGTACCTGCAACTTCTTCATTAGCGATGAGGTGGAGAATTGGCGAGTGTGGGCCAGCTGGACCTGCTGAGGAGCAAAGCCAAAGGATGCGAGTGGCCAAACTGCAGGGTACACCCACGGCCCTCAAAGGAAAGGAGGGAAGGGTGTAGTAGACCGAGTAGTGCAGGTACCCATAGTTCAGAATGTATCGGGATGTTCCTGTACCTCATTCAGTAACATTCTGGACTGTAGAGCCGACGGCCGGTATTGATCCCGGCTGGGTACCTGTAACTACTTCACTTTACATCATGTTACATAAATGTACAATGGATATGTACGAAGCAAAATAATTCTGTGATGTTATCGTCGGCATGTAGAAGATAAATGCTGTAGTTTCTTATAATATATGTTCAATAGTTTTCTTTAATATACGTGTTACTGTCCGAGACTACTAACCTTTTCATAAGGACCTGCTCTTCTGAAGTGAGAATGATGTGGAACTCTTTTAACAAGCTAGTCAAGTCTGTCCAATGGTTAGAAAATAACCAGTGTTCCGTTTTCTTCCAAAAGGTTTTCATTTCCTTAAAAGCATTCACTACTTCATCTTTTCGTTCTCCAGCGATTGCCCCTCCAGTTCTTCTCATACGGAGTAGATTTTCATACTTGCCAACATCTTGGGAAAAAGTCAATTTCGTTTCCAAAAGGCATTGGAAGAATTTCATAACATTAGGATAATATGCAGATTTGTCAACGCTATTGCAGCATTTAAGCATTTCTAATATTTCTGAGGGCGAGATTGGTTTTTTGGCATAAAATACATGGCATGCCTCTAGCTCAGATCTTTTCCAGTGGGATCCAGACTTTCGACCCTCGACGAAAGAGGTATCGTAGTTACTATCATAATCGCTTCGCGTCCGTTTTTCTTTCCGTTTAGTTGCTTTGGTGTCAGTGCCTAAACTACCAGAGCTTTCCATGAGGTCGTACGGATCGTACTGGCGTTGTTGAGCAGCAGCACGCCTGGGTCTGGTCCCGTGTTCCGCCATCTTGTTGTTGTTGTTGTACGTATTTTCCACTTCTGGGTAGGCGCACCTAACAATTGGCTCGTTGAAGGTCCGCAGTAAGGTGTTGTGGCTTATTTACAAAAGTCTATAAAATGAATAAAGGGTTGTTGTTGTTGTTATTGTGAATGAAATCCCTCCGCTGTCGGAGCACCTCCTAAGAGTTTAAACAGCTATCTTCAACAGAATAAAACGCACTGGTATTAACGAATTACGGACATCTCGGACCCCGGACATCTCGGACCCGGACAACTCCGGCCGTAGTCGGACAACTAGGACCCTAATGAAAAGACATCTCGGCCCCTTCTCGGACCCAAAAATATTTACAAAGAATATTTGTATCACGCTAAAAACAGTCCGGAGAAGCCCGGGGGGAAAATACAGCGCCGGGGGACAGGGGCGGATCCAAAACCTCATCTGCCGGGGGGGCACATCTAACTTTTATAGGGATCACCTACGAAGCCCGAAGGGCCGAGTGGGGGAGGATATGGGAGGGTTTGCCCCCCCTCCCACTGCTGGGGGTTCGGGGGGCCTCCCCGAGATAATTTTGAAAAATGAAGCAAATTGGTGGCATCTGCAGAGTATTTTGCCTGGATTTAGAAGGGTCAGGCTCATGAATCATTGTCAGCTAACAATGAAACGTATATTTAAAAGTGTTAATCCTTATAAATTTTTACAATTATTTTGTTGTTAAATGTACGTACAATGGTGGACATCTCCTCCCTTATGTATCTTTTTATTTCTTCTTGTAATGGTGTAATCAGTAGTGTTATGCAGTTCAGGCATTGTAGCCTCCGTCCTCATAAGTTTACCCCAAACTTCAGTTAGAAGCAGTTAAAGGGTATTTTCGAAATGTATGTGTCATTATAAAATTGATATAGTATGATTCCATTTACGTTTAGTCTCAGTTTTATGTATCTAAATACTCATGGTTATAATGGTTAAAAAATATATGTCCTTGTTTTTTTTTTTCCTTTTTTGTGTTTGTTGGTCTGTTTTTAATGAAGATGTTTTTAAGTAAGGGTTATTCTACTGTCTCCGAGGGCGTAGCCCAAGGAGCAGTTGAATAACCCAGTTGTTGCACTGCAATTGTTAGACCATCAAAGAATTGTCACCAATGATAGGATAATTCTTCGTTGCTTGCTAAAGAAAACTACTCATGGTAGTCATTCAACGACTCATTCAATCATGACTTTGATCATTGATCTAATCATTGCTACACAATGAAAAATATTTCACCGTCTACAACGAAGACCGTGCAGCAACCTACATTAATTCCATTAGTATAAGTAATTGTAAAGTAAAGGCTTAATGACTATGGCCTGTACTTATTCGAACTACACTAGACATTACTTATGTAGCATTCATAGACAATGAATAATTCAAAAATCCTGAAAACTTAACATGCTTAAAGTAAGCAATTGACAAAAAACTTCTCTAAAATATGTTTATGATGTAAATTTAGAAAAAAAGTTCCGTACGAGAACAAATAATATTAATAATACTTAATAGCCAAGTTATAGCTCGACGGCGAAACTATGCTCAAAGGCAAAACATTGCACGAAGGCAAAAATATGCCAAAAGGTAAAACTATGCCCGAATGCGATTGCTAAAAGGCAAACTATGCCGAAGGCATAATACTATGCTTAAAAGCAAAATAATGTGCGATCCAAAATATATTATCGCAGGCAAGAACTAGACTATGCCCGTAGCCCCCCCCCCCCCCCCCCCCCAATAGATTATGCCCGAAGGCAAAACTATTCACGGAATCATATACATGTGTCATGCACTTATGTGCAAAGTACAAGTGAATTCCAACAACAGGGAAGTGCACTGTTATGTTAGCGTCTTAGACTTAAATAGTGACTTAGTGTAAACAAACATGTCAAGTAACATAATGAGGTTCAATCCATATTAAAACAATTCAAATAATGTACCTTACAGTTTAAGAACTTGTAGGAACCCCTTTAGTTTTTTTCTTTGAACAAGTATTTAACCTCTAGAAAATTGATATTAATCAGAAAATTAAATGCAGTTCATAATTAAACATGTTAATGTATGAAAATTTGGAGATTTTGTTTTTGTTTTTCTTTTTGTAAGATAAATTATTTGATAATCATAAATCTGTATATTTTTTAAACTAATAGTTATGATTCAACATAAACATGTATGATATGATATTGAAGAGAAAAAAATATATATGTATTAATAATAACACAATCATGACATTTCCTTCAAAGAAATCACTAAGTTCACAAAGCTGGCAGCTGTAAATGGTAGAGGCGCCTAGAAAACTTTCATTTCGATTGAATTCACACATTAAGCAGGCCTTATGGAAGGATGTGATGGTTCCTTGAATCCCTCTATAATATATCAGAAGCCAATTTTGATTGAAGTGCACTCCATCTGGTAAACTGGTTGAATAGAATCCTTGATGCCTTTAACCTACCAATAACGAATTAGGTTGTGCCCCGCGAGCTATTCTTTTAGCTTCATGTTGGTCAAGCACACCTGTTCGTTGTACTTTGAGATGATCGTCAGGATCTTCTTTAACTCATTTGTGTCACACTTATGCCCTTTGCCGTGTGGAGCTCGTAAAAAAGTTCCCCGCGAGGGGTTTGACAGTAAGTGTTTTGAATACTTTCCCTGACATGGTCGCCATAGCACTTTCTATATAGAAACGGCCTCAGACAGTGCAGTTCATGCTTTTCATATGTTTTCATTTTCGTGCATGATAATCGACGGCGGGTGCGGCTAGCCAACAGGGGATGCTTACTCCTCCCGGGCACCTGGTCCCACCTCTAGCTTACTAGGGGTCCGTCGATGCTCAATTTGGTGCTTTATTGTGAGTACTTTTGAGATTATCGTCAGGATCTTCTTTAACTCATTTAAGACGCTTGTTCTCCTTGTCCTGGTGCGAAAAAAGAGCTGTACAACACACACATCCTTGTACGCCACAGAGTACACAACGCACACATCCTGAAAGTTGGATCTTGTACGCCACAGAGTACACAAATGAGTTAAAGAAGATCACGCACACATCCTGTAAGTGGTATCCTAAACAGAGCTAAATACGGGTCAGTATGATCTATAACACATTTTTCATGAGCTGCTTCGCTTGTTTAACTGCATTTTCGGCTTTACAATTTGACTGAGAATAGTATGGTGATGACGTCACATGTTCGAAATCGTACAGATTTGCAAACGATGCAAATTCCTTACTGTTAAAGGGGAGGGGGGGGGGGGTCCATTGTCAGAAATCAATTTTTGCGGGATTCCATGGCGTGTCAGTTGAGCTTTGATTTTTTGAATTATTTCTGATGCTGTTTTGCTCTCTAGTCTGTCTTCAAAATAATGAGAAAAATAATCAACGGTTATCAAGTAATAATGATGTCGACATTCAAACAGACCACATCCAATCATTCTCCGTGGTCTTTTCGTTTGAAATGTTAGGCCAAAATACACATATAAGGGCCCTTCTAAGGCAACTTTGTATTCCACTGCGGAATGATGTAGTCGTTTCATGATCTCATTACGAAGAGATGCCGGTACCAGAACACGATACTTAAGAATTATATATGATACCATCCTGCATGACAAGTTCATCACAGTACGGGATGAAACATTGAAATTCCAGAGATAAGTCAGATGTTCTTTCAGGCCATCCAAACAAAATTATTCATTTCAGGTTGATATTTGCTTCAGTAGCAGCTTTAATATCCCGATATGATTGATCGGATATCGCAAGTGATCGATGGCAAATATGGATTCGTGAGTGCTGTTGAGATTATCTTCAGGATCTTCTTAAACTCATTAAAAGCAAAATAATGTCCAATACAAAATATATCCTCGAAGGCAAGAACTAGACTATGCCGGTAGGCAAAAAAAAAAAAAAATAGATTATGCCCGAAGGCAAAACTTTTCACTGAATAATATATATTTTTCATGCACTAATGTGTAAGTTTAAGTGAATTCCAATAGCAGGAAAGTGCGCAGTTGTGTGAGCGTCTTAGACTTAAATAGTGACTTAGTGTAAACAAACATGTAAGTAACCTTATGAAGTTCAATCCATATTAATACAATTCAAAAACTGTACCTTACAGTTTAGGAACTTGTAGGAACCCCTTTTAGTTTTATTCGTAGAACAGGTATTGAACCTCTAAAAAATTGATATTAATCAGAAATTAAATGCAGTTCATAATGTATGAAAATATGGAGATTTTGTTTTTCTTTTAAGATAAATTATTTGATAATCATAAATCTGTATATGTTTTCATATATAATGCATGTACTATTAAAAAATATTAGAAAGATAGATTAAATAAGACCTCATTACACAGGTAAAGTGAAACTAATAGTTATGATTCAACATAAACATGTATGATATGATATTGAAGAGAAAAAAATATATATGTATTAATAATAACACGCTCATGACATTTCCTTCAAAGAAATCACTAAAGTTCACAAAGCTGGCAGCTGTAAAGAGTAGAGGCTCCGAGAAAACTTTTATTTCGATCGATTTCACACATTTAGCAGGCCTTGTGGAAGGATGTGATGACTCCTTGAATCCCTCTATAATATATTTCAGATGCCCATTTTGATTGAAGTGCATCTGGTTGAATTAATCCATGATGCATTTCACCTTTAAGTAACAAGTTAGGTTGTCATTCGCGAGCTCTTTAAGCTTCATGTTGGCCAAGCGCATGTGTTCGTTGTACTTTAAGACGCTTGTTCTCCTTGTCCTGGTGCACAAAAAAAAATGCACAACGCATACATCCTGTAAGTGGTATCTTGTACGCCACAGAGTACACAACGCACACATCCTGTAAGTGGTATCTTGTGCGCCACAGAGTACACAACGCACACATCCTGTAAGTGGTATCTTGTACGCCACAGTGTACACACCGAACACATCCTGTAAGTGGTATCTTGTGCGCCACAGAGTACACAACGCAAACATCCTGTAAGTGGTATCTTGTACGCCACAGTGTACATATTGAACACATCCTGTTAGTGGTATCTTGTACGCCACAGTGTACACAACGCACACATCCTGTAAGTGGTATCTTGTTCGCCACAGTGTTCACAGCGCACACATCTTGTAAGTGGTATCTTGTGGGCCACAGAGTACACAACGCACACATCCTGTTAGTGGTATCTTGTACGCCACAGAGTACATAAGGAAATTATTCCTGAGATAATTTCATCATGTTTATCAAAATCTCACTGATTACCGGAATCCAAATCATTCCCTCCTATTTACAGCATTAGCTGATCTGGTCTGTTGTCTACTACGGCACGTTCCAGTCTGGAAATGTGTGATGGGTTGCATATTTGACCATCAGTAATGCCGAACAGACGCACACTGTGTTCGTTATCCAGATCAAATGATTGTTAACCGCTATAATTGATATATCTATCCAGATGATTTATGTGGGAGCTACCAATTATCAAGGTCTTCATGGTACAAGTTTCAATGTTTATTATAGAAATGACGTCATCCGTTTTGCTGCACAGTTATTCAGCTAAGCGCAAAAAAAAAAGCTGTTTTCTTCTTATACAGGTTTATTCAGATTAAGAAGTTCATACAGTTACTCAAAATAACAGTTCTTAAAATTGTAGACAACAATCAATATACTCCCTTCGCCATTGTGTACACTTTGCCTTCCAGAAATGCGGACTTTTGAATCCGATGTTTACGTTAATTCGTACGTAAAAATTGACGAGGGATGTTCAATACTTCACAAAGTATACGTAGACTCTTGCCCGCTTTTTGTACATAAAAAAGAAGGGAGGAGATCTCCAACAAGACCTCGTTGCAGCATCAACAGGAAAACACCAAAACAAAGTCAAATCCAGTAACAATATGTTTTTTAAAGAAAATTATCTGCTCTTTGACTTTCCGCTTAAACTGACGCTAATGAATATTAATGAATGGCTTACAGCGCCACCACAGAGTTTTAGTTCCTTAAAATATAATGCGAGCGAAAAAAAAAAACCGAGCCCTTCAAATCAAACAATAAATCGACCATATTTTGAAAAATGAAACATTGGAAAATGCTTTTACGCAGACGCATATGAAGCAAAACAAAAATGCTTGAAATTGAGAGACGTACAGGAAATATACAAAAACGAGATTCTGAAGGTAACTAAAAAGGATGTGGATGTCACATCCAGATTGTCCCCATCAATGAGTTAAAGAAGATCCTGACGATAATCTCAACAGCACTCACAATAGAGCACAAAATTAAACATCGACGGACCCCTAGCAAGCTAGAGGTGGGACCAGGTGCCCGGGAGGAGTAAGCATCCCCTGTTGGCTAGCCGCACCCGCCGTCGATGTTAATGAAGCATGGAAATGAAAATATATATAATTCATGCACTGTCTGACGTTGTCTATATAGAAAGTGCCATGGCGACAATGTCAGGGAAGCATATTCAAAACACTTACAGTAAAACCCCTCGCGGGGAACTTTTTTACGAGCTCCACACGGCAAAGGGCATAAGTGTGACACAAATGAGTTAAAGAAGATCCTGACGATAATCTCAACAGCACTCACAATAGAGCACAAAATTAAACATCGACGGACCCCTAGCAAGCTAGAGGTGGGACCAGGTGCCCGGGAGGAGTAAGCATCCCCTGTTGGCTAGCCGCACCCGCCGTCGATGTTAATGAAGCATGGAAATGAAAATATATATAATTCATGCACTGTCTGACGTTGTCTATATAGAAAGTGCCATGGCGACAATGTCAGGGAAGCATATTCAAAACACTTACAGTCATATCCCTCGCGGGGAACTTTTTTACGAGCTCCACACGGCAAAGGGCATAAGTGTGACACAAATGAGTTAAAGAAGATCCTGACGATAATCTCAACAGCACTCACAATAGAGCACAAAATTAAACATCGACGGACCCCTAGCAAGCTAGAGGTGGGACCAGGTGCCCGGGAGGAGTAAGCATCCCCTGTTGGCTAGCCGCACCCGCCGTCGATGTTAATGAAGCATGGAAATGAAAATATATATAATTCATGCACTGTCTGACGTTGTCTATATAGAAAGTGCCATGGCGACAATGTCAGGGAAGCATATTCAAAACACTTACAGTCAAACCCCTCGCGGGGAACTTTTTTACGAGCTCCACACGGCAAAGGGCATAAGTGTGACACAAATGAGTTAAAGAAGATCATGACGATAATCTCAACAGCACTCACAATAGAGCACAAAATTAAACATCGACGGACCCCTAGCAAGCTAGAGGTGGGACCAGGTGCCCGGGAGGAGTAAGCATCCCCTGTTGGCTAGCCGCACCCGCCGTCGATGTTAATGAAGCATGGAAATGAAAATATATATAATTCATGCACTGTCTGACGTTGTCTATATAGAAAGTGCCATGGCGACAATGTCAGGGAAGCATATTCAAAACACTTACAGTCAAACCCCTCGCGGGGAACTTTTTTACGAGCTCCACACGGCAAAGGGCATAAGTGTGACACAAATGAGTTAAAGAAGATCATGACGATAATCTCAACAGCACTCACAATAGAGCACAAAATTAAACATCGACGGACCCCTAGCAAGCTAGAGGTGGGACCAGGTGCCCGGGAGGAGTAAGCATCCCCTGTTGGTTAGCCGCACCCGCCGTCGATGTTAATGAAGCATGGAAATGAAAATATATATAATTCATGCACTGTCTGACGTTGTCTATATAGAAAGTGCCATGGCGACAATGTCAGGGAAGCATATTCAAAACACTTACAGTCAAACCCCTCGCGGGGAACTTTTTTACGAGCTCCACACGGCAAAGGGCATAAGTGTGACACAAATGAGTTAAAAGAAGATCCTGACGATAATCTCAACAGCACTCACAAAAGAGCACAAAATTAAACATCGACGGACCCCTAGCAAGCTAGAGGTGGGACCAGGTGCCCGGGAGGAGTAAGCATCCCCTGTTGGCTAGCCGCACCCGCCGTCGATGTTAATGAAGCATGGAAATGAAAATATATATAATTCATGCACTGTCTGACGTTGTCTATATAGAAAGTGCCATGGCGACAATGTCAGGGAAGCATATTCAAAACACTTACAGTCAAACCCCTCGCGGGGAACTTTTTTACGAGCTCCACACGGCAAAGGGCATAAGTGTGACACAAATGAGTTAAAGAAGATCATGACGATAATCTCAACAGCACTCACAATAGAGCACAAAATTAAACATCGACGGACCCCTAGCAAGCTAGAGGTGGGACCAGGTGCCCGGGAGGAGTAAGCATCCCCTGTTGGCTAGCCGCACCCGCCGTCGATGTTAATGAAGCATGGAAATGAAAATATATATAATTCATGCACTGTCTGACGTTGTCTATATAGAAAGTGCCATGGCGACAATGTCAGGGAAGCATATTCAAAACACTTACAGTCAAACCCCTCGCGGGGAACTTTTTTACGAGCTCCACACGGCAAAGTGCATAAGTGTGACACAAATGAGTTAAAGAAAATCCTGACGATAATCTCAACAGCACTCACAATAGAGCACAAAATTAAACATCGACGGACCCCTAGCAAGCTAGAGGTGGGACCAGGTGCCCGGGAGGAGTAAGCATCCCCTGTTGGCTAGCCGCACCCGCCGTCGATGTTAATGAAGCATGGAAATGAAAATATATATAATTCATGCACTGTCTGACGTTGTCTATATAGAAAGTGCCATGGCGACTACTATAAAACTATAATAGTCTATAACTGGTTTAATAACCGGAATACTCAAGTTTCTGGGTTCGCGAGACCACAGTCTCGTCACCATTCAACTGGAAGCCTGCAACATGCGCTTTTCCGACCATTGTTCAGAATTCTTTTCGTATTCGTCTCGTTAGCGTTTCGCTTCCTTCTCGGCCAGTTCAATCGCCAAGACTGTCCGTTCCTGGGCGGAACCTTTACGTGCTGGCAGTACATTGCCAGGGTCCATATATCTAGCATTTCAGACAGGTCCCTTGCCGATGTAGGATGTGTCTGAACATTCATGACGTCTTAGAGATGCAAATTGATATGGCCTTTTGGAATATCTCCTACATTGATGGCATCTGAAGTGTATATCACATTCATGATGAATTGCCCTCCAATGATCCATGAATAAATTAAATGATGAATAATTGATGGTGGCTCTTGTACAAAACTTTTTCTGGGCACTTCATACCTTCCACCGGAAATACTTCTGTACACCATTGGGTCTCAGACTCCCCGTTCTCTTCGGGGTTATCCACAATCATATGATTATGAGTCTGCAAAAGTCAAACTTTCAATTATTTATGCGTTAGTAAGTGATTTATCTATGTACATCTGAAGCATCGAGCGACAAATGTTAGTCACATGCTATATGCATGAACTATTAACTACGTTTAAACAATTACTTATTTCTCAGACTTGAAATAGAAGTATAAGAAAGATTTGATCCTTCTTTTGTCAATTATCATTAAGCCCAACAAGACATTTCATAACAAAATACAAATACATAAAAGATTATCATAAAACGCATTAAATGCTTCTTGTTCTTTTTTTACACCACAATTGTACGTTCTTCGAGACCTGGGTAACCGGAAAAGTGGGAGGGTTGTCAATCGAGGATAACCATACCTTCTGCAATTTCCGTGGCAATAGGCCGCCCAAAGTCGGAACGGTTGCCCATTGGTCTCTTTGGTTTATGTGTAGTCCTTTGTGTTTGATGTTTCTGTGTTTGCTTGGTAGTTCCTTGTTTAGGTCGTATTAAAATGTTTGAAATATATTCATTTTCACACCGATCCACTAATTGAATAACTTTTTTGTCAATCAGTTTTTTTTACTTCTTAATAATAAATATAATCAATAATAATTGTTGCTTCTTGCGAGAACCTAAGTTGTGGTTTGACAAACGTTTGTTTAGGCATATGATGATGACAAATATGGATAATGACCATATCCATGTATAAAGCACAAACTCGACAAGCCAGAAAATCAGAAACCGAAGGCATACAAAACCAGGATAAAACGGGAACCAAAGCAAACAAACAAAAACCTCCACCATATGAAAAGAAGCGAACTCCTAAATTCTATCCTATGAAGAGACACATTTTTTAAAAATTCATTTGTCTGATGTTATTGCTTTCCAAGCATAATAAAAGTAGTGTATTATTCCTCCTTCAAAGTTACATGGTTTGTTTTTTAGATTTATATCATTTGAGATGCATGTACTTACAGTGTCATCCATGGTATCTACCAGTTCCACAATTTTTTGGGGGTTTCTTTCTCGCCTCCCCTTGTTCTTGCCTAAAAAGGCTGCGGCGATGTGTGATTGGATCTAACTGTCTTGTACGGATGTACTCGTCCATGATTGTTCCTCTGATGATGTTGTGGTGCATAGCTACGCGTTGCATTAAACCTTTGTGGCAGCCTTGACTTCTGATGATCTATACTACTTGTCTGAATAGATGTAAAATCGGAATGTCTGAGTTTCCCACTCATACGCTTTGCCACTTCAAGTTCTTTCACCTCAGTTTTGTTGCAGAAGAAATGGACTAATATACATACCTTCTTGAAGAGGTGATGGTATAATCTGCTATTCTCCGATAGGACTGCAGAATAGGATGGCAACACAACAATTTCAGTTCATTCGATGTTTCTGTGTGTCTTCAGCATAGCCAAATATGCGTTGATTACCTGAGAAATAAATAATTAAAGAATTTAAAATCTTGCGAATTAATGATGTAAAGAATATGCTTGAAATTAGTTGTTTGTTTGTTGTTTTTTTTTTTGTTATTGTTGTTGTTCAACGGGACAATTAAACTGTTCCTTCTGGAACTTTTTTTTCAACACAGCTGAATATATTCTCAAATTCCGTGTCTACAGATTACCGTTAATAACAGGCAGACGTCAGGAATCTTTTACATCAGACGTTGTGTATTGAAGCAATTTTAGGAGCACCATGTTCGCGGGTGCGGCTAGCTAACAAGGGATGCTTACTCCACCCGGGCACCTGGTCCCACTTTTGGCTTGCTAGGGGTCCGTCGATGCTTAATTTTGTGCTCTATTGTGAGTGCTGTTGAGATTGTCGTCCGAATCTTCTTTAACTCATGTAAGTTATACTTTCAATGACAAGAAGAAACAGTAACGAAATTCTGTAGAGTTTCTACAGTATTGTATTTGTGACAGAGGAGAAATGAGGCCAGAAGACATTTCCAGATGTGGCGATCATTTATTGCCTAACTAAAGGCAGCAGTATATAAGTGTGCCTACAAAATACAAAGAAGAACTAAAAAGACAAGTGTCTCAATCTTAACAATACAAAGGTTACATTAAACTACAGTCGAGTAATGCGTACAGATCTAATAATATGCAATAATTTTATGTAAAGTATGCAAAAAGTAATTATTCACAATGTGACTAGAGCATAGACTAGGATACACAGATTCCTGTGGTGGCTGCATGCCAATAAATGTTTCCATGACAATCCTTATTAATACTGATTGCTGAGAGCGAAGCCAAACTTGTATTACCTATATCTGACTGACCTTAACATGATAAACATTACATTTCAAAGTGAACTAACACTATAAAACAGCATGAACCTCCCATTACTACACACAATTATGCATTTCAATATCAAATTCAGATATTCCCTGTAACAAGGTCAAATGATGCATAATCAAGCAATGAATCACAACCCATATCATATCCATACAAACATAACTACAAGTCACAAAGTAAATTTATTATTCATACATTGTTTTCTACAGACAGACATACGTATACACAATCAGACGGACAGACCTTTCATGAATCAACAATTGTCTTTAATCTTATTCCGAACAATAACAATCAAATCGAAGTCAATGTGTATATACAATCTTTCAATACCCTGCACTGACCCAGCGAAACAAACCCACAAGAAAGTGACACGTAAATGACATCACACAAAACTACAAAGCACAAAACATTTTTTGGACATTTTACACAATTACAGCCAGCTTCTTTTAAAGTTCGGACCTATACGAGCAATAGAATATATTTCTTTGGGTATTTCACAACCTGCAATTTATTGTGACGTAATTATCATAATGAGAAGGATCAAAGGCAGACAGCATAACCATCATAAAAGCGTCAGAATCATTAAACGCCTTTAATACCGTTGATATGATCCAAATATCACCAGACGGACACTCGGCATGGTGCTGGACGAATCTACAGCCTTGTACCAGCGCATCTTTAAGTCAGGATCTTCTATAACTCATTTGCACTCTGACCGACTGTGACGCGGTACTCCATGACGGACCCTGTCCAAAACTCAAAAGATGAAAAACTAACTTTTATTATTCTTATTCCTTTCAAGTAACGTCTGGACATTTTACCGAAAAAATTAGTCAATTGGGAAACCTCTTAATGAACATCTAGGATCGGACCGGACTAATGGATCCGGATAACGTTATTTACACACAAGTAATTCAGATTAGAAGGTTAACAATCAATTTTACTAATATGCCTGATACCAACAATTTCATCAACCAAAATAAAGTACTGTAACCTTGACGGTGTTTACAACATAAACTGGTCCAATTATCAACAAAATAAACTAGTCCAATTATACAGAGATTTAAGGAGGCAAGTCTTCGGAATGTCACGTGACTTTGTTTTTAATTTTATATAAGAATGTTATCAATACTAATAATAGATAAACTTTATTTCAAATACAGTCAATCTCGTAATTTGATACACAGCATAAAAATGGATAAATCGACAAATATACTGGCATAAATGTACTGTGCAGACGGCCCAAATAATACAAATTTGTCTGGGGCAAAAAGGCTGCCATTCACATCGAAAGTCAATAGTAACATACAGAACCAGTGCGTTCAACTCAAGTATCCGTGGAAGACTAATGACTTGGCCACGAATTGGATATTATAATTTCTTGTAAACCAATGAGTTAAAGAAGATACTGACGGTAATCTCAACAGCACTCATAATAGAGCACCAAATTGAGCATCGACAGACCACTAGCAAGCTAGAGGTGGGACCAGGTGCCCGGGAGGAGTAAGCATCCCCTGTTGGCTAGCCGCACCCGCCGTCGATGTTCACGCACGAAAATTGATAAAAAAATTATTAAATACATGCACTGTCTGAGGTTCTGTCTATATAGAAAGTACTATGGCGACAATGTCAGGAAAAATATTCAAAACACTGTCAAACCCCTCGCGGGGAACTTATACGTATACCATCTAGGGTGACAATGTTTTCTTTATCCAATGTTTTGCCCCCTGTGGCTAGTCGCTGATGGTAATCAAGGTTGATAGTGGGTATCCTCAAGAACTCTCAAGTTTGATGGCCTTGGCAGCAATATCGACAACTCCAATCCCTACATCATTGTTTTGTGAATAGAGTAGCCATCAGGAAATTGAAGGTTGCTCTGCCAACGACTCATCAACACTGAGCAGCTTTGGTATCACAACCCTCTTCATCCTATCAAACTCCGCTGAATGGACTCTGGATACCTTTAAAATCACATCCATTTTCCACAGCATTTCAGAACAATGACAAATATGGATAATGACCATATCCCTGTCTACAGTACAAAATCGATAATTCAGAAAATCAGAAACCGAAGGCATACAAAATCAGGACAAAACAGGAACCAAAGCAAACAAAAACAAAAACCTCCACCATATGAAAAGAAGCGAACTCCCGATATGAGAGTGAGACCAGGTGCCCAGGAAGAGTAAGCATCTCCTGCTTGCATGCAACACCCGTCGCTTCAATTCGGTAGAACTGTCACATCCGGTTACTTCCATTTTGGAAGATATAGAGTACAATCTTTGGTTGGATGGTTCAAATGGTCTATGACAGAATATCATCCACCATTCTGGATAGTGGGACATCATAGTGTATGACGAGTTCCCCATATCGACCGTAGAACTTCCTCAGTAACGATGTTAGTCGGTCACAAACATATCCCTGACTGAGAAGCTTATCTGAAAGACGCCTAGCTCTCAGAACAAAATCCGTATATTTGGTACTTGCTCTGGCATAGCGTATCAACTGAGATATGAACACGCCATAAGCAGGCGATGAAGGGATGTTGCTACTCAGAAAAGGAAAGTTCGTAATGCTGAAATTGAAGTCGTCACGTTTGTCATAGAGTGAGGTGTTCATGTGACCATCAGTGTCGTAGGACAACATTATGTCCAAATAGGATGCTGAATTATTTGTCTCTGTAGTTTCTTTGACTTCAAGCTCCGAAGGATAGATACTGCTCAGGTAATCCGCGAATTTTGGATTATTGATGGACAACACATCGTCTATGTATCTGTAAGTGAAGTTGAAATCAGAAGCTACGTATCTTTTCCCTTCAGAGACCAAAGATTGAATGAATTCAGCTTCGTACGAGTAAAGGAAAATGTCGGCAAGGAGTGGGGCACAATTGGTACCCATTGGAATTCCGACAATTTGCTGGAAGACCTTTCCTCCAAACACCACAAAAATGTTGTCGATCAGAAAGTTTAACATCTGAATAATGTCTGTTTCAGTGTACTTATTTTCCATTGACAGAAGGAATGTTAAACGACATATAAAAAGAAACAAATACAGACTGAAACAAGCATACAACCTTTCAAATATACAGACACGCAAAAAGATAAACACATGCAGAAAGATACAGGTAGAAATACCGTATATCGGGTAATTTTCGCGTCGGGAAAATTTCGCGAAAATGACCCTAAAAAGGTGCGTCTTTTTTCGCTGAATCTAATTTTTGCTAACTAAAAATACCAAAAATTTAAATTTGTACAAAGATTTATTGAATTTGAAACTAAATACGATCATGTAATTGCGAAAGTTTTTCTGCTGAATCATTGTTTTGATTTAGTTTCTTGTGAGAAATACACGGATAACCGAAACGCTAAATGTCATAATTACAGAACGACAACAGATGGTTCAGGGATGCAACTTCGTGAAATTTTCTAGGCGCCATGTGGGCCCCTAGAATAAAAATTTTAGGGGCCCACAATAAAATCTACGAGCCCACAGTGCTGTCCTCTAGCCATGGATGATCGATCTGCCACTTCGAATTGAAGGTCCGTGCCTGTTTCACATCAAACTGTTTAATATATTGGCCCCTGTCCACATCTTTCCGCTTTTCAGCGGGCGGTTTCACGCCTTCGATAAAACGCCACATACTGAGTGGCGAATTTGTTCTGATCAATTGACATTGACAACGCTACGGCATGTGGACGCTTTAATATCGACACAAGAGCGTTTACTTTTAAAGCGTCTAAAAGACTTTGACCGGAGCAAAGTCGGAGCGGACTAAAACGTGGAAAACTACGATCCGGATTCTATTCGCCAAGTGGGCGACCTGCATTTGAGTTCTGGTCGTCCACACACAAGATTTGGTCGCATTGGCGAGTGGGCGAGCGGTAATTTGCAACCCTGTGGTTTAAAATACCATTTACCATGTTTGCTCCGGGTAATTAAATTAATAAATACTACCCATTATCTGTAAACATCAATTATAATAATAGTAATTATCTTTATCAGACAAGTACTCACTAACACTTCGGGACAGTTACATATTGCTCAACCTCTTTAGAAGCGTTAGTTTGTGTCTTTTTTTCGCTACGTCCATTTTTCGCGATTTGTTGATGCTCGCGAACTAAGCGAAAATTAGACACACGCGAAAAAATTCCGATATACGGTATTTACAGATACACGCACAGACTGACACACACACAGAACGATAACCATATTTGGTTTATTCCATACACATTCATAAAGCAGGTGAAATCGTCGCCAAACAACGACCTTCTAATTCACCTTGGGTTGTTCCCGTGCCATAAATATTTGCTGTGACAATTTAACCCCTTCAGTTCATGATTTCAAAATATGACCACACGAAAAAGAAGCAGCTGACCCTTTGATGCTGACGTATGAAAACGGAATTCCCATTTCTGGTATATTCCTCCACAGTGGCACTTGGACCCCCCGAACCCTCAAGTTTTAATAATAATAATAATAATAATAGTGAAGCGAGCAAGCCGGCCCAATGGTAATTCATGTATTATTTCCTATTTCAAAGTCAAAATCAAAATCTATTTCAGCTTTTAATTTGACTTTTCATGGTCCGATACCATGACAATGATTAGTTGCTCCAATCAGTTTTAAATGCAACAGCGAAACAAAGATGTAGTTACACTGACGAAATGACAAGACTAATGGACTTCGCCCTTTCATAGACCAGAATCTTCACAATTTGACCAAACATTGACAGTTTTGTACAAGGAGAAAGGATTACACACTAAAGCCCTTTCTTGATGTTTAAGGTAGACGGACAAACATGGTGATTACTATAGGATACCCAACATTTGGCAATGCCCTGATAGATATTATAATTTATATATATACACATGCCCATTCTTTGTGTAAAATACAGGAGAATAACCAGGGTGGCTTGATTTTCAACTATGACATCACATTGTAACATATCATAAGCAACATAGTTTTAAACGTATTAAAATGTCGTTTAAAAATGTGGAATGATAGTATAATTAATGTAATAACAGTCTGATTGAAATTTGTGTATACTGTGATGACCTAAAATTGAGCCAAGAATTGTTTTTCAGGTCGAATTTTTTTAAAGGTTATCCAGTCAAATTTTCTGGTGTCAATATTTAACTTTTTTATAAACACACCTCAGTTTTGTTGCAGAAAGAAATGAGGATTTTCGGTATATTTATATAATTTTCACAGGTTTTGGCCATATTACATTGTTCATATTGAGGATTTATGACGAGGGTTCAATACCCGAAACATGCATGTCTGGTCTATGCTGTAAATTTATCTGCTCTGGATCACTGACGAGGGTTAAGTACCCGAAACGTGCATGTCTGGTCCAGGTTGCCAATTTATCCGTTCTTAAATGATGCTATTCAATTTGAAGACGTTAACATTTATACCACTTGGTGAGTGTCACTGCTGGTGGATCAGGAGTCCCCGATGGCACACGTAGCCAAGTTCCATTAATTTCGGTTGATCGTTTCTACAATTTCTGTTATCAAAATTTCTTGAAATTTCTAAAAAGTGGGTCCTGAGCATCATTTCCTACCCATCCTGCTACGGCTTTCGGCACGCTTTTTCGAAATAAAAACTTTCAATACTTTTTTGGCATATTACATTGTTTAGATTTGAGAATCACTGACGAGGGTTAAGTACCCGAATCGTGCATGTCTGGTCCATGTTGCCAATTTATCTGTTCTTAAATGGTGCTATTCAATTTGAAGACGTTAACATCTTAAATGATGCTAATGAACTTTAAGGCGTTAAACATACAACTACTGGACGGCCATCTGCAATTTCCGTGGCAGATGGCCGTCCTAAGTCGGCACCGGTTGCCCATTGGTCTCGTTGGTTTATGTGTAGTCCTTTGTGTTTGATGTTTCTGTGTTGTGCGTTGACGTTCCTTGTCCCTTACGCGTCTCTTTCTGTGCTTGTCTGCTTTGTGTTTTTGCATTAGGTGTTTTGGGGTTTTGCTGTGGGTGCTACAACCTGTTGTTGTTGGAGATCCCCTCCTTTGTTATACATACATGTCTGCTGCGAAACGAAACGGGATGTGTATTAAGGAGTAAACTGGGTCACAGATATTTAAACGGGTAGTATTAACCGGCAGATCGAAGAGGGCAAAAACACGATTTATTTACGAGTTCTTCATTCTTCTATTTAAAATAATTATGAGAAATACATAGACTATTGACACAAAATGATAAATGCAGATAAATTTGAAATATCGATATAGCCGATAAATATATTTTCATATGTTAGCCTTCAAGAAAGCCCATGCTTGGATAATTGTTACTGGCCAATTTATCTGAATAAAATCTTTAAAAAAAAAAACTAATATACATACCTTCTTGAAGAGAATCTGAATCTGCCATTCTCCCATAGAACAGCAGTATAGGATGACAACACAACAATTCAAGTTCATTCGATGTTGCTGTGTGTCTTCAGCATACACAAATATGCATTGATTACCTGAGAAATAAATAATTAAAGAATTTAAAACCTTGCGAATTAATGATGTAGAGAATAGTCTTGAAATAAGTTGGGTTTTTTGTTGTTGTTCAATGGGGCAATTAAACTGTTCCTTCTGGAACTTTTTTTTCAAAACAGCTGCAAATATTCTCAAATTCTGTGTCTACAGATTGGTCTCGTTGGTTTATGTGTAGTCCTTTGTGTTTGATGTTTCTATTTTGTGTGTTGACGTTCCTTGTCCCTTGTGCGTCTATTTCTGTGCTTGTCTGCTTTGTGTTTTTGCATTGGGTGTGTTGGGGTTTTGCTGTGGATGCTGCTGGTGTTGTTGGAGATCCCCTCCTTTTGTGTTACAGATTATCGTTAAGAACAGGCAAGTACAACTCAAACGTCAGGAAGGTTTTACCTGTTTTTGGATTTAACATAGTCAATTTCCCCTGGCTTGACGGTGATGTTCCTAGATTACCGTCCTATGGTATCTATATTTCACAGCTCATGCGGTATGCTAGAGCATGTACTGATGTTTTGGATCTTCATAGTAGAAATTTACAAATGACCAAGAAACTTTTAGGACAAGGTTTTCGCTTTCACAAACTAGTAAAGACTTTCTGGAAATTTTACAAAAATTATTGTCAACTTCTTCTGAAATTCGACCAATACAGACAACAGGGTATTTTACTTTAGGTATTTCACAACCTGCATTTTATGGTGACATTATTAAGAAGATAAGAAGGATCCAAGATAGACAACATCACAATCGAAAATGCGTCAGAATCATCAAACGCCTTTTATACCGTGGATATGATCCTAATGTCACCAGACGGACACTAGGCTTGGTACTTGACCAATCTACAGACTTGTACAAGCGCATTCTTAAAACTTGCACTCTGTCTGACTGTGACGACGAGACTCAATGCCGGGCCCTGTCCAAACCTCTTTAGAGAGGACAGAGCCCCGACCACCTGTCCTCTCTGAATGTCAGTCGGACTCCTCAGGTGATAACACACATTAGCTCGCGGCGGCAGAGCACGGATTGTATTACGTACGCCCTCTTTTTAAATCCATTTACATATTCATCTGTGTTGCTTGGGCGTTTTGCGGTCTTGTTTGTGTGTGGTCATCTGACAGTGAGGAGGTTGTTTTACACCACAATTGTACGTTATTCGAGACCTCTCGGTAATCGGAAAAGTGGGAGGGTTGTGCGCACGTAATCCAGGATAACCATAACTTCTGCTATTTCCGTGGCAGATGGCCGTACTAAGTCGGCACCGGTTGCCCATTGGTCTCATTGGTTTATGTGTAGTCCTTTGTGATTGATGTGTCTTTGTTGTGCGTTGACGTTCCTTGTCCCTTATGTGTCTCTTTCTGTGCTTGTCTGCTTTGAGTTTTTGCATTGGGTGTTTTGGGGTTTTCCTGTGGGTGCTACAACCTGGTGTTGTTGGAGATCCCCTTCTTTGCTGTTGTCAGCAGACGCTGTATATTGATATTTTTACCAAGCAATTTTAGGAGCACCATGTTGGCGGGTGCGGCTAGCCAACAGGGGATGCTTACTCCTCCCGGGCACCTGGTCCCACCTTTGGCTTGCTAGGGGTCCGTCGATGCTTAATTTTGTGCTCTATTGTGAGTGCTGTTGAGATTGTCGTTAGGATCTTCTTAAACTCATGTAAGACAGGAGGGGATCTCCAACAAAACTCGGTTATAACAGTGTTGTGGGTCATGTATTATTTTAGTTTTACTTTATGTGTAGGTACACATGTACTTAGTCATGTTATTTAATGATTTCATAATAATTCTTTCTAGATTTTACTATGTCATGTTTATTTCTTTAGAGAATATTCCAGTATGTTCTTTGTTACATCAATATCATCACATGACTGTGATTTCTAGAATTTACTCTATTGTTAATCATTTGTAATGAGTCATTGTTCTAGAAGCTTCTGGTAAATTCATTGTTATTAAGTATAAATACCTCTGAGGAACTGTGATGAAGGGACATTCGTACACATTCGTAGACACGATTCATTCATCTATTCTGATATACTGGGACACTTTATTTGTTGAGACTTTAATCCATTTAACAACGTTTGGACACCGATCTTTCGAGAACGTTTGTGATTACAGGAAACCATACATTCGATAGACGTTGTGGACCGTAACGGACACTTTGATCCGGACATTGTATTGTAAGTTGTAATCATTTGAAATATATATATTTTGTACATAATTAAACTTGTAAATTTATATTCTGTCTTTGTCTGATTTTTGCTGGCGTTTTGGGGTATTCTGACCCATAACAGAATTGGGGGCTCGTCCGGGATAGAAATCTCTGCATATTTGCACTTTAATGTAAAGTTCATTTTTGAAAAAAGAAAATATTTTTCTCAATAATTATTTTGCCAGCAGAAATCAATCATGGTATTTTCGGTCACTGAATTTTTGAAATCGCCGACTGTAGATGAGTTCGAATCACTGAAAAAAGATGATTTGATTGGTTTAGGTCTTCACTTGAAGTTAGATGTAAAATCTTCTATGAGAAAACAAGAAATTAGAAATATTGTGGCTAAAAAGCTTTTAGCTGAGGAAATCTTTTCGTCATACGATTTTCCTGTTGAACCTGTTTCAAGCGAAACCAAAATGTCAAAATATGAGTTTGAATTAGAGAAAATGAAAATACAATTACAATTTGAAAAAGAAGAAAAAGAAAGACAATTTGAAAAAGAAGAAAAAGAAAGACAATTTGAACGAGAGAAACAGGAACGTATGCACGAGAGAGAACTCCAGTTTGAGCTAGAAAAGTTAAAGTTAGAGAAAGGCGCTAAGGAAAATCCTGTTCCTTCGCCTGTCAAGTCTGAATTCGATGCCGCCAAAAACATCAGATTAGTACCAAAATTTCAAGAAAAGTCCGTGGACAAATATTTTCCACATTTTGAGAAAATCGCGGCCAATCTGAAGTGGCCACGCGATTTTTGGCCAACTTTATTACAAAGCGTACTTATTGGCAAAGCGGCTGAAGTGTACTCGGCGCTCAGTATTGCTGAGAGTTCAGACTATGACAAGGTCAAGGACACGATTTTGAGAGCATATCAGTTAGTACCTGAGGCGTACAGACAAAAGTTTAGAAAGTACAAAAAATTTGAAAATCAAACATATGTTGAATTTGCTCGAGAAAAAGAAGATTTATTTGATCAGTGGTTTCGATCTAAGAAAATTCCCAATTCATTTGACAATTTGCGTCAGATCATTCTTATAGAAGAGTTCAAAGAGTGTGTACATCAAGATTTAAGAACTCATTTGGAAGACAAAAATGTTAAAACTCTTGAAGAAGCCGCTGTTTTGTCTGATACGTATGCTCTCACTCATAAGAAAAATTTTGTGTCAAAAACTCAATCTAGCGATAGCGCAAAAACGTCAGATGTTCCAAAGAAAAATGTACAAGAGTCTCAGTCGTCCATTAGTTCCCAGTCACCATCTCAAGGTGGTTCTACGTCCGGTCCTAGGTCCGAACGTTCTGAGGCATCCCCAGGGGTGGGGTCGCTTCCTACATGCAATTATTGTAAGAAAAAAGGTCACGTTATTGGTGAGTGTTTGAAGCTTAAGAAGAAAAAAGAACTTAAGTCACAGGCCTGTGCGTCTGTTAGAAATGATAGGAAAGCCTTAGATTCGATTTGTTCTGACACTCCTGAGATTCAGGGTTCTAAGTCCAGTTCTGATGATTTTGTGGAGGATCATTATAAGCCCTTTTTGTCACAGGGATTTGTTTCACTCAGTGATTCTAGCGAAGCATTGCCTGTTCAGATTTTGAGAGATACTGGTGCTGCCCAGACTTTATTGTTAGAGGGTTCATTGCCTTTGTCTGAGCACACTTTTACTGGTAGGTCAGTTTTATTACAGGGTGTGGAGCTAGGCGTCATTGATGTTCCCCTTCATAAAATTTATTTGAAGTCAGACTTAATTACTGGACCTGTTATCGTAGGTGTTCGACCTACTCTTCCCGTTCAAGGCGTTTCCTTGTTGCTTGGCAACGATTTAGCTGGCGGCAAAGTTGTAGCCGATCCGATTGTTTGTGAGAAAATCACGTCCGATGTCGTGTCCGATGATGAAGACGACGACTTGTATCCAGCCTGCGCTGTTACCAGGGCGATGGCCAGGAACAGACTGAAAGAGGCTGAGAGTACTTCTGCACTTAAAGAGGACCATCCCTCCGAAAATATAGACCTTTCTGACACATTCATGTCTACCATTGATGACAGCGTACATGAGACGTCAGTACCACTTCATGTTGACAAGTCTCCGACAGTACCTGGTGATGATTCCCATCCGCCATTAGACAGGGGTACAGATGCCTAAAGCCGTGAGCAGCTCCTCTCCGAGCAAACTAAAGATCCGGAGATCATCCGACTAAGCAAGAGGGCCCTTCCCCGAGATGAAGCGGACAAAGTCGGAGAGTGCTTCTACATACAAGATGGCATCCTTATGCGGAAATGGAGACCACCCGATGCACCCCCTAATGACGTGTGGCGGGTCGTTCACCAGATAGTGGTTCCAGTAGCGTATCGCGGGGACATCATGAGTTTAGCTCACGACACACCCATGGCAGGTCATTTAGGTGTCAACAAGACTTATAATAGGATATTAAATCACTTTTACTGGCCTAAGTTGAGAAAAGATGTGTCTGAGTTTTGTAAGTCTTGTCATAGTTGTCAGATGGTAGGTAAACCCAATCAAGTTATACCACCTGCTCCCCTCCAACCCATTCCAGCCTTTGAGGAACCTTTTAGTAGGGTGTTAGTTGATTGTGTAGGTCCTTTGCCTAGGACTAGGTCAGGGAATCAGTACTTATTGACAATTATGTGTACTTCGACTAGGTTTCCTGAAGCCATACCTCTTAGGAATATTAAGGCAAAGACCATAGTTAAGGCCCTTACAAAGTTTTTCAGTTTCGTAGGTGCTCCCAAGGCTATTCAGTCAGATCAGGGTTCGAATTTTATGTCAGGGTTGTTTCAGCAGGTTATGCATGAGCTAGGTATCAGGCAGTATAAATCTTCTGCGTACCATCCTGAGTCCCAGGGGGCACTTGAACGCTTTCATCAAACCCTTAAAACTATGATGAAAACATATTGTCACCAGTATGGAAAAGACTGGGATGAAGGGGTTCACCTCGTGTTGTTTGCGGCACGAGAAGCGGTTCAGGAGTCCCTGGGGTTCAGTCCCTTTGAGCTAGTTTTTGGGCATACGGTCAGGGGGCCATTGAAGTTATTGAAGGAAAAATGGTTGACTGAGACTAGCGATTTGAATCTCTTAGACTACGTGTCTAATTTCAAAGAGAAATTATATAATGCTTGCAAATTGGCTCAAGAAAATCTCAAAACATCTCAAATGAAAATGAAAACATGGTATGACAAAGATGCTAGAAACAGAGTTTTTAAACCAGGCGATAAAGTTCTTGTCTTTTTGCCTATCCCTGGTCATCCTTTGCAAGCTAGATATTTCGGTCCTTATGAGATTGAGAGTAAAATTAGTGATGTTAACTATGTGGTTAAGACACCAGGTCGGCGAAAAGAAAAAAGAGTGTGTCATGTTAACATGTTGAAAGAGTATTTTGATAGAAGTGACCGAAATTTTGTTAAACCAGTTTCCACTTTGGCCAATGTAAATACATTAGAAAATTGTGTTGAACCTGAATGTAATGAAGAGACTGTCGAAAAAGACTTCGCTCAAAGTGTCCGTTTGAAGAATTCCGAAATTCTGACAAATCCGGAAGTGAAACTCGGACATTTGACCGTGCATCAAAAAGAGGAAGTGCACCAATTAATGCGGGAATATACGACCATCTTTCCGGACGTTCCAAAAAAGACGAATGCATCTCATCATGACGTCATTGTGGGTGATGCGTCACCTATCAAACAGCATCCCTATCGGTTAAACCCGATAAAGCTTCAATACATGCGGAAAGAAATTCAATACATGCTTGAAAATGACATTATTGAACCCAGCAATAGTGATTGGAGTTCCCCATGTATTCTTGTTCCGAAGCCAGACGGAACTTACCGATTGTGGACGGACTTTAGAAAAGTCAATTCAGTCACCAAAACTGACTCTTATCCGATCCCACGAATCGATGACTGTATAGATAAAATTGGCAGTGCAAAATTTGTCAGTAAATTTGACTTGCTTAAAGGCTATTGGCAGGTCCCGCTTACCGAGAGAGCCAGAGAAATATCGGCATTTGCGACTCCAGATGGGCTATACCAATATAAAGTAATGCCCTTTGGTATGAAAAACGCACCAGCCACATTCCAGAGGATGATTCATTCGCTCCTAAATCATCTTGAAGGATGCGAGGCGTACATTGATGACGTCATCATCTACAGCGACACCTGGGATGACCATCTCCGAATCATGCGTACCTTCTTCGACATACTGGCGAAAGCAAACCTCACAGTGAACCTTGCGAAAAGTGAATTTTGTCATGCAACTGTAGAATATTTGGGTCACAAAGTAGGTCAAGGTTTTGTTACTCCTATCATGGCCAAGGTGGAAGCTATTTCAAAGTTCCCGATTCCTACCAATAAGAAAGAGATAATGAGATTTTTGGGAATGGCAGGATTTTACAGAAAATTTTGTCCAAATTTCTCGTCAGTTGTTGGTCCACTTACCAATCTGTTACAAAAGAGAGTGAATTTTGCATGGACCAATGACTGTGACGAATCTTTTAAGAAAATCAAATGTGTTCTTATGAATAGTCCTGTCCTGTCAGCTCCAAATTTTGATAAGCAATTTAAGCTTACTGTTGATGCCAGTGACGTAGGAATCGGGGCTGCTTTGTTCCAAGAAAATGATGATGGTGTAGATAGAGTTGTTTGTTATTTTTCAAAGAAATTGACAAAATGTCAAAAGAATTACTCTACTATTGAAAAAGAGTGTCTTGCATTATTGTTAGCTTTACAACATTTTGATGTTTATTTGAATGTTACTTTACATCCCATTCTTGTGTATACTGACCACAACCCTCTCACATTTTTGCACAAAATGTCAAACAAGAATCAAAGACTTACAAGGTGGAGTTTATTGTTGCAAGAGTACAATATCATTATTAACCATATCAAGGGCAAAGACAATGTGATTGCAGATGCACTATCGAGAGTTTCATGAGTGATTTTTGCAGAATTAACCACCTAAGTTTTCATTGACATTCAAACTTTTTTTAAGGGGGGAGGTGTTGTGGGTCATGTATTATTTTAGTTTTACTTTATGTGTAGGTACACATGTACTTAGTCATGTTATTTAATGATTTCATAATAATTCTTTCTAGATTTTACTATGTCATGTTTATTTCTTTAGAGAATATTCCAGTATGTTCTTTGTTACATCAATATCATCACATGACTGTGATTTCTAGAATTTACTCTATTGTTAATCATTTGTAATGAGTCATTGTTCTAGAAGCTTCTGGTAAATTCATTGTTATTAAGTATAAATACCTCTGAGGAACTGTGATGAAGGGACATTCGTACACATTCGTAGACACGATTCATTCATCTATTCTGATATACTGGGACACTTTATTTGTTGAGACTTTAATCCATTTAACAACGTTTGGACACCGATCTTTCGAGAACGTTTGTGATTACAGGAAACCATACATTCGATAGACGTTGTGGACCGTAACGGACACTTTGATCCGGACATTGTATTGTAAGTTGTAATCATTTGAAATATATATATTTTGTACATAATTAAACTTGTAAATTTATATTCTGTCTTTGTCTGATTTTTGCTGGCGTTTTGGGGTATTCTGACCCATAACAACAGCAACACATTGAACACCCAAAGTGAAAACACAGAGAAGACACATACAGCAAGAGACAAGGAACAGCAAAAGAGACAAAACATCGAATATAAAAGAAAACACATAAACCAACGCGACCCATGGGCAATCGGTGCCGACTTAGGACGGCCACCAGCCACGTTAGTAACAGATGGTGTGGTTATCCTGGATTACGTGCGCACAACACTCCCACTTTTCCGGTTACCAAAAGGTCTCGAAGAACGCACAACTATTGTGTCAAATAATCTCCTTACTGTAAGATGACCATACAAAAAAGACAGCACTACGCAGGGGCACAAGGAACTCAGATGAATATGTAAATATATATAAATATAGGGTGGGGGCGTACGAAATGTAAGTTATACCTTAAATGACAAGAAGAAACAGTGACGAAATTCTGTAGATGTTCTACAGTATTGTATTGGTGACCGGGGCGAAATGAGGTCAGAAGACATTTCCAGATGTGGCGATCATTTATTGTCTTACTAAAGGCAGCAGTATACAGGTGCGCCTACAAAATACAAAGTATAACTAAAGAGACAGGTGTATCAAACTAACAATGCAAAGGTTACATTAAACTACAATCGAGTAATGCGTACAGATCTAATTATATGAAATAAGTTTATGTAAAGTATGCAAAAATCAGCATGAACCTGCCATTGCTTCACACAATTATAATAATTGAGTAACTTTTAAACTGCTACACATTTTTAAGATTGAGGATCATCGACGAGGGTTAAATACCCGAAACGCTCATGTCTGCTCCATGCTGCAAATTTACTCTTAAGATGACAAATATGGATAATGACCATATCCCTGTTTACAGCACAAAATCGATAACAAAGAAAATCAGAAACCGAAGGCATACAAAGTTAGGATAAAACAGAAACCAAAGCAAACAAACAAAAACCTCCACCATATGAAAAAAAGCGAACTCCCGATATGAGAGTGAGACCAGGTGCCCAGGAAGAGTAAGCATCTCCTGCTTGCATGCAACACCCGTCGCTTCAATTCGGTAGAACTGTCACATCCGGTTACTTCCATTTTGGAAGATATAGAGTGCAATCTTTGGTTGGATGGTTCAAACGGTCTATGACAGAATATCATCCACCATTCTGGAAAGTGGGACATCATAGTGTATGACGAGTTCCCAATATCGACCGTAGAACTTCCTCAGTGACGATGTTAGTCGGTCAGAAACATATCCCTGACTGAGAAGCTTATCTGAAAGACACCTAGCTTTCAGAACAAAATCCGTATATTTGGTACTTGCTCTGGCATAGCGTATCAACTGAGATATGAACACGCCATAAGCAGGCGATGAAGGGATGTTGCTACTCAGAAAAGGAAATTTTGTAATGCTGAAATTGAAGTCGTCACGTTTGTCATAGAGTGAGGTGTTCATGTGACCATCAGTGTCGTAGGACAACATTATGTCCAAATAGGATGCTGAATTATTTGTCTCTGTAGTTTCTAATGATGCTAATGAATTTGAAGACGTTAAACACCAGCACTTAGTGTAATCCTTTCATTATCTGACCACATTAGATTAACCGATGAAATTTAGCGATACGAATTATTCGAGCCCGATTTTTCATTTGGATCATAAGATCTCAAACAAATTACACATTTTATCAACGAATTAATCACAATAATAATAATTATAATTTTATTTGACAATACAAAGTTTAGAAAAAATACAAGGTAAATAAATATGCTTTATGCTGGGCGAAATCCCTCTTTGTCATTAAAGAGCTGATAGATATAACCTCGCAGCGAGGTTATATGTTATAGAACTATCTAAAGCCATGTCTATTAAAAGTGCTATGGCGACCAAGGCAGGGAAATTATTCAAAACACTTATTGTGTCACTACCACCTGATTCATATGTACTTGGTCCTACGACATTAATATTGCAGGCCGAATTATCCAGAATGCAAATTTCACCTCGGCCGGCAAGGCGTGCGAACCCTTTAACCTCGGCCGAGAAGCAACCCCTCGTAGCTTAAAGTTACGGTGTCCCTGAAAATTAATTCATCTTTCTAAATTTTATAATGCAAAATCTTTCCTTTCATATGAAAGTTAACGTTCTCATTTGTTCAAATTCAAATTCAGGCGAATCCTGTACATAAATTCGCAGCTATAGCCGTTTGAAAACGTCATTTTTAATTCGGGATGCGCGGCTCTAACTCTTTCCACTGGCGCCAGCTACAGTGCATTGCGTTTCTACAATAGAAGAAGGGAGAGGATCTCCAACAAGACCCTGTTGCAGCACAAACAGCAAAACACAAAGACACCCGATGCGAAAACACTAAAGACGAGCATACCAAGAGACGGAAAAGAGACGTGTACACGACATATAAACATGAAACACAAAAGACTACACTTAAACCAACGAGACCAGTGGGTAACCGGTGCTGAGTATGGACAGGCATTCGCCACACAGTAGCAAATAACTTCTCCAATTACCCAGAAGTCTCGAAGAACGTACATGTGTGGTGTAAAACAACATCCTCACTGATAGATGACCACACACAAACAAGACCACAAAACACAGGGGTGAATATGGATGTATAGGCCTAGAAGTATATTGAGATTTAATATTACAAAATTCGATTTTATTAATAAACAATCAACAATATTAGGGAAGTTACTGCATATTTTCAAATGAAACTTTTTATTCCTCTTTTTCCTCAATCCAGACACGTCGGAATAAATTTTAGGTTTTCAATAAGATTTATATTAAGGGACACTGCATCTTTAACCGTTTAAATTGTTTTCTTTTCGCATACGTCTTCGGTTTTAAGTCTTTTATCTCCTCCATTAGACTTGCAACTTCCCTCCTAAGGTCCTCCACTATACTTTGAAATGTCGTGTCATGCACCGTAGATGCAGCCGTAGCATTACCCGAGTAAACAGTAGCTTCTTCTTTTTCTGTGCCATCGTTATTAAGAATGATGGCCTCCTCTCGCAAATCATTGAAAGTTAATGCGAGGTGAACCCTTGGACTGCGTTTTAATCCCCGTTTGAGCCATAGGCTGTTAACATTTTCCGCAAACTGATTTCACAGAGTCATATCTCTGTCGCGGTATACCTCAATTTTGTGTCCGTGGTTTTACCAACGTGGTGCTACACAGTGTACTCTATAATAATGTGTCTCTCCTTTTGGTACAACACATAAAGGGGAAGTTATAAAATTGTGAAAAGGTGGTTCATCAAAAGGCCCAGCTATTCCTCCTTTTAACCTACATATTTCTATGTAAGACTCAATCACACTAGAATGCAGGGAAGTTGAATTATGATTTTTGGCAAAAAGAATGGAGGGTGAGTCTGAACAGCCAAGGTCAAAACCATACTGAAAACCTATCACTAATTCCCCTTTGATTTTTCATTGTATCATTCTAATATCATTTCAAGATTTTGCATGCATTGATGGGTTTTATAGAGGAGGGTTTGGCACGAAAACATTGTTTCTCATTTAGTTGCTGTTTTCCAAGTCGGCATTTGATTCGTGCATGTGAGTAGCAGCCTTTAATCTAAATTCATCCACTGGTTTTTGCCAGGAAATATCAATGGTTTGTTTAAGACGCCGAAAAGACTCATCATAGGTTCTCAATGCTTGGTCTTCATGAAGGTCACTCACCTTCCTTACCATTGTCATATATTTAAGCAAGTGCGCTGCTTGTCCTGGATATTTCTCATTGTATACACATGTAAATATTAGAAAGGCATCTGACCACCACTCTTCAATGGATAATGTACCTTTTGACTTTGAAATCTGATTGTACCCTGAGATTTGTTAAGAGTGATAGGGTCTTCAACATGGGGTGTAAGGAGATATCTCATTTCAATAAATTCATCGTTCTCGCTTTTTTCATTTTATTTTCTGGTTTACCGAGGCACTATAAGGAATCCCAGGAAAGTTAAGAGCGAAGCTGAAGAAGGGGATGAATTTAGAGAGCTTGCTGGCGCACCTGAAAAGACTGATGTTACAAGTGAGGTTTGTGGTCCAGAAGTGACAGGCAAAGAACTGCTTGGAGAGATGTCATTCGATTGCGACACAGATGGCATACTAGAAGAAAGGAGGGGATCTCCAACAACACTAGGTTGCAGCACCCACAGCAAAATCCCAAAACACCCATGCAAAAAACACAGAACAGATACCCACAGAAAGAGACGCAAAATGGACAAGGAACACCAACTCACAACATAGAAACATAAAAGACTACACATAAACCAACGAGACCAATGGGCAACCGGTGCCGACTTAGGACGGCCATCTGCCAAGTAAATAGCAGACGGTGTGGTTATCCTGGATTACGTGCGCACAACCCTCTCACTTCTCCAGTTACCTAGAGGTCTCGAAGAACGTACAAATGTGGTGTAAAACAACCTCCTCACTGTAAGATGACGTCACACAAACAAGACCGCGAAACGCAGAGGCCCCAGAGACACAGATGAATATGTAAATGGATATAAAAAGAGGGCATGCGTAATACAGTCCGTGCTCTGCCGGCTGTAGCGAGCTCATGTATGTAATCACCCGAGGAGTCCGACTGACATTCAGAGAGGACAGGTGGTCGGGGCCCTGTCTTCTCTAAAGAGGTTTGGACAGGGCCCGTCATGGAGTCCCGTCGTCACAGTCAGTCAGAGTGCAAGTCTTAAGAATGCGCTCGTACAAGACTGTATATTGGTCAAGTACCAAGCTTAGTGTCCGTCTGGTGACATTAGGATCATATCCACGGTATAAAAGGCGTTTGATGACTCTGACGCATTTTCGATACATATGCTGTCTACCTTTGATCCTTCTTATTTTGTTAATTATGTCACCATAAAATGCAGGTTGTGAAATACCTAAAGTAACATACTCCGTTGCTTTTATGGGTCCGAATTTCAAAAGAAGTGTATCATAATTTTTGTAAAATTTCCAGAAAGTCTTTACTAGTTTATGAAAGCGAAAACCTTGACCTAAAAGTTTCTTTGTAATTTGCAGATTTCTATTATGAAAATCCAAAACATCAGTACATGCTCTAGCATACCGGATGAGCTGTGAAATATAGATACCGTATGACGGTAATCTAGGGACATCACCGTCAAGCCAGGGGAAATTTACTATGTTGAATCCAAAATCATCTCGTTTGTCATATATAGAAGTGATAGGCATATCGATGTTAGGAGAAATGTCACTCGATTGTGACACAGATGGCATACTAGTACCATCTTATCGGCTCACCACATTTTGCGAGTTTTGGTTTGCGTCCCTTTGTTCAGATTGTTGTTTTAGAATTTCTGCAGCTAGTTTTTGAATTGTTGTCCCTTTGTTCAGATGGTTAGAATTTCTGCAGCTAGCTGTCACTGCTGGTGGACCAGGAGTCCCCGCGGGCACATGTAGCCAAGTTCGATCAATTTCGGTTGATCGTTTCTTCAACGCATTCTAAAATTTCTGTTAGGGCGATGAATAGATAATAATGGATTTTTTTTTTCATTTTATATCATTGAACAATAATTTCAGAGTGTGTTCTGATCAAATATTTAACCGTTTGGAAGGAATAAACAAGACAGTTGTCTATTTCTATACCGTGTGTATTTCGCGCCAGAAACCTACATAAGTGGCCAAGAAGAACGAAATAAAACCGTTTCTCAGTTTCCGGAATGCAGAGTTTGCCGATTATATTGATATAATAACCTCAAAGTTAAATTCTTTTATCCAATTTAGACTTGAAAAAGGTAACAGAAGTATTATGAACATTATGAACAAAAAATTTGTAAAGTAAAGCATTTTTTGTCCATTTTATTTCGTTCGATATTCGACGTTTTCCGTCATGTGTACCCCTACCTCTTCAACTCGTAATCATAACATCTTTCACCAAATTTATTTACATAAAATACTTACTAGAAATCTTATAATACTTTATATTTTTATCCTGTCCAACTTTTATCTAAATTGGAAGGACAACGCACGAGAAATAATCGAGTGATTTTAGGGATAAATCCGGCCCTTATCTTAACAGCTCCTTTATAAACAGTATAGGTAACTGATTGGCCAACACAGTTACCCTAATATGTAAATAATCTGCTGTATAACCTGGTCCCATAGAGACTTAATCGACGAGACAGCAGCAATACTTGTACACATATACATATTAAATACTACCTGTACAAAATCTTGCAACCAGAAACCAGGCGTAAATAAAGGCGTAATTTGTAATCAAATTCCAGGCGTCAGCAGGAAAACTACATATATAGTTTGCATTATCGGTCCAGGCGGAAACCGGGCGTCAAACACCCGTCATAGGGAGCGAAATATGCAAATGAGTTACGCCTTGAAAAATTGACGCCAGGAAACAAGGCGGAATTTTTTCAAATTTCCTGCTTCAGGCAGACATACATAATCAGATAAAATGACACCCGGAACAATATGACGCCTGTAACAAAATAACACCTGGAATAAATGACGCCTGGAACAAAATCATGCCCCCAACAAGAGAAGGCACCCAAATGAAAGTAAATATGTGATATTCAATAAGACCTAATATTAATGTCAGTTCTGTTTTGGCACCAGATGTACATGTATTCATATCATATGTAACCCCAGTGAATACAAGCAGGCATTCACTCAAATCAATGCTTCTGTCACTAGCTCTCTCCCTTCAATAAATGATATAATATGAAATAATCATCAAAAATTTTAATTGCTACTCAATTTGCTCATTAAATCTTTCAAGCAATACACTTTAAATTTTTTTTGAACTCCTGGAAGATGAATATCATACATGTATATAAATTAAGTAATCACACATTTACATTATTCAGATGAGTTAAAGATGATCCTGACGATAATCTCAACAGCACTCACAATAGAGCACCAAACTGAGCATCGACGGACCCCTAGCAAGCTAGAGGTGGGATCAGGTGCCCAGGAGTACATGTATACAAAAACGTAAGCTTTTTCTTACAAAAAGATATATATATGTATGATAATTTTATTGTCTACTCTTTGATAATGCATTGTTGATCACTTATCAGATTTCATGGCTGCTGTCTTCAGCTGTTTCCTTGCATAGCTGATTCTGTAATGGCATCATTTAGAGTTTGTTCTGATGGTACCTCCTCTGCATTCTTCTTACACCAAATTACAACATAATCTAAAATAAATACAACACAACTAAAACACTATCAAGCAATTGAATGAGCTAATATGTGAATTGATTGGACTAGCTTACACAGAGCAATTTAACAAACGAAAGAAGTGATACAGGGTTTGCAAAAACTTTACATTTATAATGCAACTCCAAAGTTGCAATTCGAGTTAAAATACGTATATGTCACAATATTACCACAACCTGTTTTAAGCAAAGATATACTTGCTTGGTAAAAGTTGCTTAACTATGCAAATTCTTTCAGTCAGTCATATTTCAGGAAAGCATTTTAAAATTAATTAAATTACCTTTCACGGCAGTGACTTTTTATCTATCAAGAATGTGCTTCCCTTCATTTGCCTTACTGCACGTGGTCAACCCTTGGCCCCGTGACTCAACCATAGTCCTTGAAGAGAAGATCTCTTCGAGCAATTTATAGCAAAGAGGTCTCTTACTCTTATTTGAAGCCAAGACGGATTTACGAAGACCATCTTTACTGACACAGATATCTCTGTCTTCCAAGATTTCCAACAACACCAGGCTGTTGCCCCCACAGAAAAACCCCAATGAGTTAAAGAAGATCCTGACGATAATCTCAACAGCACTCACAATAGAGCACCAATTTGAGCATCGACGGACCCAATGCAAAAACACAAAGCAGACAACCACGGAAAGAGACGCATAAGGGACAGAAACATGAAACACAAAGGACTACACAAACCAACGAGACCAATGGGCAGCCGGTGTCGACTTAGGACGGCCATCGGCCACGAGAATAGCAGAAGATGAGGTTATCCTAATTTACGTGCGCAAAACCCTCCCACTTTTCCGATTACCCAGAGGTCTCGAAGAACGTACAATTGTGGTGTAAAACAACCTCCTCACTGTCAGATGACCACACACAAACAAGACCGCCAAATTGGCTTTATAAATTACCATCTGTGAGTCCTGTGATTTCTCTGGTGTAATCTCGCTTACTGATGTACTGCTGCTAGTGGACGTAAGGACCAGCTTTTTCCTTGGGGACCTTCGTAACCCAGGCATAGTTAAATCAGGGTTTCTTATATCCAATGAAGGCAGTGGTATGTTCCAAAGAGCACGGCTCTGGACTCCTGTTGTACTGGTTCATGGTGTATGTTGAATGTTTTTATGTATAAATGAAGTTAAGTTGATAAACATCTAACTGTTATTGTTGCCCCTTTTCCTTCAAAATTGAAATGGTGCATAATAGAGGGATGGACAGGGTGAAAAGGACCCTGGGGAGGAGGGGTTCAATTATTGCAGACATTCGTGTATACGATATTTCGCCCCTTAGAATAAGTTATTACAGATGTTAAACGTCTTTCAATTCAATAGCATCATTTAAAACCTGATAAATTTACAGCATGGACCAGACATGCACGTTTCGGGTACTAAACCCTCGTCAGTGATCTTCAGTCTAAACAATGTAATGTGGCCAAAATGTATGAAAATTATTATGTCCAAAAATGTACCAAAAGACGTAGCAGAATGAGTGGGATATGATGCTACAGGACCCACGTTTTAGAAATTTCAAGAAATTTTGTAACAGAAATTTTTAAATGCGTTGAAGAGACAGACGATCAACCGAAGTTGATCGAACTTGGCTACATGTGCCCTCGGGGACTCTTGGTCCACCAGCAGTGACACTCACCAAGTAGTTCAAATGTTAAACGTCTTTCAATTCAATAGCATCATTTAAAACCTGATAGTTTCAAATTCAATCTTTTATCCTACATGAAAGTATATCCACATTAGGATTTATTAAGGATAACAATGCATACTTATGATTTACATGTATATGTATTATGTAGTAATTACCTGATGCTCTCTGGAGGTATGCTGATCACCTGCTGCAATTACAGCTTGTAACTATTGCTGTAATTCTGGCCTGCACAGTCCTCGTAAATAAAAGAGGGTATCAGGTGTTAGGACTGAAAAATTACATGTACATGCTTTAAAAAAGATCTGCATATTACAAATGACAAATATGGATAATGACCATATCCCTGTTTACAGTACAAAATCGATAATTCAGAAAATCAGAAACCGAGGCATACGAAATCAGGATAAAACAGGAACAAAAGCAAACAAACAAAAACCTCCACCATATGAAAAGAAGCGAACTCCCGATATGAGAGTGAGACCAGGTGCCCAGGAAGAGTAAGCATCTCCTGCTTGCATGCAACACCCGCCGCTTCAAATCGGTAGAACTGTCACGTTCGGTAACTTCCATTTCGGAAGACATAGAGTACAATCTTGGGTTGGATGGTTCAAATGGCCAAGACAGAATATCACCCATCATTCTGGAGAGTGGGACATCATAGTGTATGACGAGTTCCCCATATCGACCGTAGAACTTCCTCAGTGACGATGTTAGTCGGTCACAAGCATATCCCTGACTGAGAAGCTTATCTGAAAGACGCCTAGCTCTCAGAACAAAATCCGTATATTTCGTACTTGCTCTGGCATAGCGTATCAACTGAGATATGAACACGCCATAAGCAGGCGATGAAGGGATGTTGCTACTCAGAAAAGGAAAGTTTGTAATGCTGAAATTGAAGTCGTCACGTTTGTCATAGAGTGAGGTGTTCATGTGACCATCAGTGTCTTAGGACAACATTATGTCCAAATAGGATGCTGAATTATTTGTCTCTGTAGTTTCTTTGACTTCAAGCTCTGAAGGATAGATACTGCTCAGGAAATCCGCGAATTTTGGATTATTGATGGACAACACATCGTCTATGTATCTGTAAGTGAAGTTGAAGTCAGAAGCTAAGTATCTTTTCCCTTCAGAGACCAGAGATTGAATGAATTCAGCTTCGTACGAGTAAAGAAAAATGTCGGCAAGGAGTGGGGCACAATTGGTCCCCATTGGAATTCCGACAATTTGCTGGAAGACCTTTCCTCCAAACACCACAAAAATTTTGTCGATCAAAAAGTTTAACATCTGAATAATATCTGTTTCAGTGTACTTATTCTCAGAATTGGACTTTTCTTTTACAAAGTAGGTTTTGTCATAGTTCACAACAATAAATTTGTATTTGCGATTACCGTTCTTACTTGTAAACGCATTACTTATAATTTTTGCGAGTCTTTCTTTCAATTTAGAATGTGGAATTGTAGTGTAAAGTGTCGAAAAATCAAAGGCTTTGATCGAATGAACTTTACTAAAATGAGTGGATTTCAGATGTTCTAAAAGTTCCTTCGAATTCTTTAAAATCCACATCTGGTTGATACCACTGCGAGAATATACTGTCGAACAATATTTTTGAAGCCCAGATTTGATTTCAGATAAAACTTTGGTGAGTAAGATCGATACAGATTTGGTAGAACATTTTGAGGAACCAGCGATGAAACGTTGTTTGTACGGATTCTTATGCATTTTAGGTATGCAGTATAAGTATGGTAAATCTAAATCTAAATTGTTACTTTGGAAGCCAAAGGAAGCAAGAGCTGATTTGTGGTTATCTATTATTTCAGAGGCAGAAAGGTTTGTAGGGGTGTAAGTGGGATTTCCAGGTGTCGAATTTAAACCCAACTCTTTAACTAGACTGTCGAAATAGTACTTTTTGCAAGTAAATGTGTAATTATTTGAGGCTTTGTCCGCTAATGTGATGACATAATGTTCTTGGAGGTAGGTGAGCTCTGTGATAACATCAGGGTCTTTAAATAAAGACTCGAATCTGGTGTTCACAGTTGATTTTAATCGGTTAATTCTAGATAAAAGTAACCCTCTAATGGATTTTATCCATTCGGAAAGTTAGTACATGAATACTTCACAAAATAGTTTTATTTTTTATTTTATTTTTTCATTCATTTGATCTTACATTTATTTTCACATATCAGAATATATGTATTAATACCCGGAAGTGTGATTGTTTGCCCTTCTTGATTTTCTGGCAATACTGACATAAATTGTCTTGCTGATGACTCAGACTGCTGGCTGGTTGTTGGTGTTGGGCCCATTGTATCCAGTGTGTTGTTACACATACTCCATGTTGATTGCAGCATGGTGTCAGCATGGCTAATGATCCCTGTTTCGAATGTACAGCTGTGATGTCCAGTATTGGGGTCTGACTCATCTATATAAATTTTATGGAAATGAAAATAATTTTGGTCCTCAATTATTTATAGTCCATGAGGTCTCCCATGGGGTACCTGCACCCCCCGAGGGAAATTGACCACTATGTCTGTTTGATAGAGGGATGTCCCCTGATCACGAAATGGGGCATGCCCCGCTCTATCTCCGCGGCGTTTATGAGTAATGGGACTTTGAAGACCAATTGTCTCCCTTTTCACGTAAAAATATTCGAAAACGACGACATTTGTGTTCTTCAGTGTTATTGTCCCCAGCCATTATCATTTATGTTTTTTCTGTGTCTATCTGATTAAGAAAGGTTTTTTTTCTTTATACTTACAATATTTTATATTTTTAGGTAAACTGTTTATTTTTATAGCCAGTTGAATGCGGCGATTTTATTTTTCTTCATGCATTTACAAGATAACAGGTCCAGAACTTATATTTAACTCTGCCAGATAATCGTATTAATTTATGTATGTACGAATAAAATATAACCTCGAAATATTATCAATATCTTTTGTTATTTTGCTTTCATATTGCAGATATCCTCCTCAGATTTCAACGCGCGGCTTTTGTTATTACATTCCGGAACGTTATTTACTGTCTAAAGTTGTCCTACTATGCAACGATTTTTCACTTCCTAATGGTAACCAGTTCGAAAATTGACAAATTTCAGACAATATTTACAATGTTTTTGGTAAGTTTAAAGGCAGTAACGACATATAATCAATAGTATTCCTTTATAAAAAGCAAGCTCTATGAAGAACAAGTTAAAAGTCATGTTTGTAAAACATTAATGCCCCCCCCCCCCCCCTACCCCTTCTTTGATTAAAGTCCGTCACAACTTTATACTTGCATTGATACAACCTATGGGGGTATAAAGTAACAGTGTAATGAAAAAAGTCAAAGAAGTATAACTGTCAGGAGGACCTGTATGTACAGCATGTATGCTTTGTTAAAGCTCTTCTTCTAATAAACTTCTACAAGGTAATTAATAGTATTCTATTAAATAATCATATTCAACAAACCTGATAGTTTGACTTTGAATTTATTCATATCCAAGGGACTTTTGTAGCTGCAGCGTGACATGGAAATGATCTGAGTAATATGATGGATGTGCATAGCAGGCATGGTATGTGGTGAGTAAGTCTGATGACAGATATACATGATCTTAACATGATCCCTGGATATGTGTCTTCACAGAATTAATATTTGTAAAGTTGTGTCTGATAACTGTGTATATTCATGCCCTAAGGCATCAACATTAAAATCTCCAAGAATGATTGTTCTTTGTTGATAAACATACAAGGAGCTGAATAGATCTTTGAGATCACTCATTAACAATGAAAGGTGGAGTGAAGGTGACCTGTACAGAAGAATTATTATGAAATCTTTAAAGTCCATCTGTAATATTTCAATATTTTGTCCTTCAAATGCTAATTTTCTTGCACAGCTGATTATATTGCTCCAGCAGCATGCTAGTCCACGTCGTTTTTTATCTGTGTCCTTCGGCACAATCTCTTGCTTATTATCCAAGATGTTCATTATATTAGCTTGTTGGTTGTATGTATTGGTTTCTGTGTACACTAGCAAATCTGAAGATTTGGTGATAGGGTCTTTGAGGACATCATTGAAATGTAAACGCAGTGACCTTGCATATAGTAAACTTATTGTCCATACTCTACATGATAACGGGTTATACAAAAAGATGTATGGGCTTGGCAATCTAACATTTTCCTGAAGTCTGGCCATTTCACGTGTGCCATAAGAATTTTGCAATATTTTTCGAGGGTCAAAATCTAGAATTTGAAGTCCCTGAATTGTTCGACATCTACTTTAGGCAACATATGCTTGTCCGCCAGAGAACTTCTTCTTAAAGGACACTACAAGTTCATCTACAGATTATCCTTGTACTTTATGGATTGTACAGGCGAATGCTAATTTTAAAGGGAATTGTGTCCATGTGGTTGTCAGTCCAGTTCTTTTAAAAGAAGTAGAGAATTGAACATCTATTCTTGAAATGGGGGACAACATTCTTTTCATATATGTTTAAATTGAGAGTTGATGCATTTCTTGCTGTCTGGCCAATATTTGGTTTGTCAAACTTGACTAAGATTGCTTGAACATTATCAAGGCTGGGTAGAAAGTCTATGATTTGTCCTTGAGCTCCATTGACAAGACCGTCTTGAACATCTATGTTGCGAATTATCATAACTCTTGCTCCAACACAAAGGTGTAATGTTTTCACCAAACCACCTGTATGGGATGGGTTATCAGAAACAGTATAGTTTTCTAAAGAAACTGGTTTTTGCTCTCTCCTAGTAAGCTGAACAATTGGCATAGCCAGTTCCGTCAATCTGTCATTGTTATGTTCATCAGTCTGAATATTGGTAGCATATATGTGTAATGCCTTTCTATTGTAATTTTGGTCCGACGAATTTACACCTCTGTCTTGTAAAATCTTTACGTCATCCGTTGTCTATTGTCCTTTACGTATCCTGTTCAATAAGGCCGCAAATGCACTGTCATCTTTTTGACGCATAATTTGACGGAGTTCTATCAAATAGAAATTTGAATGCCACACAGATCCTGCAAATCTTAGCATGATGTTGGACGATAGCTCAAACACATATTTGCCAACAGGACTTAATTGGTAGAGATCACCTACAGCAACAACTGTAATACCACCGAATGGCTGTGTCAAATCTTTTATTTGTTGTAATCTTTTGTCCACGTAATTAACACTCCTGAACTTACCGTGGATATCTCGTCAATAATCAAAATTTTTAAATATGCCAGTTGAACTCTTAATCGACTACATGTTGAATCAGACAGCTTCTGGTAAGTGTCATCCATTTTAGTAGGACGTTGGAGAGCTGAATGAATAGTGCATCCATCAATATTAAAAGCAGCAGTTCCTGTTGGGGCTGTCAGATGAATCTTGGGTTTATCAGGTTCTGTGCCTACCTCTCTTAACTCTCGATTTGCCATGTAAACGTCTTCAAATTGAATAGCATCATTTAAGAACAAATAAATTGGCAACGTGGACCAGACATGCACGTTTCGGGTACTTAACCCTCATCAGTGATCCTAAATCTAAACAATGTAATATGCCAAAAAGTATGAAAGTTACTATTCCGAAAAAGGGTACCGAAAGACGTAGCAGGATGGGTGGGATATGATGCTACAGGACCCACTTTTTAGAAATTTCAAGAAATTTTGATAACAGAAATTTAGATTGCGTTGAAGAAACGATCAACCGAAATTGATCGAACTGGGCTACATGTGCCCTCGGGGACTCCTGGTCCACCAGCAGTGACACTCACCAAGTGGTATAAATGTAAACGTCTTCAAATTGAATAGCATCATTTATGAACAAATAAATTGGCAACGTGGACCAGACATGCACGTTTCGGGTACTTAACCCTCATCAGTGATCATGTTGAAAATTGCTGATATTAAATGAGACTTTCCTGTTCCTGCTCCTCCTGTTATGAAAATGTGCTTTGGTTCAATTACTTTAGAAATGTGACCTTTATGTTGGTGACACCATCTGAAAAGGTACTCAAATGCACATCTCTGCTCAAAATTCAATGACTGTACCAGTTAGAAATAATCAGAGTTAGACAACAGCTGTGGATCCACTTCCAATACTGACTGTATATTTGGTCCACAAGATTCAGCCGTGAATGTTGCATAAACATTGGAATCTGGATTAACAATAGCAAAGTTATCATCAGATTGATAGCCTTCCTCAACAAGCTGTGCCGCTACATGCTGAGTTTCTGGTGCAATATCGTCCCAGGCATGAGTAGGAGGACCAAATTCCTGAAAGTGAGATACTGCCTATGTGACAATATCATTATTCTTCATAAGTCTTGCAAATGTGGTTTCAATTTCTGACTTTTTGGACTCGTAATGTTCTCTGAAAGTGTTGAATGTGCTTTTTATATCAGTTTTTTCGTCAAACAAAGGCATGAAATGGAGCATACGGTTGTAGGAATATAATTCTGGATGTTCAGCCTGAGAGCACTGGTGGTATCGGACAACAGCTTCCAAACAACGTTTTCTCATTTTACCAAGGCCGTCTAAAATAACTATTTTTTTCAAAGTTTTGATCAGGTTGACATGTTGTTTTATTTGCCTGGATATCAATTTGAATGTCTTCTTCATAATCTGTTGACAGATGGTCATTGTCAAATTGATCAATCTTTCTGCTTGCATCTGTAGTATACCACATACCAAATTCTGCAAGGCACATGTCCTTCAGAGACTTTGGTCTTGCTGAATATCGGTCCAAGATGTTAGTAGCAAATACATCCTCATCCAAAGCATCCAATTGTTCCTTTCGCTTAAGGATTCTGATTCTGTTCTCAGGGAAGCCACTAGGAAGCCATACAGTTGTAAAATTCGATTTGTATAAAGGAAGTCCTAAGATTCTGTATGCAGCTTCTTGAGCAGAGACATTCCTAGCATTTGAAAATGCATGAGCTACTTCTTTCATCTGTTCATTAACTCCATGATTCCTCGTTTCACGGCTAGCAGCTTGCAAAACAGTTCCAACTTCCCTCTCATCTTTTGTTATACAGCTTGTGATGTATGCTATGGCTGCATATGGACTGGTCACAAACTGGAGGTCCATGTTTGCTTCAAAAAGTTTTAGAATATGGGGGTTGTAGTTGTTTATGCATGTTTCAGAGGGAGCACGACGCAAAAAGATCGTTGGTGTTTTAGAGGAACTTTGTAAGGCATCATAATATTTGTCACTAGATACATTGCATCTTTGAAGAACATCGCTCACACTCATTGTTTCAAGCTCAGACTCGTGATCTTGTAGATATTGTTTAACAGTCCGAAGCGTTTCATCAATGGAACGCTTGTGATTTATATCACATTCTTCAAGTTCTGGTTTAGACATCAAAATCTGTTCTGACACAGGCCTTGGATATCCAAATCGGCATGTCTTTCCACGTTTAGTACATGTTGCAGTATGTCTATGTGTTTGTAGATCTTTCACTAGCTGGGTGAGAATTATATCATCAGTTGGAAGATGCGACTGAATATATTTATCCACAAATTCACAAATAATTTTGCTTGAGTCACTTGGTTGTGGTGCATTTTCTATCCAAAGTATACCATGAACATGGGGAGATCCCCTTTGCTGGAATTCTATTCGATAAAAATATCTTGTCACAGTGCCAAGAGGACATGCTGGGGATAGTATTACATCTGTGAATAAACACTGGACTCGATGATAAAGGTGACGAGCTGCCGTTGTAGGATTTGACCTTAAAAGGGAACACCTTTCCTCCCAAGTCATCTGTTCCAGTTCTTCAGTACTCAAGTCCTTTCCTTGCTGTCTTGATATTGCTATAAGTGTGTCCTTCCATTTTATGTCTGCTGAAGACAATGTAAGGAACAAAGTTAAAATTTTGAACTGTTTAATAGCAGCTAAAAGTTCAAACATCACTTTCTGCCAGTAAGGAGGGCTCCCACGAATAGGTCGAAGGAAACGGTATGCATCGTCTTTTGTTATTAAGGGACGGATGCGATCAGAGTTTCTAACGAATCCTGCATTGCAAGTTTCTCCATTATGATTACTCAGCGATTTCCTCAGTGCTACCGATATTAAGGCATTTATTTCTTTCCATTCTGCTACGAATTGAGCTACGAAAAGATACTCAATATTTGATGCAAAGTTCCCATTTTTGTCGAGTAATCGTTTCTGGAAATAGTTCTTTGCTGACAATTTAACCTGTCTCTTACAAGTATTACCAAATTTCCCAGTTGGAAACAGCGTCGGGAAACTTAGTTCTTCAAAGTTTGTATCTTGAAGTATAGGAAGAGGTTTTTCCATTCCCCAGGAGCAATAGACATAATTCTGCTTGCATCAATGGACAAATCAGAAGGTTGCACACATGTTTCTAGCTGAACATTATGTGATTCATCTCTGGTTATAGGAACAATTTCTTCATTTTCATGTTCACTCTCTTGGTCTTGTCTAGGTGTTATAGTGCCAGTCAATTCATTCCAAACTTACCTTGTCATCTTGTGCACAATCCTCTTCCCATGATTGATTTATGGTAACATTCTCATACAGTTTGTTATTTGCTTTGAGCCATGGTAGTGCCTTTAAAATCCTTTGTGGTCTTACATATTGGAAAGAATAATGTCCCTTGTATTCGACTTTCCTGTTCAATTTCAGTGGAATAAATCCAGCATCTGACGGTGTATGTGGCAAACTTTGTGCAACTGACTGAACCTCAACAATTTACTACAGCTCCCTTAATAGCATTTTGTCTACCCTTGGGCAAAGCAATAAGTTTCATGAATGGGTAACGTTGTGAGAGTAACCTTTCCTCTAATGTTGTCAGACCTTGAAGCTTTTTTGGAAGTGATGGCAGTTTTAAATTGTTTGCATCAGACTGGTGGTAACTTGTTGAGTTTTATATAGTGGAGACAAGTCCTACACAACCATTCAGTATTTTCAGCACTAATATTATTGGAAATACATTGGTTCAACAAGTTCTCACTGGTACTTTTACGTGTAACATTATTGTAAGCCACAACTGATCTTTTATAGAGCATCCTACCACAGCAGGTACAAATGTATTCTGGATACTGCTGAATATTTCTGCGAAAGTTTGTATAAGCTCTGAGCAAATCGTATTTGTCTTTTCTATATTTTTGTTGTGCCTGTGCTCGATTTCTTCTTGCTGCTTCCAAGTCATTTTTTCTACGAGTATTTCTTAGTTTCTGTTGTTCTTGTGCACGTTTTGACTTTTCAGCTTTTGGATTGCTTTCTCTATATTTTTCTCTTACCCTTTGTTGTTCTTGTCTCCTCTTGTTTTTAAAGCTTCTGGGATCTTCTTTGTGTTTTTCTCTGATCCTTTGTTGTTCTTGTCTCCTCTTGTTTTTAAAGCTTCTGGGATCTTCTTCTTTGTGTTTTTTTTTCTGATCCTTTGTTGTTCTTATCTCCTCTTGATTTTTGAACCTTCTGGAATTTTTTTTTGTGGCCTTCTCTGACTTTTTGCTGTTCAAGTGCTCTTCTCGATTTTGCAGCTCCCGAGTTGTTTTCTTTTTGTCTGTATTTTCGTTGATCTTGTCTCCACTTTAATTTTAGAGCTTCAGGATGGCACCTTTTCATCTTCTATTTTTTTTTTTTGTTGTTGTTCACGATTTCGTTTCAAGTTTGCATTACTCAAGTCCTCTTTTCTCTCTTTTTTCTCTCATCTTTTGCTGTTCCATAGTACGCATTTTTTTAAAATGTTGTACATTTTCCCTTCTTTGTCTTTCCCCTGTGTTTCTTTTTGTTGTGCCCATTTCTGCCTCTTTAAGTCTTCATCATTTTGTAACTGTTTCTGTTTGAAATCCTTGTCTTTGGAAATGTTTTTTTTAGTGAAATTATAGGCAACATCTAAATTTCCTTGTTTTGCATAGCTAGTCCTTTTTCATTTCTCTTCTGAGCCTGGTCATTGAAATAATTGTTAATCATGTTCATATGACATCCTTTTTGTACCGGAAACTCTGTTATGATGGCATTTTCCAAGCACAATTTTAAGTGTGTCCTCAGGGGACTTTGTAGATATTTCATTGTTTCTGGAGTTTTTTCCTTCATTAGAGTAAAAGCATTCGCTGCAGCAAATACACCACAATCTAGAGTTGAACCCTGTGACTGAGACACAACATATTTTATGTCCATGCTACTAATGTTCCCATACATAATTCCTAAGAGAATCATACACAGTGATTGAGTTTTTATATTTCGCACTGACAACATAATGGCCCTGTAGGTAATGAATATGCACGGCATCAGCATCTACTGGTACATGGCAATTAGTAGGTATTTGCTATGACATTTGCTCTTGGTATAACAATGAAGGTCGTAATAGTCCATAATTAGCTTGAAACTGGGCTTTCAGAAGTTGTGAGTAGTAATCAAGGACTTGAATCTCAATGTATCCTGATGAGATAGATTCAAGATCCATTCCATGGAAAAGATACGGGTGCTCATCACTATTTGCGTTTGACTGAAAAAGGAAAAAGATATTTGCTATCAATAATTTATCATAAGGAAAACAATTCTTCAAAAACCAATCAAATACTTAAATCATCTTTTCTCAGAAATAAAATTGATAGAAATTAACAATGATATCTTTGTAAATTATGTAAATTCAGTTCACAACAGAAGGTTTTGAGCTGAGCAAAGACTTTTTTTATTTAAGCTTCTTTGCATTTAATGAGGGTTATCCTTGCAAATTAATCATAGGAATCTTAAATTTAAGGTTCAGCATTTAAATATGAGAGCTGTTTCAATTTGTAAAATATTGATACTTACTTTAATGTTTTGCATGGTGCCTGATGATGTCCCTGCTATGGCGCCTGCTACGGCGGCTTGTGCAGAGCTTTTTTCTATTCCATCGTAAAGGTCTGGTAGGTCTTGAAGGAAACTGTAATAGAATATATAGATTATCATAATATTTTGCTTTGGCCTTATGAAAGGAATCTGAAATTCACAACTTGAACACATTTAAGCACAGGGACTGGGTTACGTTGAGATGGAAGCAAAAGCTGCTTTCACTTTCCTTATATTTCACCAAGGGAAGGCTCTGTCATCTACACTGTTCATAACAATTAAATTCTGTACTACTACCACTGTGTTGGTTTTGTTTTTCTAGATTATGAGATTTTATAAGCTGCCTTGTGTAGGTTAGTTGGAAGACGAGGGAAACTGTAGAAGAAAGATTATATTGTAGTGAATGTTTTGGCAATATCATTTGTATATGATCAAAAACTAAAGTGGATCTAAAATTTAAAACTTCAATAAGTATGGTAACTGCAAAATGATTTCAGTGATATTTACATTAAAGTTTTGCTTGGTGTGTTGCCTGTTATCGTGCCCGGTGCATTGCCTGATATGGTGCCTGGTGTGGCAGCTCCTATGGTGAATGGTTCAGTACGTATTCTTTTGCCTCGTGAGGTCTGGTGGGTCTTGCTGGAAACTATTAAAGAATAATATTCTGTTTCAGTCATATCAAATTAACTCTATCACACTTCCTCATATAATCTATGTAATGAAAAATTTAAGACTACAGAGATATATTTACATTCAAGTTTTGTTCGGTGCCTTGAATAATGCCTGATATGGTGCCTGGTTTGGCAGCTGTGTATTGTTTGGTGCCTGGTATTGTGCTCTTTGTGGCATCTGGTATGGTGCCTTGTGTGGTGTAACTTGAAGGGGTGGAGGGTTTTGGACGAGACTGTAATAGAATATTTCGTTTATTATAATATTCGGCTTTCGCCAAATTTATTTTATCAAATGGCTACATTTCCTTAAATAGTCTGAGGACTTTAAAATGTACAACTTTAATATTCAAGGAGTTTCACTGTTTCCTTCTGAGTGATATTTACATTAAAGTTCTGTGTGATGCCTAGTGAAGTGCCTGATGTGGTTCCCGGTGATGCATCTGGCCTGGTAGTTTGAAAAATTCTACTGGAACTGGGAGGAAACTATAAAGGAAAATTTAGAATGCACTGATATGCTGCTTTAGTCATATCATATATATTTGATCAAATACTTCAAGAGATATGAATTATAAAAGTTTAGTTTAGCCTATAGCTAATACTAGTGTTTTCTCTGTATACCTATATGTTCAAATTCTAAGAGATGTTAAATTTAAAACTTCAACAATAAGTGATATTTACATTCAAGTTTTGTGCAGTGCCTGGTGCTGTGTCGGATGCATTCCTTGGGATGGTGCCTGGTGAAACACCTGGTGAGGTGTCTTGTAAAGGTCTGCTAGAACTGGAATGAAACTAAAAGGGAAAATAAGATTGAAATAATATGCTGGTTCTGGTTATACATTATCATATATATTTGATCAAATACTCCAAGAGATATGAATTATAAAAGTTTAGTTTAGCCTACAGCTAATACTAGTGTTTTCTCTGTATACCTATATGTTCAAATTCTATAGGCAGCACTAGTGTGTAATTTGGAAAGTCTTATGTGCTGTTATCAGAGGATAATTTGTCTTTTCTATCAAACCAAGAAAGTCGATATCAATTTATCAACATAGAAAAGGGATTTACCAATATAGCTTGAGCAAAGGAAAAATACTTGCAGTATTATGTTTCCGTAGTTTATCTACTTTCCTCTTCTGCTGATGACTCTTCTTCTTAAGCTTAGGCATCATTCATACCTGAAACGAAATGTTTATTTGTAAAATACAATACATGCATGTAATAGTGAACTTAATGAAAGGTCTACATTGCAGTTACTGTCTGGAAAGATAGATAAGTCTTTGAAGTAGCATACAATCAAGATATTAAAAACATACATATTCATAATCATTAGAGCTTTTGCCTGAAGCAAACCATAATAACATACATCAATAACTTAAATACCATTGCAAGCAAACATTCTCTGAGCAAAGTATGATTCAGAATTCTCAAAAGAGTACAGAAGAAAGAAATGTCAAATAAGTATTCAGTTTTAAATGCATCAGGCTCCTGATTTTCAGCCAGTCTGATCTTTTTGATAAAATACAATGATGATATTACAAAAAAAAGCATATTTATAATCATTAGAGTCTAACAAATCATAATTATAACATACACAAATAATATCATTACATTGCACGGAAACATTTTTTGAAGCAGCACATAAAAGTATGAACACAATATTCAAAAGAGTGCAGAAGGAAACGTCAAATTATAAGCTCTATTTAAACTGCATCAGGCTGCTGGCCTTCAGCCTGTACTCCACTTTCTTCCAGTTGACTGTTAACCTGCTGAGTTTCATCTTGCTGACTCTCATCACGTACACTGTCCTTCTCTGTCTATTGGCTGTTGTCTCAATCATCACTAAATAGTGATGATATGGAACAATCTAACATATCTTTCTCTTGTTTAATTTTATCCTCCTTTTCCTCTAAATTGAGGTTCCTCTTCTCTAGACGTATTACTTGTAATTATCCTGTGATAGTTTAGCGTTAGTTTTTCTCATATTTGACGAAGCTGCTTCTAACAAGCAAACATTATTGTCAATATCTTGTGTGATTTTCAAGCAGTCTTCAAGAGCTTTCTCAGTATCTATCTGTTTGCCTTTAAGTCTGGCAAATATGCCACAAAGACTAAGTGAGGAGGTCTTAATACTGGTTAAAGGATCCATGCTCTGAAAACAGAACTATCTACATATATTAACACAATATTATGTCGCCTGTCTTATGGTTTAGTACCTTTAATGAATTGCCTAAATGTTTAATTTGAATATGACCGTTGACCTTGAGAAGGTGTTACCCTTCATAATTATAATTTAATTTATATACCCCCACCAGTGGCAAGTTTGAGGAAATATCAAGTAGTAGCGATTGGTTGATTATATGTGAAGACATTATATTATCCTGGACCGGCATCTGGACCCCAATACGTGACATCAGAGGGCTACCCCAGTTGTTGAATTCACAGGTTCATAACCGATGACGTCCAAGCTGTTTGCATAGTTATGAATAGGACTCGTGAATGTAACCGATTAAAAATTGTTCATCGGTGGGTTAGAATTGTTACCTATTGTCATTTATTGACCTGGATCATACCAGGTCTGTAGGTTTTATACCAGGACTCCTTTTCGCCTTGCCTGGTATAAAACCTAGTGGCCTGGTATCATCCTGTACCAGGACACATATTGATAACTAGGTAACCAATAATTCCTGAAAGTAATTGATTGAATTTTGGCTCCAAGTATAAAACCTAGTGACCTGGTATCATCCTGTACCAAGACACTAATTGATAACTAGGAAACAAATAATTCCTGAAGTTAACTGATTGAATTTTGGCTCAAAGTGACTAAATAACATAGCCAAAATTTCTTGAGTCTGCAGAACAGATAGACTTTATTTAGGAAGGATGTATGCAAAAGTTTTCCTTCTTCACTTCACACGAGACCTAACTAGTTTTATATCTATATTCCTTATCAATAGAGTAAATTCTGAGTCATCGGCATATTATAAAAGCATATGACAAGGAGTTGAATAGACATAGAACTAAACAAGCACACAAAATACAAGACACAGGACTAAAGTAGCACACAAAATACAAGACACAAAAGTAAATGTACACAGAACTAAATTACTACACAAAATACAAGACATAAAACTGAACTAGTACACAAAATGCATGACTACTTAGCCACTAATGAAGATGAACACTAGAAATGAATAAGAATGTTCGAGGAGGTGAGTCATGCATGTACAGGTCATTCATCATCTCTGTTGTACTTCTGATTTTTTTTTAAATTAACTTTTTTTTCCAATTATATTTACATTCAGTAAAATCCTTGCATGAATGACTTGTACTAGCAATAAAGATTTTAAAGGTACTAGATGTATAATAAGAACTTTGGTGACAAGGAACTACTTTTATCATTCAATAAAAGCAAAGATTATGATTCCTTACAATTCAATAAAAGCAAAGATTATGATTCCTTCCTTTCCAACAAGTATACCCTATATAAATTTTCATACTCAAAACTTGAAGTAGTTCATTATACATATAATAACTTAAAATGAAATCTCATTGCTTTGTGCCCATTAATACAAGTTGTACTTCAGCTTGTATTAATTTTAGATATTGTTTTCAAATTTGTGCGTGGACGGCGGGTGCGGCTAGCCAACAGGGGATGCTTACTCCTCCCGGGCACCTGATCCCACCTCTAGCTTGCTAGGGGTCCGTCGGTGGTTAACTTTGTGCTCTGTTGTCAGTGCTGTTGAGATTGTTGTCAGGATCTTCTTTAACTCATTCATGAAGTTATATGTGTACATGCCACATTCATACAAAACAGTATAAATAAATTTTTGACAACTTACCATCGACACATTGAAAAGCTGCATCTAAGGAATCTCATCTCAGGAAGATAGCTTGCCAATTACTTCTATAAACCGAATTTTCGCCAATGTTCCGAAGATTTTAATTTTTATAGCACTCATGTGAATCACTTCCCAGAGATACTGAACAGAATGTTGGTAAATTTTCCAATCAAAATTCAAGGGGCATAACTCTGTCAATTTTTTATTGATCGGATTCGAAGTGCAAGGGGCATAACTCTGTCAAAATTTTGTTGATCGGACCCAAATATACACTTGACCTAGATTTTCATTTGATGTGTCTGTATACAAAATTTCATTTCAATATGTTACTCCACTCAAGAGATATTGAAATGAAACCCTGAAATTTTGGTATTTTTCGAAGTGCAAGGGGCATAACTCTGTCAAAATTTGTTCGATCGGACCTCGTTGGTTTATGTGTAGTCCTTTGTGTTTGATGTTTCTGTGTTGTGCGTTGACGTTCCTTGTCCCGTATGCGTCTCTTTCCGTGCTTGTCTGCTTTGTGTTTTTGTATTGGGTGTTTTGCTGTGGGTGCTACAACCTGGTATTGTTGGAGATCCCCTCCTTTGTATTAATACGAACTTGACCTGGATTTTCATTTGATGTGTCTGTATACAAAATTTCATTTCAATATGTGAATCCATTCCAGAGATATTGAACGGAAACTGATGTCGCGGACCGACCGACCGACTGACCGACAGCGGCAAACCTATATGTCCCCTCTTCTTCGAAGGGGGGCATAAAATTATTGCTATTGCTGTAAACTGTGTCACATTCAGAGTATACAACGTAAACCATGTTGTTAAGATGTCATAAAATGTACCAATTGAAGCAAGAAAAAAAACCACATTTGGTGTACAACGAAGCGTCCGTAACACATTGATTTCTGTCAGATTAATGTTTAGAGCAATACTTGTTTAATTTTACAAATATGAAATTTGAACCCGACTTCCTCAGCCCCCCCCTCATTTTTTTCCGAGTAAAAGTTTAATCATCTTCGACAAAGTACTTTACCTTGTAATGAATATATGGTCCATCGAATGGTTCAATATATTCTCAAGACAGAATCTTATAATTCTTACCTGTTCTCAATCGAATGTCAACGCTCGTTTCCCCATCATCAAGCAAGACACAGCTACTCATACAGAATAAAATTTAAAATATTACATATTTATTTAGGTAAACAACCATGTGGCGTAAATTCTGGAGCAGTCTGTTGCTATCACTCGCACTACATATGGTAAGTTGGTGGATACCAAACCCTTGTTTTATTTAAATGACAAACAGATAATTTTTTTTCTTCAAAATCTCAAAAGGTTGCAACAAAATAGACAAATAAATAAAATTCTAAAAATCGCACTGCCGATTAACAAATGAATATATAAACAGATCAGTAAATATGTAAATAAACAAACAAACAAAAAGAATATGAGCATATTTGAAACGAAAATAAGTATCATGGGAGTAAATCTGATTTATAAATGAATTTCAGATGTCGGCGACTGAGACCCATGTTTCTTTAAAAGGAAAGGTCCCTACGAAACGCCCCCATAGGTAATTAGCATGTGAATTCGTTGATGAACCAGACCTTGCTCCAACTCCCCGCAAGAAGCTGCGTTTCTCCGAAGGAATACTTTTCCAAGATCAATGTTTATTTTGTAATAAAAAAAAACTATCTGCTATCGTCAAACAAAACAAAAGTTAGTCAAATGCGTCACCAAAATCGCAGAAGATACAATAAAACGAGCCGCCGAAAAGAAACAAGACTTTCATTTACTCGGAAAAATCGAGGGCACAGACTTGGTTGCTAGGGAAGCAAAATATCATGCTCTTTGTCGGAAGGAGTACATTCGAACGCTCTACCAGAAAGCAGAATATCCATGTACCAAACAAAGCGAGGATAAAGATTTATTATTGGCTCACTCGGCGGCATCACAGTTTATCTTTGATTACATCGATGAAAAAATCATTAAGGAGGAAAGGGTCGAACGTATGTCAATGATTAAGGATAGGTACATGATTTACATGTTAGAAAATCATTCACGGTTTTATAATCCAGATTACAGAACATACAAATTGAAGGAGAAAATCGTTAGACATTTCGGTGATAGCATTCAGTTTTGGCAATCGGACAGCAATCAAAGTGAAATTCTTTACAGTAGTAAAATAAAGACAGGTACTGCAGTATCACTTGCATTCGAGAAATCGTCATCCGAATCTAGAGCGATTTCAGAGGTGGCCCTTATACTTCGAAGACACATTTTGATGAAAAGTGAAATGTCAGTGAAACCAACTTTCCCACCAAGCGCCGAATGGGTGAAAACTGCATACATCGATTGTCCCCTACTTCATGACTTCTTTCAGAGTCTGCTATCATCTAAAGGAAATTCAACTTCTCAAAAAGTTGTTAGGTTGATTTCATCATTCACTCAAGACATTTGCTTTGCAGTGACTTTGGGCAAATGGTAGATGCCAAAGCACGTTTCGCTTGCAATGACGGTGAGACATTTAACTGGAAGTGCTGAGCTTTTGTCTTTACTGAACCGGTTTAGACATTGCGTTTCCTTCACTACAACACTCGAAATCGAAAACTCTTTGTGTAATGAAATTGACTCCAACCAAAATACTTTGCCAAAGCAGGGGTCTAGAATTTTTTTTCAAAACCTACTTGCCACGGGCGACTCATGACTTACAAATTACTTGCCCGATCAATAAAATCACTTGCCCATCAAAATTTTTTTAATTACATGTAGAGAATGAAAGGTATACTGCAACTTATTTTAAAGGCAATGTTTAAATGTGGCATATCTAGCTAAAAATTGAGTGCTTGATTCTTCAGAAATTAGAATAAAAACCCTGTCTTACCGGCAGAAGTAGGAGATAAAAAAAGAAATCTGAATGAAGAGGGAAAAATATATCAAAATATATCAAAAATCTCGCAAGCCAAGACGATTGCTAATGCCTCTCGTTCAATCTGACTGTGTCTTGATTCAACGTCTGACAAAAATCGACTTGCGTAGGCAACAGTTTGTTCATTCTGAGACATTATTGCTCCAAGTCCTACGGGACTAGCATCCACATGAATCGTGATTTCATCACGTGGATTATAGTAACGGATAACGGTCTCGCTGGATGCTGACTCTTGGTGAGGTCCCCAGTTCCATTCTATATCTTTGCGAGTAAGTCGGCGTAATGGTTCACATATAGTTGCATAGTGCTAGATAAATCTTGCGGAATAGTTTGTCATTCCAAGGAAGCTTCGTAGTTCCTGTACATTCTGTGAGTTGCTTTATGGATGGCTTCGACCTTCGCTGGATCAGAGGAGATTCCTTCCTTTTGAAATACTACGCCGAAGAAGCTGTTGATTTAAGTTGACTGTAAGTCCATTTCTTTGAAGTGCTTCGATGGTTTCGTGTAGAGCAAGTAATTCCCGGATTTTAAATCTAGTTTACTGAATACTGTAGCACCGTTGATATCACGAATAATTTCGTCTACAGTCGGTAATATGTGCCGTTCCCTCATGATTGCGACATTTGCTTGTCTCATGTCGACGCAAAGTCTGATCTCACTTGGATTTTTCTTCGGTGGAGTCACTATCGGTGACACCTAAGGAGTTGGGGTGTTCACGCTTACCCTCTCTGTGTTTCCTGTTTTAATAGGGATTTGAGTTCTGCCTCGACTTTCGGTCTAAGATGAAATGGCGTTCTGCGACTTTGCTGTGCTACCGGCTTTACATCATGATCAATATGGAGCTTAACTTGAGACCTCCTTTGTATTTTTCTATTCCTTTCAACACATCTGGGTATGCAGATGCAAGTTCAGACGGCATGGGCTTTGTGTCGATTTTGTTGATTATTTTGACAAGTCCTAGCCTACATGCAGTTTTGTAGCTGAGGAATGCTCCGTGACCTCCTTTTACAACTTAGAAAGTGTCAGTGTCGAATTTCTGTTTTGACTCTACCTGAAGCTGGCACATTCCAATATTTTCGATCGATTTTGAAGTTCCACACGCCATGTGTTTTATTTTGCTATTATGTAGCTGTGGTCGTCATGCAAGTAGTTTCGTCAAGGATATTTACAGTTGTCCCAGTATCTATTATCATTTAAAGGCCGAGCTTGACCTAGTTGAAATTCCGGTGGGGAAGCAATTAAGCGCATATGGTGTTTGGGGCGGTGCTTATCTCATACAATGTGCATGCTGGTGATAAAAATAACAAACCGCGTGGTACAATAATATAGCGATCCATGCACGTGTACATAGCTTCCTATAAAGATCTGTGTACGTTCATTGATCTATATATTAATACTGCTAAAATTAATCGAATTTCAAATGTGTGAGTTTATATCTAACATATCTAAGAAGACAGATATTAACATATATGTACGACCTACATGTTTAATGGAAGCTGGAATTTAGGAATGTGAAGGAGAGGCGACAAAGGGTCGATCATTTCGTGGTAAAATCTTAACTCTGTCAAAATTATGGTTTTGTTTTTTTTTTCATTTTGTTTTGGAGTGCTTTCCAATTGTATCTTTGTTTTCTTTTGAAAAAAAAAACTTTCAAAGAATAATATAATAAATATGTTTGTCCCTTAGTAAGCCTCGTGGTTTTGGCGGGTACTTTTTAGCGGGTCTGCAGAAATTAATTTAGTGTAGACAATGGCGCTGTACAGCATGTTTCCTTCGAGAGAAGATTGTGCAAATCTGGTTTAATTAAGTAAACTAGCTTGTTAATCGAGTTAACTGTGTAGTGGCGTTATTGAGCATTACCGGGATCTACCGAAAATATCAACTTTAGGAGTAAGAAGTGGGGACATCTATCATCATGATCATATTCATTAATGATTGTACTGTTAATTGTGAAAAAAAGGCAGAGGGATGATTTTACTCGGAAAGTATGATTTCTGTTAATCAGAATTTACGAAATAATTTGTCACACAAACATGACAAATGAAATTCGGATATACTTCAGTTAATTGTTCCAAAAACTCATAAAATACATGTACATCATGGATGAGTTTTTGGATTCAATATTTTCATCAAACGGAAACAATAGGTAGAAAATAAGGTAGGAATTGTTAACGTGTGTTAAACTGTGTTTATAAGCATGCTGCATGAGAATGTGAAAATTACACGCGATGTCTTTATGACTCAGCATCCGGTATAAACAACAACAGAGTTAGAAACGCCTACCGCATGGCACTCTTCTGAATTTGAATTGAAAATTTGTCCTGCTTCGGTTTTTTAGAGTCAAAATACTCATTTAAATCTATATTTTATCTCTTCATATTACATACACAAACAACTGAATACAGAGTTTAGATGCATAACAAATTTTATGAATTATTTCTTTTTCACGGGATAATTCAATATTTTCCTCTGCAACGTGAACGTGTCTAGAAATTTCATATTCACCACCATTTTCCTGGTTGGCTGCTATTTATACCCCAAGTTCTGCCTTCAAACTTGCATACCGTTTTGATTAATGGTTGTTGTTGGTGATTTCTGACCGGGGCTAGACTATGTTTTCTTGAACGACAAAGGTCTTAAAAGTGGTTTTGTTTATTGCATGTGTGCATCGTATATCGTCTAGGTTTTTATCCGGTTCACGAAGTGCCCTGCGTCGTAGCCGATTGGACCGGCAGTGTTGTATCACTTTTGTCAGTATTTCATGTTCGGCATTGGTGAATTCACATGTTTTTGGCAAGTCTACGTAGTTCCGTGACATATTCATCAAGCGATTGGCCCTGTGTTTGTTTGTAATTCGGAATGTGTAGATTTCCATTTGAGTGTTCTTCTTTGGTTCGAAATATTTCAGCAGCACTCATTTTGTTGCGTCGTATGTCTCCTCTGTGTCTGCTTTTTCTGCGGCGTATATATCATATACCTTTTCGCCGGCCAGGTGGAGAAGTAGAGCCCTTTTGCGTGCGTCATCCGTCATTTTAGCCCGACGAATAAATTTTCGAGTTGTGCTATCCATTTGTTCCAACGTGGCCCGGCGTTTGCTTCGTCTATCTTATAATCGAATGGGGGAAATGAGGGCATGGTGAAATTACTTGCCATTTTGATTATAATGACGTATTATTTTTGAGAGTCTCTCTTTCAATTAAGAATGTGGAATTGTAGTGTAAAGTGTCGAAAAATCAAAGGCTTTGACTATACTAAAATGAGTGGATTTCAGATGTTCTAAAAGTTCCTTCGAATTCTTTAATATCCACATCTGGTTGATACCACTGCGAGAATATACTGTCGAACAATATTTTTGAAGCCCAGATTTGATTTCAGATAAAACTTTGGTCGATACAGATCTGGTAGAACATTTTGAGGAACCAGCTTTGAAACGTTGTTTGTACGGATTCTTATGCATTTTAGGTATGCAGTATAAGTATGGCAAATCTCAATCTAAATTGGTAGTGTCGAAGCCAAAGGAAGCAAGAGCTGATTTGTGGTTATATATTAAACACAAACATTCTTAATATTATTATATTTTTGTTAAAAAATATTAGTAGTATAACGTTTCGATCTCCCCTAGATGTTCCTGTGTTCCTGGACGGTTCATGAAAGCATACAAGGTCAGATGAGAGTGATAAAAAAGGCGGGAAAAGAGGAATTATTTCTGGTTCATTCAACAACAACAAACCCCGAGGTGGGGATTATGGAGAAAGGTACATTTCGTCAAATTCGTTTAGTACCAGGATATTATTTGAAGTTGAAGATACTAAAAAATCAAATTTCGAAATAAAATTAAACAAAATGTCAAGTTATCGAAGGATATCTGAGCAACACATCCTAAACAGTAAGTAAAGGTCAGTCCTTATGGTAGAATATTGGGGATAGGCTTAAGAGCGACAGACAGACGTGCAAAAAATAGAAGAAAATGAACGTAAACATGCCGAGCTAATCGGTTCGTTGCTGCAGTATTGATGTAAGGTATAACAAAACAATTATCGACTGGGAATTCGGGCAATATATGATTTGTTGGACCTTCAGACAAAATATAGCCTTCGGCCTCGGGCAATATTTTATCTTCAGGTCCAACAAATCATATATTGCCCTCATTCCCAGTCAATAATTGTATAATATTGGGGATAGGCTTAAGAGCGACGGACAGACGTGCAAAAAATAGAAGAGAATGGAAAGGTAAAAATTTAATGGGTGTCATACTGACAGAAGTGAGAGAGAAATTAAGAAGATCAAAGCAATGGTTATCCGAAATGTCAATTAGTTAATATTTCGACTCATTTTTTATTTGTGATAATTAGACTCTCCAATTTTAACACCTTGGAAGACTTTTAAGAGACCATTTTATTTAGTATAGACATAATGTCGAAGGGTTCCGACTATAAACCTTCTTGAAGAAAATTCCAAACCAATTTCCATGCACCACACACGCGTTTCGAATATTAAATTCTCATCAGTGATGCTTAGTATAGACATACACGCCATTTGAAGTTACATCCATAATATCCGACATGATAATTAGTTTGTATTTCGACTCAAGTCTGTTTTGATAAGTAGACTCTCCAATTATAACACTTCGAATCACTTTTAAGAGACCATTTTATCTGGTATAGACCATACACGTTTTTTGACGTTACACCCATAAAGACGGAAAAATGAATATCGACAAGATTTTATACGGTGTTGAGGACATCATCAAAATGGAGATAGATGGAAAAGGATCTTTCGAAGAAGTATTAAAATGGACGGAAGAAATGTCGGTTTCCAGGGAGCACCCCTTAGATGAGGAGAAAATAAAAAAACTTACAGGATCTCGAAATCGAAAAGTATGCATTATTTTTATTAATTGATAATTCGATGGAAATTTATCAATTAAACATATTATATTTATTTTTTTTCTAATACAATAGTTTCTCATTTATTTCCATAGAAACGAAGAAAGTGAGGATGAGTTAATGATGGACATCGAGTTTAATCTACAACCGCTGTTAGAGGAAGATTTGAACGTAGTGGAAAGGTATGCATACTGTCTAATGTAAATTTAAAGATTCAATAAAAATTGGAATTTGATCAATTATTTATTTATCTCTACATTTTTATTTCTCCAAAGAAACGATGAAAGCGATGCTGAAATAATCATTGGAGGAGAAAATTGCTTCCAACTGGAACCAACTCCATGAACAGAGCTTGAAAAGAGAGATATTTGTCTGAAAATTAACTGCCATTACTCAGCAGTCCGTTCGACTAGCCCGACTGTATTTACTCCAGATGGAAATTCGTCTTTTTCGCGCAATTTCATATGGCATTGGTATAAGTAATAGTGAGGAAATGACAAATATGGATAATGACCATATCATGGCAAAATCTGGCAAAAAAAATCATGGCAAAATCTGAAGGTTAATATGTGATTGTGCACTACAGAATGAACAATTGTTTCAATCTTTTCTGAGAAGTGGGTACAGCAGTGTAAGACCATTCCCAAATGTACAGGAACGCCGTTTTGGGTACAGAATTCGAAATGTTTGTGACCTCACATATGCTTGGCTGCGACCTGTATACATAGAGACAGAATCGTTGGATGCTGACCAGTGCGATTCTACTGGATCCGCATTTCCGTCCAATGCCTGGCAATGTTCTCATAGTAAGTGAGGACAATACACACTTTAATTGGTTTTACTAAACATTTTCTGTATGAATGTATACATTGTAAATATTGAAAATCATTGTAATTAATCATGAGAGACCGCAATTTTCCTTGAAGCGCGGCCGCTACATACAATACTCCTTTGTAGCGCGGCCGCAATATGTTCATAATCCCTATGTCGCAACAAGCGCACGTGCGTCCTGTCTGGGTATCATCTTAGTATCCAGTCTCTTATGGTCAGTCAAAGTGAGAACATGTTGTTGGTGTTGATGATGTTGATTTCCAGCGTCCACGGTGAGTGTGATGTCTTTTGTAATTTAGTGGTTATGTAGAAGGACACGGACCAACTTAGACTACCCTACAGTTAGACTGGTTGCGGTCATGGACGCCCCGGTGGATTTGGTGTACTTAACATAATTAGAGAGGATGGACATTATCAATTCCACTGTTTTGGCACAGAATCCATTTACTAGAAAGGGCCCAATGCTTTTTTCTCGATTATAATTAAGCCTGTGTTTAATGTCATGGTCAGTGGTTTCTGTTAATCAGTCCATGCAAAAGTATGCGGAGGCGTACCAGTCGCTTGTTTCCGGCTTGAACCCGTTCTCTGCCTGCCTGATTTCGTAAGTACCCGTAGGCATAGGTTGACCAATGACCCACAGATAGAGGGCGTTGACATCGAAACCAATTATTCGCTTGCATGGTTTCCTTTCATTGTTTCGGATAAAGGTAGATCCTGCCTTCGCATATAGGGCAAAGATTATGGAAGGACCCCATATGTTATTTTTACTTATTTAAACAGGTTTCTGTCAAAGCAAAACTAGCACCATTTTCCGCACTTGCTTTAAACAATAATTTTCGGGCTATACCTGGAACGGTCATGGCTACTTTAAACACGTCAATGTTTCTTTCAAAGTAAAACCGCTGTAATTTTTCAATGGCCTGACCAGTGGTCCCATGTCTAAATCATTATACAACATCAGGACATTTTTCATAGTTGACATCTTTTTAGACGACCATATTTTCTGACAGTATTGGTACTTCTCCTCGCTGATGTTACAACCTTTCACAGGACTGATGTGCCATGAATGACGAATACCCAGGAATGAGTCAACAGAATACATGCCTGTGCTGATCAATATTCCTGTAGAGGTGAAAACAACCGCTTTGAGTCTTGACGTATGCTATCAGACGTACGAAATGCTTAGAGAAATTTCTTTAAATCTTGTTAAAAGAGGAAGTTTACCGAGGAAAGAGGAAGGTATATTACGAGATCAGACCTTTCCCTCAATGCCAATGGACCCTTAAAAGGGAATACGGAGTTTGACTGCGACACTCATGAACTTTCTGTCTTCTGTGATGATGACCATCTGATTTTGTGTGGACGCCAAGGGAACAAGAACAAAACCACTTCCAGTCTTTGGAACTGTGGCATTTATCAGGAAGAGAGGTTCCAAGTCCATACTTATTGAAGTGTGATAACAAACAGCGATTTAATAAGACTGACTAAAGTGAGGTAAAGTGGGACATTGACCAAAAAAAAAAAAGGATTCCAGGTCAAATTTCGAAACCAATGAATGATGTGAAATTACTTCTAATTAGAACCTGAAGGAGGACACTGCAGGAAAGACGGACAATATAAAAGAAATTGGAGTAAATTTAGAAATTCTTAATTTATTATGATGATTTATTGATGTTTTAATTTCCCCGTGCACATTAACCTTCTTTTACTCGTATCTCTTTTTCTCTCTTTGCTCCCTTTAGCCACTCGTTGTGTGTCAGACAGTGCATGAAGTTTTTATATTTTCATTTCCATGCTTCATAAACATCGTCGGCGGGTGCGGCTAGCCAACAGGGGATGCTTATTCCTCCCGGGCACCTGGTCCCACCTCTAGCTTGCTAGGGGTCCGTCGATGTTTAATTTTGCGCTCTATTGTGAGTGCTGTTGAGATTATCGTCAGGATGTTCTTTAACTCATTTGCTTCTATTTTGTCATCTTTGTTGCAAATGGCCATGGTAATAGGTTATGACCAAATGTTAACAGTCTCTCAAAGCACTACTAAATTCTTCTTTATTACTTATTTATGTTTGGGACCCTAGAACATACTTATTTTCATCATAATACTGTACTAACACAATTCACCGTTTTAAAATTCATTTTTTATAGTAATAGCCTTGTGAACCTTGCTTCTCACAAATTTTTACTCATCTACCCCACCCACATAGTACCACACTTGTATATAATTGTGCATAGAATTTTATGATTTCCTTATGATATTTTTGTGCAGGAATTTTATGTAGCTGATTTTTATGTTGACAATTTTTTGTGTGTGTGTAGGGAATGTACTGTATTTTTGTAATTTATTTGGTTCTTTCAATTTACTTATTTGTTTTGATAACGTCATTTTTTTAAGATTCATTTTTTGGCAGTAATCATAAACATGATAAATAAGAACTTTTTATGAGAATGATTGTTTCTCTTAACTGTCTTTGTTTGTAGCATGATTGTTATGTTTACGTTTTTGATTTTTCAAAATTCAAAGTGAGTTTGTAGTATAATACAATTTTGTTACATTGTATCTGTTGAGATTTTCGTCAGGAACTTCATTAACTCATTTGATATGGTTTAGTTACAAGTTTTAGCGCGACGTGTACGTATGACCTTATCGCTTCCTGCGGTCTTTGTTCAAATGACGTCATGACGTGACGTTTAGCTACACGTTGTGGACGTGTAAACGACGCTCTACACGTAATGACAGAACGGGTAACTTCTTTGAGAAGTTCCACCTTTATCATTGATTGAACTTCCAGTTTTCGGTGTTATAAAGTACGTTTAGGATTCCAACTTCCATTATGACGAGGTTTTACGAATTTCGATGTACATTTCTCGCAGATTAAACTGATTGAAAAGAAGCTAGTTACACGTACACCTTTTTACATAGCTATACTTAGACCTTCTCCGGTTCGTACGTATAACTAAATGCCGTCTTCGGATTGTGACGTCAAACGGTGACGTGTACTTGTAAGTCATGCGTACACGTTGAAAGCACTTGTAACTAAACCTCTCTATTGTTGATACACCAGGTAGACTGAAAGAGAGATTTTGAGTATTGCACGTCTTGTCGAGGCGAAGATCTGGCATAAACTGAACTTGTAAGTGGCGGGAAATAGAGGACAATAAACTGAAGAGTATAGCCGAAATTATCACGGCGGGATATATGTAAACGGGCCGTCTCCGTTACAAATTATGTATTGCTTGTAAAGGAAAACTTCTCATGGTAATTAGTCAACGACTCGGTCCACCATATGCCCGGATGTACAACGGCTGCGCCCATACGGAAAGGCGTGCTCTAAGCAAAAACTGATACAGTTGATATGATTATTGACATTGTTATACAAAATGCTACGAATATTAGTTGTTGCCCTCTTTCAATGAAAGACAAACTCTCATTACGAAAACCGGTCTGGTTTTTTTCAATATTTGTGTGTAACTATTCAGCCCTCGTTTCCTCTGACCACGTCTGGAAATGGCTACGTGCAAACGTGAAATAAAAAAGGTGAAATATTCAGACTGCTTAGCAGAGGGCGAATTGGAGATCATTGAATTCGTTACAAACAATGAACCCTTTCATTGTCCTGTGATTCATTGGCAATCTGATGGAAAAGTTAACAATGTAACATTCAATACACCATCAGATCGCATTGATGACTGGAAAAATACATTAATCAATTTCTTCGGAAAAGAGAATACATGTTTTCTCAAAAATGGCACAGTCATAAAGACTATATGCGAAATTGAATCAACCCCAAATTGTGTAATAAAGGTGAACTTTTACAAAAGTGGTGTGGTACTTATCCAAGGAGCTAAGTGCAAGGGATTCGGCAAAAAGTACTTCAAATCCATAGAATCAAATCTAACAAGATCAAATGAGATTTGAGATCCAGCTTCTGTTTCTATGGTGACTGATGATAGTAGTCCTAATGATACCTGTGTTGATCAGAATGAAACAACAGTAATTGATATGGGTCAAGCTCCTGTACCTTAGAAAAAGAGTTCATTCCACAAAATGTCACTTCTTCCACACCTGTTACACATAAGGCAATCTCATCAAGGCAAATGGACAGCCGAGAACGTGTTACTCAACACAGTAAAAGCTTGAATGCTAATCTGGAAGCAGTCAACAAAACTATGTCTACAATCGACAATTCTTTGAAAAATTTTGTTGGGCTACTTGCTGACATACGTAAGGTGACTGAAGAAGTATCTCCGTCCGTCACATGCTCAATCTCAAGTCTCCTGAGCTCTCACAAAAAATCTATCAAAGATCAGTTAGATCTGTTTGAAAATAAATTAAAGCACTGCATACAAACAATTGAATCTCTTCACGTTAAATCAAACGTTATTGACTCACAATTGAAAGATGTGCATAACTCAGTAAATTCTGAAGAAACCCGAATGCTTCAAAGTACGCAGCACATTTAAGGCCTTTCATAGAAATGAGGTAGATGTTTTTTCGCCAAATAACGTAACGTCATATGACGTCATGGACCCCGTGTCGTCAGAATAGGTAGCAACACATTTATTAGATTTCGTCACCGTTGATTCCTTTATTTACTAGATAAAATTGCATTTATACAAAAAACAAAACATATAACTCCATGACTGACACATCGCCGAGTCAATATACTTTTGAGAAGACCCCTAATATATTTCTGTACTCTGTGACCCCGTACACCAAAGAATGCGATCTGTGTTACTTAGAAGCTCGAGGTGACGAACAGGTGCGAATCAACAGTTTACAGAGCGGGTAAAACGAAAAAAAAGGCAGATTTTGGTAAGTATAAGCTAAATCAAACTTCAATAACTGGTGCTGTATGAAGGAAATATCATAGAATTAGTACAACCAAGAGACATGTGTGAAATGTATGTGTAAATGACAGAATTTCATCGCGTTTTACTTTAGTTACACTGTTATTGCAAAGCTGAATAGTAGCTAAACTTTATGTGAATAGTTTAGACACTTGTAGATTATGATATCAGATCGTACGAAAGTTGAATGACGAGGAAAAAAGGGCGAATGTGCCCATGCCCATGTCTATGTTGTTTTCATAACATGTACCTAAAATGTTTGCATCTGAGTACACTTGTACAGTAAGTTATACTTGCAGTAGTATGTGCACCGAAATATCGAAATATTCAAATACCAATTATTGGGTTTTTTTTTCAGAATAGCTGCTGCGTGAAAAGAAATATTGTCACACACTGTGAAAGTTTCAGAAACACATGTATCATAGCCATACAGTACTGTTCATTTTGGAAATTTTTGCAGGTACAGAATTTTTAAAATTGTGTGTAGAGTAACATTTGTTTTGCATATTTAGAAATATTATAATGCTTTAAAAAAGAAGTTAAATAAAATAAATGCATTTACTATATATAGTGAATAATCTAAAACTATAGCCTGGCTTATTTAGCTATTCATGAAATAATAATATGTCAATGCGAATTCTTCTTTTGTAATTATTGTCGCTAGGACATACATGTATAAACTAACTTGTAATGCATTTTGTGTCCAAGCTGTACCATACAGGTTGGATTTTAAAAGCTAGATTTATATAGTCAATATTTTCTTTTTCTATTTCAGATCCTTGCATTGAAGTGTGAATGCTTGAATAATAACTTTGATCAACCACACCATTACAGATGAAGAAATGTTACTTTGAATATATAATAAAATAAATTCATATATCATAAAATTGATCTGTACTAGACTTTATGCTCAAATCTACAAGAGCGGGGAGGGAGGGGGGTTGTAAATTCCTTTTGTTTTGATAGTTTGTCTGCCTGAAGCATTTAGCCGAGCATGAGAGGACTTTCAAGGTCAACATGTACACAAATTTATATGTTCATGGCAAGAGCAGATATGAAGATTTGAAATTTAAGCTTGACTTTGCTTTCAAAAGATACATGTAGCTACTGACACCTGCATGGTATGTAACAAAGACACGTAAATAAATTATTGCTGTACTTGCAGAACATCTCGTACAAGGTGGCTGTTAAGGAAAGGTCCCATAATACCAGTTATTAAAATGTCGGTCCATCTTATGGTGTAAGGAAAAAAATGAAAAATAATCTCGAGCTCATAGGAAGAGTTATTCACACATCATTAATTTAATCCAGCTTTACAATTATTTTATTTGAAATCTACAATGCAAAAAAAAAATATTGGGTCATCGGTCAAATAACTTTAAAATACTGAAAATATTCAACAAAGCTTAATGCTTACATCAAATTTGTCATAGGACATTCGTTTATCTTAATTCTGGTGGATCACGTTGTCTGTTGTCTCCCCCCCCCCCACTCATGTTGTCACGAAACTATCGGGAGTAATGAAACAAAGTAGGATTTCTGCTTGACTATTCCGAGACACATTTATTAATCATATACGTGTACACAAATGTTTGTTACGACAAGGATCCGATATTATAATAAAGGAGTAACCTTTCGATTATTTTGAAAGGCGAAGGGAAACATGATTGCTGCATGAAATCAGGCTACAGACCCCAAATATCTCTGAATTTTGCATCTGCTGTAAATAATCATCCTGTCTGGACGACTATCAAATAAATTCATGATCTGAAAATGCAAAACAAAAAAAAAAAAGGAGAGAAAAAAAAAAAACACCCAAAACAAAGCCGTTGTACATACACTGAGAAGTCCTCTCGCCCCACCCACTCCCTTCCCCGGCCCCATAAATCAATGACCGCTTTTTAAATTTCTCTCAAAGGCACTAACATGTATATCGTCGATCTCATGAAGAATCCATAAGTATTAATTCACTTTCAGGGGACATGGAATTCAAATAAAACTTTTGAAATTTAATTATATAAAATCGAGGAGAAGATTACCAAAGTCAGTGCATCGTGGGCGATGAATAGAAACTTGAGGTCACGCTGTACTTTCAATTCTCATAAACTTTTGCATGCAATTGCAAGTTGTCAATTACCCTAATTTTTTTCCCCGATGTCTAGAAAAAAATAATATGGGTCTAGAATAACCCGTTGGAACATAGGAATATACTAGTATGTAGTAGATAAGGTTTCCTTTCTTAAAACAAGAAACCAGAGAATCCATAACATTAAGAAATTTTGGGATAAAATGTGAAGAATTTATGTATGTTATCGATCCCAATGCAGTCATTGGCGTCATAAGTCGAACAAGTTTTTTTTTTCTGTAATGATTATTAAAGGGACGTATAATGTATGTTAATAAATATTACGAATTAATATAATCAATCCCTGCAATTCTAATGCATGTCCGATATTATGCAGCATCATGTTAATTTCATGTTCATTGGGTTCATGGGTTTGTACGGTAGCCGGTGCACGACCGACACCCCGGCATGGCGCCCCTCCCCCCTTTTCCCGCGATTCACCAATCAATTTACAAAAAGTGACTTGAATAGAGACTGCTTGATATTTTTTCATGTTGAAATAAAAAATTTATTCAAATTAACATTTAAAAAAATTAAAACGGAATTTACAGAGAGCAATATTAACGCGATTACGTCCCTTGAATAAATCTGATTCCGCAGAACGTTTATTTGGTAAACGAACGAACTACCGATTAGCACCTGTCAGAAAAAACTGCAACGGCGCAAGATCTTACCGTCCATAAATTAAAGTGAAATTTTGCACACATTTTAAGTGATAGGTGTTCTTCAATGATTCAACTGGGGGAAACGTTTACATTCTATAGTTTCTTTAAATTCTCTGCCATTTGTGCCAGTGTCGGTAATTTTTAATGAAATGGGTATATTTTTCTCGATTTTTCAAGTAGTCGTTCTTTATAAAAAGGATTTCCCCAGCAAGAAGTAGGTAAATAAAACCCCCCTTTGTAGGATGGTATCAATGTTTTCTTTGAATGATAAGGTTTCACCTTGCGCCATCTGATTTACTATGACCAATGTTGATCTACTAAAATATACATGTCAAGTGACAAGCCGACGGTCGGGGAGCATATATCAATAATTAACAGATAAATTATGATATAGCATCTATACTGATACATAAACTATTTCATTCCATCTTATTTGGATAATTTAATAATTCCTTGACAATAACTGTCAAAACTGACATCAAATTTTGTCAATAACGTCATGGAAGGCCTTAAATGTGCTGCGTAATGAAGTCAATGCAAAGAAACTTATGGACGCACTCTCAGACAACAGAGAATCCATAGCTTCGTTACACACGATTATAGAGGATATTCAAACACGCATCGTCAGATTGGAGAATCCTAAGGCTAGGTCTGAGTTGTTAAATCATGTTGATTCAGTGCTTGACGAGAGTACGGAGAATAAGACACTACAGTATCCAAACAACGATCCGAGACAGAGCTCAAAGTCTGCGTCACATAAACATAAGTTTGCTCGAGTTCAAACTTGCGACATATTGATCCTAAGTGACTCAATCCTTCGTCGGATTATCCCCCGTCGATTCACTCAAGAAAGAAAATCAGAGGAGGAGCCAAAACATGCTCTTCATTCATCGAGAAGTTTGGTAGCGAGTTCCTACCTGAAAATATACTTCTACACATCGGCACGAGAGACCTTCAGAGTCGTAATTCAGGAGTAAATGAAACCGAATTTGAAGACCTATTCAAACTGATGTCGGACACATGGCCTGATGCCAATATCTTTGTCTTGCCAATATTGAGAAGGAAAACATTTCCCATGATCACATCCACGATGCAAACGTCAAAATTGCCGAAGTAGGAAAGTCCTTTCCAAAGATCCAGCTGATAGAGCATTTCCATCCAGCTGACGACATGTTTTACGACAATGTTCATTTAAACAACGTTGGACTGGGTGCCCTCATTAAACACCTAAAGGCTGCCATGAACTTAACATCTCACTGGCACTCACAAAATCGAACCGTTACTTCACCGTACAGAAAACCTACTGCTGTGAATCGTGCTGCTATCCCTGTAAATAACAGCCCACCGCCTATGTGGTCCGACCGAAAGTTGCAGTCTCCGATAATGCCTCCGAACAACAATCTATCGGCATCGTCTCAATGGTATGATCCGAAAAAAGTACTCTGCTATCACCTCAATGGCCAGGGGCTCCGAACATGCCTCCGCCGTGGCTTTCTTCACCGCCAACACACAACATGCCTTCTCCTTTTACTCCGTGGATATACTTACCGTTTGTTTGGAATCGTCATCATGCCGCTGTTCCACCTGCTTAAGCATCATGCTACTTCTTGAATTGTCAGATTAGTGTATTACTTTATTATCATAATACTGCCTGATTTAAATATAAGATTAGAGTATTATATACACTTTAGTATCAATTTTATCTAACACCTTGACCAAATTTCTACATGTACATCACATAGTATAATTTGTAGCAGAATGTATTGGTTAATGAATCGGAAGCCTTCTTTAAATATCGAATCTAGTCATTGAATTTGATAAATATACTTATCTATATGTATTGCTTGTTTGTTTGTTTTCTTTCTTTTTTATGTCTAAGTTTATGTACATGTATGTCTATTTGTGTGTCCATTAATATCTGTCTGTCTTTCCATCTTTTTGTGTTAAAGTCTATTTACATGTATATGTGGATCTTTTAATCAATGCATATCCATCCATCCACATCTTTTAAAGTTTTTGATCTCTCATATCTAATTCAGTCTATTTACATGTATGATTTCTCTGTACAGTTAGCATCTCATTTTCAATTGATTGAAGTATCTTAAGGAGGTATTGAACACTTTGACGCCAAATTCAATTTTTCTCAAAATTTCTGAAATTATTCATTTCTAGTCTGTCCTTCATCATACAAACTTACATTTGATTCTATCCACAGGAAAAATTTCTATGAGACTTTGAAATATGCATTTTTCAACGTATCCGTGAATTTCTTGATGACGTCATAATAATAAAAGTGTCATTCCGGTTCTCTTAATGCTAATGGAAATTAATTTTGATTTAACTTCCAAAATATTCATAAATGTATTGCTCTTACATAAGGAAAAGATTAAATGAATTGTGTTATAAACAAAGGCAGGATACTGGAATAATAGATGACACAGTCGCTCAAAAAAAATGGAATTTCGAGCCAATTGACTCTAGTTGATAGGTGATTATTAGAAATCCTGTGGATCAATCCTTGTCAAAAACTAAAAGAATGATTAACAATGTACAGAGATGAATTCATGATTAAATGAGAAAAATTAAATTTGGGATAAAAATTTTACGAAGCTTTTTTTTTCCATTTTTGTCTTCCAAATTCGTCCATTTTCAATGAAGTGACATCCGCTTCCTTGTTATGTAAATTTGTCAACGAATACACTAAAATAAAAATTGAATTTACTTTTTTATACATGTAAAGTTTCAATGCAATACGTTTTGTATTCATGTTTTAATTGCATTTTGAATGCGATCGTTTGTGACGCCATTTTCCCCCGATAACGTCGATATGACGTCGTGGTTGGCTCATGGATAAAACTCCCAAAATCCACAATTTTGAAAAACGCTATAATTTCTTCAAATTACGTCAGAAATTATTCAAACTTCATCAGGATACTCAAATATGTATATCAATCAGGGTAACAAATGTTTTAAGGAAGTAAGGACCGTACTTTTCCTAGGAAGTGAGAAAAACAACTATTGCCGCCGCCATCTTGGTGTTGAATCCCTCCTTAAATGGCAAACATTTATCCCGATAAACGAACTATTTTATTCACCAGAATCATTACATTAACTATATTATACAAAGGAGCTGTTAAGATAAGACGTAAAATCAGCCCTGAAAAGTGGGATTTTGAAAATGGAAATTTAAAGAAAATTCTACGTAAAATTTAAACATATACAGCATCCCATCAGAATCTAAAGTAAGTTTTGATCTGTTTTGTATAAGTTTGCTAATATTTGGGTCAAAACTTGTATTTTTCCTATAGAAATCAATAGAAACCGGAAAACTTTAATTGAGCATTGTTCCCCCCGGATATACAGAATGCCACTTTTACTGGAGGTGCATATCCATGATACAGAATTTCTGGAAAAGTGGGTATCTGTATCTCCGGGGGGAACACTACCCCAGAGACGAAAAACCAAAAAAGGAAGGGGGTGCATTTTCGAAAAGATCGATCTTTTAGACCATAAAATATGACAAATTTGACCATTTTCCCTTTTAAATCCAGCCAAAAAATGTATTTTGAATATGATCGAATGAAATATACAAGAATTGGAAACGAAATAAGCAAGAGCGATGTTTATTTCTTCGTCAGTGTGTATTTCGCGCAAAATGGCTTACAATGTAGCCATTGAATAAATGAGACCGTATTTTGAGTTCCGGATTTCATTATTTGCCGATTAAAGTAGATATTTCGTTTGAAATCTATTACTGATATACAATGTAGCCATATTTGATGCCTTTGAGTAAACATTATCCATTTTATGTAGAATATTATCAAATTTACGAGTTTTTTCGTCGATTTTATCAGTTTTCCTATCCGAGTACCCCTTCTTCTTTCGACCTTAATTTTAGAATCTAACGAGTACTTCACCAAAATGTAAAACATATAAAAAGTATTCAAATACATTATATTTCAATTGTGATTAATTTTTTTCAACATGTGAATGGTCATGCGGAAGAAATACTGCACGAGATTCAGGGCTAAATAGGGCCCTTATCTTAACAGCTCCTTACGTCAAAAGTAAATTAGTATTATTATATGTCAACATTTCATTATTACTGTATCAATCTATATATTTGCACTTGTACTTTTATGATGTGTGAAAAACTGCTAAAGTTAGCAATGTGGAACATTGAGGTCCTTACCTCTCAGAAAATTAACGATTCTCATTTCCTTAATTATATTTCTGAATTTGATGTTTTGAGTTTTGTTGAAATATGGTCAAATGATATTGATATTAATCTTCCTGGTTACAATGTAAACGTTTTCAAATTGAATAGCATCATTTAAGAATAGATAAATTCGCAACGTGGACCAGACATGCACGTTTCGGGTACATAACCCTCATCAGTGATCCTAAATCTAAACAATGTAATATGCCAAAAAAGTATGAAAGTTACTATGTCGAAATAGTGTACCGAAAGACGTAGCAGGATGGGTGGGATATGATGCTACAGGACCCACATTTTAGAAATTTCAAGAAATTTTGATAACAGAAATTTATATTGCGTTGAAGAAACGATCAACCGAAATTGATCGAACTTGGCTACATGTGCCCTCGGGGACTCCTGGTCCACCGGCAGTGACACTCACCAAGTGGTATAAATGTAAGTTGATTGTCGAAGCAATGTGAAACACAAAAGGGCCAGACGTAATTCTGGAGGTATTAAAATTTTTGTGTAAAATAAAATATCAGAGGGTATTGAAAAGATTTCTACAGAAAATACTATCGCTGACATCATTTGGATAAAATTAGATCATGGATTTTTTAATTTAAGGAAAGATGTTTCCATGGCAATAGTTTATGTCTCACCTGAATATAGTGGTCTAAACCAGAATCAAGAGTAACTGTATAATCACTTACTATCTGATATTATGAAGTATAGCAATTTAGGATACATTATTGTCCAAGGTGATTTTAATGCTTACACAAACACCTCTCCAGATTTCATTCAGAAATAATATTGATAATAAACACACCAATAATAGTGGAAAATACCTATTACAGCTTTGTAAAGAAACTGATTTCAGAATTCTAAATGGTAGGAATGGTAAATGGTAAATATACCTGTTTAAGATATAATGGATGTAGTGTTGTTGACTACACCTTAGTATCTTGTGAACTTTTTAACCTGATAGGAGTTTTTGAAGTGAATAGTTTCACTCCTTTTTCTGACCATTGTCTGATTAGTTGCTCCTTACTGACAAGATTTTTTATCCAGCAGAAATGTAATATTGACTTATCTCCCCCAATTGCTAAATATTTTTGGAACACTGATGCAATAGATAAATATGTTCATAACTTAGGCTGCAGTGGTTCTCAACAAAAAAAATCAGGATTTCCTAGAAACAGAATTTTCTAACTGTGAATCAGCAGTTAATTCTTTTAACAATATTGTCTGTGAATGCCTCTAAATCAACAAACTATTACAGAGTAAATCTGTCTCATTGAACTGTAAAAAAAAGAAAAAACCCTGTTGGTTTTCTGAATCTTGCAGAGACCTGTACATTTCTGTAAAAAACTATTCTAAACTTGTGAATAAGTTCCCTCATAATGAAACTTATAGGTCCTCTTTTTTATAAGTTAAGATCAAAAGTAAGACGTTGCTGTAAAAGAGAAGAGCAAAGCTACAAGAAGAATATTTACTCAGACCTCAGCATAAACATTGACAAAGATCCGAAGGTATTCTGGTATTTCCTGAATAAATTAGATAACATAAAATATCAAAATCAAAAATGATGAAAATGATTATACCTGCAATAATATCTTTATTGATTTTTATAAACAATTACATCAAGCTGATAATTCTACAAATGAATTTCAAGGTAAAATAAATCAGGAATTTGAAAACCTCAAATGTAGTAAAATGTTCAATACAGCAAATTATACCCTTAATGATAATATCACAGCAAAAGAAATACTAAAAGCAATAAAAACTCTGAAAAACAATAAAAGCTCCTCAGTTGACCTGATTTCAAATGAAATGTTAAAAAATGGAACGCTGTTTATTATAGCCCCTTTAGTAAAATTGTTTAACTTGGTATTTAAAGAGGGCAAATTCCCATCCAACTGGAATACTAGTCTCCTTGTCTTGCTTCATAAAAAGGGAGATAAACTTGACCCTGTAAATTACAGAGGTCTTTCAATAACCTCAAATCTTGGTAAACTATTTAACAAAGTAATCCACAATAGACTTTATCTATGAAAATGATCTTATAAGCTTAAACCAAATAGGCTTTAAAGAAAAATCTCGAATCTCTGATCATATATTTGCTTTAAAATCAATAATAGACCATTACAAACATAAAGGTAAAAAGGTATTCACTGCTTTTATAGACTTAAAAAGCGTTTGACACAGTTTGGAGAATTGGTTTATTTTATAAATTGATCAAGAAAGGGATCCCAAACAAATTATATAATATTATATCATCAATGTATACTAACACAACTTTCAAGATTAAATTCCGAAATGGTTTAAGTCAGTCCATAAACTCTGAGCGAGGTGTCAAACAGGGGGATGTACTCAGTCCCCTTCTTTTCAATTTTTACATTGATGACTTGACTGATGCTCTGCATGCAAAATCATGTATAACTGATCCTGTTTTAGTTGGTGACACATCTTTAAATGTCTTATTATATGCAGATGATCTTGTTCTAATCTCTGAAAGCAGATCAGGTCTGCAAAGTTGTCTTGATATCTTATCTGATTACTGTTTATCTTGGAAATTACAAGTTAATACCAATAAATCAAAAGTATTAATATTTAATTCAAATATGAAAACATATAAGAATGAATTTGAATACTTAGGAGTCCCATTGGAAACTGTCCAACAATATTTAGGTATTATCATGAAGTACAATGGAAACTTTAATATTGCAATATCATCCTTAGTTGACAAAGCTAGAAAAGCTCTCTTTAAAGTAAAGAGAATAGTTGGTTTGAATAACCCTTGTAAATTACTTGAAAAACTTTTTGACACTATGAATGTTCCAATATTATTGTACGGCAGTGAAATTTGGGGTTTGTATGAAACTAGTTGTAAAGAATCAGAATCTTATGAAAAATTGCATTTGAAGTTTATAAAAGAAATTCTAGGTGTCCATTGTAAAGTGACTAATGATGCTTGCCGTGCTGAACTGTGCCGTTTACCCTTAAGAAATATAATATTACAGTCCTCTTTTAAGTTTCTAGCTCATATCCAATCTCAAAGGGATTCTCTAGCCTACAAGATATATAAAGGAACAGGACAGTCAAATCATTGGGTTAAACGTCAAGAAAATTCTAAATGATATTGGGTTTTCTTTTATTGGTCATGATGAAGTCGAATTGAAACCATACATAAATGCCATAAAGCAGAGGCTAACAGATCAATTTTTACAAATGCAAAATGCAAACATAGAGAATTCTTCTAAATTACATTTCTTTAAGAAATTCTTCCTGATGAACAAACGTCCAGAATATATTGATAAATTAATTAATAAAGGTGATAGGTCAATGATTCGTAAACTCCGAATTAGTGCACATCATTTGGCCATTGAAAAGGGCAGATATTCAAATGTTCCTAGATCTGAACGGTTTTGTAATGCATGTAAAAAAGAAATTGAAGAGGACGAAGAGCATTTTTACTACACTGTAGCATTTATAGAGAAATTAGAACAAAACTGCATAAAAAACTCATTGCCACAGGGAAAAATATTAACTCACTTAGTGATTATGCAAAACTGAAAATACTACTTAATGATAAGTCTTCATTTATCTTCAAGTTATCATCATCATTTATTAGTAATTACTTTGAAGTTAGGAAATCTTTCATTGTGTCATGTGCTCACTTTCATTTTATAAAAAGGAAAGTTAGAAAAAGACATTTGTCACAATGAAAAATGTTACATTTTGTAACACACTGTTTATAAATGTAAATTGGTTAAATCCTTTATTTTACAAATTTTAGTTCAAGTTAATTTTCATAATTAATTTTTGGTTTTAAAAATAATCATTCAAAATTTATTTTAAAGTATAAAAGAAATTATTTTCTTCATTTTTTAATTTTCATTTTGTAACATATGGATATTTTGGAAGTTTATTAGCTCAAATTCAAGAAATTATAATATGTCAACGAAATTAGTTCGTCTACAAATTCTTTAGATTTGGTAATTGATAGGAAATAACCCCAAGCCACAAATCACCTTTTCTTAAGAAATCTTCGGACACTCCGAGAAATTGTTTGATCAGGTGTACCCAACATAATGGTTACGCAACTCAATGGATGTCAATCTGAAATTGGTCTTTTGTTAAGGAATTACTCGGACCGGCGAATTGTTTATTTAATCACTTAAGTGACCACGGTCCGAGCCATCTTTACTTCACGTGATTTTTCGAAAATTGTATTCCTACGCACCATCTTAGAATTTTGATTGGTCAATTCTTAGAAATTGTGAAAAAAAGTAGATGCACATGTGAAGAAGTCCGCGTCTGTAGCGTCACTTTCGAAATTCGCTAAGAATAAACCAGACGTTCTAAACTTATTAAGGACTTTTCTTCAATTTATCCAGGTCCCTCGGCCAATTAGTGACTTTTTGTTGAGTGGACGCCTCCCACTAGAGAACACACACACTCTTGAAGCATCAAAGGGGAGAGACTGGTGGAGTAGAGAAAAGATCCGGACCTCTCAACAAACACAAAGCGAGTACCCCCACAAAGAACAGCAACAGCAAGATGCCTGCCCCCACAAATGCGGAGTTGAAGGAAACAAATGAGAACCTCAAACAAAGGCTCCAAGAATTAAAGGATTAAAGGACCGGCACAGGATCAGGAGACCATGGAGTCCATGAAGGAGCAAATGGACATGTTGATTAGACAAAATGAGGAGCTCACCCAACAGACAAGGGAGGCTCCTACCAACACAATTAATGTGGAGCCCACTCCAGGTACCATACCAGTCAATCAAGTTGTGTGGCGACACACAAACCACATGTGCCAGTGCCCCAGATGGAGAAGTATGATGGCCATGGATCCGTGACAGAGTGGTGGCTCACTTTTATGACATTTGTTAGTCTCCACCAAATGACAGATATCAATGCCATCAGAGCTCTGCCTTTCTATTTAAAAGGCATAGCATTGCAGTGGTTCCTGCACCTTGGACAGGAATGTAAGACCTATATGGCTGTGGTGCAGGACTCAATATTTAAACGCTTTAAACCTAAGGCACCAGGCAATAAAGACATCTTGCGTGTTCAGCAGGCGCCTGGAGAATCAGTCGACCAGTATTTGTACTGAGTGAGAAAGCTGGCTGCAGACAGCACCATGGAGGAAAGTGTGGTTACCTTTTTCGCTCAAGAGGGTCTGAATGACAAACTCAGACAAATAGTAATCCCCAAGAAACCAGCCACAATGGAGGAACTGCGCGAGCAGGCCAGCCTTGCAGAAACTGCCATTTGTACCGCAAGCCCACCTGCCCCCATAAACATTACAGAAGCCATCCAGGAGGGAATCCAAGCTGCCACAAGTTCCCTAGGTGATCTAGTGATTGCGACCGTGGACAACCGCCTGTCCAAAATGACTTTCCCTGCCAGACAGCCCGCCAGACCACGCCATGGAGACCAGAGTGCCAATGACAAGAAAAGAAAGGAGGGGATCTCCAACAATACTAGGTTGCAGCACCCACAGCAAAATCCTAAAACACCCATGCAAAAAACACAGAACAGATACCCACAGAAAGAGACGCAAAAGGGACAAGGAACACCAACTCACAACATAGAAACATGCAACATAAAAGACTACACATAAACCAACGAGACCAATGGGCAACCGGTGCCGACTTAGGACGGCCATCTGCCACGTAAATAGCAGACGGTGTGGTTATCCTGGATTACGTGCGCACAACCCTCCCACTATTCCGATTTCCCAGAGGTCTCGAAGAACGCACAATTATGGTGTAAAACAACCTCCTCACTGTTAGGTGACCACACACAAACAAGACCGTAAAACACAGGGGTCCAAGCAACACAGGTGAATATGTAAATGGATATAAAAAGAGGACGTGCGTAATACAATCCGTGCTCTGCCGGCTGTAGCGAGCTCATATATGTTATCACCCGAGGAGTCCGACTGACATTCAGAGAGGACAGGTGGTCGGGGCCCTGTCTTCTCTAAAGAGGTTTGGACAGGGCCCGTCATGGAGTCCCGTCGTCACAGTCAGTCAGAGTGCAAGTCTTAAGAATGCGCTCGTACAAGACTGTTGATTGGTCAAGTACCAAGCTTAGTGTCCGTCTGGTGACATTAGTATCATATCCACGGTATAAAAGGCGTTTGATGACTCTGACGCATTTTCGATACATATGCTGTCTTCCTTTGATCCTTCTTATTTTGTTAATTATGTCACCATAAAATGCAGGTTGTGAAATACCCAAAGTAATATACTCCGTTGCTTGTATGGGTCCGAATTTCAAAAGAAGTTGATCATAATTTTTGTAAAATTTCCAGAAAGTCTTTACTAGTTTGTGAAAGCGAAAACCTTGACCTAAAAGTTTTTTTGTAATTTGTAGATTTCTATTATGAAAATCCAAAACATCAGTACTTTAAAGGGACGGTGTCCCTGAAAATAAATTAATTTTACAAAATTTTGTAATGCAAAATCTTCCTTTTAATATGAAAGTATACATTCTCATTTGTACAAATTCAAATTTTCAGGCCAATCTAACACATACTTTCGCAGTTATAGACCTTTAAAAACGTCATTTTGAATTTGGGGTGCGCAGTTCTAATTCATTCCACTAGCGCCACCTACAATGTATTGAGTTTTTACTATAGAGGGATACGGAGATTTAATTATTACAAAATCGACAATATTAGAGTGGTTACTGCATATTTTCAAATAAATTTTTTTCTGGCTCATTTTTTCCTCTATCTAGACCGTTTGGAGTAAAATTTACATTTTCAATAAAAAATTATTTTCAGGGACACTGCATCTTTAATATTTGCATGCGATGCGGAGGTGAGAACTGTACCAATTATTATAAGTGTCTTGCCAGAAATGAAATTTGTGACTGTTGTAAGAAAAAGGGTCATTTTGTTAAAGTTTGCCATAAACGTCTATTAGATAATGCAAGAAAGTATGGTAATCAATAGGAACTCGCGCCTGTCCAGAGACAGACGTCTAGGGATGGGCACAACAAGGCATATGATTATGAATTAAATGCATGTAATTACCCAGACATAAATTTAGTAGCTAATTTGACACAAAACAAAGTGCTAGTAAAGATTGGTGGCCAACATGTCAAAGCGTTACTTGACACAGGGGCAAGCATTACTGTGGCAAATTATGAATTTTTGCAAAAAACAAATTGTTGCTTGGAAAATCTTAAAACCCCTACTCATGCTAAAATTAGAGGTGTGTCTGGTCATTCACTTGAAGTGCTAGGGCTAATGGATGTCCACATTGACATTTGAGTCAAGGTTCATACAGGGTGTGCATGTGATTAAGGATTACATCATGATTTGATTCTAGGGTTAGATTTTATCACCAATAACAAATTACTCATAAACTATGAGACTAACACCCTGCATGTAAAATCTAACACACTAGCCCCACTCATATGTCCCCTTGAGGTAAATGCAGGCTTAGCCAGGGCAAGTAAGCACTTTACGATACCAAAACGGTCAGAAACCATCATAGAGGTGCAGGTATCCAGGTGCAGAGATGGTCAGTATGTATACCTTAATCCCCTACCTTCCCTTACAATTAGCCAACAGCTAATTGCAGCTAAGTGCTTGGTGCAGGTGCAGCGAAGGAGAGCTCTTATCAAGGTTATGAACCCCACTTACAGTAGTGTAAGAGTCAAGTCCAGACAAGTATTGGCATCAATAGAGGAGGTTAATCTCAATGAGGTTTTCCCTCTCTCTGAGTCCAATGATGCAGAGGTAAACTTTGTTAAAACAGACTCTGAACCAGTCACTGAAAACAATTTAGAGTTTGACTTATCTGAGTCTGATTTGACAGAAACACAAAAGCAAAACCTTTGCAACTTTTTGTGTCAATATAAGGATGTATTCTCAACAGACCTTTCACAAATAGGTAAAACTTCCTTGTATAGACACAAAATAGAAACAATTCAAGGTGCCAAACCAGTCCGCAAACAGTTTTACAGGACCTCACCGGAGGCGTCTAAAGAAATTCGAAAGCATGTGGATGAAATGCTAAAGAATGACATCATACAGGCTTAGAACTCTGAATGGCATTCCTGTCATGTGCGCACTTTCATTTTATAAAAAGGAAAGTTAGAAAAAGACAATTGAATAGTTTTAATGTGTAAACAACATTGCATTCTAAATTTCTGATTATTACGAATCTTTTCATATTATCATGATTAATATTCAATATGTGTAATGCATGCTCATATTGTATTCATTCTTTTAAACTTTAATATAAGCTACATTGTATTCATTCATCTAAGAATTATAAGCTACATATAATGTATGTACAGTTTTATTAACGTAATCATGATTACATTTGCTATATGCCATGTTTACCTCAATTACTGTTTTTGTATTTCATGGGCAATGACCATTTATAAAAATGTGTTTCGCCAATAAAGAATTTGAATTTGAATTCAATCATTACTTTAATCATTAATCGAATCATTGCTACACAATAAAAATCAATGCACCGTCTGGAAGGGTGTTAATCATCGTCTACAACGTAGACCATGCAACAAGGATTGATTGTTCTTGGAATTGGAAAATGTCCAAATTGTTATGTTTCCTATTTCACATTCTATAGAACAGAAGATTTAGGAAATACCAGTATAATTAGAACAGGTAAATGGATAAAAAGGCTGATATAGTTGATGATGTTGATGGTGTTCACCTTGTACTCCTAAACGATAAAGAAAACTTGATTTGTAGACATTACTTGAAAGATAAAGTAGTAGTCTCCCTGGCCTGTCTGTTTCTGATATTATTGGTGGCTACCCTTACCCTGGAAGGCGTTAACTTAAAAGAGCTGCTTTCTCTTGTAGAATAATAATGAGTGAAAGGTGTCTTAAGAGAAAGAGGACAGATGCCGATCTGGCCAGTGGCAGTGCCTTTTCACAACTATCGCCCAACAACTGGCTAGACCCCCAATATGTCAACTTGCAAACTCTGAAAAACGGTTTAAAACGTGCCACCTTCTGCTGCTATTTCAGTCAATCTACCTTCGGTCAAATCAAGAAAAAAAGTATTCCCAACCCGCCAGTATGGACCGACTTTATACAGTTTGAACTAACCCTACCCGAATGCACGGGACTTAACGCCCTATCCAGTAACGATAACCCCAAGACGTGCTACGCACCTCCAACGGGTAAGACTAAATTGAACTTTCCGAACATTCACGACGTCACAATCCGACACAATTACTGCCCCGGAGGGTGGAAAAGCCAAGGAGTGGGTACGAAGACGACTTTTTTAACCAAACAGCGATTGTATATGGCGTGCCTCTTAAACGTGTATGACGTGTATGACGTGTATCGAAAATGCGTCAGAGTCATCAAACGCCTTTTATACCGTGGATATGATCCTAATGTCACCAGACGGACACTAAGCTTGGTACTTGACCAATATACAGTCTTGTACGAGCGCATTCTTAAGACTTGCACTCTGACTGACTGTGACGACGGGACTCCATGACGGGCCCTGTCCAAACCTCTTTAGAGAAGACAGGGCCCCGACCACCTGTCCTCTCTGAATGTCAGTCGGACTCCTCGGGTGATTACATACATGAGCTCGCTACAGCCGGCAGAGCACGGACTGTATTACGCATGCCCTCTTTTTATATCCATTTACATATTCATCTGTGTCTCTGGGGCCTCTGCGTTTCGCGGTCTTGTTTGTGTGACGTCATCTTACAGTGAGGAGGTTGTTTTACACCACATTTGTACGTTCTTCGAGACCTCTAGGTAACTGGAGAAGTGAGAGGGTTGTGCGCACGTAATCCAAGATAACCACACCGTCTGCTATTTACTTGGCAGATGGCCGTCCTAAGTCGGCACCGGTTGCCCATTGGTCTCGTTGGTTTATGTGTAGTCTTTTATGTTTCTATGTTGTGAGTTGGTGTTCCTTGTCCATTTTGCGTCTCTTTCTGTGGGTATCTGTTCTGTGTTTTTTGCATGGGTGTTTTGGGATTTTGCTGTGGGTGCTGCAACCTAGTGTTGTTGGAGATCCCCTCCTTTCTTTCTTAACGGACGGTCGCGAAAACCTACAAGACATGGTTCCGACTAGCACCGATGACAACCACCTGGCTTATTGCGACGGTTTATTTGATTTAACACGTTATTCAATGGGAGACGGTCTAATCGAAGGCGTTGGTGAGACGCACGTATTTGGTCCCGACATTGCCTACTCTGAAGTCGCGGATTCAGACGCGAATGCCGCCCAATTAACTATGGTGAGTCGAGATGCGAATCGCCAAAAATTTCACAATAACTTTTCGAACATTACGAAGGGGGGTTATCAGGTACTCAATGATAACCTAAAATTGCTCGTGCACGATTCTGCCATGCGATGGTGTATGGACAAGGCCGGTACTACCAATGACGACACTAACAGCTTTAACCCTCGTTACATTCCGTGGACCCTGTCCGTCCAAATCGATTACGATGTGAAGCAGATCGAGTTAGATAAACTGCTCGTGTACCGACAGAGTTTGCAACAATACATATCGGCCAAAGTGAAACCCGAACAGAAAATGGTCGACTTCCTAGATGCCGTAGACGGTGCAGCAATACCCGTCCTAGAAAGCAGGTTCGAAACTAACGACAGGGCGAAGTCCGTAGATCAAGTGAAGCCGAAAAAGAAATTTTAGACTGATTAATTATTGCAGTTTATTTTTTCAGGTATGCCTAAGAGGAAACAAACACCGGTATTGAAGGCCACGGCCACGGCGACTGCACCCCCCCCCCCCCCAGATGATGACGACGACGACTTCGAAGACAACGTACATAAGAAAAAGCAACCAAAGGACTTCCGAAGAGAGACGAGAGCTAGAGAGTTGGAGGGAATCGTCAGAGATGGTCGCCAACAAGGAGGACAGCAGCAGCAGCACGGAGGTAATGTCTCTATTACGGTACGAGCACATGAGACCTTACAATTCGTGGCCTCCTGCCATTAGAAACATTTATTCTAAACGGCACTGGATATCCAGGGCCGACATTCACACTATGATGGTATTTTTCTTTGTGAATGACTTGAAGTGGAACAAAGTGTACTCTTATATTATAACGCGGGGTAGAATTCCCCACAAAGATGAATTGATGTTTGCACATGATTTGTATATTAAGATGCAAGAGAAAATTGTAATACCTCTTAAACCTTTTCTGAGTTTTCACGTAGCTTCTCAAAGGTACCAGTACAAAGACGGGTGCGACTACTACGACAGTGCGTGTTACGGGGTAGACAAGTACATAGAGAATCGTTTCGGAGACGTACCCGCCAAGATGATGGCCTACGGTAGGTACGGTCACCAGGTTACTAAGACGAGGGTAGTTAGACATCCCGATCAGGAGGGTGATGTGCCCTTTGAGTTGTTTTACGTGAAAAGTCAGAAAACAGATGATGATGATGATAAGAGTGCTAAGAAGGAGGAGGGTAGCGCTGATGATGATGATGATGATGTACGCTATGTATTGACTTATGGTAGTTATGCAAATGACATTGAATTAGATAGGGAACACAATTGTAAATTTCATTTTGCTCGTACATCTTTGCTTTAAAACTTTTATTCATTAGGACGAGGACGAGTACCCATTGTCGCTTCGAGACCTTACGCAGAGACAGCATCAGCCAGCAGCAGTGGCAGCAGTACAACCCCTGGTGGATAGGCAACCCGTCCCTTATCCGGTACCCCAGAAGTACATAGAGACCCCCCCGGTAGAGACCCGCAGTTGCCCGTTATGGCCCCACCCACTAGGAGAGGAGTCCCAACCAAAGATTGTTTTGCATATGGCCAGATCACGAAGTACAAGAAGAGATATTTGACTGTTTTAGAAGAGAAGGTTCGTGTGGAAGCGGAAAGGAACTCCGCAAGATCAGAGAACTTCAAATTGCGCTTTAGCTTGACTGAAAGTACCAACACAGTAAACCGTCTCCGTCACAACCTGAACGTACTGCGGGACTCAGAGAAGAAGTACTTCGATCGGTGGGTGGGGACCCAAAACGAGCTCGAGGCATTAAACAAGTCAAATGGTGAGCTTAGGTTAGAGAACCAAGTGCTGCAACAGAAACTCGAAACAATGGATGGGGACTTCACCCGTGAAATGAATGAGAAGGATGCCACCTATAATGAATTGATAAAACTGCGCCACACGTCGGAAAAAATGTTGGAGTACATCAACGGGCACCGCACAGATACGGGTAAAGAACGTACCTGATGACTTTCGCTGTGGTTGTGCGTTTGGAGAGATGGTTTGGAGACGGGTTGACCATGGGATTGGTTTCCACTGCTGTCTGGAGTTAGAACGTGAGGCGGACGAGGTACTCGAGGGAGGATCGGCTGGGAGTAATACGCAATAAATTGGACAATGTTGTTGTTTGTTAGTTAAGTTAGGTTAGATTTAAGATGATTGTTGTTACTATGTTAATGTTTATTATTTCTTGTTATCACATGGAGATACAGTGTATAAATTGATCTTTTGCTTGTAAGCTAGGCACAATTTCTTGTCGTCAGATATTGAATTCTGACTGCTTTGCATTTGCTACCTCATCCTCCTCCTCCTTGGCTTGAAATGTGAGAAATCAGCATTCTGCACGTTTCCTACGTCTTCTTCCGGAGAGTTCTTGCCTTTCCATTTTCCTTGTAGGTTTCCAGATTGTTCGTCCTCCTTTCCTTCTTTCAGTTCTGCTATACTATCATCAGTAGCGTAGTATCACAGTGTACATCTTGTTCAATACTGTCAATAGTGAAGTCGTTGTCTTTCATACTATCATTTCTGGTGATTTGATCAGACATGTATTTTTCTGAAAAGAATTGTATTAGTATAAAATAGGTAAGGTCCAACTTCATCTTTAAAAATATTGTATTGTATAATTATAATTGATTGTATTATTGTTCCAGAAAAAAAAATAAAGCTTATTTGGAATACTATTTATATTTGGCTGATATTTAAACAGTCAATTTTCATAGTATTTCCAACTGATGCTTTTTATTTACATCGTGGGACTTCTCTGAAGGTAAGTAAATATATCTATAACACCTATAAGGCATATACTTTGATTACTAATATATACCATAATAGGTATCATGAATATAGTTACTATTGTGCTGTAGTATCATGTGTGGCTAGTGTTAAATTGATTGCGAATTGAAGCTTAGACTCCTTTTCGGGAAATCTAAAAGGGCTGTTAACTGCTGCAAGAAATCGTCTCTCTACTTTGGTGGTCCCATATTCCTGGTGAGCTGTCCATGGCGTAACGTGAGGTGTATCCATCGATCCTGTGACATCTGGTTAAAGTCTGGGTAGAAGTTTGCGAAACAACAGATCCTGACCGAGTCAAACTTCTTCACTATCGACATGTACTTCGGCGAGAATAACATACCGTTTTTTAGCTGTTCCATCAGTCCGTAATTCACCTTAGACTTCTCGTCTCTCACAAAGTCGAATATCACTATCGGTTCCTCTCGGTATGCGTATGCGAAATCGGACGTCGTGGCGTTGGTGGAATACATGGCATTGCGGGTCGTGCAGATGTACTTCGCCAGAGTGGACTTTCCCTCACCTCCCAGCAGGTCCGTCACCCAGATCACTTCCCTGTCGTTCTGTTTCTTCAATAGCAGGTATAAGACTAGTCGCTGCCAGTGTCGCAAAATGATGGAATCCCGCTGCTGTTCCTCTGCCAGTCGTTCCTCCTCCCTGAAGGCGTGGAATAATTCGGCGAACTGTTTCTGCTGCCAGGGAATAAGGGCACAGTATGGGTAACTCTGGGGTAAAAGTTTCTCAGTTTTCCTCGCATGGATGTAAGCTTTCACTAGTATGGAACAGAAGTCTTTGTCGTAATTCCTACATATTGTCTGTTTGTCCTCCTTCGAGACGTACCTTACGGCATCCTTCAGTTTCCTCACCCCCTCTATGTCAGCAATCTCCGGACCAGCGGGTACTCCCTCGTACGTCACCTTTTTCCATCTTTCCTTGAATTCCTCGTAATTATACTTCTTGCGTGTCGTTACTACGGCGTGACAGTGTCCGTCCGAGATAAATCCAGCTCCCCATTCATTCCCAGCTGCGAACGCCTTAATCCATATCCTGCCTTTCGCCGAGCCGTCTATAAAACGCTGAACATCATATTTAGCAGGTGTCTGGAATGTTAGAAAAAAGTTCTTTCCCTTGCTACTCTTTCCTCTAGGCTTTCCTTTCTTCTTCTTTACTCCTCCCCCTTTCTTTACTCCTGTTGTCTTCTTTCTGTTTTTCGCCAGTATATCTAATCTTCTCTGCACCTCCCTTTCCTCCTCTGGTGATAAATCCGTACTACTGGATACTGCCTCTGCCTTTTCTTTCCTTTTCTTGCAGATTTCCTCATGTTTCTTGATGTAAGTAATACTAAAATCCTTCCCGCACTCCTTACACGCTACTTTCCTATAAATTCTCCCCATCGTCGTCTTCTGCTTGCTTTTCAAATTCAAATCTGCCGCTGATTTCAAATTTTATTCTATTTATACTAGGAGAGTTCCGAGTAATCACGTGACTGTTACAGATTTTACCCGGTTCCAGGCCTGCGGCATTCTAGTATTACTTAATGCCGCAGGCCCAAAAAAATGTAACACAGAACATGTAACCATGTAAATCTTCGTATGGTAGTAAAAAAGTTCCGAGTATTCAACAGCCGATGGAACAGCCCACGCGCTAGTACAGCGCGTGCACGCGCTGTAAGTGCTCGCGAGTCAGAGATATATATTTCCACCAATGAGAAAAATCGATATCTCATTTGCATGCACCACAGTCTGTAAATACCTCATTAGCATACAGTCTAGACAGATGATTTTCCCGGGCTGAAACTTATGACGCAAGGGAATCTGACGTCACACTACTTTCGATTTGAAAAAAGGCGGACAAAGAAGTAAACAAGGAGAGATTTTTAGAGAAATTAACCAGTATAATTAGGACAGGTAAATGGATAAAAAGGCTGATATAGTTGATGATGTTGATGGTGTTCACCTTGTACTCCTAAACGATAAAGAAAACTTGATTTGTAGACATTACTTGAAAGATAAAGTAGTAGTCTCCCTGGCCTGTCTGTTTCTGATATTATTGGTGGCTACCCTTACCCTGGAAGGCGTTAACTTAAAAGAGCTGCTTTCTCTTGTAGAATAATAATGAGTGCGAGTCTTAAGAGAAAGAGGGCAGATGCCGATCTGGCCAGTGGCAGTGCCTTTTCACAACTATCGCCCAACAACTGGCTAGACCCCCAATATGTCAACTTGCAAACTCTGAAAAACGGTTTAAAACGTGCCACCTTCTGCTGCTATTTCAGTCAATCTACCTTCGGTCAAATCAAGAAAAAAAGTATTCCCAACCCGCCAGTATGGACCGACTTTATACAGTTTGAACTAACCCTACCCGAATGCACGGGACTTAACGCCCTATCCAGTAACGATAACCCCAAGACGTGCTACGCACCTCCAACGGGTAAGACTAAATTGAACTTTCCGAACATTCACGACGTCACAATCCGACACAATTACTGCCCCGGAGGGTGGAAAAGCCAAGGAGTGGGTACGAAGACGACTTTTTTAACCAAACAGCGATTGTATATGGCGTGCCTCTTAACGGACGGTCGCGAAAACCTACAAGACATGGTTCCGACTAGCACCGATGACAACCACCTGGCTTATTGCGACGGTTTATTTGATTTAACACGTTATTCAATGGGAGACGGTCTAATCGAAGGCGTTGGTGAGACGCACGTATTTGGTCCCGACATTGCCTACTCTGAAGTCGCGGATTCAGACGCGAATGCCGCCCAATTAACTATGGTGAGTCGAGATGCGAATCGCCAAAAATTTCACAATAACTTTTCGAACATTACGAAGGGGGGTTATCAGGTACTCAATGATAACCTAAAATTGCTCGTGCACGATTCTGCCATGCGATGGTGTATGGACAAGGCCGGTACTACCAATGACGACACTAACAGCTTTAACCCTCGTTACATTCCGTGGACCCTGTCCGTCCAAATCGATTACGATGTGAAGCAGATCGAGTTAGATAAACTACTCGTGTACCGACAGAGTTTGCAACAATACATATCGGCCAAAGTGAAACCCGAACAGAAAATGGTCGACTTCCTAGATGCCGTAGACGGTGCAGCAATACCCGTCCTAGAAAGCAGGTTCGAAACTAACGACAGGGCGAAGTCCGTAGATCAAGTGAAGCCGAAAAAGAAATTTTAGACTGATTAATTATTGCAGTTTATTTTTTCAGGTATGCCTAAGAGGAAACAAACACCGGTATTGAAGGCCACGGCCACGGCGACTGCACCCCCCCCCCCCCAAGATGATGACGACGACGACTTCGAAGACAACGTACATAAGAAAAAGCAACAAAGGACTTCCGAAGAGAGACGAGAGCTAGAGAGTTGGAGGGAATCGTCAGAGATGGTCGCCAACAAGGAGGACAGCAGCAGCAGCACGGAGGTAATGTCTCTATTACGGTACGAGCACATGAGACCTTACAATTCGTGGCCTCCTGCCATTAGAAACATTTATTCTAAACGGCACTGGATATCCAGGGCCGACATTCACACTATGATGGTATTTTTCTTTGTGAATGACTTGAAGTGGAACAAAGTGTACTCTTATATTATAACGCGGGGTAGAATTCCCCACAAAGATGAATTTGTGTTTGCACATGATTTGTATATTAAGATGCAAGAGAAAATTGTAATACCTCTTAAACCTTTTCTGAGTTTTCACGTAGCTTCTCAAAGGTACCAGTACATAGACGGGTGCGACTACTACGACAGTGCGTGTTACGGGGTAGACAAGTACATAGAGAATCGTTTCGGAGACGTACCCGCCAAGATGATGGCCTACGGTAGGTACGGTCACCGGGTTACTAAGACGAGGGTAGTTAGACATCCCGATCAGGAGGGTGATGTGCCCTTTGAGTTGTTTTACGTGAAAAGTCAGAAAACAGATGATGATGATGATAAGAGTGCTAAGAAGGAGGAGGGTAGCGCTGATGATGATGATGATGATGTACGCTATGTATTGACTTATGGTAGTTATGCAAATGACATTGAATTAGATAGGGAACACAATTGTAAATTTCATTTTGCTCGTACATCTTTGCTTTAAAACTTTTATTCATTAGGACGAGGACGAGTACCCATTGTCGCTTCGAGACCTTACGCAGAGACAGCATCAGCCAGCAGCAGTGGCAGCAGTACAACCCCTGGTGGATAGGCAACCCGTCCCTTATCCGGTACCCCAGAAGTACATAGAGACCCCCCGGTAGAGACCCGCAGTTGCCCGTTATGGCCCCACCCACTAGGAGAGGAGTCCCAACCAAAGATTGTTTTGCATATGGCCAGATCACGAAGTACAAGAAGAGATATTTGACTGTTTTAGAAGAGAAGGTTCGTGTGGAAGCGGAAAGGAACTCCGCAAGATCAGAGAACTTCAAATTGCGCTTTAGCTTGACTGAAAGTACCAACACAGTAAACCGTCTCCGTCACAACCTGAACGTACTGCGGGACTCAGAGAAGAAGTACTTCGATCGGTGGGTGGGGACCCAAAACGAGCTCGAGGCATTAAACAAGTCAAATGGTGAGCTTAGGTTAGAGAACCAAGTGCTGCAACAGAAACTCGAAACAATGGATGGGGACTTCACCCGTGAAATGAATGAGAAGGATGCCACCTATAATGAATTGATAAAACTGCGCCACACGTCGGAAAAAATGTTGGAGTACATCAACGGGCACCGCACAGATACGGGTAAAGAACGTACCTTAGATGACTTTCGCTGTGGTTGTGCGTTTGGAGAGATGGTTTGGAGACGGGTTGACCATGGGATTGGTTTCCACTGCTGTCGGGAGTTAGAACGTGAGGCGGACGAGGTACTCGAGGGAGGATCGGCTGGGAGTAATACGCAATAAATTGGACAATGTTGTTGTTTGTTAGTTAAGTTAGGTTAGATTTAAGATGATTGTTGTTACTATGTTAATGTTTATTATTTCTTGTTATCACATGGAGATACAGTGTATAAATTGATCTTTTGCTTGTAAGCTAGGCACAATTTCTTGTCGTCAGATATTGAATTCTGACTGCTTTGCATTTGCTACCTCATCCTCCTCCTCCTTGGCTTGAAATGTGAGAAATCAGCATTCTGCACGTTTCCTACGTCTTCTTCCGGAGAGTTCTTGCCTTTCCATTTTCCTTGTAGGTTTCCAGATTGTTCGTCCTCCTTTCCTTCTTCATTTATCTTCAAGTTATCATCATCATTTATTAGTAATTACTTTGAAGTTAGGAAATCTTTCATTGTGTCATGTGCTCACTTTCATTTTATAAAAAGGAAAGTTAGAAAAAGACATTTGTCACAATGAAAAATGTTACATTTTGTAACACTTTTGTAACACACTGTTTATAAATGTAAATTGGTTAAATCCTTTATTTTACAAATTTTAGTTCAAGTTAATTTTCATAATTAATTTTTGGTTTTAAAAATAATCATTCAAAATTTATTTTAAAGTATAAAAGAAATTATTTTCTTCATTTTTTAATTTTCATTTTGTAACATATGGATATTTTGGAAGTTTATTAGCTCAAATTCAAGAAATTATAATATGTCAACGAAATTAGTTCGTCTACAAATTCTTTAGATTTGGTAATTGATAGGAAATAACCCCAAGCCACAAATCACCTTTTCTTAAGAAATCTTCGGACACTCCGAGAAATTGTTTGATCAGGTGTACCCAACATAATGGTTACGCAACTCAATGGATGTCAATCTGAAATTGGTCTTTTGTTAAGGAATTACTCGGACCGGCGAATTGTTTATTTAATCACTTAAGTGACCACGGTCCGAGCCATCTTTACTTCACGTGATTTTTCGAAAATTGTATTCCTACGCACCATCTTAGAATTTTGATTGGTCAATTCTTAGAAATTGTGAAAAAAAGTAGATGCACATGTGAAGAAGTCCGCGTCTGTAGCGTCACTTTCGAAATTCGCTAAGAATAAACCAGACGTTCTAAACTTATTAAGGACTTTTCTTCAATTTATCCAGGTTCCTCGGCCAAGTAGTGGCTTTTTGTTGAGTGGACGCCTCCCACTAGAGAACACACACACTCTTGAAGCATCAAAGGGGAGAGACTGGTGGAGTAGAGAAAAGATCCGGACCTCTCAACAAACACAAAGCGAGTACCCCCACAAAGAACAGCAACAGCAAGATGCCTGCCCCCACAAATGCGGAGTTGAAGGAAACAAATGAGAACCTCAAACAAAGGCTCCAAGAATTAAAGGATTAAAGGACCGGCACCAGACAGATCAGGAGACCATGGAGTCCATGAAGGAGCAAATGGACATGTTGATTAGACAAAATGAGGAGCTCACCCAACAGACAAGGGAGGCTCCTACCAACACAATTAATGTGGAGCCCACTCCAGGTACCATACCAGTCAATCAAGTTGTGTGGCGACACACAAACCACATGTGCCAGTGCCCCAGATGGAGAAGTATGATGGCCATGGATCCGTGACAGAGTGGTGGCTCACTTTTATGACATTTGTTAGTCTCCACCAAATGACAGATATCAATGCCATCAGAGCTCTGCCTTTCTATTTAAAAGGCATAGCATTGCAGTGGTTCCTGCACCTTGGACAGGAATGTAAGACCTATATGGCTGTGGTGCAGGACTCAATATTTAAACGCTTTAAACCTAAGGCACCAGGCAATAAAGACATCTTGCGTGTTCAGCAGGCGCCTGGAGAATCAGTCGACCAGTATTTGTACTGAGTGAGAAAGCTGGCTGCAGACAGCACCATGGAGGAAAGTGTGGTTACCTTTTTCGCTCAAGAGGGTCTGAATGACAAACTCAGACAAATAGTAATCCCCAAGAAACCAGCCACAATGGAGGAACTGCGCGATCAGGCCAGCCTTGCAGAAACTGCCATTTGTACCGCAAGCCCACCTGCCCCCATAAACATTACAGAAGCCATCCAGGAGGGAATCCAAGCTGCCACAAGTTCCCTAGGTGATCTAGTGATTGCGACCGTGGACAACCGCCTGTCCAAAATGACTTTCCCTGCCAGACAGCCCGCCAGACCACGCCATGGAGACCAGAGTGCCAATGACAAGAAAAGAAAGGAGGGGATCTCCAACAATACTAGGTTGCAGCACCCACAGCAAAATCCTAAAACACCCATGCAAAAAACACAGAACAGATACCCACAGAAAGAGACGCAAAAGGGACAAGGAACACCAACTCACAACATAGAAACATGCAACATAAAAGACTACACATAAACCAACGAGACCAATGGGCAACCGGTGCCGACTTAGGACGGCCATCTGCCACGTAAATAGCAGACGGTGTGGTTATCCTGGATTACGTGCGCACAACCCTCCCACTATTCCGATTTCCCAGAGGTCTCGAAGAACGCACAATTATGGTGTAAAACAACCTCCTCACTGTTAGGTGACCACACACAAACAAGACCGTAAAACACAGGGGTCCAAGCAACACAGGTGAATATGTAAATGGATATAAAAAGAGGACGTGCGTAATACAATCCGTGCTCTGCCGGCTGTAGCGAGCTCATATATGTTATCACCCGAGGAGTCCGACTGACATTCAGAGAGGACAGGTGGTCGGGGCCCTGTCTTCTCTAAAGAGGTTTGGACAGGGCCCGTCATGGAGTCCCGTCGTCACAGTCAGTCAGAGTGCAAGTCTTAAGAATGCGCTCGTACAAGACTGTTGATTGGTCAAGTACCAAGCTTAGTGTCCGTCTGGTGACATTAGTATCATATCCACGGTATAAAAGGCGTTTGATGACTCTGACGCATTTTCGATACATATGCTGTCTACCTTTGATCCTTCTTATTTTGTTAATTATGTCACCATAAAATGCAGGTTGTGAAATACCCAAAGTAATATACTCCGTTGCTTGTATGGGTCCGAATTTCAAAAGAAGTTGATCATAATTTTTGTAAAATTTCCAGAAAGTCTTTACTAGTTTGTGAAAGCGAAAACCTTGACCTAAAAGTTTTTTTGTAATTTGTAGATTTCTATTATGAAAATCCAAAACATCAGTACTTTAAAGGGACGGTGTCCCTGAAAATAAATTAATTTTACAAAATTTTGTAATGCAAAATCTTTCTTTTAATATGAAAGTATACATTCTCATTTGTACAAATTCAAATTTTCAGGCCAATCTAACACATACTTTCGCAGTTATAGACCTTTAAAAACGTCATTTTGAATTTGGGGTGCGCAGTTCTAATTCATTCCACTAGCGCCACCTACAATGTATTGAGTTTTTACTATAGAGGGATACGGAGATTTAATTATTACAAAATCGACAATATTAGAGTGGTTACTGCATATTTTCAAATAAATTTTTTCTGGCTCATTTTTTCCTCTATCTAGACCGTTTGGAGTAAAATTTACATTTTCAATAAAAAATTATTTTCAGGGACACTGCATCTTTAATATTTGCATGCGATGCGGAGGTGAGAACTGTACCAATTATTATAAGTGTCTTGCCAGAAATGAAATTTGTGACTATTGTAAGAAAAAGGGTCATTTTGTTAAAGTTTGCCATAAACGTCTATTAGATAATGCAAGAAAGTATGGTAATCAATAGGAACTCGCGCCTGTCCAGAGACAGACGTCTAGGGATGGGCACAACAAGGCATATGATTATGAATTAAATGCATGTAATTACCCAGACATAAATTTAGTAGCTAATTTGACACAAAACAAAGTGCTAGTAAAGATTGGTGGCCAACATGTCAAAGCGTTACTTGACACAGGGGCAAGCATTACTGTGGCAAATTATGAATTTTTGCAAAAAACAAATTGTTGCTTGGAAAATCTTAAAACCCCTACTCATGCTAAAATTAGAGGTGTGTCTGGTCATTCACTTGAAGTGCTAGGGCTAATGGATGTCCACATTGACATTTGAGTCAAGGTTCATACAGGGTGTGCATGTGATTAAGGATTACATCATGATTTGATTCTAGGGTTAGATTTTATCACCAATAACAAATTACTCATAAACTATGAGACTAACACCCTGCATGTAAAATCTAACACACTAGCCCCACTCATATGTCCCCTTGAGGTAAATGCAGGCTTAGCCAGGGCAAGTAAGCACTTTACGATACCAAAACGGTCAGAAACCATCATAGAGGTGCAGGTATCCAGGTGCAGAGATGGTCAGTATGTATACCTTAATCCCCTACCTTCCCTTACAATTAGCCAACAGCTAATTGCAGCTAAGTGCTTGGTGCAGGTGCAGCGAAGGAGAGCTCTTATCAAGGTTATGAACCCCACTTACAGTAGTGTAAGAGTCAAGTCCAGACAAGTATTGGCATCAATAGAGGAGGTTAATCTCAATGAGGTTTTCCCTCTCTCTGAGTCCAATGATGCAGAGGTAAACTTTGTTAAAACAGACTCTGAACCAGTCACTGAAAACAATTTAGAGTTTGACTTATCTGAGTCTGATTTGACAGAAACACAAAAGCAAAACCTTTGCAACTTTTTGTGTCAATATAAGGATGTATTCTCAACAGACCTTTCACAAATAGGTAAAACTTCCTTGTATAGACACAAAATAGAAACAATTCAAGGTGCCAAACCAGTCCGCAAACAGTTTTACAGGACCTCACCGGAGGCGTCTAAAGAAATTCGAAAGCATGTGGATGAAATGCTAAAGAATGACATCATACAGGCTTAGAACTCTGAATGGCATTCCTGTCATGTGCGCACTTTCATTTTATAAAAAGGAAAGTTAGAAAAAGACAATTGAATAGTTTTAATGTGTAAACAACATTGCATTCTAAACTTCTGATTATTACGAATCTTTTCATATTATCATGATTAATATTCAATATGTGTAATGCATGCTCATATTGTATTCATTCTTTTAAACTTTAATATAAGCTACATTGTATTCATTCATCTAAGAATTATAAGCTACATATAATGTATGTACAGTTTTATTAACGTAATCATTATTACATTTGCTATATGCCATGTTTACCTCAATTACTGTTTTTGTATTTCATGGGCAATGACCATTAATAAAAATGTGTTTCGCCAATAAAGAATTTGAATTTGAATTCAATCATTACTTTAATCATTAATCGAATCATTGCTACACAATAAAAATCAATGCACCGTCTGGAAGGGTGTTAATCATCGTCTACAACGTAGACCATGCAACAAGGATTGATTGTTCTAGGAATTGGAAAATGTCCAAATTGTTATGTTTCCTATTTCACATTCTATAGAACAGAAGATTTAGGAAATATAAAAATAAATTGTGTTTTTGTGTGTTTTAAAAGTAACTATAGACTGAATAATCCAGTCTCTTTGCTGTCGTAAAAACAGCGGAGATACCGGATTATTTCAGAAAAACTCAATTAAAAAATCCGTGGGATTCACCCCTTCCCCGAGCTCGATAAATAGCTGTACTTGCGATCATTCAATTAACTTTGTTAACACGCACATCACTGAAGCATGTTCAAGTAAAATCACACAGGTAGTTGGAAATTCTATTTAGCGACACGCTTCGTTGTGGTGAACACATAATCTGATTTATACAATGCAATCTGCCATTGCAAAACCAATTCCCCACCTCGGGCCTCTCTCTCGAGAAAGGCCCCAATTGGGATTACACACATTGTAATTGTAGTCTCACGAGTAATATATACATGCTGGACGTACTGCATAGTAAATATATATTGGTTAAAACAGTTTATTTTATTCATCAACTTATAATCTGTTTAATACATTACAATATTGGTAATATGAGAGTAACAAGATGAAACTCTCTCCCAGAAACATTTGTATCAGATGAAACGGTCGACAGGATGTAACGACAATACTGTTCAATGTGTTGTGGGATTACGATCCTCCGATAGACCAGAGTGTTAAATGACTGAGCTATCGGGTTGACCCTTTCCACGCCAACGATCCCGGTTCAATACCGGCTCGCCGCTCGGAGCACTTCAAATGACATACATTTTACAAGTACGATATATGACATAACGAAATACGAAGAAGGAGAAGAAGAGAAATATAAGTAAATACATATTGGAACAAAGGAAATGGCAAAGATTGGCAAAAGGGCCATTAGGCCACTTTTTTTTTAAATTGGATTACGGATTTTTTTTTTTTTCAAAATAATTGCGTCGATGGACCAAAAAAAAAGCAATCCAAGGAATGCTTGAGTCGCCTGCGAAGCGGCTTATTCTAGGAGGTGGATCACATGGTTCAAAATTACTGGTATCGCTTTAAAGATGCAGTGTCCCTGAAAATAATTTTTTATTGAAAATGTAAATTTTACTCCAAACGGTCTAGATAGAGGAAAAAATGAGCCAGAAAAAAATTTATTTGAAAATATGCAGTAACCACTCTAATATTGTCGATTTTGTAATAATTAAATCTCCGTATCCCTCTATAGTAAAAACTCAATACATTGTAGGTGGCGCTAGTGGAATGAATTAGAACTGCGCACCCCAAATTCAAAATGACGTTTTTAAAGGTCTATAACTGCGAAAGTATGTGTTAGATTGGCCTGAAAATTTGAATTTGTACAAATGAGAATGTATACTTTCATATTAAAAGAAAGATTTTGCATTACAAAATTTTGTAAAATTAATTTATTTTCAGGGACACCGTCCCTTTAAAAGTCTTTTCTTATGAAATTCATATGTGAAATATCAGACCTCTTACGATATGGTCAATCTAAAATTTTCAGAAAATAGTGTCAATCATCTAGGTTAAGGTCACTAGCAGCAAACCAGGATGTTACAAGAAGTGAATGAAACACTTACGGCATTAATATTATGCGTTGAAAACTCAGAGGCGATGATAAAAAGAGTGAGAGAAAAGGTCAAGGGACTAGAAAGTGATTTAGAAGGCTGTAGTAACCTGTTTGATGGTATAAAAGAAAAGTCGGACGCTGTTGACGTAGAAGTAAAATATTTACGAAAAAAGGTGAATAGTTAAGAGGCGAAAGAGCGAAGTGTGGAATTACTGATGGAGAGAATGAAAGAAAACCTAGAAGAAAAGTATGAGGAACTAGATCAGAAAGTATTGGATCAACAATTTAGATCTATGAAGTATAACCTGATATTCACAGGATTACAGGACGAAGACTGTGAGAAAGTGGTCAAAGATTTCATAGCCAGTAAGCTGAAGGTAGATGGTGTTATTCCTCTGGTGAACGTCCACAGAATTCGAAATCCGTCGGATTCGCGTAAAAGAGGACGTCCGCGTTCGCTGATAGTGAAATTCCTTTACTCCAAAGATATGAGTCGTGTAAAACGTGCAGGACGAAATCTCAGAGGAACATCGTACGGCATGAACGAACAATTTCCGGTTGAGGTTGAGGAGAGACGGAAAAAACTCTACCCCATAGCTAAAGAAGAGAGACGAAAGGGGAAAAAGTTGTTCTTGTGAGAGACAAGTTATTCGTAGAGAACGAGGCCGTCAACCCTGATGAGTATCCGTACACAGCGCCTGTTAACACTCGTCCGCGCCCACCACCGCGTAGGAAGGGATTCCTTGTTGGCTCCACCCATGACAATAGTGCTAGATTTTCCGAACTACGTGCAAGTACCCCTTATGTTAATGTGAGCTAGGAAGTCGCCGGAGGGCATGAACTTCGCAACACAGCGAGTAACTTCGACACTGTCGACAATTATACAAGTGCAAGTGAGAACAATTTTCTTGAATTAAATTTTTTGCTTTTGAATGTATGTGGACTCGTGTCAAGTATAGAATACCCTGATTTTGTTGATGTTGTTAGCAAATGCGATTTTATGTGTTTTGTAGAATCAAAAACAGATGACTTGGATACTCCATGTATACCAGAATTTTTGTTTAAGAAGAAAAATAGACATCCTTTAGGTAAAAGAAAGTCGGGTGGAATTGTCTTGGCAATGAAAGAAAAATACTGTGATTTTGTTTCTGTTATTGAAAATGATAGTAAATATGTTTTATGGTTCAATGTCGATAAAAACTTAAAGACCTGAAAACGGATATGATTTTTGGCATTGTATATATACCACCCGAAATCTCAAAACATTGTTGTTCGGATCCATATGGAGAAATAGAAAGGTAATTTTTGAATTTATCTAAAAACGGAAAAGTCGTAATCCTAGGTGACTTCAGTGCTAGAAGTGCAAATGAGAAAGATTTTATTGATATTCAAGAAACAGAAAGCGCATTATTTCAAACTGATGTATTATATTTACTTGAAGAATCAAACATTTCTTTGTTAAGAAAATTAAGGATTGTGTGAAAAATAATTTTGGAAATAACCTTCTGAATTTTTGTAAAGGTAATAATTTATTTATATGTAATGGTAGATATGGTGATAATTCTGCCGGTTATACATGTAAGGATATTAGTTTGATAGATTATGTCATTGTTTCACCAGATATGTTCACATGTATAAAGTCTCTGGAAGTTTTTGATTTTAATAATTTACTATCTGATGTTCACAACCCAATTGTTTTTTCCTTACATTTTGAGGGTGAAACAAGTATATCGAAATCAGAAAAGGTACAGGATTTGAATCAAGAAATTAAAGTTAAGAAATGGGATACAACAAAAAGTAAAGATTTTGAGAATAATTTAGATAATGGCGAAATTTCAGAATTGAAGGAAAATTTAGAAAATGAAAGTCTAGAATCATATACCAAAGAATCTGTGAATGGGTTAACTACCAATCTGTGTAATATAATGATGAACTCTGCAGAGAAAACTCTGGGTACTTTAGAATAGAAATGAAAACGAAAATTATAAGCCATGGTTCAATAATGAATGTAAAAAAGCTCGTAAGAACTTTAGAAAATCACAGAGAAATTACAGACACAGGAAAACCCCTGAGGCAAAATTAGATATGAGTATTGAAGCGAAAAGGTATAAAAAAGAAATGAATAAAAGTATTTAAAATCATAGAAAAGAAATAAAACATAAAATGAAAAGTAAGAATCCAAAAGAATATTGGAAAATAATTAATAGAAAATCAAATAATAGGAACGGTCAAATAAAAATCGGTACGCTACTACAATACTTTGAAAATTTAAACAAGTCCGAAGAGGATAATCAACATTGGACCCCCTTCTGATAACATGGGAACCCCCTCCCCTCCGCGGAATTTATTTTCTAGATCCACCATTCGTTTGTGAATGTAATGTGGAAGTACAATGTACATGTAATACCATAAATGGTATACACATGATTTTTGTGTATTGTACTATATATCAACATATGATGATATAATACATATCAATTTATATCAAATAAAAAATAAATGTCTTCAAGAATGAAAAATGGATCGGCATAAAGAGATATTTAGCCTGCCCGAGGTGTTCAGTATGGGAGACGGTCTCTCTTTCGCTGCTATTCAGGGTATAATAAGCAGAATAGTTGTCATATAAGTATATAACAATAAAACAATCAAAGAAGTCAAAACGGAAGCTTGGTAGTATCATAAAATGAATTCTTTGGTGTAGAGATTGTAAAAATTGTGAGTCCTGTGTCTGTCCTTAATGAGTGGTTGGACTCGTGGATCAGACGTGATATCATATGTCATAACCTTTAACATGTTTAAGGTCATCAGTCAACCAATCAAAGTTCGTCCCATGTGCACATAACCGCGTGCTTTGTCCAGGTAGCGGTTTTTCTTTTAGCTCCTTCAGAGTGGTCAGACGTATTTCTCATTTTTTTTTATAATTTTACACTGTTTTTAAGAATATTCTGATATCAGTCAATATATTCTTTGATTCCGAGTAGTTCGGTAGATAGTTGATTACTGGGTAGTTCGATTGTAGAAAATGGAGGCGGAAGGATCTCATTCTGAGATTTCTTGAAATTTCTGAAAAGTGGGTCCTGTAGCATCATATCCCACCCATCCTGCTACGTCTTTCGGTACATTTTTTTCGACATAGTAACTTTCATACTTTTTTTGGCAAATTACATCATTTAGATTTAGGATCACTGATGAGGGTTAAGTACCCGAAACGTGCATGTCTGGTCCACGTTGCCAATTTATCTGTTTTTTGAATGATGCTATTTAATTTGAAGACGTTTACATTGATAAGGAAAATGAAACTGTTAAAAAAGTCTTAGTGACCACGAGAGATAGCAAGTAAAGAGTTCTAGAAAAAAACAAAGAAAACATGCAATCTTCGTCATGTAGATCAAGCTCGTCATCCGATTCAAGTTCGAGCTCTTCAGACAGTTCAAGTAGCGATGATGATTCCATAAAATCTATAAATGGTTTTCTGTCCAATGCACAGTAATGTTCTAATTTATCAGTACCCTTTAAAATTTCCAGCATATGCGAACTGGATAAATGTAAAAAAGAAAACATACAAAAATCTTCGTGGAATGACAAAGGATAAAAGAATTAAATTAACAAAGCATTGAAAGTTTGACGTTAGTACAGGCTGTGAGCTCCTCTGAGAAGTTACCATAGTAGCCGACGCAGTTCGAAGTCGTTTTCGCTGTCGGCTTCCTTTTGAACTTCCTGTGATGGGGCATTACCTCTCTCCGCTAATCTTATAACGGATGGTTGCAGATTAAGCACATTTTGTTGCATTGACTACATATTGTTTATCAAACTTCCCATCATACTCTCATTGCATTTTATTCTTATATAACTCAAAAGCGGCATTGTCAATGGTTAGAATATCATCCAGATACCTAGAAGTATTATTGAAACATTTCAGATCATCAAATTTTCTTTGCTTTTGAAGATTTTGGATCAATTCTTTTTCATAAGTGTATAAAAATAAATCTGCAACAAGAGGCGCACAGTTAGTACCCATAAGAATTTCTACAACTTGCTTGTATAGATCCTCACCAAATTTTACATAAATATTGTCCAAGAGGAAAAACAAGGCATGACACATGTCACTACATGTCCATGATTTGTATGATTTGTAGTCTGTCGAGGGAAAGGAACCCTTCGATTCGGATGTACAAATTTACGTTTTTCGCTCTCGATCAAAACACCATTTAATGAGGAAGTGTGTTGTACATATTAGATAAGTCGTATGAAGGAATCGGCTTGGAAATTTCCAGTCTTCATTTTGTCATTCACATCCCCTGAATTCTTAACAGACCAAAATAAATTTACATCGCTCCTGTTTAGAATCGTTTCACAATATCTAGTTATGTGTTCTTTAATAGCAGTAAGTGCTGTCGTCAGATTTCTAGACAAAGTATTAAAAATCGTTGTGACATTGATCTCCGAGTCCGACCCATACTGATCGCCCGTTTTAGTACGTTTTCTGTCATTTGAATCTGTGATTTCATCGTTCGATAGGTAACGTTTCTTGCTAACAGACTGTTACTCTTGCATTTCTTGACTCACACCTTAATCTTTTAGCAAGTATGTTGAATTGTCATGGTCAACACAGTGGACCTCCGCCTTGACCGCCATTTTGTTTTTTCCTTCGTCCACTGTCATATTCGCTTCACACTCTTTGACACCTATCTGGTCAATGTAACCAACACATAAACAGTACAAAACGAACACAAAAAGTTCAAGTACTGTTTTCCTGATCATTAATCGTTCAAATATAGAGTAAAACTTAGTTTATAACTGGATATAGATGAGCAACGTTCACGTGTTCTTTTCTCTCTAACTGGTCACGTGATCCTCCTTAACCGCTTTAACTGATGTATCTATCTAGATGATTTATGTGGGAGCTACCAATTATCAAGGTCTTCAAGTTTCAATGTTTATTATAGAAATGACATCATCCGTTTTGTTGCAGTTATTCAGCTTAGCGCAAATAAAGCTGCTTTATTCTTATACAAGTTTATTCAGATTAAGCGATTAAGAAGTTCATAGAGTTACTCAAAATAACAGTTCTTTAAGTTGTAGACAACAATCTATATATTCCCTTCGCCATTGTGTACACTTTGCCTTCCAGAAATGCGGACTTTTGAATCCGATGTTTACGTTAATTCGCACGTAAAAATTGACGAGGGATGTTCAATACTTCACAAAGTATACGTAGATTTTTACCCGCTTTTTGTAAATAAAAGAAAGGAGGAGATCTCCAACAACACTAGGTTGCAGCACCCACAGCAAAATCCCAAAACACCCATGCAAAAAAACACAGAACAGATACCCACAGAAAGAGACGCAAAAGGGACAAGGAACACCAACTTACAACATAGAAACATGAAACACAAAAGACTACACATAAACCAACGAGACCAATGGGCAACCGGTGCCGACTTAGGACGGCCATCTGCCACGTAAATAGCAGACGGTGTGGTTATCCTGGATTACGTGCGCACAACCCTCCCACTATTCCGATTTCCCAGAGGTCTCGAAGAACGCACAATTATGGTGTAAAACAACCTCCTCACTGTTAGGTGACCACACACAAACAAGACCGTAAAACACAGGGGTCCAAGCAACACAGATGAATATGTAAATGGATATTAAAAGAGGACGTGCGTAATACAGTCCGTGCTCTGCCGGCTGTAGCGAGCTCATATATGTTATCACCCGAGGAGTCCGACTGACATTCAGAGAGGACAGGTGGTCGGGGCCCTGTCTTCTCTAAAGAGGTTTGGACAGGGCCCGTCATGGAGTCCCGTCGTCACAGTCAGTCAGAGTGCAAGTCTTAAGAATGCGCTCGTACAAGACTGTATATTGGTCAAGTACCAAGCTTAGTGTCCGTCTGGTGACATTAGGATCATATCCACGGTATAAAAGGCGTTTGATGACTCTGACGCATTTTCGATACATATGCTGTCTACCTTTGATCCTTCTTATTTTGTTAATTAAGTCACCATAAAATGCAGGTTGTGAAATACCCAAAGTAATATACTCCGTTGCTTGTATTGGTCCGAATTTCAAAAGAAGTTGATCATAATTTTTGTAAAATTTCCAGAAAGTCTTTACTAGTTTATGAAAGCGAAAACCTTGACCTAAAAGTTTCTTTGTAATTTGTAGATTTCTATTATGAAAATCCAAAACATCAGTACATGCTCTAGCATACCGGATGAGCTGTGAAATGTAGATACCGTATGACGGTAATCTAGGAACATCACCGTCAAGCCAGGGAAAATTTACTATGTTGAATCCAAAATCATCTCGTTTGTCATATACACTTGTATGAATTTCTCCATTGACAATTTTGATATTTAGGTCCAAAAATGGTGTTTCAGTGTCTGTAAAGTTTGCCTTGTTTAGAGTCAATTCTTGTGGATAAATAACATCTTTATACTTTTCAAAAACAGGATTATCGATACTAAGAATATCATCCAGGTACCTAGAAGTACCAGTGAAGCATTTCACATCATCATGTTTTCTTTTCAAGTAACAATATGTTTTGTTAAAGAAAATTATCTGCGTTTTGACTTTCCGGTTAAACTGACGCTAATGAATATTAATGAATAGCTTTACAGCGCCACCACAGAGTTAAAGGTCCTTAAAATATAATGCGAGCGAAAAAAAACCCAGCCCTTCAAATCGAACAATATATCGACCAGATTTTGAAAATGAAGTATTGGAAAAATGCTTTTAAGCAGACGGGTATAAAGCAAAACAAAAATGCTTGAAATTGAGAGACGTGCATGTCTGGTCCATGTTGCCAATTTATTTGTTCTTAAATGATGCTATTCAATTTGAAGAAGTTTACACGTACAGGAAATATACAAAAAAGAGATTCTGAAGGAAACTAAAAAGGATGTGGATGTCACATCCAGATTGTCCCCATCCACTTCAATAGTCTATAACTGGTTTAATAACCGGAATACTCAAGTTTCTGGGTTCGCGAGACCACAGTCTCATCACCATTAAACTGGAAGTCAATGAAGTCATCCCTGCAACATGTGCTTTTCGGACAATTGTTCAGAATTCTTTTTCGTATTCGTCTCGTTAGCGTTTCGATTCCTTCTCAGCCAGTTCAATCGTCAAGACTGTCCGTTCCTGGGCGGAACCTTTACGTGGTGGCAGTACATTGCCAGGGTCCATATATCTAGCATTTCAGACAGGCCCCTTCCCGATGTAGGATGTGTTAGAACATCCATGACGTCTTGGACATGCAAATAGATATGGCCTTTTGGAATATCTCCTACATTGATGGCATCTGAAGTGTATGTGACATTCATGATGAATTGCCCTCCAATGATCCATGAATAAATTAAATGTTGAATAATGGATGGTGGCTCTTGTATAAAACTTTAATATAATACAGAAATACTTCTGTACACCATTGGGTCTCAGAGTCCCCGTTCTCTTCGGGGTAATCCACAATCATATGATTATGAGTCTGCAAAAGTCAAATTTTCAATTATTTATGCGCTAGTTAGTGATTTATCGATGTACATCTGAAGCATTGAGCGACAAATTTAAGTCACGTGCTATATGCATGAACTATTAATTACGTTTAAACAGTTACTTATTTCTCAGACTTGAAATAGAAGTATAAGAAAAATTTGATTATTCTTTTGTTCATTATCATAGTTATTTTTCCAACAAGTCATTTCATATTTCATAACAAAATACAAATGCCCAAAAACACAAAAGAAATCTGTTTCATTGTTGTCATAAAACGCATTCAATGCTTCTTACTATTGTTTTACACCACAATTGTACGTTCTTCGAGACCTCTGGGTAACCGGAAAAGTGGGAGGCTTGTAAATCGAGGATAACCACAATTTGGGGGGGGGTGCTTTCTCTCCTCCCCTTGTTCTTGCATAAAAAAGGCTGCGGCGATGTATGATTGGATCTAACTGTCTTGTACGGATGTACTTCTCCATTATTGTTCCTCTGATGATGTTGTGGTGCATAGCCACGCGTTGCATTAAACCTTTGTGGCAGCCTTGACTTCTGATGGTCTATAGTTTAAACATATTTTATTGCATAAGACAACAGGATAAGATACAAGTTTTCACAACTTAGAATCATCCTCTCCTTAGACAAACATTTAAACATTTTGAGCATGCAACGAGGTATACAAACTAGAAAGGTTTCTTGTTGCGGTTGCAACAAGAGTGTCTTCCTCCTATACAATTTTTGGTTTGGAAATATGAAGGACGTCACATTACATGTATTTATATTATATATTTAAGTTTTCAAATAGCAGTAACATTAAATTTTCAAACCGATAATTGTTGGTGAGCAACCATTTGAATGGGGGGGGGGGGGGGGGGGGGGGGGGGGGGGGGGGGCAGGAATTCTATTGCCAGCCGGTAAAATTTTTTCAGCAATTTTCTGAGCAGGCCATTTTTTTCAGCCATTACCAGAGTCGGAGAAAAATTTTCGCCGGTTCTTCGGGCCGGATTTAAACAAATTGTCAAATGTTGTGAATGTCTGTGTAAGTTTAACTCCCCGCTGTTACAGAGTATGAGTTAATAACCGTTCCTTCAGATGTCTCTTTGCAATTAGCGAATTTCAGACAGATTGTATGATGTTTAAATAGAACCTTTTCTAGATTTTTGTGCCTATGCGTATTAGGTCTCTGGTAGATACAGCTATGTGAACAGTTTGTATTTATATTAATTAATTTTTTGACTTTAAATTGTCTGGCACAAAGGGCCAGCAAAAATTTCCATATCATGCAATGTATCCTTACTTTTGCATGGTCCGGGAAAAAAAAATTGTCGGCCCTTTGGGCCGGAATATTTTTTTCAGCATTTTTCAGAGCCGGGATTTTTTTTTTTTGCAAATTCTTCCTGCCCCCTTCCCCCATAAAAAAGGCGAGCTCGTAGCTGTAGAACCAATTTTCTTGAGAAGAGAAATGGTAATAACAAGTTACGTTCAATATATATATATATATAAATACCATGAGGTTCTCGCTGTGCAGGTTCAAATTTGGACCCCCCCCCCCTTCCCTTTTTTCAAAGTTTATTTTGAATTTCCATCATGGCGACATCGTTCAATATAAACAGAACTGTTTTCGAAAAACGAGGGGAGGGAAGAATGTTGGAGAAATTGTTCATCAATTTGTAAATAAACCAACCGAAAATTATGTTCGAACGTTTGCTAGAATTAGAAATTAAACTTGATGTTCAAAATATAGTTATTGAAGTTTAGAAACAGGTTTGTAGGTTAGAAATCGGAATCAAACTACCACTTTTTGTGTGTAAATTCTGGTTTGTAGCTGATCTCTTCTAAATTAATCAACTGTTTTAAAATCAAATTGTGTATATCGAAATGTATTTATGAAATGCATATTCATCATTGCCGTGAAATCGGAATTTGAAAATCTCAACACTGCTTTTCTCGAGTCGGACTCGGACTACCAATTTTAGTGTGCGCCCGATCTGTTGGCGTGAAGGTGTATCGAAATACCCAACTCAAAATTTCGATGCTCATATCTTTTCAACAGTAAGAGATAGGAAAAATCAGAAAGACTAAATAAGACAGATATATGGATAAAAAATAACAATATTGAAATTTTTAGGAAACTTCATAAGCTTAATTTTTGTTTACTATTATAAGCAAAAAAGTGTCTTCCTCCTATGAACTTCTGAATTTGGAAATATGAAGGACGGTGAAGGACGTCATCGTAATAAATCGTTACAGTGTGCATCTAGCATTTCATATCTTGCATGGCTGTCGACTTTCAAAAAGAATGGAAATTGTAGATAGCAAAATACGAGATATTTAAGCTTACAATTAAATAGCAAAACATGAACTTTTCGGTCCTTTTGAGTAATTCGACGCTCCCGTCAAATATTTGAATCTACTAAAAAACATGATAAAAAAATAACAGAGAACAAAAATAAAAAAGACCAATCTAGCTTTTACTCCAAACGTAACGTTGGAGAACTTTCATTGTCCTAGCTTACAGGGTTCTTGAGAAATCGCTGATCCAATTTTCCACGGTTACGAAAACAATAGGTCTTCCGACGGAAGTCGGAAGACCTAATGATTGAACGTTTTTCAAATGACGTGATCTATAAATGAATGCTAACACATGTCATGCAAAATTCAAAACGAAAAAAGGAAAAAACACAGGTGAAAAATAATGAAGATGGAATGAACATAATCAATGGAACATTAAAGTATATGATAACTACATATGATTGATTGGAAAATGGATAGATAAATTAATAAACGAACGAATGAATGAATTAATGAACGAACAAGAAATGATTGAATGAATGAATGAATGAAAAATAACACAATGAAACACAAAAAGTATTGAATACGTATATATCGGTTTTATAGACTTAATCGAGAAAGTTCATGCAAGAATCAGAGAGAGAGAGAGAGATTATATACCAATTATAGTTTAATCAAATCTCTTTGTTTGAGAAATAAAATTATGGACTGCGCGGAATATTTTGATATTATCATCATAAGGTTTATCTGAATCGCCGTATAAAATCACACCGATACTTGGACTCGCTGTAGTCTCCCGTATCTTACGGAAGAGATCTAGTCTATAGTTTGAATAAAGATTACATTCCAAGAAAAAGTGAATTGCATTCTCATTCGGAAAACCACATCGGCAACTAGGATCAGATACTAGATTGATTCTATGATGGTCAGAGAGAAGTTGACTACAACGATGTCGAAGGCGTGTATGGATTACGTTTGTTTTACGATTACAATAAGAGAAGTAAGACGGTCTAGATGATGGTTCGTTATCATGTTCATCTAATCTTATCTTAAACTGGTTTATATTAGTGGAATTTCTAACATCTATCGGTAGGTTGTTCCAAAGTGAAATAGTTGATGGGACGAAGGAGTCTATACTACTTGTCTGCATAGATCTAAAATCGGAGTGTCTGAGTTTCCCACTCATACGCTTTGCCACTTCAAGTTCTTTCACCTCAGTTTTGTTGCAGAAGAAATGGACTAATATACATACCTTCTTGAAGAGGTAATGGTAGAATCTGCTATTCTCCTTCATCACCAAGTCACGTTGGTATCACGTGAGATATGCGAGCATACTCCCAGATCAGTTGTGTGTTTATTCCCAGACTCAGCAGACGTATTTGTTTATGCTCATTCCACGTCGGATTATTTACTTTGTGTTACTGGATTTATTACATAGTATAAGACTGCATTCTAGATAGATCATTTATATTTCGTTAAATAAAATGGTGTCCGTATTAGAAAAACTTTCCAGGGAATTTGGACAGAAAGAACAAGATGAAACGAGAGAGGGACGTCATGAAAACAATGTGTCAGCTCAGCCAAGCTGTAGCTACACAGCTCCATCTGAAGAGCAGCTAAGCTGTTCTGGAGTTTCTGTATCAGTTCCACGAGAGTCAACGTTCGAAGAACGTCTCGTGGACAAACTACTAGAGGCACAACAAAAGCAATTCCAAGAATTGCGGTGCTTTGTGAAGAAGGAGATTAATTGCTGCCACTAACAAGCGCATAGATGATATGGTGATCAGTGACGATGACAGTGATCTTAGCAGTGACAATGAGAATGGTGAACCCTCATTAAAAAGGCAGAAAATGTCAGATGACTCTGATCAGACAGGTACAGATTCCGCTAAAAGAGGCGAAGCCTCGGTATCTGTTCTTAATCGCCTGTCAAAAATGTATGAACCATCGGACAAAACAGGACCAGCCATTGATGACAGCTTGGCCAAAATAGTCCGAGGCATGATGAATAAAGATAGGGATGACAAAGACGATAAAACGAGGCAGGAACTTCAGGAGAAACATTTACGTCCTGAAAATTGTGAAATCTTAATCACACCTAAAGTCAATAAGGAGATTTGGCGCACCCTCCCCTCAAGTGCACGTAACAAGGATCTCGAGTTACAGAAACCTCAGAAACTCCTTGTTACTGCAATGCTGCCTTTGATTTCATCAGTGGATGTTTTGATAAAAAATGACCCCAAAGGCGAAAATCCTTCTACGAATATACTTGTAGACAACATCATGGATGCTGTGGCGATGTTATCACATGCCAATGATGACATGAATGGGGTGCGACGCAGCATGATCAAACCAAGCCTTAACACGGAGTACCGTGCTCTATGCTCATCGCAAAATCCAATTACTGCGAATTTGTTTGGAGATAACATTGCGGAGCAATTGAAAACAATTCAGGAGGTCAACAAAGTGGGGAAAAAGATTAACAATGATGAGAAACATTCTAAAGCTTTTTCTTACAACAAATCCCCTCGGGTGCCTTTTTTAGGGTCAAGAAATTCCTGGGCGAGTGGATCCAGGAAAAGAGGGGCGTCGTCATCGGGGAGGCATCCTGTAAGGATGAACCGACATCAGAAAAAGCAGAGAGGGGGCCGGCATTAGAGGTCAGTACCAATAGTACGTGTATTAATTATCCCATAGGTGGACGAATAAATCATTTTTATTCTGAATGGACGAAACTAACAAGTGACCGTAATATTCTAGACATTATTGAAAATGGCTACGAACTAGAATTCAATACCCCTCCATTTCAAATCAATCAAAGAGAAACATTTACATCTTCATCTTTAGCAGAGTATATAGATGCAGAAATTTATAAACTTGAATCAAAACAGGTCATACAAAAAGCTTCTTATTTAGAGGACCAATTTATTTCTACTATATTCTTGACGCCTAAGGCGGACAATACTTATCGTATGATTTAAAACTTAAAAGAACTTAATCAATTTATTGTATATAAACATTTCAAAATGGAACAATTTAGTAATGCTGTAAACATGGTTATGCCTGATTGCTACATGGGTAGCATAGATTTGAAAGATGCGTATTATACAGTTCCCATAAAAGAGACAGACCGGAAGTATGTACGTTTTATATGGAGAGGTCAGATATGGGAATATACATGTTTAGCGATGGGATTGAGTTCTTCTCCGCGGATATTTACTAAAATCATGAAACCTGTGTTTAGTCATTTGAGAGCAGAAGGTTTACTTTCTGTCATGTACATAGATGATATTTATATTCAGGGATGTACGTATGAAGAATGTTCACAAAATATTCAAGCTACTATCGTTATGCTAGAAAACTTAGGTTTTGTAATTAACAGAGAAAAATCGGTGTTGATTCCTGACCGTGAAATTAAATTTTTGGGATTTATTCTTAATTCAAGTACAATGAGAATAAAATTGCCTGCAAAGAAAATCGAAAAATTGATAGAAAAAATTAAATCTATTCGTAAGAAGCAGAGAATAAATATTCGTACAGTATCTGAACTTTTAGGAATTATGAATTCTTACTGTGTGGCAGTACCCCTGGGGACATTGTATTGTAAACGATTAGAATTGGATAAAATTAAAGCGTTAAAGGCAAATTTCGGGAATTTTGAAGCTGATATGCAGATTTCTTATGCTGCGCAATCTGACATTAATTGGTGGCTTGAAAATGTAGGGAAAGCAGATGCACCTATCCGTAGATCCGCCCCTTCTATTGAAATGTATACCGATGCATCATTGACAGTTGGTTGGGGCGCGGTACTGGGCGATGTAAGCACAGGAGGACCGTGGGATACATCGGATTTAGTGCGATATCCGCATATCAATTATCTTGAACTTTATGCCGTTCTAATAGCGATAAGATCTTTTAGTGATCAACTGCGCAATAAACATCTGAAACTGCATATTGATAACGCTACAGCGGTGGCCTGTATCAACAATTTCGGGTCTACTCACTCTGAAGTTTGTAATGACCTCTCGCGTGAATTATGGTTACAAGCTGATACCCTTAATCTTTGGCTCACCGCTGTGCACATTAAAGGGTCATTAAATGCTCAGGCTGACATGGAGAGTCGAAAAATTCGCGACGAGACGGAATGGATGTTAGATAAGGAATTATTCTTAAGGTCTTAGTTAGAGAGTTTACAATGCCGGACATTGATTTATTTGCATCAAGATCTAATTATCAAGTGAGAAAATACATTTCTTGGCACCCTGACCCTGAATGTTATATGATTGATGCTTTCACATGTAATTGGAATATGTTTACATGTCCTTATATTTTTTGTCCCTTCAGCCTTATTCACAGAGCACTGAGGAAAATTATCGAGGAGGAGGTGAATGCAATTATGGTAGTTCCAGACTGGCCAACCGCGAATTGGTATCCTCTCCTAATGAGGATATGTTTACGATCGCCTCTAGTGTTACCTCAAAGGAAAAACACTCTGTCACTTCCTCACAAACCGGACCAAGTTCACCCGTTGTTCCCGAAACTTCGACTTCTTGTTTGTCAAGTCTCAGGGAAATGTATTCAAGACAAGGGATTTCGGAGAGAGCAATTCAGATTATTATGAATTCGTGGAGGTCATCTACAAAACAACAATATTCCTCACACATGTCGAAGTGGTTAGAGTTTCTTAGTACGAAATCATTCCCTTTGAGTGAAAGTTCCTCTGTGCCTGTGGTACTTGATTTCCTCTCTGATCTGTTTGATAAGGGATATTCATATAGTTCTATTAATTCAGTACGTAGTTTTCTCAGCAGTATCCTGCCGAGGAAAAATAACATGACCATGGGAAATGATCCTATGATAACAAAATTCATGCGAGGTGTTGAGATTATCGTCAGGATCTTCTTTAACTCATTTGTGTCACACTTATGCCCTTTGCCGTGTGGAGCTCGTAAAAAAGTTCCCCGCGAGGGGTTTGACAGTAAGTGTTTTGAATATACTTCCCTGACATTGTCGCCATGGCACTTTCTATATAGACATATCGTCAGACAGTGCATGAATTTTATATATTTTTATTTCCATGCTTCATTAACATCGACGGCGGGTGTGGCTAGCCAACAGGGGATGCTTACTCCTCCCGGGCACCTGGTCCCACCTCTAGCTTGCTAGGGGTCCGTTGATGTTTCATTTTGTGCTCTATTGTGAGTGCTGTTGAGATTATCGTCAGGATCTTCTTTAACTCATTTGTGTCACACTTATGCCCTTTGCCGTGTGGAGCTCGTAAAAAAGTTCCCCGCGAGGGGTTTGACAGTAAGTGTTTTGAATATACTTCCCTGACATTGTCGCCATGGCACTTTCTATATAGACATATCGTCAGACAGTGCATGAATTTTATATATTTTTATTTCCATGCTTCATTAACATCGACGGCGGGTGTGGCTAGCCAACAGGGGATGCTTACTCCTCCCGGGCACCTGGTCCCACCTCTAGCTTGCTAGGGGTCCGTTGATGTTTCATTTTGTGCTCTATTGTGAGTGCTGTTGAGATTATCGTCAGGATCTTCTTTAACTCATTTGTGTCACACTTATGCCCTTTGCCGTGTGGAGCTCGTAAAAAAGTTCCCCGCGAGGGGTTTGACAGTAAGTGTTTTGAATATACTTCCCTGACATTGTCGCCATGGCACTTTCTATATAGACATATCGTCAGACAGTGCATGAATTTTATATATTTTTATTTCCATGCTTCATTAACATCGACGGCGGGTGTGGCTAGCCAACAGGGGATGCTTACTCCTCCCGGGCACCTGGTCCCACCTCTAGCTTGCTAGGGGTCCGTTGATGTTTCATTTTGTGCTCTATTGTGAGTGCTGTTGAGATTATCGTCAGGATCTTCTTTAACTCATTTGTGTCACACTTATGCCCTTTGCCGTGTGGAGCTCGTAAAAAAGTTCCCCGCGAGGGGTTTGACAGTAAGTGTTTTGAATATACTTCCCTGACATTGTCGCCATGGCACTTTCTATATAGACATATCGTCAGACAGTGCATGAATTTTATATATTTTTATTTCCATGCTTCATTAACATCGACGGCGGGTGTGGCTAGCCAACAGGGGATGCTTACTCCTCCCGGGCACCTGGTCCCACCTCTAGCTTGCTAGGGGTCCGTTGATGTTTCATTTTGTGCTCTATTGTGAGTGCTGTTGAGATTATCGTCAGGATCTTCTTTAACTCATTTGTGTCACACTTATGCCCTTTGCCGTGTGGAGCTCGTAAAAAAGTTCCCCGCGAGGGGTTTGACAGTAAGTGTTTTGAATATACTTCCCTGACATTGTCGCCATGGCACTTTCTATATAGACATATCGTCAGAGAGTGCATGAATTTTATATATTTTTATTTCCATGCTTCATTAACATCGACGGCGGGTGTGGCTAGCCAACAGGGGATGCTTACTCCTCCCGGGCACCTGGTCCCACCTCTAGCTTGCTAGGGGTCCGTTGATGTTTCATTTTGTGCTCTATTGTGAGTGCTGTTGAGATTATCGTCAGGATCTTCTTTAACTCATTTGTGTCACACTTATGCCCTTTGCCGTGTGGAGCTCGTAAAAAAGTTCCCCGCGAGGGGTTTGACAGTAAGTGTTTTGAATATACTTCCCTGACATTGTCGCCATGGCACTTTCTATATAGACATATCGTCAGACAGTGCATGAATTTTATATATTTTTATTTCCATGCTTCATTAACATCGACGGCGGGTGTGGCTAGCCAACAGGGGATGCTTACTCCTCCCGGGCACCTGGTCCCACCTCTAGCTTGCTAGGGGTCCGTTGATGTTTCATTTTGTGCTCTATTGTGAGTGCTGTTGAGATTATCGTCAGGATCTTCTTTAATTCAATAGCCGTCCGAATTTGCCCCGTTATACGAACACTTGGAGTGTGAAAGAAGTGGTATCTTTCATAAAAAACATGGATGATAATGATCATTTGTCATTACTAGACTTATCGCAGAAATTAGTTATCCTTTTAGCCTTAGTGACAGGACAAAGAGTTCAAACTCTGTCTTTATTAGATATTAATCATATGCATACTTGTAATGATAAGATTATTTTCCACATTAATGAATTAGTTAAACAGTCTAGACCTTCTTATCATATCAAACCTATCGTTTTGTACTCCTTTGATAGTGATGTTTCTTTGTGTGTTGTGCGTACTCTACAGACATATCTGTTGCGTACAAATAATCTTCGTAATAAATTGAGTTCAAAATTATTGATAACAACACAAAAACCTCATAAAGTGGCTAGTAAAGACACAATTTCTAGATGGATAAAATGTATTCTTTTTAAATCAGGTATTGACATGGAAAAATTTAGTTCTCATAGCACGAGAAGTGCTTCTAGTTCTGCGGCCAAAACAGCAGGTGTACCTATAGACATTATTATGAATAAAGCTGGTTGGTCTAGAGAAAGTACATTTGAAAGATTTTATCATAAAGATAACATTGATATGGATAAGATGTACAGTGCATCTGTTTTGTCGTGTGCAGATTCATAGTTAGAATTAAACTTATCATATGTTTGATTTGCATTCTTTGTATTTATATACTTTTATTTGATCAATATGTGAATATAGCTTTAAACATCTCACGTGATACCAACGTGACTTGGTGATGAAGGAGAATTAGAAAATTAAAGGAGACTTACCTGTAAGGTGAACTTTAATTGGAATTCTCCGAATTACCAAGGAACGTTGGGTATTACGTGCCCTCCCTTTTTCCCTCCCTTTACGTGGTGTAATCTTGAATGCTATTAGTGAAGTTTAGTTTTACTCATTCACGATTTGATATTCACATATTGAGTTTAAGACTGATCTGGGAGTATGCTCGCATATCTCACGTAATACCCAACGTTCCTTGGTAATTCGGAGAATTCCAATTAAAGTTCACCTTACAGGTAAGTCTCCTTTAATTTTCTAATTCTCCCACAGGACTGCAGAATAGGATGGCAACACAACAATTTCAGTTGATTCGATGTTTCTGTGTGTTTTCAGCATAGCCAAATATGCATTGATTACCTGAGAAATCAATAATTAAAGAATTGAAAACCTTGCGAATTAATGATGTAGAGAATATGCTTGAAATGATTTTTTTTGTTGTTGTTGTTGCTGTTCAACGGGGCAATGTAACTGTTCTGGATCTTTTTTTTTTTCAAAACAGCTGCATATATTCTCAAATTCTTTGTCTACAGATTTGTCTCGTTGGTTTATGTGTAGTCCTTTGTGTTTGATGTTTCTGTGTTGTGTGTTGACGTTCGTTGTCCCTTATGCGTATCTTTCTGTGCTTGTCTTTGTGTTTTTGCGTTGGGTGTTTTGCTGTGGATGCTGCAACCTGGTGTTGTTTGAGATCCCCTCCTTTGTGTTACAGATTATTGCTAAGAACAGGCAAGTACAATGTAAACGTCTTCATATTAAATAGCATCATTTAATAACAGATAAATTGGCAACATGGACCAGACCAACTCAAATGTCAGGAAGGTTTTACCTCTAATCAGCAATGAGACCAACTCAAATGTCAGGAAGGTTTTACCTCTAATCAGCAGACGCTGTATATAGATATTTTTATCAAGCAGTTTTAGGAGCACCATCTTGGTGGGTGCGGCTAGCCAACAGGGGATGCTTACTCCTCCCGGGCACCTGATCCTACCTTTGGCTTGCTAGGGGTCCGTCGATGCTTAATTTTGTGCTCTATTGTGAGTGCGGTTGAGATTGTCGTCAGGATCTTCTTAAACTCATGCAAGTTATACCTTGAATGACAAGAAGGAGTTAAAGAAGATCCTGACGATAATCACAACATCACTCACGATAGAGCACCGAATGGAGCATCCACAGAACCCTAGCAAGCCAAAGGTGGGATCAGGTGCCCGGGAGGAGAAAGCATCCCCTGATGGCTAGCCGCACCCGCCGTCGATGAAACAGTAACGAAATTCTGTAGAGATTCTACAGTATATTATTTGTGACAGGGGCAAAATGAGGCCAGAAGACATTTCCAGATGTGGCGATCATTTATTGCCTAACTAAAGGCAGCAGTATACAAGTGTGCCTACAAAATACAAAGAAGAACTAAAAAGACAAGTGTCTCAAACTTAACAATACAAAGAATACATTAAACTGAAATCGAGTAATGTGCATATACATTTTTTTATCTAATTATATGAAATTACATCATACTGCAATCGAGTAATGTGCATATATCTAATTAAATGAAATAAGTTTATGTCAAGTATGCAAAAAACAGCATGAACATTCGATTGCTTTACACAATTATAATAATTGACTAACCTTTAAAATGTTACACATTGCTTAGATTGAGGATCACCGACGAGGGTTAAATATCCGAAACGCGCATATCTAGTTCATGCTGTACATTAATCTACTCTAAAATGATGCTAATGAATTTAAAGACGTTAAACACCAGCACTAAGTGTAATCCTTTCATTATCTGACCACATTGGATTCACCGGTGGAATTAAGCGATACGAATAATTCGAGCCCTAGTTTTCATTGGATCATTAGATCTTAAACAAATTACACATTTGATCAACGAATTAGTCAATTTTATTTGACAATACAAAGTTAAGAAAAATACAAGCTAAATAAATGTTTTTGATGCCTCTTTGCCATTAGAGAGCTGACAGATATAACCTCGCAGAGAACTATCCAAGTCCATGTCTATATAGAAACTATGGCGACCAAGACAGGGAAAATATTCAAAACACTTATTGTGTCACTTTCACCTGATTCATATGTACTTTGCCCTACGACATTAATTATGCAGGCTGAATTATCTGGTATGCAATTTCACCTCGGCCGGCAAGGCGTGCGAACCCTTTAACCTTGGACGAGTAGCAACCCTTCATAGCGTAAAGGTACGGTGTCCCAATTAATTCATTTTCCAAAATTTTATAATGCAAAACCTTTTCTTTCATATGAAAGAAAACGTTCTCATTTGTATAAATTCAAATTTTCAGGCGAATTTTACGCATATATTCGCAGCTATAGCCGTTTGAAAACGTCATTTTTGATTCGGGATGCGCAGCTCCAATTCTTTCCACTGGCGCCACCTACAATATATTGCGTTTCTACAATAGAAGAAGGAAGGGGATCTCCAACAAGAACCTGTTTCAGCACAAACAGCAAACCACGAAGACACCCGATGCGAAAACACTGAAGATGAGCATGCCAAGAGACGGAAAAGAGACATATTACATTGTTTAGACTGAGGATCACTGACGAGGGTTTAGTACCCGAAACGTGCATGTCTGGTCCATGCTGTAAATTTATCAGGTTTGAAATGATGCTATTGAATTTAAAGACGTTTAACATTTGAACTACTTGGTGAGTGTCACTGCTTGTGGACCAAGAGTCCCCGAGGGCACATGTAGCCAAGTTCGATCAACTTCGGTTGATCGTCTGTGTCTTCAACGCATTTGAAATTTTCTGTCACAAAATTTCTTGAAATTTCTAAAACGTGGGTCCTGTAGCATCATGTCCCACCCATTCTGCTACGTCTTTTGGTACATTTTTAGACATAATAATTCTCATACTTTTTGGCCATATTACATTGTTTAGACTGAGGATCACTGACGAGGGTTTAGTACCCGAAACGTGCATGTCTGGTCCATGCTGTAAATTTATCAGGTTTGAAATGATGCTATTGAATTTAAAGACGTTTAACACATGACATATAAACACGAAACACAAAAGACTACACTTAAACCAACGAAACCAATGGGTAACCGGTGCCGACTTTGGACGGCCATTTGCCACACAGTAGCGTGGGTGTGGTTATCCTGGATTACGTGCGCACAACCCTCTCACTTCTCCAATTACCCAGAGGTCTCGAAGAACGTACAAGTGTGGTGTAAAACAACCTCCTCACTGTTAGATGACCACACACACACAAGACCGAAAAACACAGGGGTGTATATGTAAATGAATAGTAGAGTCCTAGAAGTATATGGAAATTTAATTTTACAAATTCGATTTTAATAATAAAAAATCAGCAATATTAGAGAAGTAACTGCATGTTTTCAAATGCAACTTGTTATTCCTCCTTTTTCCTCAATCCAGGTACGTCGGACTAATTATTACGTTTTGAATAAGATTTATTTTAAGGGACACTGCATCTTTAACAGTTTCAATTGTTTTCTTTTCTCATACTTCTTCGGTTTTAAGTCATTTATCTCCTCCATTAGACTTGCAACTTCCCTCCTAAAGTCCTCCACTATACTTTGGAATGCCATGTCATGCACCGTAGATTCAGCCATAGCATTACCCTAGTAAACAGTAGCTTCTTTTTCTGTGCCATCGTTGTAAAGGATGGAAAATAATGGATAGCCCTCTCTGTAAAATCTGTAACGAACTCGACGATTATCAACATTTCTTCTTGGAATGCAAATTCACTGATAAATTCCGTCAAAGAATGAATACTATACTCCAAGCACTCGGATTCCAAGAGCAAATGCTTAGTCTCCATAACGTTGTTCTTGGTTATAAAATATACGATCCAAAATTCAAAGAATTAAACATCACTCTTACACTTGCTTCCTTTTCTATATATAAAGCCTTTTATTCCAGTGATTTCAAAGATAAACAAATCGACATAACTCAAATTTTCAATTCGGAATTAAAATACTACATCCTGGTTGCCAAAAAACTGAATATTTCCTCTAATTTACTTGAGCGCGTTGCTTCGTTCCTTCATCACTTACCGCGAATTACACTGCAAAAGAAAAGAAAAACATTATTTTTATTCATAAATTCACAGAAACACAAAAAAAAACACAGAATCAGTAAGTACCCGCATCACTAATCAATCATTTTATCCATAATTAAAAGCAATAAAAACATACTTACCCTATATTATCACCTGTACACAATCCATGTCCATTTATACACTCCACTTCACACGTCAGATACGTGCAGACGAAGATTTTGACCGCTGACCGATTTAAATAACTAGGCTACGTGACACTCTGCCGCACTGAACGACCTGCACCGGGTCAAATCGTTCCCTATCTAAATCGTTCTACTATATTTAAACATCTTCCAACAGTCTCTATGCATTGCACATTTTTACCGTACGCACTAAACCGTTACTATCCTTATAGACATATTATATGCTAATACTTGAATCGTTTAGATTGTACGTAGAACGACAATCCTTTACATTTGTGTTTTGTACATTTACAAAAAAGAATGATGACCTCCTCTCGCAAATTATTGAACGTTGATGCGAGGTGAACCTTTTGACTGCGTTTTAATTCCCGCTTGAGCTATTAACATTTTCCGCAAACTGATTTCACAGAGTAATATTTCTTTTGCTAACGAGTTGGGATCGACACGAGAAACCGTATCTATCTTTAGCATAAGATTATGCGAAAATTCCCTGGGTGTCTGTCCTTGAAGCTGCTTTGTAGCATAGAATTCAGACTTTAGTTCTGATACCGTGGATAGCTCTCCGAAAGCTTCATGCAAAATTTTGAGGATGCCTTTGGTGCTTGTCTTCTCAGCATTCCCCTTTACCGCATCTCCTCCTTTGCGGGATCTTCTAAGTGGCTTAAGAAATGAATGACAAATATGGATGACCATATCCCTGTTTACAGCACAAAATCGATAACCCAGAAAATCAGAAACCGAAGGCATACAAAATCTGGATAAAAGAGGAACCAAAGCAAACAAACAAAAACCTCTACCATATGAAAAGAAGCGAACTCCCGATATGAGAGTGAGACCAGGTGCCCAGGAAGAGTAAGCACCTCCTGCTTGCATGCAACACCCGTCGCTTCAATTCGGTAGAACTTTCACATCCGGTTACTTCCATTTTGGAAGATATAGAGTACAATCTTTGGTTGGATGGTTCAAATGGTCTATGACAGAATATCATCCACCATTCTGGAAAGTGGGACATCATAGTGTATGACGAGTTCCCCATATCGACCGTAGAACTTCCTCAGTGACGATGTTAGTCGGTCACAAACATATCCCTGACTGAGAAGCTTATCTGAAAGACGCCTAGCTCTCAGAACAAAATCCGTATATTTGGAACTTGCTCTGGCATAGCGTATCAACTCAGATATGAACACGCCATAAGCAGTCGATGAAGGGATGTCATGTCAAGAAATGAATGCAATATTTTTTATGCTGATGGAGGTATCATCCGAAAAATATGGACAGAAAACTGCATCAATGCGCGTAGCACATTGTGATTAAAATATTTAGACCACGACGTTCCTTTTGTCAGAATGTTTGTAAAAACTACAATGTTTTTTTGATTGACAATAAAAGCATCATCAAAATATCAAATTTTACAAGGGCATCGGCTATGAAAAGATAAAATTGAATCAAAACGATCATCACAGTACATGTTTTCTTTCCTCCAAACGAGCGATATGCCTCCATTCTGTGTCCGTAGTTTCACCAACTTATGTCACGTGATGCTACACATTGTACTCTATAATTTTGTGTCTCTCCTTTTGGTACAACACCTAAAGGGGAAGTAATAATATTGTGAAAAGGTGGTTCATCAAAAGTCCCAGCTATTCTTCCTTTTAACCTACCTTTTTTATGTAAGACTAAATCACACTAGAATGTAGGGAAGTTGAATTATGATTTTTGGCAAAAGGAATGGAGGGGGAGTCTGAACAGTCAAGGTCAAAACCATACTAAAAACCTATCACTAAATCCCATTTTGATTTTTCATTGTATCCCTCTAACGGCATTTCAGGAGTTTGCATCTTTACTGGAGTTGGCAGTTTGCTTACCTGTGGAGAGCGTTGATTGGTTTTGTATAGGAGAGTTGGACACGAAACCCTTGGTTCTCATTTAGGTACGTTCCATTTGATATTCTGGGGGAGGGGGGGGGGGGGCTTGGGTTTTTGTCGGAGCAAGCTTTTTTTTGCCACGGGCCAGGAAAAATTATTTTTTTCTTGCCAAAAAGTATGAATATTATGTCCAAAAATGTACCAAAAGACGTAGCAGAATGGGTGGGATATGATGCCACAGGACCCACGTTTTAGAATTTTCAAATGCGTTGAAGAGACAGACGATCAACCGAAGTTGATCGAACTTGGCTACATGTGCCCTCGGGGACTCTTGGTTCACCAGCAGTGACACTCACCAAGTAGTTCAAATGTTAAACGTCTTTTTAAAAGTTAAACTTGATAAACGTCTTGTTAAAAAGATTTTAACAATATGCGATATATAATTTTTAGTTAACAAAATGTATATAAGGTCATGTAACATGTAAGAGGGCCTCAGTTGCAAAGGGGTAGGGCCACGAGACCCCTAAATCGGCCCTCGATTTTTCTCTAGAAATAAATTTCATGTGGAATACTTGATATCTCTCATAAATATAGACGAATGTTAACCGCTTTAAATGAAAAGAAAAATATCACCAAACACAGTGCCATTTAAGTGTAATGACGTCATGAAGTGACGTCATTTTGACGTTATTGTCAAAATATGGCGAAAATTGCTTGGAATTTTGTCTTTTGTGGAAGAATTCAATGTGGCCGCATGCGTTAACTGAGATAAAACGTTTATGACAAAAGGATACAATGATAATCTTTCACATATAATTTTTTCATCCTAGTTAATGCATGCGGCCATTGCTAATTTTATGGAAATATGTAGTGTAATTTCGCGGAATATGACCAATTTTTGTGTTTTTTAGGGTTAAAAGCTATTGATAAACGCATTGTTGACATAAGATATATTCGTGATACAGTAGAGAACGTTTCAAAATGTCAAATCATAGTTAAATATTCTACGAAGTACAATGTTCAAAATTAGGGCCAATATCGGGCTTCGTGGCCCTATCCCTTTTTACATGTAGAAATGAAAATTGGAGAAAAACCTATTTAAATTTTCCTTCCAAGCTTGTATATAAAATTAGACACTATCATGACTATGGTGATACATGTATCTATCAATAGTAATACATTATATTGATAATGCATTTTAATTGTTTCAGTCGCATGCATTTTTTGTTCATTTTCAAATATGAACTTGCCATTACAGAAAACTATGGCGAGCGAAGCGAGCCAAAAAAATTTTTGGGAGAGTAAAAACTGCGGCGAGTGAAGCGAGACGAAAATTGTTTAGGAATTTAAGCGAATTTCATGGTCATTCTTCAAATTCAGATTCCTGTGACCGTGGTTTGTGCAGGGTCGGGGTGTGTGGGACTACCAAGGTCATTGTCTCCACTCAAGTCCTTTAACATAACATTTCCCATATCCCCAGATCACTTGTTAACTTAGGAATGGCTGGGTACATATACAAATACAGCTTGTACAGTTCCTAAGTTTATTCACTATTTACAAATTATATACATAATGTGACTGAAGTTACAAATACTAAGACATTTTCAGTTCTAATGCTGTATATTATATAAAATCCATCTGTACTTCTAGAAAAAAGTGTCCTCATCACTAATAATTGTGCTGAATGTTGGTTTGCGATAAGATTTCCTATATCCATTCCTTCGAATACGCTTTTTTGATGCCAATGTTATCATGTTCATCAGTATCAGCATCATATCCATGATCAATACATGTATCTGCCCTTAAAAGCTGAATTCTGTTCACTTCCGGCTTTTCGAAATCCAGTGAAAGACGGTTCCCATCAGGTAAGTTAATATGACCAGACTTTTCAGGAATGTACGGGAAGAATTGGTCATCTACGTCAGGACTATCAAACTGATCATCAGCTTCCGGAATATTGCGGAATAACGCATCTGCTACTACCATATCTTTAGCAAGTTTGTAGACGATATCAAATGTAAACTCCTGTAAGATTGTCATCCATCTCTCATAAATTGCTCCTTTTAGCTTTTTCTGAAAAAGCGGCTTTAAAGCTTGATGGTCGCATTCGACGACAAAGTGTGATCCTCTGAGATATGAAGCACCTTCTAGTACAGTATAGGTCATTCCTAGTAAAAAGAAGGGAGGAGATATCCAACAAGACCCCGTTGCAGCATCAACAGTAAAACACCAAAACACCCGATGCAAAAACACAAAAGACGAGTACAGCACGAAACGGAAAAGAGACACACGACATGTAAACATCAAACACAAAAGCCTACACATAAACCGACGAGACCAATGGGTAACCGGTGCCGACTTTGGACGGCCATCTGTCACGCAAGTAGCAAATTGTGTGGTTATCCTGGATTACGTGCGCACAACCCTCTCACTTCTCCAATTACCCAGAAGTCTCGAAGAACGTACAATTGTGGTGTAAAACAACCTCCTCACTGTAAGATGACATCACACAAACAAGACCGCGAAACGCAGAGGCCCCATAGACACAGATGAATATGTAAATGGATATAAAAAGAGGGCATGCGTAATACAGTCCGTGTTCTGCCGGCTGTAGCGAGCTCATGTATGTAATCACCCGAGGAGTCCGAATGACATTCAGAGAGGACAGGTGGTCGGGGCCCAGTCTTCTCTAAAGAGGTTTGGACAGGGCCCGTCATGGAGTCCCGTCGTCACAGTCAGTCAGAGTACAAGTCTCAAGGATGCGCTTGTACAAGACTGTAGATTGGTCAAGTACCAAGCCTAGTGTCCGTCTGATGACATTAGGATCATACCCACGGTATAAAAGGCGTTTGATGATTCTGACGCATTTTCGATGGTTATGCTGCCTACCTTTGATCCTTTTTATTTTGTTTATCATATCACCATAAAAGACAGGTTGTGTAATACCCATAGTAATGTACTCTGTTGCATGTATAGATCCGAATTTTAAAAGAAGTTGACTGTAATTTTTGTAAAATTTCCAGAAAGTCTTAACTAGTTTATGATAGCGGAAACCTTGACCTAAAAGTTTTTTGGTAATTTGTAAATTTCTACTGTGAAAATCCAAAATATCAGTACATGCTCTAGCGTACCGGATGAGCTGTGATATGTAAATGCCGTTTGACTCTAGTTTGGTTGGTCCATATGACCTTTGCCATTTGGATAGTCCTTTGGAACCAAATCGTATAACTCGCATTTGGTTACTATCATCATGTTCAGACGGATGAAGTTGGTATAGCATAAAAGCAATTCATCTACTTGATGTGTCAACACCCAATCGAAATTGTAGGTCAAACTGAGGGTATGCTAGTATCGGTTAGTTTACCAAAAGATCTCTAAGCATATCGAATGAATGTTGATGTTCCTCGGTCCATCTAAACTTGACATCTTTCTTCAAAAGGAAATATTGAGGGTCAGCAACACTCGCAAACTGAGGTATGTATTTCCTAAACCAACCCGTAAGGCCAAGAAAGCTACGTAACTGTTTAGCTGATGTAGGTATTGGATCGTTTTTAATCGCGTCTATCCTCTCGGGTGGTGGACTAAGGCCATCCTTCGTAACACGATGCCCTAGATATATAATCTCATTCTGAGCAAAGCTACACTTGAAAGGGTTGAGCTTCAATCTTGCTTTTCGGAATCGATCAAACAACTCATCAAGGTCAGACAAGTGTGTTTCCAGTGTAGCCGACGCAACTACTACATCATCCAAATAGCACAAAGCTGATTGAAAGGTGAGTCCATTTAATACTTTGTCCATAAGTAACTGAAACGAACTTGGAGCCGTGCTGAGGCCCATTGGTAAACGCAGGAATTTGTATGTGCCGAAACATGTATTAAAAGCAGCGTACTTTGACGATTCTGGAGCGATTCCCATTTGAAAAAATCCAGAACTGAGATCGATAGAGGACATAAAGTTCGGAGTCCTACATGTAAATGACTCGGTAAGTTCTTGTAAGTCAGGTATAATTTGGACATAATAATTTTCATACTTTTTGGCCATATTTCATTTTTTAGACTGAGGATCACTGACGAGGGTTTAGTACCCGAAACGTGCATGTCTGGTCCATGCTGTAAATTTATCAGGTTTTAAATGATGCAATTGAATTTAAAGACGTTTAACATTTGAACTACTTGGTGAGTGTCACTGCTGGTGGACCAAGAGTCCCTGAGGGCACATGTAGCCAAGTTCGATCAACTTCGGTTGATCGTCCGTCTATTCAACGCAGTTGAAATTTTCTGTTACAAAATTTCTTGAAATTTCTAAAACGTGGGTCCTGTAGCATCATATCCCACCCATTCTGCTACGTCTTTCGGTACATTTTTGGACATAATAATTTTCATACTTTTTGGCCATATTTCATTTTTTTAGACTGAGGATCACTGACGAGGGTTTAGTACCCGAAACGTGCATGTCTGGTCCATGCTGTAAATTTATCATGTTTTAAATGATGCTATTGAATTTAAAGACGTTTAACATTTGAACTACTTGGTGAGTGTCACTGCTGGTGGACCAAGAGTCCCCGAGGGCACATGTAGCCAAGTTTGATCAACTTCGATTGATCGTCCGTCTATTCAACGCAGTTGAAATTTTCTGTTACAAAATTTCTTGAAATTTCTAAAACGTGGGTCCTGTGGCATAATATTCAACCCATTCTGCTACGTCTTTCGGTACATTTTTGGACATAATAATTTTCCTACTTTTTGGCCATATTTTATTTTTTAGACTGAGGATCACTGACGAGGGTTTAGTACCCGAAACGTGCATGTCTGGTCCATGCTGTAAATTTATCAGGTTTTAAATGATGCTATTGAATTTAAAGACGTTTAACATAGAGTATCTGAATCGTTGTGTATGACTATTAAGAAATCTAAAATCGCAACAAAATCTGAATGACGATAGGCTTGCTTCTCTAGTACCTGGTTCAAATTCCCCAGAAGATTTACGTCCCTTTGAAACGATGACGATAGGGCTAGTGATTGGAATATTTTCCACGGCACTTACCGGAGCAATAATACCCTGCTTGAGTAATTCCTCTAAATGATGCCTAAGAATTTCTCGCTTATCTGGAGATAACCTATTTGGGCGCTGATGTTTAGAAATGACATCTGGTTTAAGTTGCATGAGTGTGGCAAAACCTAAACCGGGGTTCTCTTTTGTCACAAAAATATCTCTTGATTTGTACAAAACTTTCCCTAACAAAATTTGCTCATTGCCCGAGAGATGGGGATTGTTTTTGTCAAAATCAAAATGTTCAATAAATTGATAAAAGTTAACCTCAGAGTGTTCAACACGTACACTATCATTTTCTATATTGGAAATCTGATCATTTGTATGATTGTCAACATCCTTAACAGTAGAATTCTCACTACATGTAAAGTCATTCATGTCAGTATCAACATACACATTGTTCACAAAAATATTTGCATTCCTGAGATTATCACATTTGTAAGACATATTATTTACAGCATGCAAATCATTTATATCAACATCAGACTTTGAAACATTTTCAATATTTGGTTCAATCTTACTACGCTCAATACCTGTAGAGCCACAAAAATCAGCAGTTTTGACATTGTCACCTGATACAATATTGTCATTTGAAACATGTACCTTACAGTGTGCAACACTGTCTACATCATCATACTTTGGTTCACATGGTACAGCAATCTGATAAGAACTATCAAGAGGAGTAAACTTTGCAATAATAGTGTTCTTTGACAATGAAATATCATTCACAGTAGTGTTCAAAATTTTTACAGGTATCAAATTTGACAAAGTGACTGTAACTTTAGATCTTGCAACAACTAAACCTTGTGAAGCAATTTCTTTGTTTGCATAGCACACACCTTGAGCACCTAAACGTACCGACTTAGGAACTTTAGCAAATATAACTGTTTCACTATTTGCTAACAAATCAACGTCACTCTTGCATCTCACAGAACAATTTCTCATATGTACAGAATTATCAACAAAATTCAAAGTAACATTCTTTTGCTTCAAATACTCAGTTCCAAGTATCAAGGGATGTGAAGTATTTCTCATAATATGTACACGAATCTTATGCTTCCCTGATGCAGTTTTGATTTTAACAAAGGCAGTACCAATGATTTCAACATTTTCACCATTTGCTACAACAACATATCTACCAAACATGCATGGATGTAAAGGTAAATCAATCTGACTAGAAATTGAATCATACAATTGTTTCGACATGATATAAAGAGAACTACCACTGTCAAGCAAAGCATTAATTTTCAAAGATTCAATACAAAGAGGCATGTACAAAAATTGAGACTTAAAATCATTAAGATCAACATCACTCTCATTGTCTGTCAGGTCATCAGTGGAAGGCGCGACATCATCTTGGCTGTAATCAACATGTTGCGCGAAATCTGCCTGTTGCGCGATGTCTGTCTGTTGCGCGATATCTGCCTGTTGCGCGATTTCAGTTTTGTTCATAGTCACACCATCACTCATAGCTGACATCTCGCACCTCGAACGCTCTATTTGCTGCTCTTAACTGGTCGCACGCGTTCCTCGACGCCCGAGCCCATCGTGTTTCCCGCGTCTTGACCTGTAGAAGTTCCTGGGAAACGTTTCTTACAGTCGCCTGCAGCATGCCCGAATTGATGACACAGCTGACATTCGGTACTAGGAACAGCTGCTCGTTGTTGCGCCCAATTGCAAAAGGGCTTAATGTGTCCTTTCCCCGAACACTGGTAGCACGTTTTTATCGGTTTGTCGCTAGTGGCACCTGTTGTCATGCTTACAGTCAGGTTTACGTTTTTTTACATGTACCGCCTATAAGGGTTTCTAATTTTTTGTGAAAGTGCATCAATTTGTGATTGTAAAACGTCATCCTTCTTCTTATATGTAGTAGTCGATTTGAAAATTTCCGAACCTAGAAATTTCCTTTCCTATGAACTTTTTTTAATGATTCTTATCTATGGGATAGTACTGAACGATTCTAGCTTGGTTGCCACTCTGGCAACTTTGGGCAACTCTTTTTATCGTCGGAAATCCAAAATGGCCACCAAATGCCTTCCATCAATAGATGAAATTAAATTCTTTCTTTAAATATTAAGTGTTGCACATCAGATCAGGGGTTTTGAGGGTCAACAAACCCATTTCCGATGTTATTTTTACAATTTGAGTCCATTCAGGACTAAAATTCAAGATGGCCGCCAAATTTCAACCTCATTATGGTACAATGTGAACATTTCAATAAAGCGTTGATGTAACACATCTTATTTGTAGTTGCAATGGTCCTAGAATAGATTTATTTTGCTGTTTTGGTTGTTTTCAGTTAACACATGTTTCTGGGACAACTCTGCTTATCGTGGGAAATTCAAAATGGCCATCCAATAGTCTCCTACTACTGTGTAAAATGTAATAATTACTTGATATATCAAGTGTAGCACATCTAATCAGGACTTTTAATGGCCAAATCCATATCTGGTGTCATTTTGCTTATTAGTTCATTAAAAGCTATACATAAAATGACTCCTCACTTCAATATTCCCATTTCGCTACGAATAAATGTGGTGCATCTTATCACTGACGAGTGTTTATTATCCGAAAGGTGCATGACTGGTCCATGCTGTAAATTTATCTGCTCTAAAATGATGCTAATGAATTTGAAGACGTTAAACATTATTTGTGATCCCAAAGGTGGTATAATTCACATGTAATTTCCTTTTGTCGATATGAGCTTACACGTGCACTTTTTACATAGATTGCACATTCTCAAAACGTAAAAGAGAAGAATCTTAAAGATAGAAATAAATTGCAAATATTGTGTATCTTAAGAAAGGGGGATAAGAGTCGACCTGAAGCAAGAATCTACATCATAGGGCTATGGATTGTCAGATACTTAAGTGATTGTCCTATTTGAAAGGCTGCAAAAGGAATTCAAAGGAGCAAAGATCTTCCAGGATTTCTGCATGATCTTGACATAGATCATTTTCCCTGTCACTGTTCTTTTGACTTATGCTCCTGTTCTGTTTTAGATTCATTTTAAGCTTGTCACACGACTACGTCTTACTCTTCAACCAAATACTCTGTGTTGTAAGAAAACATTTGGAATGAAAACCTGTTTAAGATGTATGATATAGAAACAACCTTCAAACTGTATGGAACACTGATATCCAAGACAATTGCTTTCAAGATAGATTTCACCCACTTGAGTTTTACATGCCAAAACATATGCGGTAAAATTTCATCTTACCGCAGTTGGAGATTCCTCAGATTCAATTTTGAATCAATGTAGAGAAAAACGGAGGAAATCTCCAACCAAAATTAAAATTATCCTAAGATGTAATGATAGCTGATGAAATTTTGAAAATCCTGTTCATTTACAAACTTAACCGGCCTTATGAAGAGAAAGGAGAGTGCTAACCCTGTTACGATTGGGCAGCCTTCTTTCATAGAAGAATACATTCTATGCACCAGACATGCATGATTCGGACAATGAATGCTCATTAGTGGTACTTCCAGCCAAAATGATTCAAAGAAGCATATATAAATAATGTTGTTTTGCCAAATTTGAAGACATTCTATTCTTACAAAGTTTCATTTTAAGTATAGATAGCTAGGATAGAGATGTAAGGTTCAGAATTTCATTGCAAAATGGTACATATCATCATTAACGTTAAACATAGATATAGTAGATAGCTCAACTCAACATAAATTACACCAAGGGACTGTTGTAAAGAAAACATCAAACACTTTCTATTGCATTATTGAGGACTGGAAAAAAAGCGATACAGACCAAGCAAAGAAATTGCCATGATGGTCAAAGAGCCAAGATAGCCAAGTTACCTCGAGTTTACTTGCTTACTCTAGAATCCCCTGCGTCAAACAAACTGGTCATATATCAACATGATCAATAGGGAAACTTTATTTTTGTCTTTTGAGTACCATTTTAATCAAACAAATGACATGTTTATCTTTGCATTACATTTTGACGAATCCTAGTCTGTTAAAGCTGAAACCATCCATGAAATAAGAGCTTGTGTTATTTCTGTTTACATTTTACTCAGTGGTAGGGGACTATTTGGCGACAATTTTGAATTTCCCCCGATGAAAAAAGTTGTCCTACAAATATGTGTGAACTGGAAACAACCAAAACAGCAAAATAAATGTATTCAAGGATCATTGTAACTACAAATAAGATGTGTAACGCGACTTTTGTTTATTGAAATCTACATATTATACAATAATGAGGTTGAAATTTGGCCGTCATCTTGAATGTCTAGCCTTGAATAAGCCCAAAATGTCAAGATGACATTGGAAATGAGTTTGTTGACCTTCAAAACCCCTGGTTTGATATGCCACACTTAATATATAAAGAAAGAATTAAATTTCACCTATTGGTAGAAGGCATTTGGCGGCCATTTTGAATTTCCCCCTGATAAGCAGAGTTGTCCCAGAAACAAGTATCTGCTGAAAACAACCAAAACAGCATAATAAATGTATTCTAGGACCATTGCAACTACAAATAAGATGTGTTACACAAACGTTTAATTGAAATATTCTCATTGTACCATAATGGGATTGATATTTGGCGGCCATCTTGAATTTGTAGTCCTGAATGAGCTAAAATTGTAAAAATGACATCGGAGATGGATTTGTTGACCCCCAAAACCCCTGATTTGATGAGCCACACTTAATATTTTAAGAAAGAATTTAATTTCATCTATTGGTGGAAGGCATTTGGCGGCCATTTTGAATTTCCGACGATAAAAAGAGTTGCCCAAGGTTGCCAAAGTGGCAACCAAGCAAGAATCGTTCAGTACTATCCCATAGATAAGAATCATCAAAAAAAGTTCATAGGAAAGGACATTACTAGGTCGGCCACATGTTATATAAGGCTGTCAAATCGACTATAGGTTGTTTGATTGCATTCACTGCAACGGAAGGCTGGTCAACACTGGTATGACTGTCGTGTCTATATCCAATGGATTCGCCTATCTTGGCACTTTGCAACGCATCATCTAATGATTGGGGTCTTCCTGCTCGAACAAAAAACTGAAGGTGTTGCGGCAAACCATCGATAAACTTCTTGAGCATATCTAACTCAGTTTTCCTCAATCGTTTCCCTTTCTGCAATATCGTGGAATGAAAGTTCTCCAATGTATCTCCCGCATTTAGCTTCAACGCATTGAATGCTTCGGTTTCTGCGTATAATGATGCATTTTGCAAGTCCATTGCAACAAATTTCTCACAAAATTTTGCTCGGAGAGCAGTCCATGATAAATGGTAAGGATCGTATGGTAGATTCTGATACCACGTAAAAGCTGGTCCTTAAAGGTGTAAAGAGAAAGATGCGATTAAATACTTTGAATCGCTAACTTTTGTATTGTCAATACCTTGAAGTTCCATAAAAGCAGTAAAATCACTTAAGAATTTCTCCGGATCTTCATTATTACCATCAGATTTGTTCAAGGTAATTGGTAAATTGCAACCATAATTTTAGCTTGGTCCTCTGCTAAAGCGAAATGCATCTGAAACAACCAAGTACCTCGACGGATTTGTGTCTTCGAAATTCAGTGTTCTGCGAGGGGTTCCGTCGTTTCATCTAGGAAAGGATTACCTGGTGACCTAAAATGTTCATAATTATGACCAAGAGGCTCTTGGTTTTGCCCAGGAGGCGAATTATCTAGGAGATGTTCTTGGCCTTTCATTTTGTTTCAATTTTCATTCGGTGGAACTTCCTCTGATACGAAGTGCGAGTGGGGAAATCGAAATTACCAATAAAATGTCTATACACCATAGAAATTCTTTGCACAATTGTCTCTTGTAGATTGAGATTCTCCACCATGTGAGGTATTTGCCTCATCAATCACATAAAAAGTCATATTTCATTAGTTTTCTCATTTTATTTCTTCCCTCCTTTTTGGGATCAACGTAATCACTAAATTACAGAACCAAACATGACATATCAAATCCGTGATTTAACTCATGTGACGGTCATGTATAGAACAGTAGAGAAACTCAGTTTATATTCACAGTGTATCTGAAGCAATCAAAAATGAAAATGGTTATTGGATATTTTTGTTAAATCCAAAGGATCTAAACATTCCTAGTTCTTGGGCTCAGATTTAAAGGGACGGTGTCCCTGAAAATTAATTATTTTTACAAAATTTTGTAATGCAAAATCTTTCTTTTCATATGAAAGTATACATTCTTATTTGTACAAAGTCAAATTTTCAGGCGAATCGAACGCATATAATCGCAGATGTAGCCGTCTAAAAACGCCATTTTGAATTTGAGATGCGCAGTTCTAATATTGCACTAGCGCCACCTACAATGTATTGAGTTTTTACTATAGCGGTATACGGAGAATTATTTATTACAAAATCGACTATATTAGAGTGGTTACTGCATATTTTCAAATAATTTTTTTCTGGCTCATTTTTACCTCCATCTAGACCGTTTGGAGTAAAATTTACATTTTCAATAAAAAATTATTTTCAGGGACACTGCATCTTTAACATGTGCCCTTAGCACCCTTGAACAGGTTCCTAGATAAGGTCAAAAATGAATTCCATGCAGCATGCGATATTGCATCCAAATTCTCTAGGCATAATTAAATTTACATACAACATTATCACTACCAATTACAGTATCAAATAAACCTTATATAAAACTGTACCACAATAAACATACTTACAAACAACCTTATAAATTAAATTTTATTTCGCGCCAGAAACCTACATAAGTGGCCAAGAAGAACGAAATAAAACCGTTCTTCAGTTTCCGGAATGTAGAGTTTGCTGATTATATTGATATAATAACCTCAAAGTTCATTTCTTTTATCCAATTTAGACATGAAAAGGTAACAGAAGTATAATGAACATAAGAAATGTGTAAAATAATGCATTTTTTATCAATTTTCGTTCCATATTCGACGTTTTCCGTCATCTGTACCCCTCTTCAACTTGTTATCATAACATCTTTCACCAAATTTATTTACATAAAATACTTACTAGAAATCTTATAATACTTCATGTTTTTATCAACATTTATCTAAATTGGAAGGACAACGCACGAGAAATAATCGAGTGATTTCAGGGCTAAATACGGCCCTTATCTTAACAGCTCCTTTAAAAACAGTATAGGTAACTGATTGGCCAACAGTTACCCTATTATGTAAATAATCTGCTGTATAATTTGGTTCCATAGAGACTTTATCAACAAGACAGCAGCAATACTTGTACAAATATACATATTAAATACTACCTGTACGAATTCTTCAAACCAGAAACCAGGCGTAACTAAAGGAGTAATTTGTAATCAAATTCCAGGCGTTAGCAGGAAAACTACATATATAGTTTGCATTATGGGTCCAGGCGGAAACCGGGCGTCAAACACCCGTCATAGGGAGCGAAATATGCAAATGAGTTACGCCTGGAAAAATTGACGCCAGGAAACCAGGCAGAATTTCTTCAAATTTCCTGCTTCATGCAGACTTACATAATCAGATAAAATGACGCCCGGAACAATATGACGCCTGTAACAAATTGACGCCAGGAATAAATGACGCCTGAACAAAATAATGCCCCCAACAAGAGAAAGCACCTACATGAAAGTAAATATGTGATATTCAATCAGACCTTAATATTATAGCAGTTCTGTTTGGCACCAGATGTACATGTATTCATATCATATGTATCCCCAGTGAACACAAACAGGCATTCACTCAAATCAATGCTGCTGTCACTAGCTGCCATGGCTCTCTCTCTCTTCAATAAATGATATAATAATAAAAATGATTATCATAAATTTTAATTGCTACTCAATTTACTCATTAAATCTTTCAAGCAATACACTTTAAATTTTCTGAACTCCTGAAAGATGAATATCATACATGTATATGAATTAAGGAATCACACATTTACATTATTCAGATGAGTTAAAGATGATCCTGACGATAATCTCATCAGCACTCACAATAGAGCACCAAACTGAGCATCGACGGACCCCTAGCAAGCTAGAGGTGGGATCAGGTGCCCGGGAGTACATGTATACAAAAACGTAAGCTTTTTCTTACAAAAAGATATATACATGTATGATAATTTTATTGTCTACTCTTTGATAATGCATTGTTGATCACTTATCAGATTTCATGGCTGCTGTCTTCAGCTGTTTCCTTGCATAGCTGATTCTTTCTGTAATGGCATCATTTAGAGTTTGTTCTGATGGTACATCCTCTGCATTCTTCTTACACCAAATAACAACATAATCTTAAATAAACATAACACAACTAAAACACTATCAAGCAAAAGAATGAGCTAATATGTAAATAGATTGGACTAGCTAGCACAGAGCAATTTAATGAACGAGTGAAGCGATACAAGTTTTGCAAAAACTTTACATTTATAATGTAACTACAAAGTTGCAATTCGAGTTAAAATACGTATATGAGTTAAAGAAGATCCTGACGATAATCTCAACAGCACTCACCATAGAGCACATAATTAAGCATCGACGGACCCCTAGCAAGCTAGAGGTGGGACCAGGTGTCCGGGAGGAGTAAGCATCCTCTGTTGGCTAGCCGCACCCGCCGTCGATGTTTCAGCACGAAAAAGAAAACAACATATAAAATTCATGCACTGTCTGACGTTATGTCTATATAGAAAGTGCTATGGCGACAAAGTCAGGGAAATATATTCAAAACACTTACTGTCAAACCCCTCGCGGGGAACTTTTTTACGAGCTCCACACGGCAAAGGGCATAAGTGTGACACAAATGAGTTAAAGAAGATCCTGACGATAATCTCAACAGCACTCACAATAGAGCACCTAATTAAGCATCGACGGACCCCTAGCAAGCTAGAGGTCACAATATTACAACAACCTGTTTTAAGCAAAGATATACTTGCTGGATAAAAGTTGCTTAACTTTGACTCCATGACGGGCCCTGTCCAAACCTCTTTAGAGAAGACAGGGCCCCGACCACCTGTCCTCTCTGAATGGCAGTCGGACTCCTCGGGTGATTACATACATGAGCTCGCTACAGCCGGCAGAGCACGGACTGCATTACGCATGCCCTCTTTTTATATCCATTTACATATTCATCTGTGTCTCTGGGGCCTCTGCGTTTCGCGGTCTTGTTTGTGTGATGTCATCTTACAGTGAGGAGGTTGTTTTACACCACAATTGCACGTTCTTCGAGACCTCTGGGTAATTAGAGAAGTGAGAGGGTTGTGCGCACGTAATCCAGGATAACAACACCATTTGCTACTTACGTGACAGATGGCCGTCCAAAGTCGGCACCGGTTACCCATTGGTCTCGTCGGTTTATGTGTAGTCTTTTGTGTTTGATGTTTACATGTCGTGTGTCTCTTTTCCGTCTCGTGCTGTACTCGTCTTTTGTGTTTTTGCATCTGTTGTTTTGGTCTTTTACTGCTGATGCTGCAACGGGGTCTTGTTGGAGATCTCCTCCCTTCTTTTAACTATGCAAATTCTTTCAGTCAGTATTATTTCAGGAAAGCATTTTAAAAGTTATTAAATTACCTTTCAAGGCAGTGACTTTTTGTCTATCAAGAATAGGCTTCCCTTCATTTGCCTTACTGCATGTGGTCAACCCTTGGCCCCGTGACTCAGCCATAGTCCTTGTAGAGAAGATCTCTCCAAGCAATTTATAGCAAACAGTGTACCCTGGTCTCTTACTCTTTTATGAAGCCAAGACTGATTTACGTAGACCATCTTTACTGACAAAGATATCTCTGTCTTCCAGGAGTGTAGACTGTAACAAACATATATCACATATATGAACTGACATTACACATAACACTATAATTTGGTCATATTCAGTCACTCAGCTGACCATACTTCTGGACAACACAAACTTTTTGAGTAATTAAATATTGAATGCCATAAGGTTGTCCAAATATGCTTTCTCTATGAAATTTACAGCATGAAATTATCCTTAATTTTGTTCTCATTATATGTGCCAATTGAATGGGTACTATGAGGCTATTTCAGCCTTTTTAAGATTTATGTATAATACTAAAGAACTCAATTGTCTACATTCATAATTACATACTCCAAATTATACTTTAAACTAAGGTGACATATTAGATGCTACACTTGCATATTGGAATACTCAAAACAGTGAAAAGACTTTAAGCTCTCATCTATTAGTATTTCATTTTCAAGTTACAACAAAATTATGGCTTTAAAACATTTATCTAATGCTTCATTGCCATCACTGGGAGAGGCAATTATGACAACAAAAGAGGAAGAACCCTCAACAACCGTTACAACGATCTCTGATGTAAGCTTAGATGTTACCAATTCTGTTGCTCTGAATAGAGCAGCATCGTCTCTAGACTCCAATCCGATACCTACTTCATCATCACAATCTGCGGACAAAGATATGACGAGTGATACCACAGAAGGAGGAGTTACAGAGCAATTTGTGCGTTTTCCAGAAGTTATGTCGTTTTTCCCGTTTAGCCGCAGCAATGAAATCTGGCTTCCCCGGCATATATTTCTCTTGATGATTCGGAAACCGAAGTTTTCTCTCGAGTCGGAACAAACGTAGATTTAACCCAAATTCAACAATATGAAAACCAGCAAGAGATTTCAGTTGTACCTAGTCATATAGTCTTGCCACCAGTGGAAATGATAAGCCATCGCGGATTCTTAGCCTTCATTTCAAGGACCCTACAATCATAAACAGACACTTCACCATAACAAGAATTTTACTTATGGCCAGAGAGAACAGGGAGAGGATACAGGTGGGGTATTCTGAGACCTTCTCATTTAATTTTGGTCTGAATATTATGATCAGTGTGCTCTGGGGAGGACTGCTAGAGTCCCAAGTCTCAGGCACGACTTTGGAGTTAGTGAATAGAAATCAGTTGCACGGATATTAGCGTACGGTTTGAAGAAGTTTGGATATTGGCCGGTTTTAATAGCCAGGACATTTTAACATCGTAACAGCAGTGTATCGAAGGTACAGAAGCAAAACCTGAAGAGCTGATCTGCGACTTTTATAATTTTGTGTCTGTCCCAGACAGGGAAGTGTTTCTCGCTGCAGAGAAAGATTTCTCCGCAGTTGAAAATGCCGATCTTATAGAGGCTCTCGACATGCATGAATGCAAAACAGTACCGAATGAAGACAACTTTAAATCCGTGTTGCTGGAAATAGCCCATAAAGAAATAATACAAACACCAATGTTCGTATCGGAATGTTGACGGGAAGTGATATGGGAATCTGGAATCGAATGCGACAAAGTAATGTAGTGTTATAATTCCCTTGCCCCGACTAAAAAAACAGTGTCAATTGTTTTGTTTCCCGGAGTTGATGGACATTCAGGAAACGGAAGTGTCCAGCCACCTTAAACGGTACGTTAGAAATCTTGATGAGAAGAAACTTACCCTTTTTCTTCGATGACAAATAGGGATAATGACCATATCCCTGTATACAGCACAAAATCGATAATTCAGAAAATCAGAAACCGAAGGCATACAAAATCAGGATAAAATAGAAACCAAAGCAAACAAACAGAAACCTCCGCCACATGAAAAGAAGCGAACTCCCGATATGGAAGTCACTACCAGCTCTGATCAAGTTACGGTTTTAAAAATGTAGAGTTCTGTGTGATGACAGGGCTTGAAAGGAGACCAATTGCCAACACATGCGGATGTATTCTTTCCTTATCAAAGGTGTATGAAAGTTATGTCGAGTTTCGTGCCGAGTTTGACAATGTACTTAGTGGATTATCTGGGTTATAGATTTTATATAATTGACTTGCTAATCTGGATCAAACTTTCAAAGTCACATTAACTTGACAAAGTGGTCAGTCAAGACAAAAAGTCGAGATTTCATTGATGTCAGAGAGTGCATGAATTTTAGATATTGTTTTCATTTTCGTGCTTAAACATCGACGGCGGGTGCGGCTAGCCTTCAGGGGGTGCTTACTCCTCCCGGGCAACTGGTCCCACCTCTAGCTTGCTAGGGGTCCGTCGATGCTTAATTTTGTGCTCTATTGTGAGTGCTGTTGAGATTATCGTCAGGATCTTCTTTAACTCTGTTCGAAAACCACAACTTGACAATAATAAGTTAAACATGATTTTTTATATTTGTGGTCAATAAACATGGACTAGAAAAAGTGCAAAAATAACGTATTTTTTATTCACTTGTTACCTGAAAACATTCCAGAAATATGGAGAGGAAAAAAGTTCCATAAAATATGTTGAGATTAATATGTGCATCATGTCCTGTATATTTCACTTGTGATATATGAGGGGGTGAAAGGGATGGAGAGGAAGGGGGCGGGAGGAGAGAAGAGGAGGAGGGAAGGTTGAAAGTAACTTTTATACTTTTTGGAATATTACATTTTTAGATTTGAAGATCACTGACGAGGGTTTAGTAACCGAAACGTGCATGTCTGGTCCATGTTGCCAAATTATCTGTTTTTAAATTATGCTATTCAATTTGAAGACGTTTACAATAATGTCGAAGGGTTCCAACTCTCTACCTTCTTGAAGAAAATTCCAAATCAATTTACATGCACCAGATGTGGTATGATCAATGTATTTATTTTCATTATGAATTTGTTCGATTTACTAGTATGTCTATCAAATGTCTTTTTCTACTATTCATTTATTTTTCCGTAATTTTGAGTTTACCGCTCTTGTTCTACTGCGCACATGGATTGAGTTGGTACACTTTTCGTACTAAAGTATTTCATTGGTCATTATACATCTTTTCTATTGGTTGTCTCTATCCAATCACCGCTTACTTTTTATACTTCTCACTCTTCCTTTGTTCTCTTGATCGCTTAATTTACTTTATGTACATGCAGTATTTACGAAGTCGTTGTTGAAGGCGCCGTTCGAGTTATTGTAAATTTAATATCTTTCCGACTTGCATTATGATTTTGGTATGTATATTGTTTATATTTAATCATCTTTACATAACCATATACCATATAGTTTATTTTCATTGCAATATAGTTATACTTACCTGTATCGGTTGCATTTGAATTATGTTTTGCATTATTTTACATGTCAGTGAATTTCTTTAAGTTTATCTTAATCACTGTACTTGTATCACTGTGATAATAGTATTTTCATATTCGTAGTCTGCATAACATTAATATATATTTCATCCTATTTATTCTATTTCTACATATACATATACTTATGATATTTATTGTACTTGTAGGTCACTGCTTTATATCTTTTGAATAAAGTATGAAAGAGACATATAGCCTTATCCTTCCGCTTGGTCACATCATGGCGCTGCGAGAAAAAGAGATATCACAGAGATGTTATAGAAGAAAGCAGTGATCATCATTTGTGCAAGGCACCAAGTAACGTAGTTGAAATATTTTACGGCAGAAAGTTTTGTGAACTGTTGTAAGGAGAGAAGTTACATGTTTAAACGTTCCGCTAGAAGTGATATCGTACCCTTACCTGTGATACGGATGGCTACTCACCTGTACCGATAGACTTGATTAATCTTGATTGCCAATCATTACTCCATGTACGCTATACATACTTTGATCGTACTTACCTGTATTTTGAATGACTATCTGAACTTGCATATTTATCTATATACGGATTCCACGATGCCTCTCAAGAAAGATTTAGAGAAACAGATTTTTCAATTACAACAAGAACTTGCTGACGTTCATAGTACTCGTCCTAAAGTATATGAAAATCATACTTATATTGCTAAGGATCGTAAAATTAAAACATTTTCTGGCAGACCGAAATCAAGTAATGATATGACCGTTGATGACTGGATTGATGACATACGACTGGTATTCTGGGCTAGAAAAGCTACAAATGCGGAGAAAGTTGACATTATATATTCGCATCTTGAAGGTGAAGCAAAAGATGAAATAAAATTCCGTACAGATATACGACATGATTCAGAGGCAATACTCGAATGTTTACAAACTGCATTTGGTGATCCAGATAGTGTAACTGTTTTACAACAGCGATTCTTTGAGCGTCATCAGAGGGATACAGAAACAATACGTCAATATTCGTACGTTTTACTAGACTTGTTTCAAAAAGTCAGAAAAAAGGATGATAGCGTTTTTCCTAACAAAGAGCGTACATTGTGTGAACAATTTGCAAACAGCCTATCTGATCCATTCATAAGGAAGGAGATGAAACGTTTAGTACGTAGTAATCCTGGCATGGAATTTTTTGATCTCCGAAATGAAGCTATATTACTGAGCGAGGAAGAGGAGAACAGTGTGAGCGTTCGAAAGGTGGATTTAAATGACAAGGCTGGTGAAACGAGCAGTATGTGCAGCGAATCACAAAATTTAAAGGCCGAGCTTGGGGTATAAATAGCAGCCAACCAGGAAAATGGTGGCGAATATGAAATTTCTAGACACGTTCAGATTGCAGAGGAAAATTTTAAATTATCTCATGAAAAAGACAAAATTTTCATATGAAATTTGTTATGAATCTGAACACGACGTTCAATCGTTTATATATGTAATATGTAGATATCATATTGAGATTTAACTGAGTATTTTCACTCGAAATGATGGAAGTCGGACAAATTTTCAATTCAAATTCAGAAGAGTGACATGCGGTAGGCGTTTCTAACTCTTGTTATTGTTTACACCGGATGCCGAGTCATTCCGATAGCGCGTTTTCTATTATACTAGATTCTGAACATGCAGCATGCGCGCTTACACACGTAAACAATTCTTACCTCATTTCTTCACATTTTTTTCCATTTGATGAAAATATTGAATCCAAAAACTCATTAATAATGTATGTTATGAGTTTTCAGAGACATCGTGAATAAAGTATATCCAATATGCCTTTGTCGTGTTTCTCGAAAAATCATTTTCGTATTTTTTATTTGCAGAACTTTCTTAGTTAAATAATTTCTCTGTCGTTTTCACGGCTACTTGTAACAGTACACTCGTTCGTAAACATTCTTATATCGTTGCTACAATATGTGAAAAGTCCCATGTTTTATCTTTAAGAGATGATATCCTCGGTATATAGTCAAATAGATCCGTTTTATGTTCAGTGACACCACTATATTCACTTTTCACAATGGGTAATTTTACTTTTTCACGATTTTCTCTTGGGAGAAACATGCTGTTTAGCGCCGGCCATTGTCTACTCTAATTTATGCAGATACGCGCCAAAGTACCCGCCAAAAACGAGAGGTTTACTTAGGGACGGACAGATTTATTAAATGTTATAATATTCCTTGTAATTTTTTTAAGGAAAGTGTAGATATACAATTCCAAAACATGTTAAAACAAAATGGAAAAAATGAATTTAATTTCGACATCTTTGCGATATTCTCGACGAAATGACCCTTTGCAGCCTCTCCTGTACAATCCTAATTCCAAGCTTCCATTATAGATATGTACATATACATGTAGGTCATGCATGTATGTGTAAAACTGATCAAAATCTGTCTTTTTAGGCATAAAATCATACAAAGGACATTTATAGGACAGCTACGAGTTTTATAAAATTATACTTTTAATATCTTGTACTCGGACTCGAGACTTTCATCAGGAAATCGTGAATTTTGTGTAAAAAATTCGTCTGCTACAATACACGTGCATCGCTCTGCCGCAGCACGCTGTTTGCTATTTTTATCGACGCTGTGAGATAAGAACCGCCCAATGCCCCATATACTCTTGATTGCTTACCCACCGGTAATCCAACAAATTGGAGTTCGGCCTTTAAAGCCCAAATCCGATGATCATTCAGGTATATCGTCTAACGTGGAACAACTATTAAAAGTCGTTGAAGCGCAACAAAAGCAGATTGATTCACTCACGACATTGATGAAGGATCAAAGTTTGAATAAACAATACACTCCACGCTGGAATTACGATCAAGCCCCACGCTGGAATTACGATCAAGCCCCACGCTGGAATAACGATCAAAGGAAATGCTACAAATGTAACCGCACAGGTCATGTTCAGCGGAATTGTCCGAATAATACCGAGGGCACCAATGAAGATTCGGGAAACAAGTAGCCTCTATTGTTACGAGTCCGCCAATAGAAGGAATTTTTAAGGGCTCTGCTCAGAGTATGGATATACGGAAAATAGTGGGGAACTGTCCAGTTATAGACATTGAAGTTTTTGATGTACATATACCGTGTTAAGTGGATACGGGATCTATGGTATCGACACTTACCGAGTCTTTTTACCGAAAATGTATTGAACCAGTTGGCCTTACTATGAAGTCGGACTGCACTATAACATTGAAAGCTGCGAATGGATTGAATATACCTTATGTCGGTTATGTGGAGCTAGATATACGTTGTGCAGGGAAATTGTTTGAGAAAAGAGGATTCCTGATCGTAAAAGATTCCGTAGACCAATGTACGCGGAAACGCAAAGAAGTAGTTCCTGGAATAATCGGAATGAATATCATCAACGAATGTAGGAATATTTTATTATCAAGTGACTTACCGTCAAATGGCTTTTTGACAGAGATTTTTAAATCGATTGATAGAGAGGAAAGGAAGTCAACTATTGGAGTGGCAAGAGTTAACGGTACTTCGGCAGTACACATTCCAGGGAATACCGTAGTCGTTATTCAGTGCACTGCCCCGCACGTAGATCACGATGTTTTGATCGAGCCGTTAACAAATGTATCGCATTTACATAGACACTTGCAAATCGTGCGCACTTTCGCGCATATTGAAAGAGGATGCGTATTTGTCAGAGTTGCTAATGTTGGTGATGAGGATATATACGTCAAGCCTAGGACACGGATAGGGGTGATCTCAAAATGCGAAGCAGAGCAGAAATCTGATGTCATGTTTGAACATTCATATGTTGGTAGTTCGGAGGAGATATTTATTAGTCAGCAATGTGAAGTATCCGAAATTAGTACAGGGGTGGATCCAAATTTTCATTTACCCGAGGATGTTTACAGACTGAATTGTACAAAGGAAGAAAAGGATCTTATAACGAACTGTTTCCAGAAACATAGTGATGTTTTCTCCAAAGATGATGATGATATTGGCCATACGAGTACCGTTACGCATAGAATTACCCTTACAGATAATCAGCCTATTTCTCAGCCATATCGTCGCATTCCACCGTCGCAATTTAATGAAGTGAAGCTACATATTCGTAAGCTGTTAGTCAATAAAATCATCAGAGAAAGTACCAGCCCATTCGCTTCTCCGATCGTTCTAGTACGTAAAAAGGACAATTCGTTGAGGCTATGCGTCGATTATCGTAAATTAAATGCCAAAACTGTCAAGGACAAATTTCCGTTACCTCGTGTCGAAGAAACATTTGACGCATTACATGGGTCCGTTATGTTTTCAACGATGGACTTAACAGCCGGCTATAACCAGATTGAGGTCGCTTGTGATGACAAGGAGAAAACAGCATTTACAACTCCGTTTGGGCATTATGAGTTTGACAGAATGCCATTTGGGCTCACGAACGCCCCTGCGACATTTCAGAGGTTAATGCAGCATTGTTTTCGAGATGAAGTTTTCAATACCTTACTCGTATTTTTGGATGACATCATTGTTTATTCCAAGACACTGGTGGAGCATATACAACGACTCGATAAAGTATTTACCATTTTGAAAAAGCATGGACTGAAATTAAAGATGCGTAAATGTAATTTCTTCCATCAATCTGTTAAATATCTTGGTCACGTGGTTAGCAAGGATGGAATTTCCACCGACAATGACAAGATCGAGTGCATTAAAAACTGGAAAATACCGGAAACGAGTAAAGAAGTAAAGTCTTTCCTGGGTTTTGCCGGATATTACCGGAGATTTATACGCAACTTTTCGCAAATTGCGGAGCCATTATTGGAAATTTCGAAAAATAACCCGAAAACAAAATTTGGTGACAAATGGACCGAAAAATGTCAAAAATCGTTTGATCAACTGAGAGATGTGTTGACGTCTGCACCGCTACTTGGATATGCAGATTTTACGATTCCGTTTATCGTGGAAACAGACGCGTGTGCGAATGGCCTTGGCGCAGTACTTTCCCAAATACAGAATGGACGAACTGTTGTTATCGCTTATGCCAGTCGTACGTTACGACCAAATGAGAAAGCTGCAAAGAATATGAGTAGTTTGAAACTGGAATTATTAGCATTGAAATGGTGTGTTACGGAGAAGTTCAGAGACTATTTACTCGGTAACAAGTTCACGGTTTTGACTGACAACAATCCACTGAAATATCTACAAACTGCAAAGCTTGGCGCTTATGAACAAAAGTGGGCTGCGCAACTAGCCGATTTTGATTTTGAAATCAAATACAGACCGGGCAAACATAACCAGAATGCAGATGCATTATCTCGTCTACAAAGTGCAACGGATACCGTTAGCTAGTCTGACCGTAGAGATATCATTAGTGAGTGCATCTCAGGTACTCTGATCCCTGATGATTTAAAGATTGCCCAATCAAGCGCTATATTCATTGAGTCAGCTAGCGTGACGACCGTGAATACACTACCTACATATACTAACAATGAACTACGGGACATGCAGTCAGCGGATCCAGTTATCAGCAAATGTAGAAGTTTCATTACAGATAAAGCGTTGCCAAAACCAAGTTTTATCCGTAAACAGAATAAAAAAGTACAAATTTTGATGAGACAGTTGAAGCATTTAGAAGTTTCTGATGGTGTAATTTACAGAAAGATAAGTGATCCGAAACTTGGAGATTTAAAACAACTTTTGCTTCCGGAATGCTTGAAAGAAGCCGTACTACAAAGTTTACATGATGGAAATGGTCATCAAAGCATTGAAAGGACATTCAGTTTAGTCAGAGAGAGATGTTATTGGCCGAAAATGTTCGAAGATGTTAAGATTTATTGTAAAAAATGCGAAAGGTGTGCAATAGCCAAGACTCCACCTCCGAAAGTGCATACCAGCGTGGGACACTTGTCGGCGACAGAACCGTTAGAATTAATTGCTGTTGATTTTACCGTATTGGAGCGAGCTCAAGGATTAGAGAATGTTTTGGTAATTACCGATGTTTTTACGAAATGGACTATAGCTGTCCCCACGAGAGACCAGACAGCGCAGACTGTAGCCAAAGTTTTGGTTAAAGAGCTTTTCTACAAATTCGGAATTTGTAAACGTTTGCATTCCGACCAAGGGAAATGTTTTGAAGCGGAAATTATACAACAGCTCTGTAAAATTTATAACATCAAGAAGTCGAGGACGACCGCATATCATCCCCAAGGAAACGGTCAATGCGAACGCTTCAATCGGACTTTGCATGACTTACTGCGTTCGTTGTCACCTGCGAGGAAAAGGAAGTGGCCGGAATATATCAAGGAGTTGGTATTTTCCTACACCTCATGCGTCCACTGGATACTCACCGTATTTTCTAATGTACGGACGACAGCCGAATTTACCCGTTGATTTTCTGCTTGGACGGAATTCTGATGAAAATGACGTCGATATCGATATTGATCGATGGGTCGAGTTACACTCGGAAAAGTTAAGTTTTGCATACAAGTGTGCCTTACAGGAATCGCGTAAAAACGAAAAACAGCGCAAGCAATTACATGATTCCGGGAAGTCAGAAAACGAACTTTCTGTTGGAACGAAGGTGTATATCCGAAACAGAGGAATTAAAGGTCCGCGGGTATGTTAAGGCGTCCCATGGAAATATCAGCACCTTTATCGCACCTTTGTAATGGACACCTCTTTCTCTCAATAAAATATACTTTAAACAAAAGTATGAATATGTACTTTATAGAAGGAAAGTCAAGGGTCATTGGCGAGTTCTGCAGGTGTGCTGAAAGTCACGTGATCGCTATTTATAGCACATATACACAGTACGAAAAAGAAGCTTCGAGCGCAAGTTGTTCCACTAATTTTTCAGTGAACTTTTGGTTTATGTTGTGTAGAGAAATGTTCAAATTTCATATATCTTGCTACGACAAGTCATGAATTCCATATATTTATGGATTAAATTAAGGAATTCTACGGCGCACCCTGGTTTTTGCGTTACACCTTCAATGACTACGTCCCTGTATAGGTTTAATATGAAAAAAAAATCAAGTTGTCGTAGCAAGAACTATATAGATAAATCATGGAAGATTCGATTTACACCAAACTTCTTTCAATTTATTTTGAGGAACAACTTGCGCTAATCTATTTTCTATGAGTACCCCTAAAAGTTCTCCTCCCGAGAACCATTTCAAACGTTCAAGTGATGCGCGATTGACAGGGGGAGATAATTTCTCAAAAATGTTTCAGTACAGGTACATTTCGACGAAAATTCATATTCTTCTGTCTCAAAATCGGCATGATCAAGTGAATTCGGCAAGAATATAATTTTTCTTGAAGAATTTGAAGTGTAGAGTGTCAATATTTATCATAATATGTTGTTGAAGACTTAGAGTAATGTACAAATCCAATGGAAGTCATGATCTAATGCAGTAGATTAGAATACTCTTCATTAAAGAACCCTTTGTGCGCCCCTCTGCTTTTCTATATTGCAATATTTATCTGTGACAATGTTTTCAAGTTTCTATTAATTTTCAAATATTTCATAATTTGATTTAAGCATCATTTTGATTAAAGGTACGGTGTCCCTAAAAACTAATTTATTTTACAAAATTTTATTATGCAAAATCTTTCTTTTCAAATTAAAGTTTGTAACATTAATATTCTCGTTTGTATACATAAATTCAAATTTTCATGCGACCCTTAGGCATGGTCCATTTGATATTCGGGGGGGGGGGGGGGGGGGGGGGGCTTGGGTTTTTTTCGAAAAAAATTAATTTGCTCCCAATTTTGATGAAAAAAATAAATTTGCTTATGGTGTGACAGAAAAAAATAATCTTGCTCTTACAAGTTATCTGAATTTATAGAATATAACATTTCGCTAAAATTCTTGAAAATTTTCCGGCTCGCTTCGCTCGCCGCAGTTTTCAATTTGTATCAAAAATTTTCGGCTCGCTTCGATCGCCACAGTTTTCTACCAAAACATTATTCTTAAAAGCTTAAATATATTATCAATATCTATGTATTGCTATTAATACATGTTGCATGTATCCCACAAAAGTCTAATTTTATGTTATTGTAAGCTTGGAAGGAGAATTACTTCAGTTATCATGGTTATTCATCAATTTTAAATTCTACATTTTTCAAATTTGTCTAAGAGACCTTCCCCTCAGACCCTCTTATACATGTTATATACATGTGTCTTATATAAAATGTTGAGAATTGCATTGTAAAAATCTTTTATCTCTCTGTTTAAAAGTGAATTATATACTTACATAAAAATAAACTAATATAATGATATTTAGAGTTTTGAGTAAACATTTAATAATTTCTATTGATAAAACACAAATATTCTAAATATGCGCATCACTTTGTTAAAAAAAATTCCTTGCTCCAACTGTGCGAGGAAAAAATAATTTTGCCCCTGTCAGGGGCGAAAAAAAAAATCTTGCCCCGACAAAAAACCCAAGCCCCCCCCCCCCCCCAGAATATCAAATGGACCGTGCCTTACGCATACATTCGCAATTATAACCGTTTGAAAAGTTAGCGTTATTTTTAATTTTGGTTGCGCAGCTCCAATTCTTTTCACTAGCGCCACCTACAATATATTGCGTTTTTACAATAGAGGTATATGGAGATTTAATTTTACAAATTCGACGATGTTATCGTCGTTACTGCATATTTTCTAAATAAAACATTTTATGGCTTCTTTTTCCTGAATCTAGACCTTTCGAAATAAATTTTACGTTTTCAATAAAAAAAAAATTCAGGGACGCTGTATCTTTAACGGTTCTATTATTTTATCACTAACTTGATAGCTTTTATCACTATATAGCCATGTCTTTCTGATACATTTGTACTATCCATTCATTTCAATTTTTTTTCTTTCTGCTAGTCAGAATGCTTGGAGGAGGGGTCAGATGAAGCGTCGAGTCTTCTGAAATTATTTTTCGTCACCCAGGAAACCTTTTTATTTATTTATTTTTTCATTTCCACTTTTAAATTATCCTGGTGATAATACGGGTCCATAATTGTTCACGTGAGAGAGAGACAGAGAGAGAGAGAGAGAGAGGGGGGGGGGGGGGGTATTACTAGCTTATATATTTGTAGGTGGCGGGGGCGGTTCTGATAGCAAATATACGATTTTTAACAAGCTTTAAGTGAAGCATATTCATTCCGTACTTACTTCATTAAATTACATGTTACATGTACATACGATAAAAATACAACAAGGGTTGGAAGGATCCTTATCGGGGGGGGGGAGGGGTGGGGGCACAGGGTCAAGCCTGCCCATGCAGGGTGATGAATCATGTTATACATGTATGTAATACTGCTCCTTTTAAAGTTCAAGTTTATCTAATTTCCCTCCGGAAGAAATATTTCAATCTACTGCTTATCGGGATGATTAACACAAAGAAAAAAAAAAAAACCGCACCCAGATTCGAGGAAAAGGATATGATCAGTACTACTTTAAAACTATAATAATGTACCAATCTCGCATAATCATGACCGGCCATGCCCTTGACAATAGATGTAAGTGACGTGAAACTGCGATTACCTCTCCACTCAGGAAAAAGCCGAAAAATACAATTTTATGCAAATATGCAATGATCAACGTAAGGGGCACCGAAAGGAGAAACCTCCACTCTGTCGAGATAAATCTATATTTACATGTATACTTAATTGATATTTACATGTATACTTAATTGAAACCTGTATCTCGCCATCATCGACAAAATTTTTACTTTGTCTGCCAGTAATATTCTTTATTTTATCACCACATTTTTCGAATTCGTGAGAGGAAGGGGGGAGGGGGTATCCAAAATCATTCGGTCATTGTTTTTCTCATTTTAAGATGAAATCCATGGTCATATTTAGACCAACAACCCAGTATTATATACATGTATTATAGGCTGTATCACCCTGCATGATGGGCAGGCTTGACCCCCCCCCCTCCCCCCTTCATAACTCCTTATCATTTAAGTTTAGATCTGTACATTATTTAGATACAAAGGACGGAAGATTTGCTATGATCAATTTCAACAGATTTTAATATAAATAAATAAACAAAATAACTCAGCAGCTTTGTATTTATCAGGTGATAGACGTGAACTCCTTTGTACATGTACATTTAGAATGGCATCCTTTATCACAAGAATGGAATCTCTTTGAAAACCATAATGCGTTAGGACTGTAACTTTGTGAGAGTAACATGTCAGTCTTGTATAACAAAGTATCTTTGAGTTGACAGTGGTGTAGCTACAATGTATGCTAAAGCATCCTCTTTTCCTCTATAACTCCTCAATTCAGTCAAAATTTTCCTCCCTCTGGGGTTTTTTTGTAAGCTGCTGGAGGTAAATCTTTATTTGCATTCGACCTCCTTCATTACCGTTCGAATGTCCTAAGCTTCTGAACTCATTTTCCTTGTATCATGAAAGGATTCACTTAGTTTTGCCCAAGCTACGCAACTGATAGAGCGGCTAGAGCCCATGATTAAAATAAAACACTATGATATCCATATGTTAATAGACATCAGAAAGACTCCAAATGTAGGCTTTTATAGTTTAGGATTAAATATATCACAAATTCATGTACTTCTTTACAATAAAAGATCTTTATTGACACATTTTTTAACATTTGACAGACACTTGACGTGACATCTTCTTGCTGGCATTCGGGTAAAGTTATATTTTCTTCCAAAGGCAAATCTCTGAAATTAGAAGAAAATTCAAATTTAGGTAAATAAATAAGTTTTTTTTTGTATTAAAATGTAATTTCTTACAGAACCTTTTAGGGTTTTTAGTGTACTGTTAATTTAACTTCTTCACAAGTCAATTATTATAACTTAAAAGAAAAGAAAATAATGTTAACAGTTATAGATTTGTTCTGACAATATTCATAGATAGATCTAGATTTATATCAAACTTCAACTATTTATATATATATATGGGAAAATATTTTTACACTCAAGTATCTAAGAAAATTATATATCATATATATACCTGGTCATTGAAAAGTTCTTTCAATTATGATTCTGGGCTAAGGCAGCATTCAACACTGATCCAGTGCCAAAATATTTCTGTTTTTTTTTTTTTTTTATGAGATGATTGAATATGTAATTTTCATCAGTCTGAAATACAAATGAATAAAAAATAAGTGTTATAAATTGTATAATACAAAGTAGTTTCATTGTTACATACTTAAACAGCACACATGCATGTCCCACATCCACCCCATCCCAACCCCTTCCCTATTTTTTTTCTCCTCGTAAAGTTTACCTTTGTCATGCATATGCTTGTATCTAAATAATATATCGTAGCAGACACCGATGATATGGAAAATAAAGTAATAACAATAGCGCCACAACCATACTTTTATCACAGCATTGATGCAATAATATTCCTATACGACACATGCATCATATGACACACGTGTACTCCGTCAGTACTGTAAACAAGGTACATAAAAAGAATTATTTCGTACATTTTTAAATAGTTTTGTCGTTGATTACATATATGATTGAGTATATTAGGATATTTTCTCTGTGCAGTATCTCTGTTTTCATGTAATTTTAACAAATACATACCATTTTCTCAATTTTTCTTATCACCCGCCTTGTCAACTGTCGGATCGCACCTTCCATCGCTTCTCAAGCTTCTCAGTAACGCAGAGGTCCTTAACAACGCAAGGGGGTCACAAAGTGCACTCAATAGATTGGGGGTCTTCTCAAAGGTATATTGAATAAACGGAGTGTCAGCGATTGAGTTAAAGTACATGACATTTAAAACTGATAACTTTCATCCTTTGAATTTACAAAATATCATAAAAATTAATTGAATTTCTGTGTTGCTACCGTACTTGACGACACGGAGTTCATGACGTCAAATGACGTTACGTTATTTCGCGGCAAATTTTTGACGTAATATTCCATGGGACGCCTTAACATACCCGCGTCGTGACAAAATTCAGGACAAATGGAAATCTGATCCATATATTGTCATCGGTAAACCTTTTAAATCCGTTTACACTGTGAAACCAGAGACAGATGTTGGACCGGTGAAAAATGTTAACAGGTCCGAATTGAAAGAAATTTTCTGAGTTATCTTTTCATATTATATTGCATTTGTGCTGTATTTTCAGTATCTATTGTGACATTTGAATGTGATGAATATTGATGTCAATTTATTGATATTACATTTTGATTATTGAACAGTTTATCAAATGTTCTGTACATGTATAATAATTGCATTTTTGAATACATTTTTGATATTTTTGCTAAATTTTCAATATGAATTTATTTTATCTGGGGACAGATAAATTTTAAAGCGGGGGAGTATGTGGTATGATCAATGTATTTATTTTCATTATGAATTTGTTCTATTTACTAGTATGTCTATCAAATGTCTTTTTCTACTATTCATTTATTTTTCCGTAATTTTGAGTTTACCGCTCTTGTTCTACTGCGCACATGGATTGAGTTGGTACACTTTTCGTACTAAAGTATTTCATTGGTCATTATACTTCTTTTCTATTGGTTGTCTCTATCCAATCACCGCTTACTTTTTATACTTCTCACTCTTCCTTTGTTCTCTTGATCGCTTAATTTACTTTATGTACATGCAGTATTTACGAAGTCGTTGTTGAAGGCGCCGTTCGAGTTATTGTAAATTTAATATCTTTCCGACTTGCATTATGATTTTTGTATGTATATTGTTTATATTTAATTATCTTTACATAACCATATACCATATAGTTTATTTTCATTGCAATATAGTTATACTTACCTGTATCGGTTGCATTTGAATTATGTTTTGCATTATTTTACATGTCAGTGAATTTCTTTAAGTTTATCTTAATCACTGTACTTGTATCACTGTGATAATAGTATTTTCATATTCGTAGTCTGCATAACATTAATATATATTTCATCCTATTTATTCTATTTCTACATATACATATACTTATGATATTTATTGTACTTGTAGGTCACTGCTTTATATCTTTTGAATAAAGTATGAAAGAGACATATAGCCTTATCCTTCCGCTTGGTCACACAGACACGTGTTTCGAATATTAAATTCTCATCAGTGATGCTTTGGGCGGCGCCACCATAAATAGTTTCAGTAGCGCCCTCTTTATTAATCTTTAGAAGTTAGATTTTTGCATTTACATTACAGAGAGCGCGCGGCTCCAAATTTCCTGTAGGGTCGATTCAGTAGCATATCCAAATAAAATCTTTGTTCAAAATAGCATTGGAGGGATGGTGCTAAGATGTTAAACTCCTTTAATTTCGATGATATTTATCGGTGAAATGGCTAGTATCCGAAATAGCAAAAAAAATATATTTTATGTCTCATTGATAAAAGGCCAAAACAAAGCTTCTTTCAGGTGACAGAGCTGGAAAGAAGTAATTAATACACTTGACAAACATCAGGCCACGGGGAACGATTTTAACTGCTCCAAACTGCAACGTGAAATAAGTGTCTATATTAATAATGTCGAAGGGTTCCAACTCTCTACCTTCTTGAAGAAAATTCCAAATCAATTTACATGCACCAGACACGTGTTTCGAATATTAAATTCTCATCAGTGATGCTTTGGGCGGCGCCACCATAAATAGTTTCAGTAGCGCTCTCTTTAATCTTTAGAAGTTAGATTTTTACATTTACATTACAGAGAGCGCGCGGCTCCAAATTTCCTGTAGGGTCACAGATGCTAAATGCTGTATAACCTGGCTCCTAATGAAGCCATATTGACAAGACAGCAGACCCTACATACTTGTATATCTACATATTTATGTTACGTAACATGTAGTATGATGTATTACAAATACAATTTTCATATATACTGTTTAATCTGGCCTATACTTACACCATATTAACAAGACAGCAAGATTCTATGTAGCTCCAGTAATATTATTCTCATATATGATGTATAACCTGGCCTATACTGAGAACATATACCAGACAACAGGGTACATGTACTCATAACTACTGTATAAGATGGCCTATAAAGAGACCATATTTACAAGACAGCAGGGTACATATGTATTCATAACTGCTGTATAACCTGGCTTACATGTATACTGAGACCATATTAAGAAGACGGCAGGATTCTACATGCTTGTTGCATAAAGTAATATCTTACGCATTGCTGCTGTATAACCTGGCCTATATTGAGACCATAATACGAAGACAGCAGGCACTACATGTGCATAATAATATGCAATTTAATTTATGTGCTTTCCAATATATAGCTATTAGGATAATGCCTACATAGGCTCTGTAAATTCACTCTGGAAAAGAAATGTGTAAGATAACCATCAATGACTGCTTAACAAAGTGTAAATAATACATCCATGTAATTGATTTCCTTTGAGGCCGTAGCATTTAGATATTTTGCATGACTCTTGATCCATAAAAGGCTCTGCACTTCATTCGGGAGAAGAAGTGCGTAAGATAACCATCAATGACTGCTTAACAAGGGTAAATAATACATCCATGTAATTTATTTCCTTTGAGGCCGTAGCATTTAAATATTTTGCATGACTCTTGATCTATAAAAGGCTCTGCACTTCATTCGGGTGAAGAAATGTGTAAGTTAGCCATCAATGACTGCTTAACAAAGTGTAAATAATACATCCATGTAATTTATTTTCTTTGAGGCCATAGCATTTAGATATTTTGCATGACTCTTGATCTTTAAAATACGCCTTGCACCTCATTACGCACTCAATTTACTTTATTAATAACTAGAGAGTAGATAACATATCAACATTGGGGTCTATACAAGAAAATTTATAACTTATTGTAAGCTTTATTCCAAATGATACAAAAGTATACGTATGGAATAAATTATATAAATGTAACTACTTGACATAAACGTTAAACTGGCCTGAGCCTGTTGGATGCATAGAGAACTGCATTCCTCATACTCCGCCAATATTTTCTCATGGGGAGAATGTCAGAGGTTGGCGACATCAAGAGTACTCAATCGGGACCAATGAAAGAAAGGCTAGACCAGAAACCCCTGTGCCTCCAGTATACAATACCCTGCTCCTCTTGGACTGCCTCTCTCAGCATCATGTTTGTTTCCACAATTTCATCGTTGTAGTCACCGGAGGTAACGTATGGTTGTCTTCGAATGATCTGGCAAACAATAACAATTCTTTACGGACTTGAATATCACAAATGACACAATAATGCGAGAAAGTCGACGAGGATTGCTTTTACAAAGGTTTTTGCCTACAATTTGCAAAATGCAAACATCCGGGAAACTGTCGTTTTCAAACAAGTTCAAGTCTGATTGTGCTTATCGATGCACCGTTAAGCCTCTTCGTGCACGTACTTTTACCTTTAATGAGTTAAAGAAGATCCTGACGATAATCCCAACAACGCTCACAATAGAGCACAAAATTGAGCATCGACGGACCCCTAGCAAACTAGAGGTGGGACTCGTTCTCACTTAATCCCAAGTTTGCATAATCTTCAAAGTCCAACATAAATTATCCCAAACGTCGGATAAACGAGTGACCCATGAAGCATACAGGATGCGAAATTGTTTACAAACTACAGCGCGACATTCACCTCTCCAAATTCACTTATCTTGATCCCGATGAATTTGCAACAAAGTTACTTATTGAATAATAACGTACTTTTCAACAAAATGGTAATCAAAATTGTTGAGAAAAAACACTTTTTCATTGGAAAACTTCGTCTTTGTTACCGAATTCTAACGTGACGCTAATGAAGATGTATCTAATTATCTAAGGTCATGGGTTTACTTTAGCGGCCGTTCATTGGTTAGAAATTTGACTATTTGATTGGCTAATTATCAAGACTAATTAGCCAAACAATTTGCAGGTATGCAATGTCCTAAATGCAATTATTGTGAATAATAGTAATTTATCCAATGTTTCGCCCCCTATGATTAGTCGCTGATGGTTATCAAGGTAGATAGGGGGTATCCTCAAGAACTCTCAAATTTGATGGCCTTGGCAGCAATATCGACAACCTACCTACATCATTGTTTTGTGAATAGAGTAGCCATCAGGAAACTGAAGTTTCTCTGCCAAAGACTCATCAACACTGAGCAGCTTTGGTATTACAACCTTCTTCATCCTATCCAACTCCGCTGAATGAACTCTGGATACTTTTAACTACTTTTACCATGAAACTCCTCGGGTGATCACATGCTTGAGCTCGCTACAACCGGCAGAGTTCGTATTGTTTTTCGTATGCCCTCTGTTTTTTATATACATTTACAAATCTATCTGTGTGTTTCTCATGCCCTTTGCCGTGTGTAGCTCGGAAAAAGTTCCCCGCGAAGGGTTTGACAGTACATGTTTTGAATATTTTTCCCCGACATGGTCGTCATAGTGCTTTCTATATAGACATAACCTCAGACAGTGCATGTATTTTAGATATTATCATATTTATGCGTGAACATCGACGATGCTCAATTTTGTGCTCTTTTATGGGTGTTGTTGAGATTATCGTCAGGATCTTCTTTAACTAATTTCTTGGGACCCTGTGTCATGCCTTCATGAGTTAAAGAACATCCTGGCGATAATCTCAACAGCACTCACAATAGAGCACAAAATTAAGCATCGACGGACGCAAGCTAGAGGTGGGACCAGGTGCCCGGGAGGAGTAAGCATCCCCTGTTGGCTAGCCGCACCCGCCGTCGATGTTTAAGCACGAAAATGAAAACAATATATAAACCTCATGCACTATCTGACGTTATGCCTATATAGAAAGTGCTATGGCGACAATGTTCCTTTGTTTTAGAATTGGATCTGTCTGTTACATTAGCTTTGAACGTCAAGTCTGTCAAGGTCTTTATATCTAGTTCTCTGATGTCTTGTAGCAGTCTTGAAAGAATCATCTTCAATTATCATCTCTCTTGTCTGTTTAGGTTTTGGTCCCATAGTTGATGCTTTGTATCTTGTAGATGACGTTGATGATGATTAATGTGCCTCTCCTTTCTTTTCCACACTGGTCTGTCTTTTTTCTTTTGATTTATTTTTACTGGAGTTTTTGTCTCCAGTGGATCCCTTGACTGTCTCTACTCTTTTAAATAGCTTCAATCTTTCCACGTTGTATGTCTTCTGTAGGATCTGGCCTTTCAAGTTTTGGGGAGTAACACTCTCCTACTTTATGGACATCATAATTTGGCTGAAGATTACCTTAACTTTGTCCTGCCCTTTAGCAGCACAGTGTCGCCCACATAGATTCCCTGGTATTTTCATTTTTTTGGCCTTTGGGTCCAATTCGAATGAGTACGAGGCTTCAGTTGACTCGGGAGGTATCACAGGTCACAATCCTGGGACCTATTGAAAAAAAAAACATCAAATATTAACTTGAAGAAATGAAAATTACATATACATGTAATAAAGGTCACTGGCGGCAATAAGAACAATATGACTTAGATGATAATGAACACATATAAAATCAAAGAAAGGAGGGGATCTCCAACATCACCTAGTTGCAGCATCAACAGTAACCTCCCAAAACACCCACTGTAAAACACAAAAATGACACGCACAGAAAGAGACGCAGTAGTACAATGAACGTCAAATCACAGAAAAACATAAAACACAAATGACTACACATAAACCAACGAGACCAATGGGCAAACGGTGCCGACTTAGGACGGCCATCTGCCTCGTGAGTAGCAGACGGTGTGGTTATTCTGGATTACGTGCGCACAACCCTCCCACTATTCCGATTACCCAGAGGTCTCGAAGAACGTACAATTGTGGTGTAAAACAACCTCCTCACTGTCAGATGACCACACACAAACAAGACCGCAAAACGCAGGGGCCCAAGCAACACAGATGAATATGTAAATTGATATCAAAAGAGGGCATGCGTAATACGACCTGTGCTCTGCCGGCTGTAGCGAGCTAATGTATGTAATCACCCGAGGAGTCCGACTGACATTCAGGGAGGACAGGTGGTCGGGGCCCTGTCTTCTCTAAAGAGGTTTGGACAGGGCCCGTCATGGAGTCCCGTCGTCACAGTCAGTCAGCGTGCAAGTATTCAGTGATCATAATAGTCAAACAATTATGGACATATAACAACTTATAATATATAAAATGAATAGACAGTGTCTTATTTCGAAAAATCAAATTTTAAAGCAGTGATTATAAAAAGATATACGTTCTTAAACTAAAATTGAAATGTAAAAGGAACTCATTCTAAGACAAATGTAAATTCAAAAAGCCTCATACCTGAAAGTACCAAGATCACACTTTAAAGTTTTCGATCTTAATTGCTGGTTTGTATTTCGGAGAGCGACCAATATGGCCGAAGTTTGACCGTCTCCGAAAAACGCCCCACCCTTCCAGATACTGACCAATAAGTTTCTTAGAATTTGACCGACACATTTACCCGAATTTCGAAGACTAAAATTAACCTATCAAATTTAAGAATTTTGGACAAAGAAGACGAGCCGGACAGGAACCGAAAATAGACTTTCAAACTTATGTCAAGAATTAATTTACTCCTCATGGCGTCCTGTCCGAACTTTCCTCTGATGTCGTGTAATTTGTTTGTTTTCTAATAGCCTTAAGTAAATTTCGAAGTAACTCTTATTATTTTTAAGACGAAAAAAGTAAAGTCACAAAAAGGAAAGGAATTTTATATTGTTCAGAGATTAAATGCCAAAATAAAGAAATGTTCAAAAATGATTTTTCCAAATAACTTAAGTAGATACAAATAACTTTAAAATTAAAATATTAAATTTGATTTCCTGAGCGATAATCGAATCTATCGATACCAAACTTGATGTGATAAAACAATTATAAAAAGATTTTTATAATATTAGAAATCTGTTTAAAAATTTTAAGTTTTACAAAAATTCCAAACTCAAAAAGTGATTTCAAAAGTAATATAAAAAATATGTCTTTTCCATTATATATTCATAATGTGTGATAAAATATGTCTTTTGAATATAACAACTTATGATATATAAAATGAATAGACAGTATTATTTCGAAAGTTCAAATTTTAAATCAGTAATTATCAAACGATTTACGTTCTTAAACTTCAAAACTTAAGCGTCTGTCCTATAACATATTAAAATTAAGATTTTGAACATACATTAATGACGACTTTCTACCCAACCTAATTACTTTCGTCCTCGAAAGTTCAAATTTTACACAATATATACACTAGTGGAGGACGTTTAGATTCGAAACAATACAAAAATAAAATAATGATACACATGGTTACATTCTCAAGTTCAATGTATATGACTTCGACTTGTCGTGTATTCTTAAACACATAATTCATATATACATGTACACAAAGTTCACTGTTTCACATGGTCATTGCAATTGTACACTATATTTGTAGGTCACCATAAAGTAGCAAATGTTAACATAATAAAAAAGGAGCATATATACATGAACATATGACAAAATTTGATTAAGGAGGTGAAGTACCGGAAGTGTGGTTGTTGAGCGAAAATCCATAATTATTGTGAATAGTCAACGCATATGCGCTGAAAGGTTGTTGAATAATTTTCTTAACTTTAAAGTCAGTGAACAGATTCAAATCAGTGCTTCCTGGTTCTGCAATTATAGTATCAGTACGTTTATCTGTTACACAAAAGGGAGACCATTGTGCATTTAACCTTAATGATGGAAAACTTGCCAAAGAAACGTCTCTAATGCGAGGTTTGGAAAATGATAATAAGAAGGACACAGTGATAGATGCATTACAGGTACTATTACACAATCACCGCCCGATGTCAATTCTATAGCAATAAAAGTACACTTTCTTCTTTTCGACCTGTACATCAGTATCGTAATAACGAGCAATATAAGTACAAGTGCACCTACTATCACAGACGCATGGGTCCATGAAAATTCAGACTGTAAAAAGTCTGTGTAAGAAGATGTGGTCTGATATTCTACATGGAAAATAAATTATGGTACAGTGGCTCAAGCTGAACCTTTATCTTGTTGCGTGATAAGTAAACTAGCTGCCATTTTTCTCATTTTGCAAAACATTAATAATGAAAGTTATAAAGAAACGATGGCGATTCCTATTGCTGAAAATGCGATCAATGAGCTTACGTTTGGCCAACTCTGTTGAAAAGCTATCAAACCATCTAACAAAGTCTCTGAAAGATTATGAAAAAATGTCTTATGTAAACGTCTTCAAATTGAATAGCATCATTTAAGAACAGATAAATTGGCAACGTGGACCAGACATGCACGTTTCGGGTACTTAACCCTCGTCAGTGATCCTCAAATCTAAACAATGTAATATGCCAAAAAGTATGAAAGTTACTATGTCGAAAAAGCGTATCTTCACAGCTTTTGCAATCTTTTTCAAACTCAGATGATCCTTGATCCTGGTCACTGCTGGTGGACCAGGAGTCCCCGAGGGCACATGTAGCCAAGTTCGATCAATTTCGGTTGATCGTTTCTTCAACGCAATCTAAATTTCTGTTATCAAAATTTCTTGAAATTGCTAAAAAGTGGGTCCTGTAGCATCATATCCCACCCATCCTGCTACGTCTTTCGGTACCCTTTTTCGACATAGTAACTTTCATACTTTTTGGCATATTACATTGTTTAGATTAAGGATTTAGGATCACTGATGAGGGTTAAGTACCCGAAACGTGCATGTCTGGTCCACGTTGCCAATTTATTTGTTCTTAAATGATGCTATTCAATTTGAAGACGTTTACATTTATACCACTTGGTGAGTGTCACTGCTGGTGGACCAGGAGTCCCCGAGGGCACATGTAGCCAAGTTCGATCAATTTCGGTTGATCGTTTCTTCAACGCAATCTAAATTTCTGTTATCAAAATTTCTTGAAATTGCTAAAAAGTGGGTCCTGTAGCATCATATCCCACCCATCCTGCTACGTCTTTCGGTACCCTTTTTCGACATAGTAACTTTCATACTTTTTGGCATATTACATTGTTTAGATTAAGGATTTAGGATCACTGATGAGGGTTAAGTACCCGAAACGTGCATGTCTGGTCCACGTTGCCAATTTATTTGTTCTTAAATGATGCTATTCAATTTGAAGACGTTTACATTTATACCACTTGGTGAGTGTCACTGCTGGTGGACCAGGAGTCCCCGAGGGCACATGTAGCCAAGTTCGATCAATTTCGGTTGATCGTTTCTTCAACGCAATCTAAATTTCTGTTATCAAAATTTCTTGAAATTGCTAAAAAGTGGGTCCTGTAGCATCATATCCCACCCATCCTGCTACGTCTTTCGGTACCCTTTTTCGACATAGTAACTTTCATACTTTTTGGCATATTACATTGTTTAGATTAAGGATTTAGGATCACTGATGAGGGTTAAGTACCCGAAACGTGCATGTCTGGTCCACGTTGCCAATTTATTTGTTCTTAAATGATGCTATTCAATTTGAAGACGTTTACATTCTTATCATTAGCTAAAACATCAGAAAACGTACTGTTATAAAACTAGAATTTTGGTAGACTGAAATTAATCAGATTTGGAAATTTGGTATCATCAAATATATTGTTCAAAGAACCGTCATCGAAAAATTGCTGAAATAAGGCTAAATTAACAAGATGTACATTTCTTGAAATCGACCACTTCTAGATTTGTAGACCCGATGCTGTCATTGGGAGAAAGTTCCTAATTGATTCTGTCAGATTCCACAATTTAATAGATCTATGTACATTGAATTAAAGAAGATCCTGGCCATAATTTCAACAGCACTGACAATAGAGCACAAAATTAAGCATTGACGGACCCCTAGCAAGCTAGAGGTGGGACCAGGACCCCGGGAGGAGTAAGCATCCCCTATTGGCTAGCCTCACCCGCCGTAGATGTTTCAGCACGAAAATGAAAACAATATATGAACTTCATGCACTGTTTGACGTAATGTCTATATAGAAAGTGCTATGGCGACAATGTCAGGGAAATATATTCCAAACACTTACTGTCAAACCCCTCGCGGGGAACTTTTTACGAGCTTTTTGAATTATCCTTATGAAAGAAACGCTTTCCAGACTATTAAAAAGCACGTGACCAGAAAAAGGCATTCCGATGTCCTCGCACTTTATCCACTTCACAAAAAATAGGACATGTCGTCATGACAACGCTTTGGTATCGCAATTAGTAGATATTGCAGATGAAAGTAATATCTGCATATTTTTTTCTTTAACAGTATCTACTTTAAGACCAATTAGTGAGTGATACAGTGAATCATATGCCTTCAAAATGCCTAATGGTCGACATTTCTGGATCCTTGGATCCATTACAACAGCGATAACAACGTATGCCAGGGGTGCCAAATGGGCTAAAAGTTTCTAACCGTCCATCCGGCTAAGCTGTTTCTCGTTAATTATATACCACTTTCTTTGTTTGTTTGTTTTTTTCTTACTAAAGACAAATTGATAAATGCGACAAAGAAATGAATGAGCGATAAAAAATCGATAAGACTGTGCGAGTTCAAGTTTCCCCATATTTCCCCCTAATTCTTGAACTCTCCGCTTTTTCCGCGAATACACCCAGATAGGCTTTTGATTGGTCAAGTTAATGTGTGTTATAATGGAATTTTCCTACGGATCAAACAATTTATGAATGAATACGAAGAGTGCTGCAGAGTTGTCCAGTGTAAATGTATCTATTTTCTAACTTGTCAGAATGATAAAAACATACGTTTCTATAAGTACTACTCTTTAGTCTTTATTTTAAGAGTAAACATTTTTAATCTATTTCGACGAAAAAATTTATTGCGGATTAAAAAGAAGGGAGGAGATCTCCAACAAAACCCCGTTGCAGCACCAATAGTAAAACACCAAAACACCCGATGCAAAAACACAAAAGACGAGTACAGCACGAGACGGAAAAGAGACACACGACATGTAAACATCAAACACAAAAGACTACACATAAACCGACGAGACCAATGGGTAACCGGTGCCGACTTTGGACGGCCATCTGTCACGCAAGTAGCAAATGGTGTGGTTATCCTGGATTACGTGCGCACAACCCTGTCACTTCTCCAGTTACCCAGAGGTCTCGAAGAACGTACAATTGTGGTGTAAAACAACCTCCTCACTGTAAGATGACATCACACAAACAAGACCGCGAAACGCAGAGGCCCCAGAGACACAGATGAATATGTAAATGGATATAAAAAGAGGGCATGCGTAATACAGTCCGTGCTCTGCCGGCTGTAGCGAGCTCATGTATGTAATCACCCGAGGAGTCCGACTGACATTCAGAGAGGACAGGTGGTCGGGGCCCTGTCTTCTCTAAAGAGGTTTGGACAGGGCCCGTCATGGAGTCCCGTCGTCACAGTCAGTCAGAGTGCAAGTCTCAAGTCTAAAGAAATGTTGATATCGACCAAGCTTTTTTTGGAAAGCTAATACTTGTAACACTTAACTAATCTAAGTGAATAATACAGGGTATCTGTGGGCAATGAACATGTACACGGTATATATTCTATACAAAACGAACATCCGGGAATAATTTTCTTTTCCCTTGGACAATCTAATATCAAGTTCTTGCTGTTTTACACCAAAGCTGTCGTCTCAGACAACTCAATAATGTCAGGCTTAAGCAGGTTTTTTTGTAAACCTGAAATCATAGAGATCTTGAATCTGGTGTTTGTTATTTGAGTATAAAGCCATAGTACAGTCAGGTGCTGTTATAGGTGTTAATGCAAGGTTAATGTCACATAACATTACTGAATCGTGGATTAGATCTTTAGAGGAAAGTGGTAAATAATGGTCGTGATGAGGTGTTATAGCGAAATAGTCAGGTAAAGTGAGAAGCTGAGTAACATCCTTTGACGTGACGTTATGATGAACCGGAAGTGATATAACTTTATAACGCTTTAATGGTCGTTCGAGTGAAGAAAGAGGGAATTTAATTGTTATGTAAAGAGATAAGTGGTTACGAGCATAAATGAATTTGCCCTTTGAGTACTAGAAGCGCGGGTCAAGATGCGTGAGATAGAATTGAGGGTACTGTTTTCTCGTGAGCTGTTTAATATTATGAAGAACGTTAGGGATTGTATTGCGGTCAGTGAGATGTGGAGTGATTTCGCCTTCTACAAGAAAGGAGGGGATCTCCAACAACACCAGGTTGCAGCACCCACAGCAAAACCCCAAAACACTAAATGCAAAAACACAAAGCAGACATTTAAGAAATGACTGTAATAGGATTATATAGTTTGTGCATCGGTTTTTGTCTATACATCGATAGACAGAAAAATTATTACAGTCATTTCTTATAATTAAATTAAATCACTATTTAATCATCTAGTTTATTTTGCAATTGAAGTCATTTTAGCGTGGTTGATTTTCAAGTTCAAAACTGGCGACGTGATATTTGAACAGGCCCAACGTAGCGGCGCTCGCTGTTAGTGACGTCATAATAGGTGACATTGTCTATACAGCTATAGATAAAATTTCACGCCGTACGTTTGTATAGGCGTTATACAGACATTACGGGAATAGTTAAATTATTCACAGAAAGAGACGCATAAGGGAAAGGAACGTCAACACACAACACAGAAACATCAAACACAAAGGACTACACATAAACCAACTAGACCAATGGGCAACCGATGCCGACTTAGGGCGGCCATCTGCCACGGAAATATCAGAAGGTGTGGTTATCCAGGATTACGTGCGCATAACCCTCTTTTTTTCGATTACCCAGAGGTCTTGAAGAACGTACAATTGTAGTGTAAAACAACCTCCTCACTGTCAGATGAACACACACAAACAAGCCCACAAAACGCAGGGGCCGAAGCAACACAGATGAATATGTAAATGGATATAAAAAGAGGGCGTACGTAATACAATTCGTGCTCTGCCGCCGCGAGCTCATGTATGACAAATATGGATAATGACCATATTCCTGTCTACAGTACAAAATCGATAATACAGAAAATCAGAAACCGAAGGCATACAAAATCAGGACAAAACAGGAACCAAAGCAAACAAAAACAAAAACCTCCACCATATGAAAAGAAGCGAACTCCCGATATGAGAGTGAGACCAGGTGCCCAGGAAGAGTAAGCATCTCCTGCTTGCATGCAACACCCGTCGCTTCAATTCGGTAGAACTGTCACATCCGGTTACTTCCATTTTGGAAGATATAGAGTACAATCTTTGGTTGGATGGTTCAAATGGTCTATGACAGAATATCATCCACCATTCTGGATAGTGGGACATCATAGTGTATGACGAGTTCCCCATATCGACCGTAGAACTTCCTCAGTGACGATGTTAGTCGGTCACAAACATATCCCTGACTGAGAAGCTTATCTGAAAGACGCCTAGCTCTCAGAACAAAATCCGTATATTTGGTACTTGCTCTGGCATAGCGTATCAACTGAGATATGAACACGCCATAAGCAGGCGATGAAGGGATGTTGCTACTCAGAAAAGGAAAGTTCGTAATGCTGAAATTGAAGTCGTCACGTTTGTCATAGAGTGAGGTGTTCATGTGACCATCAGTGTCGTAGGACAACATTATGTCCAAATAGGATGCTGAATTATTTGTCTCTGTAGTTTCTTTGACTTCAAGCTCCGAAGGATAGATACTGCTCAGGTAATCCGCGAATTTTGGATTATTGATGGACAACACATCGTCTATGTATCTGTAAGTGAAGTTGAAATCAGAAGCTAAGTATCTTTTCCCTTCAGAGACCAAAGATTGAATGAATTCAGCTTCGTACGAGTAAAGGAAAATGTCGGCAAGGAGTGGGGCACAATTGGTACCCATTGGAATTCCGACAATTTGCTGGAAGACCTTTCCTCCAAACACCACAAAAATGTTGTCGATCAGAAAGTTTAACATCTGAATAATGTCTGTTTCAGTGTACTTATTTTCAGAATCTGACTTTTCTTTTACAAAGTAGGTTTCGTCATAGTTAACAACAATAAATTTGTATTTGCGATTACCGTTCTTACTTGTAAACGCATTACTTATAATTTTTGCGAGTCTTTCTTTCAATTTAGAATGTGGAATTGTAGTGTAAAGTGTCGAAAAATCAAAGGCTTTGATCGAATGGACTCTACTAAAATGAGTGGATTTCAGATGTTCTAAAAGTTCCTTCGAATTCTTTAAAATCCACATCTGGTTGATACCACTGCGAGAATATACTGTCGAACAATATTTTTGTAGCCCAGATTTGATTTCAGATAAAACTTTGGTGAGTAAGATCGATACAGATTTGGTAGAACATTTTGAGGAACCAGCGATGAAACGTTGTTTGTACGGATTCTTATGCATTTTAGGTATGCAGTATAAGTATGGTAAATCTAAATCTAAATTGGTAGTGTCGAAGCCAAAGGAAGCAAGAGCTGATTTGTGGTTATCTATTATTTCAGAGGCAGAAAGGTTTGTTGGGGTGTAAGTGGGATTTCCAGGTGTCGAATTTAAACCCAACTCTTTAACTAGACTGTCGAAATAGTACTTTTTGCAAGTAAATGTGTAATTATTTGAGGCTTTGTCCGCTGGTGTGATGACATAATGTTCTTGGAGGTAGGTAAGTTCTGTGATAACATCAGGGTCTTTAAATATAGACACGAATCTGGTGTTCACAGTTGATTTTAATCGGTTAATTCTAGATAAAAGTAACCCTCTGATTGATTTTATCCATTCGGAAAGGGTGTCGAGCTGTGCATCCTCTTTCTTTGCCCAACGTCTTGCATATTCCTCACAAGAGTCCATGATAATTTTGACATTTTGGTTCCATGTAAAGGACATACTTTCTCTGTATTTGGGACCCTTTTTTAACAATTCTCTCAACTTGTCGTTCTTGACTATACTAAGGTCACCAGTAATAACGTGTCCACAAGGAGAGTAGTTGAAATCCGATGAAGAACATTCGCAGGGAAGTGGATGTAGTGAGGGATTACTTAAATCAATACACTGCAGGAATCGTTTGTAATTGTAAATTTTAGATGCAACTGTTGGTGTGTAGCTATAGGAAATACAAGGAGTTTCTTTTCTTTTGAAATATGGTGGGATTTTTTCTGTGACAGTTTTGTGATTCAAAATTTGACCAAGATTCAAGTTATCAATACCTTTGTTTGCAAATCTTACTTTAATGAAAGGGCGGTTTGTTTTCTCCTCTGATTTATCTGATCTAACTGCTTGAAATAAACGAAAAGTAGAAATGTCCAAGATGACTCCTTGTAGTCTGTATTCTGGGGAACGTGTATCGGTATATGCGAGGTCCTTCGTATAATCGTAGATTTCGTGTAACTTCCGTAAAGGAACAGAGTATAATTTGGTACGAATATAATGCAGGCCTAGAGGCTCATTCAAAAATGGAACCAAGTCATCGAAGGAGAAACTATGTATCTCAGGCCTATTATATTTTCGAATGCCATGACTTCGAGGTCTTCTTTGTGATCTGTTGAATAAGCTAGTCACATTTACCGATTGACAACCGGGACTTGTTAAGTTTCCTATAGTGCTGATGTTGTCGTTGCACCCATAGGGCGCTGCAGTGTTAAGATTTTTTATCCAGAACTCTTCTCTGTTGCGACGGAGAGGTGTGCTCAAATTGGGATTGTTTGTGGGGTGATATATTTTCTCCAGGATTCTGACTCTCATAGATAAAACAGAATGATCCGCCTGGTCAAAATGTCGGTAAAGGAGTTGACTTCCTTTATTATTTATTTTTGACCGGTGTCCTGACATTCTTTTTCGGAGCTGGCCTTTGGTTTCGCCCACATAAATCAATCCACAAAGTGAGCACTCTATTCCGTACACAACATTAGATGTCATGCAGTTAAGGTTTTCAAAACTATGCGTGTTAAATGTTTGTTTTGTGAGATTACTTGAGAATGAAGTGTCTGTTATTAGGATGTTACAAGTTTTGCAGTTCTTCATGCCACACTTAGAAATTGAGCAATCGCTTGGTGAAAATAGGTGCTCTTTTAGTATATCGACCACTTCAATCTTACAGGGCTTGATTTTAATATACCCATCTGCATGTTTATACCAAAACTCATGGTTGTTACTAACTACAAATGTTTCATCTCTAATGTCGTGTAAGTTAATTCTAGGGACACCTAAGTTACCTGTTGCGTATGTGTCCGTAGACGCAACAGGTTGGGGCCTTTTTATAGTGGGCGACGCCCCAGCCACTTTGTAGGTCTCTTGAGTTCTATCCATTTAAGCAAAAGACTGCTCGACAAGTGCCCTCGGGGACAATTTGTCCACCAGCAGTGACACATGAACAGTGGTAAAAATGACAAATATTGATAATGACCATATCCCTGTCTACAGTACAAAATCGATAATACAGAAAATCAGAAACCGAAGGCATACAAAATCAGGACAAAACAGGAACCAAAGCAAACAAAAACAAAAACCTCCACCATATGAAAAGAAGCGAACTCCCGATATGAGAGTGAGACCAGGTGCCCAGGAAGAGTAAGCATCTCCTGCTTGCATGCAACACCCGTCGCTTCAATTCGGTAGAACTGTCACATCCGGTTACTTCCATTTTGGAAGATATAGAGTACAATTTTTGGTTGGATGGTTCAAATGGTCTATGACAGAATTTCATCCACCATTCTGGATAGTGGGACATCATAGTGTATGACGAGTTCCCCATATCGACCGTAGAACTTCCTCAGTGACGATGTTAGTCGGTCACAAACATATCCCTGACTGAGAAGCTTATCTGAAAGACGCCTAGCTCTCAGAACAAAATCCGTATATTTGGTACTTGCTCTGGCATAGCGTATCAACTGAGATATGAACACGCCATAAGCAGGCGATGAAGGGATGTTGCTACTCAGAAAAGGAAAGTTCGTAATGCTGAAATTGAAGTCGTCACGTTTGTCATAGAGTGAGGTGTTCATGTGACCATCAGTGTCGTAGGACAACATTATGTCCAAATAGGATGCTGAATTATTTGTCTCTGTAGTTTCTTTGACTTCAAGCTCCGAAGGATAGATACTGCTCAGGTAATCCGCGAATTTTGGATTATTGATGGACAACACATCGTCTATGTATCTGTAAGTGAAGTTGAAATCAGAAGCTAAGTATCTTTTCCCTTCAGAGACCAAAGATTGAATGAATTCAGCTTCGTACGAGTAAAGGAAAATGTCGGCAAGGAGTGGGGCACAATTGGTACCCATTGGAATTCCGACAATTTGCTGGAAGACCTTTCCTCCAAACACCACAAAAATGTTGTCGATCAGAAAGTTTAACATCTGAATAATGTCTGTTTCAGTGTACTTATTTTCAGAATCTGACTTTTCTTTTACAAAGTAGGTTTTGTCATAGTTAACAACAATAAATTTGTATTTGCGATTACCGTTCTTACTTGTAAACGCATTACTTATAATTTTTGCGAGTCTTTCTTTCAATTTAGAATGTGGAATTGTAGTGTAAAGTGTCGAAAAATCAAAGGCTTTGATCGAATGGACTCTACTAAAATGAGTGGATTTCAGATGTTCTAAAAGTTCCTTCGAATTCTTTAAAATCCACATCTGGTTGATACCACTGCGAGAATATACTGTCGAACAATATTTTTGTAGCCCAGATTTATGTTATCATCCGAGGAGTCCGACTGACATTCAGAGAGGACAGGTGGTCGGGGCCCTGTCTTTTCAAAAGAGGTTTGGACAGGGCCCTTCATGGAGTCCCGTCGTTACAGTCAGTCAGAGTGCTCTGAACGGACTGTCTAAATATGTTCAATCGACTCCTCAGAAAGTTAGTTTGATCAACTTGCTCAAGAATCGTGCTAGAGATGTTAAGAACAGTGTGCTCAAAAGTTTGAAATTTGTTATCCATGCTTTGATTTGATTTGAGGATTGTTATGAGATTGTTATTATTTTTGACACCTTTCATCAAGTTTGTAAATCGTTCATCTGTTAGTAATAAACGATGACACATGTTTGTTGTGCTGTTCGAGAGCTTTGGCGATACCATTAGTCCGTTCAGCGATTGCGTTTATATTGCTAGCCATTATGTTAACGTCATCCATGGTTGCCAAGCCAAATAAGCCTTTATATAATTTCCCAATGAATGGTAACAGTGACCTCTCTTGTCTCCCATTTTGGAGAATTTTTGTTTGTGGAACCAAAGTTCTTATTTTTTTGGAGTTTCATTGTAATCGCTGAAAAGACTTGGATGCAAGTTATGTATTTGCGTAACTAAAGTATGTAACATTTTATAATCGTAGAGAACATCGCACTTCGGCGTTTTACATTTGTACCCTACATTACAACTAGGTACTTCCGTTACTCGAAACCTTTTAGGTAACACAAAATGAAACGTTTGGAGCCAGTATTTCCTCGATATTAAAAAATATTGTTCTTGTCTAAAGACATCTCCATTATTAAACTATTCCTGTACCATATAAACAACCTTCCGGACTCGGTAAAATCATCGGTTACATTATCTGCAGACGATTGACTTCTGCACTCTGAAAATGGATGTTCCGATGTTGAACACTTCTTGAACACCTTAATTGTTTCAGATATTGAACACCTTGAACATATTCTAAGAGTGGATGTTCCAAAGTAGAACACTTCTTGAACACATAAATTGTTTGATATTGAACACCTGGAACATGTCCTAAAAGTGGTTGTTCCACTGTAGAACACTACTTGAACACCTACACTGTTTCAGATATTGAACACCTTAAACATGTTTTATTAAGTGTGAACACCACTTTGAGCTTTGAATATGATGTTCAAATAACTAGCAACTTTGTAGAACATCTGAATATGTTAACACATGTGTTCAATCCTTGAACATTCCTGTACTGATTTTGAACATGTTTTGAACATAAAAGTGTGTTCAAATTTGAACATTTTCACATGTTTAAAGGAGTGTTACAGATATTGAACACTGTTACGCGTTTTATCAAAGGCTAATGATCAGAGAAGAACATGTGATGTTCAAAATAGAACACACAATATTCTACCAATAACACTATTATCCAAGGTGTTCTAGCAACTTAGGACAAGGTTTTCGCTTTCACAAACTAGTAAAGACTTTACAAAAATTATTGTCAACTTCTTCTAACATTCGGACCAATACAGGCAACATAGTATATTACTTTGGGTATTTCACAACCTGCATTTTATGGTGACATTATTAACAAGATAAGAAGGATCAAAGATAGACAACATCACTATCGAAAATGCGTCAGAATCATCAAACGCCTTTTATACCGTGGGTATGACCCTAATGTCACCAGACGGACACTAGGCTTGGTACTTGACCAATCTACAGTCTTGTACAAGCGCATTCTTAAAACTTGCACTCTATCTGACTGTGACGACGGGACTCCATGACGGGCCCTGTCCAAACCTCTTTAGAAAAGACAGGGCCCCGACCACCTGTCCTCTCTGAATGTAAACGTCTTCAAATTGAATAGCATCATTTAAGAACAGATAAATTGGCAACATGGACCAGACATGCACGTTTCGGGTACTTAACCCTCGTCAGTGATTCTCAAATCTAAACAATGTAATATGCCAAACAATTATGAAAGTTACTTTGTCGAAAAAGCGTACCGAAAGACGTAGCAGGATGGGTGGGATATGATGCTACAGGACCCACGTTTTTGAAATTTCAGGAAATTTTGATAGCAGAAATTTTAGAATGCATTGAAGAAACGATCAACCGAAATTGATCGAACTTGGCTACATGTGCCCTCGGGGACTCCTGGTCCACCAGCAGTGACATCAGTCAGTCGGACTCCTCGGGTGATAACATACATGAGCTCGCGGCGGCAGAGCACGGATTGTTTACATTTACATATTCATCTGTGTTGCTTGGGCCCCTGCGTTTTGCGGTCTTGTTTATGTGTGTTCATCTGACAGTGAGGAGGTTGTTTTACACCACAATTGTACGTTCTTCGAGACCTCTAGGTAATCGGAAAAGTGGGAGGGTTGTGCGCACGTAATCCAGGATAACCATACCTTCTGCTATTTCCGTGGCAGATGGCCGTCCTAAGTCGGCACCGGTTGCCCATTTGTCTCGTTGGTTTATGTGTAGTCCTTTGTGTTTGATGTTTCTGTGATGTGCGTTGAAGTTCCTTGTCCCTTATGCGTCTCTTTCTGTGCTTGTCTGCTTTGTGTTTTTGCATTGGGTGTTTTGGGGTTTTGCTGTGGGTGCTACAACCTGGTGTTGTTGGAGATCCCCTCCTTTGTTGAACATCTATGTTCAAGAAACCTAATCATGTCAAGTTCAAACAATTGTAACATCCGTGTTTAAGAATCCTTAACAATGGAACATGTGATGTTCAAAATATAGCACATAATATTCAATTACAACAACATTTTCTAAGGTGTTCAAGCAACATGAACAGCAAGAAACCTAAACATGACAAGTTCAAATATTATGAACCTCAGATCTTTCAAAAGACATCAAATAAGAAACTGATACCTGATACTCTGAAGTTCAACTTAACGTTTGTTTGTTTCCTCAAACTTTGGTCTGAAATTCTTTATATCGAATTTATATTTCTTAGAAGTTTCCAGCTGATAACTCTCACCCATAACTGAAGTTTGCAGAATAGCCATTACCATTGCATTACACTTCTGATATTCCAAGTCGAATATATAATACACGGCAAGAAGAGCCATAACAGCAGACATAATTGAATGTGACTCACATGAGATCACCTGTCCATCACAAACACTCTTCATGCCTTTGATTCCCTCATGGCATCCAAATTCTACAATTCGTGGAGGATCCAATGGTGCAGTTGCCAATTTCCGACCAATTTCACTGTCTGGAACATTCTAAGATAAAAGAGATATGTATAAACAAAATTGTTGAAAGTGATATTCAATCAAATTTTTATTTCATGTTATATGTTATTTAGCTTATCAAAGAAGAAGTCGCGAATATTTGACTTAAGGATGTGGCGGTGCCACCTATTGACGGGTACAACCGCATGCTAGGTGTACGTACAGTCTCAACAAAGAAGCCGTGTATAATCTAAAAATGGATGTTCCGATGTAGAACACTTCTTGAACACCTAAATTGCGTGTGCCATGATTCTATTGGCATTGTGAGTTTAGGTTACCGGGACTACGTACAGGAAAAGTATTATTTCACAGGAAAGAATATTCCAAAGTAACATTCAAAAATCTAGGTACATATATTAAACGTCTTCAAATTCAATTGCATCATTTAAGACCTGATAAATTTACAGCGTGGACCAGACATGTACGTTTCGGGTAATGATCCTCAGTCTAAACAATGTAATATGGCCAAAAAGTATGAAAATTATTATGTCCTAAAATGTACCAAAAGATGTAGCAGATTTTCCAAAATATTCGGTCAGAAGAATGGCGAGCTAGTAGTAACTTGTACTTTGTGTGAAAGAAAAAAAAAACCAGAGAAAACTTAAACAAACAACAACACAGAATACCTAGGGAATTATGTGAACAATACAGATATGATTCAATCACATAAAATAATGATTCTTGTCACATTTACCACAAAAAACTGAGACCTGGGATGCTGCTATCTGCTGCGGGTCCTCGTGAAGCTAAATATGTCACGTGATTATTTGAGCGCGAACTTTAAACGGACGCGTTCAAATCCGCTTTAGCGTTAATTTCTTAACACTCATGTTCATCATATGTATATTTTATTAACATCAGTGTTCACGCTTCACTTTATTTTTATTTAATCTAAATAATTACTTCAACTTAATTATACCAGCTCGTAATTTCAAATACCAGAGCATCTAAAATACATAAAAAAGAAAATCCATTCATAATAGATGCATTTATGTGAATCTACTATTAGAGGATTTGTTTTCGTTGTAAATAAAGAAAATCGGAACCAAAATTCAAAAGCTTTTAACTTAAAAAGATTCCAAACTTTCATGAATTATATTCCAGTAAGAGTTGAGGTCATGTGTTGTATTTAACAGACAAATTGAAACCAGTGTAGTCAAAATTGAACGCAAAATGTTCAATCATGAACGGCAATTCATCATTTTGAGAACACTAATATTCTATATTGAGCACTATGTGTTTTGGTTGGAACATTAATTGTTCATTTTAGAACGCGTCCGGCGTCCGCAGTTTTTAGAGTGTGTGCAGAGAAATTAATAAACAAGGCTTTCACGACATACTACAACAAGATCTTGCCGACCTTGAAAACTGGACTGAGAAATGGGGTATGCGTTTTTAATGCCAAAAAATGTTACATCTTATCAATGAAGAAAAAGAGCCATAGAAATTACATGCTCAACAATCACATTCTAGAGCAGGTTCAATCATTCATATCTTGGTTAACAGATATCAGAGGATTTAAAATGGAAAGAACATATTGACACGGTAAATAATGTAAAAAAGCAAATTCAACAGTCGGCTTCTTGCATAGGAACTTACAACACTGTCCCAGAGAATGTAGAAAAACAGCAAAAATAGCTCTCGTAAGATCAATCATGTAGTATGTAGCCATGATATGGAATCCCTATACAAACAGGAAATAATGAAGGTAGAGCATCCCTTAAGTCTCAGATTTTCTAAATAACAACTTTTACAATATTTTCATTTCCATATATTCAAAGATTATGTTTAACCTGATATACATGTGGTTTCATAATTATACCGAGAACTTAAGCCGTTTAAACTTTTACATTGGACCCTATGAGAAAATTCAGAAAAATCCCTTGTTAGAGGTAATAAAATGTAACAAGAAAAATTTCTTTTTTCTAAAACCATATTAGTTTGATAATCTGAACAATATATTGAAGAGAAAAAGTAGGGTACCCAGGCAAAAATAATTACCGGCGATTCTGACCTGAGGGATACTCTACCTAAAATTGGAATCAACCCAAAGGAGGGGGTCAAGATTTATCACCAAAACATTACAAATCTCGGGAAGGAGGGACGATGACCAAAATGCTAAGGGAGCTCGCTATACTATTACTACAATGAAAGATAAATATTCTTCTACAAGGTGGTTAAGGGGCAGATACAAGCAATTCCGACCGAATCGTTTATCAGATTTCAACGAAATTAACAAAATATCAAACCAAAAACATTTGAGAACTACGAAAGCAGCAACATCATCAACCTGTGATCAAGGAACTATTCAAAAACCCGTGGAACCCGTGGAACTAAAACAGATCAACACTGGAACTCTTTCGTCATCCGTACAGCGTCTGACTGGAACCACCTCAGTGACGAAATAGTTCGCACAAGGTCGAGGTGCTATCGCTATCCAGACGCAGCGAGACTAAGTGCCCTCCTTCGTTGCATCAAAGTCCGCACGGGATGCTGCAACGTACCCATACAATTTTCATCTGCCAAAGAGATGTGTCTTTCCTTTTTAAAGGGAGGATTGCATTGCTTCTTTTTTTCTCATTCGATTTCCTTCCATCCCGTACCTCCCTATCTCCCTTATTCCATGTTTAGATACATTTATTTCTTATAAATATATCTTGAACTTTTACTCATTTATCTGAAATAAAATTGTAGAACTCCTACCCATTCTTGTGAATGTTTCCAGATGCTACGACGTGGACGTGGTTCTTTTCGGGATCCATACTTTGTTCTCATTTTACTTTTTTTCTTTGTGTGTGTGTTTTTTTTTGGGGGGGAGATCTTTTTTGTTTCTCTTTTGTTTCTCTTTTATCTTTCTGTTTCATTCTTTTAATGTAACCGTAAAGAAATAACTACTGGTGGTGTTCGAATCTCCATACTTACATGTTTCTGTATTTCACCAAGTTACAGTATCAACAGCAAAACACTCGATGAGAAAACACAAAGACGAGCACAGCAAGATACGAAAAAAGAGACTTCAAGTTTCATTTTCTTTGGCGCACTTTTTGTCTTGTATTATTTGACTCTTTTTATTTGTCCCGGCTTCCTTGAAATAGTACTCACTATTTGCATGCTACGAGTTCTGTCAGATGAGACAACAAACTTTTGCTGTTTCTTACTTTCTATATAGACATAACGCCAGACAGTGCATGAATTTTATATATTTTCATTTCCATGCTTCATAATCATCGACGGCGGGTGCGGCTAGCCAACAGGGGATGCTTACTCCTCCCGGGCACCTGGTCCAACCTCTAGCTTGCTAGGGGTCCGTCGATGTTTAATTTTGAGCTCTATTGTAAGTGCTGTTGAGATTGTCGTCAGGATCTTCTTTAACTCATTACGATTAAATAACTTCGTCTGTGTAGGAGATCAAGAGGAAGCTAGGAGTACTAGTGCATGATCTACTAATCTGAATTCTAAGAATTGTCAAATCAGTTTTAAGTTTGATTTCATTATAAGCGATTCAATATTGTTATTTGTCCAGAACTGTGGAATCAAATTTACAGTGACGCCGTACTTGGAAAATTCCTTAGAAATTGTTCTAGATATTGACTTTTGTAATTCTCCAGTATGTCATCTTCCTTTTCATCTAGAGTCATCTACCGACAATAATCAAGACTGCCTGTTGAAAATGCTATCTACGATTTTTGCTGCCTCTGGTACTGGAAAGGTTTTACGCCGAGAGTGAGTGGCATTCTCTATCAAATGTCTCATGCATAAAGTGTGAATGCTACCTAGGAAACAAAACTCGATTACAATGATTAATGCTTCCTCCCCCAACTGACCCAAAGACATTTTTTCTTGAATCGAAATCTGTCAAATTACTCTGAATATGTGATATGAAACGCTGGTATGCATGAAATGTACCATCCCCGTGTAAATACATTGGTCCAATCATAATAGGACTAATGTCGAAGGGTTCCAACTCTATACCTTCTTGAAGAAAATTCCAAACCAATTACATGCATCAGACACGTGTTTTAATGTTCCTATGATATGAGTTGGTGCTCCTTGTCCCCTTTGCGTCTCTTTTTGTGGGTGTCTGTTCTGTGTTTTTTTTGCATTGGGTGTTTTGGGGTTTTGCTGTGGATGCTGCAACCTAGTGTTGTTGGAGATCCCCTCCTTTATGGGCAGCGGAAAGGGTATAATAGACGTCAAATCTTAACAAACAAACATAATACTCGATTAATGTAAAATGTTAATATAGACAAGTAAAATTGGACACTTTGATATAAAAAGAATACATAATTAACTATTAACTCCTAAATAATAACCTCAAAATCCAAATGAACAAACAAGAAAATGACATCAACGGCTTAAATTAAAAATTATAGACAATGCTGCAAAATAAGCAGCTAAAATAGATCTAACAGTTCAACAGACAATACTCGAATGTACGCTAGATGGCGCTAGATGCGATCCCCGGATTGCATGTGACGTCATCGTTTATTGTTAATCGGAATAGTGGGAGGGTTGTGCGCACGTAATCCAGGATAACCACACCGTCTGCTACTGACGAGGCAGATGGCCGTCCTAAGTCGGCACCGTTTGCCCATTGGTCTCGTTGGTTTATGTGTAGTCATTTGTGTTTTATGTTTTTTCTGTGATTTGACGTTCATTGTACTACTGCGTCTCTTTCTGTGCGTGTCATTTTTGTGTTTTACAGTGGGTGTTTTGGGAGGTTGCTGTTGATGCTGCAACTAGGTGTTGTTGGAGATCCCCTCCTTTCTTGTGTATTGCGGTGAAGATGGCGAACTCCAACGAAGCGTCCTCAGTAATACACAGTTTTTCAGATCGTTTGAACTCTGTCAGATCGTTTGAACTCTGTCATTGCTTTCATTCAGCCATTGTCGCGACATCCTTCTTGTTCATTGATGGCTGACTCTCCCCGATGCATTTGTGTCGCTTGTCATTGAAGAAGTTCAAATACTACAGTTATGCTACAGTCTCATTAAAAGTGTCGGATAGAAAATGCTGGAGGCCAATTGTCTGACAAAAAAAAATTCCATTTGAAAAAAATACCTAGGTTGGGCAATAAAAGAGAGGGAAAAGAAATGGGCAATGGCATCGATGCCTGACAAAACACATGGCATTATACATGTACAAGTAATAAGTAAATGACCATTTTCACGAAAATCATAGGAACTTAATCAATGGTTAGTGAAGCTTCAGAATTTCTTTAACCATGTTAACTCGCCTGTTGAACTGTTGTTTCCTGGTAATTCTTGTTTAGTAAATTGATTAATATTTTTCAGCTGGAAGAAGAGAATTGCATGGTGGAGGAAAGGTGACACTTGGAGACTTTCTAAAATTTATCACAGGAAGTAAATGGGAGCCAGTATTGGGTTTCTCCATTTCTCCTAAAATTGCTTTCACATATGCAGTAATAGAGGACAGCGACGGAAAAAAAGCTACGAGTTTGCTTCCTAGAAGCTCAACATGCATCAACTTATTTCTGCCAGTACCAGGGGTATTGGACCCTATGCCAGAACTGCCTCATCTCTTTGAATTATATGACTATGCATTTTGCAATTCATATTTTGGGCTTAATAAGAGCATTCATCGCTATAGGACAATATGAAATAATAGGGATTACTGGCAATATATATTTAACCTGTCTCCCTTCAGCGCCTAGGGCTTGAAAAATGTCATGTAATACAATGTTTTCCAGACTTCTTTCTGTTATTTGTATAGATATTGAATTATAATTTGGTGCGTGAGGTCAGTGGTTAGAGAGCAAGTTTTACCCTCAGATTGATTCCCTAGCTTTATGTAGTGTAATGGTCCTAGTCTTGGACTAGGAAAATTCATTGTATGATAATACAGTTTTCCAGACTTTTTTCAACCATTTGTGTAGATATCGAATTTGATATTTGAGTTAAGGTTGGTGAATTGCACAGACCTGCCTACGTTTACGATTTTCTCGAAATTCTTACGTTTTATGACTTAAATTTTTTACGCTATACGCTTTTGCTGTTCAAAACGCTTCCAATATGTTTCGAAACAGAATGACTTTTTAAAAGTATCTAAAACAAACGAATAGACTCGCATACATAAAATATTTGAACATTCAGGGTTTATAATCGTTTAAGTTATTGTGTAAATGATTAAGATATGTAACAATTTCATGATGAGAAAAAGACGATGTTTTTATCAAAGTTACAGTCAATTTTTTTATATACTTCCCTAACTTACACTTTTGTGAAGAAATAATCCCTTCGATTTTCGATTATCGATAGTAAAATTGTATATGGATTGTCGCTTAAACATTCAAGATCCTGGTATTTTAAAAGTAGTCAGCAATTGCAAAACAGAATTGATAAGAAGACCAAGATCTTTTTATGTACTTTGAATAATGGAAACATACCACAAACAAGACTAGCTGCATAAAAGCTTTTTCTTTGCAATATTGCTTTCATCATTTGTGAATACAAACTGTTTAGTTGACTCGTCTTTTTGAAAGAGTCTCTTCTCCTCCTTCACCATTTCCCTCAAGATCAAGTTAAAGAACTCCTTGCGTGGTCCTCCTACATCCTGTGCTTCTTCTCCATAAAAAGTAACATCTAAGGGTAGTATAAAATTTATGTCCGGTTCCATTAATTCTGCAAAACCTGTCTCCAAAACTCTCTCCCTTGAGACGAAGATACTTGTTGATTTTCCTTCAAGAAGATCTTCCTCGATGGTCAGGTCTAATTTCCTTCCAAGAAGGTTTTGCTTTTGATATTCTCTAAGAAGTGACACTGGGTCATTGATATCTGTTCTAAGATAAGACATAGATAAATTGAATGAAACAAAGGAGGGGATCTCAAACAACACCAGGCTGCAGCACCCACAGCAAAACCCCAAAACACAAAGCAGACAAGCACAGAAAGAGACGCATAAGGGACAAAGAACGTCAACGCACAACACAGAATCATCAAACACTACACGTAAACCAACGAGACCAATGGGCAATCGGTGCCGACTTAGGACGGCCATCTGCCACGGAAATAGCAGAAGGTGGGTTATCTTGGATTACGTGCGCACAACCCTCCCACTTTTCCGATTACCCAGAGGTCTCGAAGAACGTACAATTGTGGCGTAAAACAACCTCCCCACTGTCAGATGACCACACACAAACAAGACCGCAAAACATAGGGGCCCAAGCAACACAGATGAATATGTAAATGGATATAAAAAAGAGGGCGTACATAATACAATCCGTGCTCTGTCGCCGCGAGCTCATGTATGTTATCACCCGAGGAGTCCGACTGACATTCAGAGAGGACAGGTGGTCGGGGCCCTGTCTTCTCTAAAGAGGTTTGGACAGGGCCCGTCATGGAGTCCCTACGTCACAGTCAGTCAGAGTGCAGGTTTTAAGAATGCGCTTGTACAAGACTGTAAATTGGTCAAGTACCAAGCCTCGTGTCCGTCTGATGACATAAGGATCATATCCACGGTATAAAAGGCGTTTGATGATTCTGACGCATTTTCGATAGTGGTGTTGTCTATCTTTGATCCTTCTTATCTTGTTAATAATGTAACCATAAAATGCAGGTTGTGAAATACCAATATAATATACTCTGTTGCCTGTATTGATCCAAATTTCAGTATTTGAGTATCATTGAAGTTAATAATTGTTACCACATTGTATAACACAAGCCTCAGAGAACTTGCAGTCCTTTAGCTCAGCTGTATCGGAATAAGTGTAGAGATGTCCGTGCCTATCACTCCTTTTACAACCTAAAGAGCACTGAAGTGGAAACGCTCTAGGTTTGTGATGGGAAGAGGAGGAGAAGGGGGGAGTCAAAGTTATGAAATGCAACCTTTTTAGCATCTGCAGCAGTATTTCTTGCTATAATTATCATTCAATTAAAAAGATACAATTAACATTATCATTTTAGTGCAAGATTTTGCGATGAATTAAGTCTTCAATTATACTGATAATGTAGGAAATGGGTCATTTATGCACAAACTACAGGGAAAATAGGGCACTTCCAAAGATGTAGGGATCTTATAGAAATTACATGAAATATTGGGCCGCTTGAATGCATGATAAGATCATGAGAATGAATAATTTAGAGCCAGTTCCTCCTTCTCACAGTCAAGTTTGTGGGCATGGCTTAAGATTCCCAGCGAAAATACTTTTCACAATTATTACTTTAGTATCTATGATGGAGATACTTTTTTACAATTTAGAAGCACTATAATCTAATGATTAATTGCATTCAAATCACGTTTGTTTCCATTTGATCATGTATAACAAACATATTTTTCTAATTTTGAGATGAAAAAAGTAGGAATAGTAGGAGGTTTTGAAGAAAAAGTAGGAAAATAAAAGGTTTAAAATAAATCTTTGATCGCTGTGCGATATAAGTCCCCTACCGGCATAAATATATGTCCTTCAACTCTGCCTAAAACGCTTCACTTAAATTCAAACTTGACCTGTACTAGCACCAAAAGATGAATGGGATCATTTCGCGTCAAAGTACATGTAACTTCAACAGCGATAGTTTTCAAAACCATTATCGATAGTCGGCGATTTTCAAGTTTTAACAACGATAGCGGCAACTATCGTTACAATAGAGATTGTCATAAAATAAATGATTTTATTTTACAAGGTTCACTCTACTTTCCTAAGTCGGCACCGGTTGCCCATTGGTCTCGTTGGTTTTTGTGTAGTCCTTTGTGTTTGATGTTTCTGTGTTGTGCGTTGACGTTCCTTGTCCCTTATGCGTCTCTTTCCGTGCTTGTCTGCCTTGTGTTTTTGCATTGAGTGTTTTGGGGTTTTGCTTTGGGTGCTGCAACCTGGTGTTGTTGGAGATCCCCTACTTTGTTCTAATTCATCATGGATCGCCTTGTTTTTAGATTATTTATTCTACAATATTTGAAACAGCAATAATTTCCATAGTAAGAAAGTTTTGACCATCAGACAGAATTTCCTCCAATCTAGGTCCTCACCACCCCTTCATTTTCCCGCTATCGATTCGATAAGTTTACTTTCAAATCGATTATCAGATTTGAATGACTTCAACACACTGCTTATCAATTATTATCGATTACCGGCCCCTCACTATGACATATATATCTCAGAACTTACAATTTTGCAATAACCTCTTCCACTGAATTGACTTCGACCATTTGACCTACTGTAGCAGAAATGCCCCTGAAATAAACAATAAAAGTCCAAATTGGTTAAAATGTAACTCATTTTAGTATATCACAGTGTGTAATCTCGTTATGCAGAACATTCTATTTATCTAACATTTCGTGTAATACAAATTATTTTTCACAAAAAAGGGGAATGTGATGCAGTGTAAGGATGCATTAGTTATGAGTTTTATCCAATGTAAGAGAGGTAATATCCTTTTATGAAGCTGCAAAATGATCAGCATGATTCATTTAGATGAAAGTGAAGGTAATGCGCCAATAGTGTTTGTGCGCTATAAAAAACTAATATTAATATCCACCATATTTTGGATGCAACTCATAGTTAGGTTGTTATTTCACTACATCACATTTCACTTTTTGTAATAAATTTTCTATTTTGCATAAAAATATAGAAAAATCAATTGTTCTGCTTTGAGAGATTACTCACGGTGATGTTTACCGCTACAAAAAGTTTTGTCTGTCATAAAACTATATTTAGCCCGACTTGAAACCATCGCTAGATATACTAGTATGAAAAGCATAAATCAAATGCAAGGAATTGAGCCCCCCCCCCTTATTTAGTATACATGCATGTGAATTTTGAAAGCCCAATCGCTATCAATTCAAAAGTTATGGTCATGGTTAACATTTTTGAAAAGTATGTCAAACTCCAAAGTCAAGGTTACAAGGTAAAAAATTTTGGTATCAATGGAAAGGTCTAATCAGAAGAAATACATGTATGAAATATGAAAGCCATATCACTTAATACCGTTGAAAAGTAATGGTCAAGGTTAAAGTTTCTAAAAAGTAAGTCAAACTTAGAGGTCAAGGTCACAAGGTAAAAAATTTTGGTATCCATAGAAAGATATTGTCTCAAGGAAATCACATGTGAAATATTATAGCGCTATCATTTTCTATTCAAAACTGACTGTGACTGACGGACCAGTTTTAATGTCCCCATATTTTTACAAAAACGGGGGACAACAAGCACATTCAGACAATTCCAGTCGAAAGCTTTTTGGGCTGCATTAATTAGAGTACAATTATTTACAGTATATATTTTACTACATTTTTTTGCATTTCAAAAGTTATTATGATTAGTGTTAAGTGGAACAGAATTACAGACAGATACATGTAGGTGGGCAGACATTTGACGCAGACAGACAGGCCGAAACCTAAGTGCACAGGATATCAATTTGGAGGCATAAAAAATCTATAACCTACATTTCTCCTAAGAAAAGAGGAAACACCACCTTTTAGTGTTTTCCTCTTTAATGATTAAAACAATGTTTTTGTGAAAATAATGCCCCTAAGGGCAACAAAGTCCAAAAACAGTTATGTTTAAAACAAAGGTCACAGTCAATATCACAAGGTGTCATTTGAAAGGATTTCATTAATAGAGTACTAGTATGCATGCTATATATGATTCGTCTTTATCATGTTTATCTGATTAAAAAGTTATGACCAAAGTTATAAAGTTTTTTGCCACAGAGTCACAGACAGACAGGTCATTTTAAAAACAAAATGCTCCTGAATTTGATTCCAGGGAATAAATATAAAGAAAGATACTCACACTCAGTTTGTAGATGTCTCTGGACTGGACTCAGTCAGGTTTGAGGATGATGTCTGTGGACTGGCAACGGTACCGCTGTTCAAGCCAACTTCCTCATTATGTTCAACAGTGTCCATAACAGACCTTTCAGATGGAACGCCTTCTCTAAAATTCAATGAACCTGTCTTTAAATTTGTTTGTGAATTATCTATCCAAAACAGAAACACAGTCTGGAAAAGCTGTTTTCGGCACAAATGTTCAAGGCTGGGTCAAAACTTGTGACCATGTCATTGTCTTTGGTATAATTGTCAGGAATTTCATACATGTCACAATTTAAGTACCAAAGAAACATGATAATGGCATGAATGCAAAATACCTTCTCACCACAAGGAACATTTGGAAAAACACAGGCTTTGATTGAAAAGAAGATTTTCAAAACAGCGCACCGTTTAGGACTTATTTTGCTCTACACTGGATGCTAGGGCTGTAACAATTCACCGCAGTGCACGGCGATAAAACCCTTCATTTCGGTGAATCGCGGTACATCCAAATTTTCGGGTTCAATTTGGTTCAGAAATAATTCTTTTTAATTTCACAATTAAAACGCTCTCTAAATGGTCGAACGTTGATTCTTTAACCAATCAAATCAATCGATTAAAATGTTACCAGGGTAAATGTATACAAAATACTGTATAGCCATAATTTTTTGCAAGAATCTTATTTTCAAAAGTGATTGAAAAACATGATAATATGTTTCAATGAAAAAATTGTGCTTTTGAGGGAATGTTTAGATGTAAAAAACTAAACATGTGACTGCAAACTTTCAGTTTTGGTATATCTATTGATAAAGTTCTTTACCTGATTCAAAGTGGAAATTACAGGTCACATTCAGCTCCCCCAATATACATCCAACCTATCATCCCAAGATACATCACGGGTGCAAGTTTCGTTAAGATAGCACATACAGTTTGTGAAAAATTCACCTTTTAAAACTTATTAACCGGAAAGAGAGACAGAGTGGGTGATTTTTTTATATCAATCCCACCCCCCACACACAAAATTTGTTTGCAGGGTGAAAATGGTGGGGTCCTAATAAAAAACACTTAAAGTACCAATTTTGACTCTATGGATAGTGACCTTGACCCGGTATATATATGTATTTGGCCTAGAATTAAAGTCATGACTTGCTCTTGGTTCAATTACAAGGTAAGTAAATTATTATCTACATACAAATTGAACTTACGCAACAGTGGAATAGTCTGAGCCAACACCTGTTGAATTGTCCGGACTCCTATGTGTAATACTTATTTCTGGCAAATCATCGTCTGGTTTATCAATGTCTGTTGCATTGTCCTCCGGACTATTATGTGTAATACTTATTTCTGGCAAGTCATCGTCTGCTTGATCAATGTTTCTCCTCTGAAAAGTAATGGCAATGACTTGGTTTTAGTTAAGGCCTTGTTTTTAGATAAAAAGACTGCTAATAATTGAGATGAGGGGAAAAGATTTTTGGAGTATGCCCCAAAGCAGCCAACAACACCATAATCATATGAAAACTTTACTATATATCAACTTTAGTTTCAGAACTTTCGTCTACAAATACTTATATCAAAAGCAATGAAAGTGTCCCTAACATTTTGAGCAAACATAGCAGTGAAAGTTCTTCATTCAACATCCCTATTTCTAAATTGGATCTTCCTACAATATACTGCATACCAAAACTGCACAAATCTCCTTACAAATTTAGATACATTGCTAATTCTAGCAACTGCTCAACTACAAGTTTGTCTAGACATCTGACAAAGGAACACGTTGCAAAATATTGTGAAACTGTTCTTAACAGGAATGATGTAAATTTATTTTGGTCTATAAAAAATTCCGGGGATGTGATTGACAAGATAAAATCTAGAAATTTTCAAGCCAATACGATTGCTTCATACGATTTTTCAAATATGTACACCACGCTTCCTCACGACAAGATCAATGATCAATTGTCCAAACTCATTAAATGGTGCTATAATCGAGAGGGGAAAATTTATATTTGTACATCTGAATCAAAGGGTTTCTTTTCCGCTACAGAATACAAATCATACAAATCATGGACATGTAGCGACCTGTCCTTCCTCTTGGACAACATTTATGTAAGATTTGGTGAGAATCTCTACAAGCAGGTTGTAGGGATTCCTATGGGTACAAATTGTGCGCCTCTTGTTGCAGATTTATTTTTATACACATATGAAAAGGAATTTATTCAAAATCTTCAAAAGCAAAGAAAACATGATGATGTGAAATGCTTCACTGGTACTTCTAGGTACCTGGATGATATTCTTACTATCGATAATCCTGTTTTTGAAAAGTATAAAGATGTTATTAATCCACAAGAATTGACTCTAAACAAGGCAAACTTTACAGACACTGAAACACCATTTTTGGACCTAAATATCAAAATTGTCAATGGAGAAATTCATACAAGTGTATATGACAAACGAGATGATTTTGGATTCAACATAGTAAATTTTCCCTGGCTTGACGGTGATGTCCCTAGATTACCGTCATACGGTATCTACATTTCACAGCTCATCCGGTATGCTAGAGCATGTACTGATGTTTTGGATTTTCATAATAGAAATCTACAAATTACAAAGAAACTTTTAGGTCAAGGTTTTCGCTTTCATAAACTAGTAAAGACTTTCTGGAAATTTTACAAAAATTATGATCAACTTCTTTTGAAATTCGGACCAATACAAGCAACGGAGTATATTACTTTGGGTATTTCACAACCAATAGTGGGAGGGTTGTGCGCACGTAATCCAGGATAACCACACCGTCTGCTATTTACGTGGCAGATGGCCGTCCTAAGTCGGCACCGGTTGCCCATTGGTCTCGTTGGTTTATGTGTAGTCTTTTGTGTTTCATGTTTCTATGTTGTGAGCTGGTGTTCCTTGTCCCTTTTGCGTCTCTTTCTGTGGGTATCTGTTCTGTGTTTTTTGCATGGGTGTTTTGGGATTTTGCTGTAGGTGCTTCAACCTAGTGTTGTTGGAGATCCCCTCCTTTCCATTATGGAAACCCATCAGGGATTTTTTTAGGGGTTCTCAATGGCCGAAATTCGGCCCCATTCCCAATGCTGAGAACATGCATTTTTCAATTTCTGAGCTTAAAATTCCCAATTTGAAAAAAAAAATTCAAAACTAAGTTTAAAAACCCTTTTAATTATCTGTTTTGCTATGTACACGATCTGAAATATAATATTCTTAGTACTACAGTTTTCTGCATGTGTTTAATCGTCTTCATTAAAGCAAACATCTTTTAATTTGTTTTCTCACTTTATTTGTGTATTTTTTCCCAATTTCAACCATATTGTGCTATTTTCCCAAATTTTGAAGGACCAGGCCCCTGGAATCATGGAGTAAAAAACCTTACTCATGCAGTCCCAACCTGAAATTGCACATGCACAACGAAGCCATGTTGGGAAAATTCAACCCTATAGCAAGAGAGGTTATAGAGAAGCAATCACAAGATTTTGGGACCTATGCAGAGATCTGTCTGCAATTTGGTCTTTTACTAATGGGTCCCCTGGCAAAACATGGGTCCCAGCAGAAATTTATAGGTCCCATGTACTTAGAACCATCTTTTTTCGAGGCGTCTTTAGTCATTTTACGTCCGCCAGATCAACATGTTCAAAAAAAAAAAAAACAATGACTAGAAAACCTCTACCTCCCAAACTTCTATCTAAAAGTCAAATTTACTGAATTAAGTTATTGCTTATTTAATTGCTTTATTTATGCAAATAAGACTTCCTACATGTGAAAAACGTTATCAAAACAAATCAATTATATATGGTGTACAAAGACGGTACTAACTATGTTTTACTGTATTTTCTCTCATACCCACTTGTATTTTACAAACAAGTCCGACGAGAGACAGTTATGTGAGTTCGCTTCTTTTCATATGGTGGAGGTTTTTGTTTGTTTGCTTTGGTTCCTGTTTTATCCTGATTTTGTATGCCTTCGGTTTCTGATTTTCTGAATTATCGATTTTGTGCTGTAAACAGGGATATGGTCATTATCCATATTTGTCATCAACTGATAGCTGTATCTCATATCATGCGACGCTATTGTTTAGATTGTTTACGCTATTGACCATTCCGATTGCGGGGAAAAAATGCAAAATTTCGTGACGTCACAATGCTTTTACAATGTGTTTACCTCGGACAAACAAGCTTCGAACCTCGGTCAAACATCGAAATTGCATTGTGACGTCATGGAATTTCTCAAATTTTTCCCGCATTAGGAAGGGTCAATTGTGACGCCACTGACAAACAAGCTAGCAACATCGTGGCAATAAAACATCGATTTTAATATCCATTTTTCAATATATTTTAGAGTTATATTGTGTAGTTTGAAAAGCCTAATATTCGTAGTTTATTCTAATACAATAAACCATTTTCGAGAGTGCTGAATTCGAATACCGGTATTTCGCAAAGTTTTTGCGATTAGATCAACTTGACATTTTTCAAATTTCGTCATTTTTCTTTCAGTCTTAACTTTAGCCCTTAGATATAAGAGAAAAATACTCTTTCATGTTCTATGAAAGATAATCCTTTCTCCCACTGTGGACTGGGATATCCATGGAAACGCTGGGAACAGATATCCTTGTCTTACCCATGTGGGGTAAGATAACATTTTCACATGCCTTTTGACTGCAACGTCAATTGTGACGTCATACAAAATAGCGACGTTAGCTGATCAAAATATAGAAAACAATACATAAAATAACATTTTCAGCGCTTTTAGACAGCGGGAGAAAAATAATCAATCATCAGATGTTATCAGGGACACGGAAATCCAACCCTCGTGTCCAGGATTTGCGTTTGTCCACGATTCGGCAAGCCTCTTCGTGGTACAAGCAAATCCTGGACACTCGGGTTGGAGTTTCTTGTCCCTAATCACATCTGGTAATAGATTCTATTATTCCGCCTCAGGTTTTACATGATTTTGGCAGTCCTTGGGTGGAATCAATGTATCTTCAATTGAAGAACATATAAGAGTCTTAAGTATCATACTGTCATATGTGTATATAAATACCCAGCATTCTTTGGCATGTTGTCTTAGTTCTTTAATATTTATCAGGATACCACGGTACATGCATTCTTCCAATTCATCAGATATTAGTGTTGTTTTTGTGTTGTCTATATCAATATTAGCCTGTATTGGTCTAATGAAAATTTTGCCTGTGGGTATCTGTAGATTGGTCAAGTACCAAGCCTAGTGTCCGTCTGGTGACATTAGGATCATATCCACGGTATAAAAGGCGTTTGATGATTCTGACGCATTTTCGATGGTTATGCTGCCTACCTTTGATCCTTCTAATTTTGTTAATCATATCACCATAAAAGACAGGTTGTGTAATACCGAATTTTAAAAGAAGTTTACTGTAATTTTTGTAAAATTTCCAGAAAGTCTCAACTAGTTTATGAAAGCGGAAACCTTGACCTAAAAGTTTTTTTTTTAATTTGTAAATTTCTACTGTGAAAATCCAAAATATCAGTACATGCTCTAGCGTACCGGATGAGCTGTGATATGTCAATGCCGTATGACGGCAATCTTGGAACATCACCTTTAAGCCAGGGGAAATTTACTATGTTGAATCCAAAATCATCCCTTTTGTCATATACACTTGTATGAATCTTTCCGTTTACAATTTTGATATTTAGGTCCCAAAACGGTGTTTCTGTATTTGAAAGGTTTGCCTTGTTGAGTGCGGTTCGACTCCTTCTGATTTACACCATCTTTTCGTACAATTATCTAAGGCTTCCGTAAGCACCTCACGGCATTTGACAAAATCTATCTTGGATGGGATTCTGTACTTAGGTCCTTTTTTAAGAAGACCACGGAGCTGTCTGTCTTGGATAATTGAAAAGTCACCTGTAACAACATGGCCAGCTGGTTTGTAGAGATATTTAGAAGTTGCACATTCTCAAGAAGCAGGGCACGATTCAAGTATGTCAGGATCCGATGTAACTTTATTATGGTTAAAAACAAAGTTTCGAATAGGTTTCTTGTACTTAAAACAAATAAGAGGTGGCTTTAAATTTTCAAAATATTGAGGAATGGTACTTTGTACGCGATGATCCCGAAAAATATTAGAGATGTTTAGAAGATCAAAACCTTTGTTAATAAACGGGATTTGTATGAATCGTCTTTTAGGTGAGGTGTTTTTCACAATAGGAAAAAGTTTATACTGTGCGAATGAGACAGTGATATTAAGTCTTAATCAGTCAGTGTTTCTTAAGACTGCAACCTCTGCTTCATCCAAGATAGATTTCAAGTGCATAACTGGTATTGACGATAGAGCATGTAGCAGCACATGTCTGCCGCCATTGCGTGCTATAGTAAGTAAATCGTTGAGAGAGCGGTAGATTCTGGATCGTTTTCTTTTTTGTCTGTTTCGTCCTGTATTTCCTTTTAGTGTTTGGGCGAATTGAAAAGATGTTGATATTGGTAGAGGCTGAGGAAATGTTTCCTTGTCCATAGATTTGATCGTTTAAACCAAGAGGGTACGCAGTCTGAAGTTTGGTGATCCAGGCAAGTTCAGCTTGTAGTCGGCGTTTTTTAATTTCGGTCTTACTTTCATTTTTACGATTTGGAAAAGTCTGAACTGGGGTAATGGTGATATCCGAAAAAGAGTGATTATATTTAACAAAGTGATTATAAAGAAAGTTTCTGTGTTTTTGTTGACGTGAGGTTCTGATCTTATAAGAATGGTTCCTAAAACGAGATTTTAAAGGTTGGCCTTTCTCACCTACATATTGTGCGCCACATCCCCTGGCATTTTAAGTCATAACGTAAATAAGATCTTGAGACGATCAATCGATGTCTTTGTCTAGCTCGATTTTGAATTTCTGTCCATTTACACTAGATGTTATTGTGGAGTCGCAGTTGTTGAGGTGACACAAAGATCATCTTGTACTCTTGCACTTTGTAATAATTGAGAACCCTCTGTGTCGGTTGTTGAATGTAGAGCCTGCGGATGGAGTAGTGCGTAAAATACGACCGTGGGGTCTAAATTTGAGAGGTGATAAGAGTACTCTTGGTGAGGAAAAAAGTTTTTTACTGTTGAATGTCGATGATGGTAAAGTGAATAATGTGACAGAGGGTAATCTCAAGAGGGCTAGTTTAATACGAGGCGACCTTAAAAATGCCATAATGCGATAATGGAAGAAAGGTGAATAATTAAAGGTGAGTCCAACGTAGAGGACACTACAACAAAGCCAAGTTAGAGAACACAATGAAATTAAAACACTTGAAACATCGGGTCGCGGGGAATTCACCTATCAGAATGAATAGTGTAACTCCTCCCACGCACGATAGATAACTCGACTGTTGCTACCTAGGTCAAGCTGTCTTAGAAAATGGCGGTGGTCAAGCTAAACAAAGGGCGAATAGGCGGAAAATACATAACGTAATAAATCAAAACTATAGAGAAGAAACGGTTGTTTCATGAAAAGTTAGCAAATTTTACGTCATTCATTTGTTAATGAATAAATTCACAATGTCTTGAAAGTCATAATGAAGTCCTGGGAGGCTTGGAATACTAGCTAGTATACTAACGATACATGATTTGTATGTTTGTATGTACATGTGTATAAACAAAGAGGTATTAGGAAGGCGATGGTAACAATTTTGAGTCTATAATTTAGTACAAATTTCACATTTATCTTGATGGAAACTTAATTATCTTCAGGGGTTTGACGATAAATCCTAAATTATTTCAATAATGTATACGCATATATTGAACTTTTTTTTTAAATGCATAATTAAATTCATGCTTGCTACTCTAATACATATTTCTACAGATGTACAACTTTCAAACATCTAATAAATATGATTTTTATTTCTACTCATTCTAAACTAAAAGTGATATAATACCAAAATAGTTTTATATTTGAATTAGACTCGAAATAACATATTCTTAAAAATCGCTAGATGTATGTTATAAGGAAAATATACAGAATCTATAATCAAAGTAATCTCATATATATGAAAATTCTTCGTGAAAAAATAGACGATGGATTCACTTTTCAGAGGGTGGGGTTGGGGATGAAATAGAGACTTATCACAGGGTCAAGCCCGAGAATTTCGAGAAAAATGTATGCCGTTATTAGATCGAAAATGTTTTTACCTCTACAAAAAACGGGGGGGGGGGGGGTAAACCCAACCTCCCTTCTCGCCATTAAATGTTTAGATATGAAATAGAAACGTGAAACTCTTGTCTGTAACGTTTGCATTTATATTATTATTTTGCTCATGTTTCAGTTAAAACGTCTTACCGAAGTTTTTATAGAATTGTAAGTACGTATTTTTAAAATTCAAGCAAATCGACAACTTTTAATAAAATGTATTCCTCTGCTAGAACATGCATTTTTATCAACGTACAATAAATGTGTGATAGACAGGGATTTTCCCCGATAGAAAGGAATCGTAATAAATTAATAACGAAAAAGAAAAGAGGATGAATAAAATAACAAACAAACAGATAAAACTAAAATTTAAGTCTTGAATATTTACATCATAAAAATCAAAAAAAAAAAGTTTAGGCAATTCATGTATTTTTCAACTAAATATTTCATCTATTGAATATTAATATTATAGGTATTTACAATTGAATCGGGTCGATTCCAAATACTCTATGTGCCCAAAATATATATACTCATAATACTGCTGCATGTAGTTATTATTTATTTTTTTCTGCATAAATTATGAACGACTTTAAATCGAGTTTAAAACTATCTCGTATAACTATTTCTACTCGTTTGTATAGTCGGACAAATGGGTTTCTATGGAAAGTTTGACCGAGGTAATGGCTACCGCACCATATCTAAGATAAGCATCCCAGATGTCCGATAAGAGAGATTACTTCATTGGTCAATAACACATGCTACTCATTTCTCGCGGAGAGGTCAATTGCTTTACCAACTCCACACTGCAACACGAAATAAGTGTAGATATAAAAGAAGGGAGGAGATCTCCAACAAGACCCCGTTGCAGCATCAAAAGCAAAACACCAAACCACCCGATGCAAAAACACAAAAGACGAGTACAGCACGAGACGGAAAAGAGACACACGACATGTAAACATAAAACACTAAAAACTACACCTAAACCGACGAGGCCATTTGTCATGCAAGTAGCAAATGGTGTGGTTATCCTGGATTACGTGCGCACAACCCTCTCATTTCTCCAATTGACCAGAGGTCTCGAAGAACGTACAATTGTGGTGTAAATCAACCTCCTCACTGTAAGATGACATCACACAAACAAGACCGCGAAACGTAGAGGCCCAAGAAACACAGATGAATATGTAAATTGATATAAAAAGAGGGCATGCGTAATACAGTCCGTGCTCTGCCGGCTGTAGCGAGCTCATGTATGTAATCACCCGAGGAGTCCGACTGACATTCAGAGAGGACAGGAGGTCGGGCCCTATCTTCTATAAAGAGGTTTGGACAGGGCCCGTCATGGAGTCCCGTCGTCACAGTCAGTCAGAGTGCAAGTCTCAAGGATGTGCTTGTACAAGACTGTAGATGGGTCAAGTACCAAGCCTAGTGTCCATCTGGTGACATTACATTAGGATCATATCCACGGTATAAAAGGCGTTTGATGATTCTGACGCATTTTCGATGGTCAACACCCGCCGCAAAAACAGACTCAGTTCCTTGGGCGCTTTGTGAAGTAGTAGCTCGGTCTCTTTTCAGATTTCCTTCCATCTCTATGTAGTGACGAATTGAAGTCTCCTTGGCGCATGGTTGAGTGACTAGGTTTATACCTTAGAACACTTTCCTATTCTTCGAGGTTGTCGCTAAATCCTATTCTGTGTTTTCCTTTTTCTCTTGCTGTAAGGTACTCGTTTACAATGCATAACTTATCTTCTACTGTCATTCAATTTCTCGTTCCCCTCCATCTGAAATACTGCTATCTGTTCGTCTATCTCTCTTTTCCAGAAAAGTGCTGCCCCTCTATTTTTCCTAGGTCATTACCATGATTCTATTTCGTCCTTGTCATCTACACATTTTAATTCTGCACACCATTTACTTTGTTGTGTCATAGAGTGGGGTGTTCATGTGACCATAAGTGTCGTAGGTCAACATTATGTCCAAAGAGAATGTTGAATGATTTGTCTGTGAAGTTTCTTTGACTTCAAGCTCCGAAGGATATATTCTGCTGAGGTAATCCGCGAATTTTGGATTATTGATGGACAACACATCGTCTATATATCTGTAAGTGAAATTGAAGTCAGAAGCTAAGTATCTTTTCCCCTTAGAGACCAAAGATTGAATGAATTCAGCTTCGAATGAGTAAAGAAAAATGTCAGCAAGGAGTGGGGCACAATTGAACACCAATTGGAATTCCGACAATTTGTTGGAAGACCTTTCCTTCAAACGCCACAAAATATTGTCGATCAGGAAGTTTAACATATAAATAATATCTGTTTCAGTGTGCTTATTTTCAGAATCAGACTTTCCTATTACAAAGTAGATTTTTAGATTTTTTTAAATTTGTATTTGTGATTGTCGTTCTTGCTTGTAAACGCATTACTTATAATTTTTGTGAGTATGTATGTGTAAACGTCTTCAAATTGAGTAGCATCATTTAAGAACAAATTAATTGGCAACGTGGACCAGACATGCACGTTTCGGGTACTTAACCCTCATCAGTGATCCTAAATCCTAAATCTAAACAATGTAATATGCCAAAAAGTATGAAAGTTACTTTGTCGAAAAGGGTACCGAAAGACGTAGCAGGATGGATGGGATATGATGTTACAGGACCCACTTTTTAGAAATTTCAAGAAATTTTGATAACAGAAATTTAGATTGCGTTGAAGAAACGATCAACCGAAATTGATCGAACTTGGCTACATGTGCCCTCGGGGACTCCTGGTCCACCAGCAGTGACACTCACCAAGTGGTATAAATGTTCTTTCTGGGCTTCTGTTGTGGCTCCTGTCTATGCCTGTGTCCATTTCTAAGCGTCTGGTTAATGGCATTCGAGGAAACTTGCATACTGTTCATTTGATTGGCTGGTTTTTCGGTGTCACTCTCATTGTCTGTATTTATGGCGGCTAGTCCTTGATTTCGTTTTTGGCAATTTTGTCACTAATTTCCGCTCTGGCTGCAGTGTCACGTAGTTCCTCCAGAGTATTTGGACCCCTCTGAATCACTGCTTGTTGGAGTGGGTGCCTTAAACCGGTTGCAATCACATGAATAAGCCATTGTGTGTTCACTGGCTGACGAAGTTTGGAACCTCAGGATAAAATTATGGATTCATGGTCCAGTTGGTGAGCATCATCAAATTTTTGCTGTCTCTGTTAAGAAGAAGGAGATTTACATCACTGCCTCCTCATCACTCATTCTCTGTAGTGTCACATACGCCATGAACTGCATCCACCAGTGCACAGGTGATGCATTTCCATTATATGGCTTTAATGTTACATGTTGCCTGTGTGGGTGGCAAGGTGGTCAGGTGGCACTATTTGTGTTTTGGTCTGCTGGTTTGCTAGGTTTATGGACTGTTTGTGTAGGTTCTGGTGCTGTTTGGACTTCGATTGAAGCCATAGTTTGGATTGTAGCTCTTTGTTGACTACATTCAGCCCGCATCCTGTCTAATTTGCCTTTGGAGGGTCTTTTCTGATCTTCAGGGAGAACACAACCTCTTCATCTATGTCGTCCAGTCCCTGGTTTATGGGTGGGTCTGTTGTTCCTGAGACAGTACTCATAAAAACCTAAATAAAACTCATAAAAAACTTTTAAAAAACTCATAAAAACAGTACTCATAAAAACCTAAAAAAAAACTTAAAAAAACTCATAAAAACAGTACTCATAAAAACCTAAAAAAAACTCATAAAAAAACTCATAAAAACCTTGACCTAAAAAACTTTTAGGTCAAGGTTTCCGCTTTCATAAACTAGTTAAGACTTTCTGGAAATTTTACAAAAATTACAGTCAACTTCTTTTAAAATTCGGATCTATACATGCAACAGAGTACATTACTATGGGTATTACACAACCTGTCTTTTATGGTGATATGATAAACAAAATAAAAAGGATCAAAGGTAGGCAGCATAACCATCCAAAATGCGTCAGAATCATCAAACGCCTTTTATACCGTGGATATGATCCTAATGTCACCAGACGGACACTAGGCTTGGTACTTGACCAATCTACAGTCTTTTAAAAGCGCATCCTTGAAACTTGCACTCTGACTGACTGTGACGACGGGACTCCATGACGGGCCCTGTCCAAACCTCTTTAGAGAAGACGGGGCCCCGACCACCTGTCCTCTCTGAATGTCAGTCGGACTCCTCGGGTGATTACATACATGAGCTCGCTACAGCCGGCAGAGCACGGACTGTATTAAGCATGCCCTCTTTTTATATCCATTTACATAATCATCTGTGTCTCTGAGGCCTCTGCGTTTCGCGGTCTTGTTTGTGTGATGTCATCTTACAATGAGGAGGTTGTTTTACACCACAATTGTACGTTCTTCGAGACCTCTGGGTATTTGGAGAAGTGAGAGGGTTGTGCGCACGTAATCCAGGATAACCACACCATTTGCTACTTGCGTGACAAATGGCCGTCCAAAGTCGGCACCGGTTACCCATTGGTCTCGTCGGTTTATTTGTAGTCTTTTGTGTTTGATGTTTACATGTCGTGTGTCTCTTTTCCCTCTCGTGCTGTACTCGTCTTTTGTGTTTTTGCATCGGGTGTTTTGGTGTTTTACTGTTGATGCTGCAACGGAGTCTTGTTGGAGATCTCCATTCTTTTGATATTCAGTGAGGTGCTGCATTAATTGTCTTCGATAGAGTTAAATATATACATGCTGCAACGGGGTCTTGTTGGAGATCTCCACCCTTCTTTCATGCAATCAAAGATTTGAATTGCTCAACAAAAAATGTTACCTTTAATAATCGAAAAAAAATAAGATCAAATTAGGTACATCAATGCCATTTCCAGCGTATTGCGATATAAAATCTTCATCTCCTAAGCTGAATCGTGTTCGGATATTGCAAGTGGTATTGAAACTGGTGGTCCATTTCATATCAAGTCATGTTAAATCGCGGCAAATCGTAGTCCTGCATCGTAACAGATCGCAACAAAACTTGATAAGCGTAGGGAACCGTGATAGAGCGTGGCAAAGCGTAACAACTCATCGTGGTAATCGTACGGGAACGTAACGAAGCTTGCGAGACCGGGATGCAAATCGTAACAGATCTTATCTACAATCGTATCAAATCGCTACAGCGCGTATCAGTCCGTGATGGAGCGTCGGAGAGCGTGTGAAGACCAATTTTATTTATAGAATCGTGGATAAGTGTAAACCTAGCATTACTATGAACACACCTATACAGTCTTATTGGATGTTAATTTGTATCTGATTCACTAGAGAATGCAGTAGTGTGGTCAAAACAGACAATAGACGCCTTACGAACCAGCTTACGTACCCAGACATTTCTCCAGGGTGTAACCCGTCCTTGAGTAGGCTGTAGTTGTATTTAGTGATACTAGGCTTACTAGGCTTACACATTTTTGGTCCTGTGCTGAAGATCCGTGTTCAGTGACGGAGAGATTGTTTCTGGATTTCCGAGTTCGTGATTTAGTTCTTTGATTTTGATATTTACCTGCGTTATCTGCTCGAAGAGCAGTTGGTCCTGAGCGGTGAACTCGTCAGGGTGAAGATGACCTTTTGAGGTGTTGTATCTGACGATAGAGTAGTATGTATTTTCGACCAGGATGGGGCGTACTTTTGGATACTTGTACCTTCTTAATATATCAAGTAGATCTCTCAACTTCCCAGTAATATAAGACACAGCCGTTTCTGTATTACTTTCACGTAGTGAAATGCACCCTTCTCAATCTTTCGTGTAAGGACACACGTACCAAGCCAGATGAATAGGAAAAGATGCCTACAATCCGCAAATTCTGACTGCCTAAGTTTGTCTTAGATTTGCATGGAGCCAGTAAATCTCCCTCTGGATAGTAGCGCCTGCCTCACACCAAACCTTGATTTCCAGGGGATTTTCGTCTAGTTCTCTTGGGCTGCACACTAAAAGTGGTAGTCCGAGTCCGAGTTGGGAAAAGCCGAGTTGAAATTTTTAATTTCAGATTTCTCGGCAACGGATGGATAAATTTTGATGAAATTTTCAGGAAATATGTATTTTATACATACAAATCGATGTAAGTTATTAGATTATGAAACATGTGTATATCTTGGAAAAAATATCAATAAACCGAATTTTAGCACGCTAAAAGTGGTTGTCCGAGTCCGAGTTGAGAAATCAAAAAACGTAGATAATTCATGAATAGACGGATGGATTTTGTTCAAACTTTCAGGATTTGTTAGAAATGGATATTGAAATGCCCTGAAATCTTTTCCCCCAGGTCTATGGATCTTACAAAGATAATAAATATTACAAAAAAGACAAAATATCTTGTATCACATCTTAAGTGAGTCAGTCTTAAAATCTTCTTCAGGTTAATATGTAACGTGTCGTGTTTTCGTGGGGATGGCATGTTCTTAAAGCATAGCGTAGTGTTAGTGTGTATTGTAAAATCCGAGCGGTATGGTTCGAAGTATTTTCCAGGGTAAAACTGTAATTTCCATATAATCCATGTGAAATGAGACATAAATCATGACTCTAGTTCACTACTTTAATATTTACATATATACAAGTGCGCACACATAAGTTAAATCCAAGAAATATAAGATCAAGGCATTTTATAACAACAAGTCACAACAATATCAACAAATCTATAAAATCTGGCAGTATGAGAAATCGCTTCTCATATTTATAGAAAAGTCACAGTATTCATCATGGGTATTATCAGTCATGTGACATGTGAGTACTCGCTTTGAGTAATGGTACCCACGGCGGGTAATCATAAATTATGCAATAAAACATCAACAATGAGGCAAGAATAATTCAAACAAAAAAATAAATTATAACATAAAATCTGAACGTCACAAATATTCATTAAAAGGTCGATGAAAGCACGTTGAGCATAGCTCTAAAAGACATTTTGTCATCAGAATTAGCAGTTATTGCAAACATAGTCAAGACTGTCTCTAGTTGATCTATCTAAGTTTGTACAGCAGACATGATACCACCTATTACAGTAAGTGTTGCTGCACTGAATCATGTCATCAAAAGGGTTGGGGAGAGGGCAGGAACAACAATCCATTCCAATTGTATATATTATTGGTTTTCGTTTCTTCTGTCTTGTGGATTTTGTAAGTTTTGGAAATTCTAGAAAGAAATTATTTTCAAGACATTGGATTAGATGTTTCCTCATTTCAATGACATTGAAAACTTGATCAAACAATCCATCAATACCATTTGTACTGAATTCAACCAAGAATGCTATAGCAAATACACCACAATCAGTTGAATTCGTCTGTTGCTTTACAGAAGTGACACACCCGCTCTTTGTATGGGGTGTCTTATTCTGGGGAAATAGCTCGGTAAGCAAGGTACCACTCAAAAGTGTCTCCTGTAGAATAAAATGAAGATCTAAATTGATTTACAACTTTATTCTTTGACCAGCATGGGAAAAGTGACAAATTAAATGAAATCCTGCAAAAACAGAGTATATTCAATTACACATAAAGCTTTAAAACAAAATATCATTTTCTCAAACACTCTATCAATTCTTGTTCTATTTAAAACAAAAATCGCTCATTTCTTAACTTTCAATAGCTTAATAAATTTACGTTTTATTCATAAAATTTCTTACAAGTTTATCAAATTTTCATTATGTATATATTTTTTTTTTTACCAAATTAGACTTAAAGATTGATTACAGACATACCTGTAGAATAAAATGAAGATCTAAATAGATTAACAATTACAAGTTTATCAAATTTTCATTATGTATATATATTTTTTTTTACCAAATTAGACTTAAAGATTGATTACAGACATACCTGTAGAATAAAATGAAGATCTAAATAGATTTACAGCTTTATTCTTTGACCAGCATGGGAAAAGTGACGCTAACTGGTGGTCAGTCTTTCCCTGCCGTCACGCTGTCTACAGGTATCAACCAATCAAATTTTATTATTCCATTAACTTCTTAGATTTGAAATCCAAAAAAGGTAAAATCTTACACTCACTGCATTATGGGTAGGAAGTTATATCTTCTTTGTTCGGAATTATCCTATGCCGTAAGCGTATTCGCACCTTGCGTAAGATTTGAATGCGATAACACAAAGGGTCAATTTCCTTCTTAACATTCACTATTGTTAAGATCTAAATATATAGACAAAAAAATTGATACGAGTAAATCCATGTCCAAGCTAAGTTGACATCAAAGTAATTAAGTGTCAAAACTCTGACCAAATAAGTTTAGAGTAATCAAACATGTGATAGTGTGGTTTTCTACATAGTTTTTATATTTAACGTTCATTAATTAAATAAGTTTCTTTAGTTAATACTTCCTAAATTATTTACTAAGCGTTTTCATTCTCTTACTAACAAATTAGTATTTGCGGTCGCTTTGCGTTCATATTTGCGCCGACCCCGGGCGAGTCATACAGTGGCTCTTTAAATGTAATACAGCAGGTTCTCTAGATACTTTACTGAACACCGTATTTTACCTGGTTCCTCCACTTAGTTAAATTTCATTGGTTCAACTACAATTTTAATGGTCAGTGATTGGTCATTTCGCTCAGGCGATACACATTCCCGCCGCACGAGCTAGTATTTAAGTTGACCACCCCTTCTATCGACTATACCCTACTCGTACGTACCTTATACAGGTGTATCGCCGTATGACCATTTCTGCACAAAATGTAAGTTTTTATATTTTAGAAATAATTTTGAACTGAATTGATAAACTTTGAATTCTGAATTACATTTTATGTTCTCGGAACATTTTCTGTATTTTTGGAGATTTTAAAAGTATTTTTGAGAACTTAATGAATTAACTCTGAACGTAAACTTTATCGTTTAATTTCGATACTTGTGAATAAATAATGTATTATTAGAGTATTTGGCATTAGATACATTGCCGATTATATTATTTCTTTTAGTAAAATATATCCCCTGGTCAGACGTGATGTAAAACGGGCACCATGCCCGATAAATTGGGAAAAGGCCCTGTTCCATAAACAGGTACATATAAATAATAAACATTTATTTTATCTATAACTTGCAATCATTTTTTGGTATTTTTCAATTACATTACCAATCAATTACACAAATATTGAGAATATTATATATTCTATTTATTGAACTGTGTATGAACGAACATTTGTATTTGTATTTATGTTTTGTTATATGTTATTGTAGGGTCTATCTATATATGCATATCATCAATAAATTCAAACGAACCCAATCAGGATCGTCTTTCTTCTATTGATGACAACGAGCCCTGGTACATTTTTGGCGCCCACGTTGGTTGCACGTTCTACAGATATGCAGTTGACTTCTGACCAGCTAAATTTCCATTCCGTCGCATGAGATGTACTCACCGTCTACCTGTATACCATACCTGTGCGCGCATCACCTTCTAGATTAGTGTCCGTTTCAAAAATCAGTGATCCGTAAAGTAAGCAGTCATCTTATCAACATAACCGGTGCGCGTCGATCCGTGTGATTATATATTCATTGTAACTTCTGTATATTTTGCTGCTACATAATTTTGGTATATCATATCATTACACAATATCTATTTGAATTTATCATATATATTACATTTTGATCTTACTTAAAATGTAACTTCATAGAAAAGGGTCTACATGTGTATATAATACTGTTTATTTCTCATTTTTGTGGGTTCAATATTTTTCAATTTTTCTGCATCTCCGATTTTTTTTTGTCCTTGACATGTAACGTCCTTGACATTTTTGACTTTACTTCACAGGTCTTTTGTCCAGTGTAGTTATTTTTGTGGTGTTCGTTCACACATACTTAGAAGTTGGGGATCACTTGTCTTGATCGTCATTCAAAAAGCGTCTTATCTGACATCGTGATCGATTTTGTTTATTTTACTTTAATTTAAAGCAACTTGCTAGCGCTGAAGTCTATCTTAGCATGTTTTACTAACAATTCTTCATTCACAGCTAGAGCTTAGGTGGTTGCTGCCCTTTTCAGTTGTTTGAAGGACTCAGAAGACAGTTATACAGTTCTTCATATTTTGTATAGGTACGTGCTTAGTTAAGGTCTTAGTTTTTAAGTGATTTTGCGTTTTTACATATTTGTCAGAATATATGCGAAGTGCACTTCGATTTCACTTTCGATTTCGACATCGAGTTCGATTTCATTTGTATTGCTGGTTACTTGTTTTAGTATTAGTCATGAGTACTGGTACTGACACAATGGACCAAAAGCCGGAAAATGCACAGGCATCTGGCGCTGTGGGTACCGATCAAGGTAAAGGTCAAAGTCCGACTGAAACTAAAAGTCAAACTAAACCAGACTTGAGTCAAGAAGAACTTGACAAGATGATTAAGTACATCAATAGTCGTACCGACTACAAAGTTGTGACGAGTGTTGAGTATGATTTATTACACGTCGACACAAGTACTCCTTCCGTACAGACAGGCACAAGGTCACGTGTTACGGATGTGAAATTTGAATTTCCGAAACCTGCATTGCTACCTCAAACTTCTATGAACACAAGTTCAATTCAGCAAAGCGTAGCTACTGTACATTTGCCTAAAATTCCACCATTTTCAGGTGAAGATAAAAGTGACGAGGTCAAGTTTGATGTATGGCGTTACGAGGTCAAATGTATAATACGGGAAGCAAATTACCCAGAGCCAGTTATTTTACAAGCAATACGCAACTCATTGCGAGGAAAAGCAAGGTCGCTTTTAATAACTTTACCACCACACGCCTCTCCGAATAACATACTCGAGAAACTTGAAGGTGTTTATGGGAATGTAAGTGCTCACGAGTCACTTATGGAGACATTTTACAAAATGAAACAAGAACCTAACGAATCATTGGCTGAATTCGGTATGCGCCTCGAAAATGTACTCCAAATCCCATTCGAACGAAACAAAATCAGCGGTAGTGCGAGAAACGAAATGCTATGTTCGAAATTCTTTTCTGGTTTACGAGAACCAATGTTACAAAATGCCGTACGTTACAAATACGATACGATTAAGGACTTTGATAGATTTCGAAAAGAAGTCAGATCAGTTGAGTTAGAAATGACCACAAGTAACCAAACTTATAGTGCACCTTCGACTAAACCTACTGGTCATACAAATAAAGTGCAAGCGACACATATGCACTCTGCCTCTACACTTGATGATATCGTGAAGAAATTAGATCGTTTGTCTACAAAGGTCGACAATTTTGAATCAGAGCTTACTTCTTTGAAACAAGCCTCAAGAGGCCAGAATAGCTCACGTGGTATGAATAACTTCAGAGGTTATGGACGTACGAACTATAGTGGTTCGAATGGACTTAATCAAGGTTTCGCAAATCGAGATCATGAAGGTCAGACTTATCCATTTAGAGGTTCAAACAGAGGTTTTAGAAATTTCAGAGGTCAAGGCCTTAGAGGAGGCATGAGAGGTCATTTAAACCAATAAGGGTCTCTGACGAGGGACAGTTGGGAGACCTTAGTTTTATTGATAGTCCCGAACAAAATGAAACTTGTGATAGCGAACGAATTTGCTATAGATGTAGACAAAAAGGGCATATAATGCGAGATTGTACAGTACGACTTGATCATTCAAGGTATCATTTTGTCGATGACATGCCTAGAGAGTATGTTCATGAAATGAATAAAGGTTTCAGATCTAACAGGAAAGCAAACTTGGTAGGAAGTTCAAATGAGGTCAATGTTTGGCTCAATGATGAAGAAGCTAAAGCTTTACTCGACACAGGCTCTTCTGTATCGACTGTAAGCAAAGATTTCTACGACAAATTCCTTTCTGAAATTCCGCTTAGCCCTATCTCAGAACTGTTACACATTGAGTGTGCAGACGGTGAAAGTTTGCCATATTATGGTTACATAACAGCATCTCTTAGAGTGAATGATCATGCATTGAGTGACCAAATGATTGAAGCTTTGTTTTTGGTAGTTCCTTCTAGACGTTATCATGCGGATGTTCCTTTGCTTATTGGTACAAACGTCCTTGATATTCTCTTAGAGATGACGAAAAACACTTATGGTGTTAAATTTCTGCAAAATGCTCAGCTCACAACACCAGTATATTTAGCATTTAGGTGTATTACTTTGCGTGAAAAAGAACTCGCTCACAACCATAATGTGTTAGCTTATGTCAAATCTGCTGAATGCAAACGCATCACAGTAAAACCAAACTCAGAAGCTGTGATTCAAGGGTATTTACAGAGAAAAATACCATACCATCCTACATGTGCTGTAACGAATCCTACACCAAGGTCAAACATCCCTGATGACCTAGACATATCTTCTGTACTAGTCACCTATGATCACAATCAAACTTGCACGATTCCCATTCTTATCAGCAATGTAAGTACAAGAACATTCAGTATTGACCCAAAAGAACTTTTATGTGAACTTCAACCAGCGACAGTTCAAAGTTGTCAATTACAAGAGGAATGTCATTCACTCTGTGTGAAATCCGAGATAAATATGCCTGAAAATGAACTTTCTAGTGATGATCTTGACAAGGTTCACAAGGTCTTGGATGATTTTGATGATATTTTCTCAAAAGGTGTGAAAGACATAGGTCACAATGATCGAGTTCAACACAGAATTGAACTTAGCGATGAAAAACCATTCAAACAGAGATATCGAAGAGTACCACCCGCTATGATTGATCAGGTCAGAGATCATATTCAACAGCTACTTGAGGCTGGTATCGTACGAAAGTCTCATTCTCCATTCTCATCAAATGTTGTACTTGCGAAAAAGAAAAATGGTCAACTCAGACTCTGCATAGATTTCCGTCAGCTTAATGCTAGAACTATTAAGGACAATTACTCACTTCCTAGAATCGAGGATATATTAGAATCACTTGCCGGAAACAAATATTTCTCAGTTTTGGATATGAAGTCAGGTTATCACCAGGTTGAAATTTTTGAAGAACACAAACCGCGAACAGCCTTTACTGTCGGTTCACTGGGCTTCTATGAATACAATAGAATGCCTTTCGGCCTTACAAACGCTCCTGCGACGTACCAACGTCTTATTGAGGAATGTCTTGGTGATTTACATTTGAACATTTGCTATATTTATCTTGATGACCTTATCATTTTTAGTAGAACTCTTGATGAACACCTTGACAGAATGAGACAGGTTTTCACGAAACTGAGAGAATCAGGACTCAAACTTACACCGAAGAAATGTTTTCTTCTAATGAAGAGAATTAAATATGTAGGTCACATTGTCTCTGAAAAAGGCATAGAAGCCGATGATGATAAAGTAGACAAGGTCAAAAATTGGCCTAGACCAACATCTAAAGAGGAAGTTCGACAATTTCTCGGCTTTGTCGGTTATTATCGACGTTTTGTGAAAGACTTCGCAAAAATTGCCAAACCGCTCACTAATCTCTTGCCTACACCTACAAAGTCTAAGCGAAAGACTAAAGCTTCTACAAAGCAGACGTTTGAGTGCGGAGAAACTCAAGAGAAAGCATTTCTCGAGTTAAAAACTCAGTTAACTTCTCCACCCATTTTGGCATACCCCGATTACACTCATGAATTTGAATTACATACTGATGCTTCAGGTCAAGGTCTTGGTGCTGCCTTATATCAGGAAAAAGACGGCCATAAGAGAGTCATATCTTATGCGAGCCGAGGTCTGTCTAAATCTGAGCAAAACTATCCTGCTCACAAGTTAGAGTTTCTTGCACTCAAATGGGCAGTAACAGAGAAATTCAAAGATTATTTGTACGGTCAGAAATTCACTGTTCTTACTGACAATAATCCCTTGACATATATCTTATCAACAGCACAGCTTGATGCTACAGGTCACCGATGGGTTGCGGCCCTTGCTGCCTTTAACTTTGACCTACAATACCGCCCTGGCAAAAATAATGCTGATGCAGATGGATTATCAAGGTTACCAGGCATCTTGAAAAACCAAACTAGTATCAAGATTCTCAAAGAATCTATAGATGCAATTTGTCAAACAATGATTGTAGACAAAACACCTTACATTGAATGTTTGCCTATATCTGAAACTGTGGTAGATGGAACTGAAGATCAAACATCTGATATACCTTCAGTGAATATCAAAAATGCACAGCAAAAAGACCAAGATCTGTCTCTGTGGTTAGACTTTGTTGCCAGTGGCATAAGACCTAGAAAGGACCAATTATCACCTTCTTCATACAATACAGTACTACTTCAAAATTTTGACAAACTTGTAGTTCGTCATGGTGTACTCCATAGAAAAACTGATGAAACTTTTCAAGTAGTAGTACCCCAGGTGATAGTACCAGAAATCCTTCACCTTCTTCACAATAATTTTGGTCATCAAGGTCGCGATAGAACTATTTCTTTGGTCCGCGATAGATTCTTTTGGCCTGGAATGTCTCGTGATATTGAAAGCTGGATTTCAAAGTGCGAAAGATGTACGAGACGAAAAACTCCTACAAATGTGCGAGCACCTCTCGTCAACATTACAACATCACAGCCATTAGAGCTTGTGTGTCTCGATTTTCTGTCACTAGAAAAGTCAAAAGGAGGATACGAGTACGTTTTGATCATAACTGATCATTTCACGAAATATGCAATGGCAATTCCTACGAAAAACATGACCGCAAAAACTACAGCAGATGCATTTTTCAAAAATTTCGTTCTTCATTATGGAATTCCTCAAACTATTCACTCAGATCAAGGAGCAAATTTTCAGAGTCACATTATTCAGGAACTTTGTAAAATTCTAAACATCCGAAAATCGAAAACTACACCCTACCACCCTATGGGTAATGGTCAATGTGAGAGATTTAATAGAACTCTCATGGACATGCTTGGAACTTTGGAAATTGAACAAAAGAAGGATTGGAAAACGTACATAGGCCCTCTTGTACATGCGTACAATTGCACCCGTCACTCTACTACTGGGATTTCCCCTTTTGCTCTCATGTTTGGTCGAGAACCAAAACTGCCTGTCGATTTCGCATTTGGTATCCGTGAAACTGAGGTAAATAAAATTTCATCAACGAAATACATGGAAAATTTGCGAAAAACTCTCAGAGCATCTTTTGATTTAGCGATGCGAAATTCGAAAAACTCGCAATCAAAGCAGAAAGAAAAGTATGACAGTAAAGTTCGTGCTGCCACTGTAAATGTTGGTGACAGAGTTCTAGTCAAGATTGTAGCTTTCGATGGTAGACATAAAATAGCAAATAAATGGGAAGAAGATGTCTACATTGTTATTGAAAAACCAAACTTTGACATCCCTGTTTTCAAGGTCAAGAAACAAAACGGAGAAGGGAAAGTTCGAAACCTTCTTCTGCCTATTGGCGAAGATGACAGTAAAGATGTTGAAAGGTCAAGGTTGAAACTTGATGAGTTGAAAAGGTCAAACGAAAGGTCAAAGTCTAAACCTATACCGAGAAAGTCTGTTTTGACAAATACTGAAACGAATGTAGTCAGTTCTGATTCAAAACCTGTTTCAGAAACAGCAACAATTTTGGATTCAGATTCTGAAAATGATGATGTAGTATTGTTACAGAAGCCAGTTACACGTGTTAGATCTGAGTCTAGCATGTCTGCAGAAACTGAGCTTAGTCATACAAATGATAGCACGAGATCTCACGTTTCGGATACTAGTACAACTTCCTATGAATCTGTTCAATCATCAGATTTATCAAATACACCTTCAGTTACGGATACTTCTCGGTATAGCTCTAGTCAAGAGGTCACTCAGGTTACCCATCCACAAGAGGTCACTCGAGTTACCAATCCACACGAGGTCACTCAAGTTATCCATCCACAAGAGGTCAATTCCCAAGATGTAAATCCTCAGACTAGAAGATCTGAAAGAGTAAGATCTAAACCAAAGTGGATGACTACAGGAGAATATCAAATATCAAATGTCGTAGTTTCAAATGCAGATTGGAAAAGCAGGGCCGATTACCTAAAGTCATTGGTTTCAGAGAATCTAATGACCGACCCTTCTATTTCCAATGCTTTCATTAATATTCTGACAGACAAATCTTCATGAGCTGAATACTGATATGAGTTTTTTGTTGTACATAATTGTTTATTTGTGTTCTCTCAGGATTGATTCTTTCTGAGTTGGTTCGTTTTTATTTGGATTTGGAAAAGTGGTAAACACTCAGAAACTTTTCATCCCTGTTTTATACGGTAGAATTTCTTCACTATTTTCCATTTGGGAATGACATGGAAGTCATTTCTGAAGCGGGGGGAGAATGTGATAGTGTGGTTTTCTACATAGTTTTTATATTTAACGTTCATTAATTAAATAAGTTTCTTTAGTTAATACTTCCTAAATTATTTACTAACCGTTTTCATTCTCTTACTAACAAATTAGTATTTGCGGTCGCTTTGCGTTCATATTTGCGCCGACCCCGGGCGAGTCATACAGTGGCTCTTTAAATGTAATACAGCAGGTTCTCTAGATACTTTACTGAACACCGTATTTTACCTGGTTCCTCCACTTAGTTAAATTTCATTGGTTCAACTACAATTTTAATGGTCAGTGATTGGTCATTTCGCTCAGGCGATACACATTCCCGCCGCACGAGCTAGTATTTAAGTTGACCACCCCTTCTATCGACTATACCCTACTCGTACGTACCTTATACAGGTGTATCGCCGTATGACCATTTCTGCACAAAATGTAAGTTTTTATATTTTAGAAATAATTTTGAACTGAATTGATAAACTTTGAATTCTGAATTACATTTTATGTTCTCGGAACATTTTCTGTATTTTTGGAGATTTTAAAAGTATTTTTGAGAACTTAATGAATTAACTCTGAACGTAAACTTTATCGTTTAATTTCGATACTTGTGAATAAATAATGTATTATTAGAGTATTTGGCATTAGATACATTGCCGATTATATTATTTCTTTTAGTAAAATATATCCCCTGGTCAGACGTGATGTAAAACGGGCACCATGCCCGATAAATTGGGAAAAGGCCCTGTTCCATAAACAGGTACATATAAATAATAAACATTTATTTTATCTATAACTTGCAATCATTTTTTGGTATTTTTCAATTACATTACCAATCAATTACACAAATATTGAGAATATTATATATTCTATTTATTGAACTGTGTATGAACGAACATTTGTATTTGTATTTATGTTTTGTTATATGTTATTGTAGGGTCTATCTATATATGCATATCATCAATAAATTCAAACGAACCCAATCAGGATCGTCTTTCTTCTATTGATGACAACGAGCCCTGGTACAAAACATGCCATGGAGTTTTCTTTAATTAGATATGAATATTAATTAATTATAATTACCGAAAGGTGAAAACATAATTTTTAAATATATAATTTCATGCCAATAATTTTGATATCAAACACGGCCTATTTATTTTGAATGATAACTTATTTTGAGAATTACACTTATTTATTTTATTTCATAATTACCCAAACGAAAAAAATAGCCTAACAACTCGTATAAACAGATCATACACAAACCATGGTTTTGATGCGAGTTTCCCGGTTGAAATTTCACATGCAAATGAGCTAACGGATCGTATCATTAAATTTGCATATTGGTGGATCGCATGAAAACCTTAAAGCTGAACTAAGTCTTTAAAAACCCCCATGACGTAGTAAATTTTTTTAGGGAACGGAAATTGTTAGAAGTGAAACTAACAATCTCCGTCCCCTAGCTAAAAATACACTTGGTCATGTGTTGATTTGAACTTTCCCCCTGATGACGTTTTGCATACTAATGTATCGTGACCCAAAATCCACTACCTCGAGTACTCGAGCGGTATATAAAGAAGCCTGGACGTGTGGACATTGTCATTTGTATGAGATGTCGTCTACCTGTAAAGATGAGTTCAGAAATTAGTAAATTGCATAGAAAATCATACATTAAAATATATCATTTTCAAATAAGAATAAAATTATTTTCTCATATATAGTTATAATGAATGAGATCTGCCCCGGGTACGTGACAGAGGGAGGGGAACTCGGGGGACGGGAGTTGGGGGGGGGGGGAGGCTCCGGTACATGTTTCACATATACAGCACCTCCAAAAGAAATTATGGCGTATGCATAATAATATATACAAGTACTATGTTTAAAAATCAAAATTAAGGTACAAATTGGAAAAGTTTGGGGGGGGGGGGGGAGATTTGCTACAAGTAAATCATCATGAAATGTAGTAAATAACAAATGATTATTTACAAAGATAACATGATCACAAACTTATCACAACGCATATGCATGTAGGGAACTCAATGTTACAAAATTTGGACAGATCAAGAGGGTTTGGGGTTCGGGGGGGGGGTTGATCGAATGGTAGCCCAAAATCAAAGCGTTGAAATAAAATATATGAAGTGAAATATTATTTGCTTGTAATTTACATAATAGATCCGGACGAAAAAAGATCTGGGAAAAAGAAGCGTTGTGAGGTTTCGAGTTCGCGGGTGGGGGGGGGGGGGGGGGGGGAGGTGCGCGTTACAGGGAGGAAGTAATGCATACTCCAAATGTAATTCAAAATTACACTTTTTTACATACTGAAATGCTTCTTAGCTATGTCTGCCTATAAAATATTCATTTTCAGTATAGCTGTATCTTACACAATTACATAAATACACTTAGTGACCCACATTATATATTTACATTGTACCTGTTTACTAAACGTCTAAAATACAAAAATTTCCTAATTTCAAAATTTATTTTTAACAAGTCCATTGTCTCAATCTTCTAAAATTATATCAGAATAAAAAACTGCACATTGCATGGTTTTACTTACATGTTGATAAAGCAAATACAATCCTATATTACAAATGATCGGTACACATGTTACCATTTTACACGCATGTGAAAAAACTGCGTGTTCGATTAGAGCTTTAGTAATACTTGTCTTGTAAATAATACATGTAAGTAAGATCACAATTTCGTTATCCTAATGTTCTCTGTTTGGAACAAAATTAGGAGTGATACATCTTAATCAAAATGGCTCATATTTTGATGAATTAAAGCGATCTATACATTTCCAGGGGGGGGGGGGGGGCTGTTTCCAAGTCGTCGCTGTCAGTGTAGGGGTGGGGTGTCCCCATATGGGCATATATATGGTTATTAGTAAAATTCAACTTGAAAACGAAAAAAAAAAACAAGCAATTTTGGACAAATCACAAGAATGAGGGGGAGGGCCCCCATAGTTTGTGGGATTTGAAAGTATTTTCTGAAAGTATAAAGGCATGTACACTTTACCAACTCAGGTATTTCGTGGAAATTTTGGGTTAAAAATAACAAATCTTATAAAAATGCTGAAAATTGGAAATGCTTTATTTTATTCAATTTTTTGGAGTCTTTACATACTTTGGACAATTACTCATATCAAAAGTAGTTAATGAATGTTTTCAGTCATCACATTTCAATTTTGCAAATTGAATCAAATTAAGCAATTCCAACTCTGGGGTATCTTGAAGAAATCGGATCTATATGGGGATACCATATTTCCAAAAAAAAAAAAATACAAAATTTCCAAAGATAAGTGCAAATATCAAACTTTAACTCTCAAATTACGTTAGTCTACCATATTTTACACATATCTAAAGCTTCTGATGTGAATTTGTCAAAAAGACGGTGAAATTATTGAGTTTTTCCTTTTACAGCGATTTTTGATAAAAATGAATAGTTTTTACCTCCATTTTTTTTTTCTCGTAACAACGAGATTGTTTTTTTCGTAACTTCGAAATTTGTTTCTCGTAACTACGAATTTTTTTTTTCTCGTAACTACCACAATTTTTCTCGCAACTACGAGTTGTGACATGGTACGAAATGGCTTCTGTAGGAAATACACGCTCATGGACTAGAATATTTTATACAGATTACAGATCACAATTAATTTTGAATGTTCGTTGACCACGCAAATAGTTCCTGATTATTTCAATCCCTCGTCTTCTTACATTTAATTTCTACGACTCTTTTTACACTAGATGATTCGTTTTTTACGTCAATGAGTCGCAGATGAGTTGAAAAAAAAATATTCTAGCATGTTGAATAATACTGCATCATCCTAATCGCGGAAAGACAGATGTGTTATGAGGCTCTAGAATTGATAGAGTGTAGAACATTAGAGCCACAGATACCCCCTTTCGGGTTTAAAAAGATATTAAAAGTCTACTAAGCGACAGATTTTTGCATGAATCCATTTCTGAGCTTATTTTGATATTATCTAGCAGCTATAAAAGTTTCAAGCAAAAAATGGTGGTGCGATTCGAGTATTTAATCGTCATAATAGTACGATTTACAAAGGAATATATAGGAAAAAATAATTGGGGTCTGATACCTACATATTGGGAGTATTTTATTTTTACTTAGAACCAACAACCTTTTTTATCGTAAAGCGATACAAATCCCCTACCGGTATAAATCTGAGACCAATACTGAACTCAATGCATGTGCAGACAAGTACCAGTTCGGTATCTGTAATAGTATCAATAAAGAAAAGACAAGAAATCTGATACTGTAATGAAAATAACAAAGTCAAAGGGTAATAACTCTATTAAAACTAGGTCAGCTTCAGCAAATATTGAACATTATCTATCACAAACCAAAAACACAGTTCAACATTTGCGATACATGTAACAGTAAAAAAAGTCTGAATTCTTAAATCTAGGAAAAATTTGAATTTTACTAAGTCCAAGAACAAGAACTCTTGTACAAATAGGTCAATTGAAACTAATTTGAACTTCCTCTGAAGTACACCGACATATATATTCACATACTAGTACCAAAAAGTAGTACAATAGATTCAATAATGAAGAAAAAAAGTCCAGAAAAGTTAAAATATTATGAATGTAATATGTACTCTTCGACGTGTAAAAAGGAATCAAGACTAAAACTCTATCTTTAAATCTAAGATATACTCACATATCAAAACTTATTTCAATATATACAATAAAAGTTTGATAAAATTCGAAAAACTAAGGCACGGTCCATTTGATATTCGGAGGGGGGGGGGGGGGGGGGCTTTGGGTTTTTTTCGAAAAAAATAATTTTGCTCTGAATTTTGATGGAAAAATTAATTTGCTTATAGTGTGTAAGAAAAAAATAATCTTGTTTTCACAAGTAGTTAAATTTGAAGAATTACCTTAAAATTTCGCTAAAAATTCCTGAAAAATTTCCGGCTCGCTTCGTTCGTCACAGTTTTCAATTTATATAAAAAAAAAAATTTGGCTCGCTTCGCTCGCTGTAGTTTTCTATCAAAACATTAATTTTTAATGGCAAAGATTATATTTGAAACTATCAAAAGAATGCATGTTAATGGAGAAAAAGGGCTTCCTTAGAGGCTTATGAATATACCATGAATATAATTCATTACTATTACATGCAATAGATGAATGTTTCACCATAGAGTCTAATTTCATATACAAGCTTCGAAGGAGAACTTCAGTTTTCCCCCTAATTTACAATTCTAAATTCGAAAATTTGTCCAGAAAATCCTTCCCTCAGACCCTCTTACAAGATATAAATTTTGTTTACTGAGGATTTTATTGTAAATACTTCTATCTCTCTGTTTATAAGTGAATTAAATTTTTCATAAAAATAAAGTAATATTTTATTAAAGTTTTGAATGAAAATCAAGAATTTCTAACACAAACATTCATTATATATTGCACATCACTTATTATAAAAAAATTCCTTGCTCCAACTTTGCAAGAAAATAATTATTTTGCTCCGATATAGGGCGAAAAAAATAATCATGCTCCGACAAAAAAATCCAAAGCCCCCCCCCCCCCATAATATTAAATGGACCATGCCTACAGACAGACATGCCTCGCTGAGAACGAGACGTTCAGTAGTTTTGGGGAACTCATGCATTCGAAAATCATTGATAAAAGGGAAAAAAGGAATAGCTTTTCAAAAATGAAACCATGTGAATGCAAGTATAAAAGCTTTGATGAGTTTCAGATGAAATTAATTTTAAATTCCAATTCCTATACTTTTAATGTGGATTTTAAAAAAAATCACAGAAATTCAAAGTAATTTTACTCTATCTTCCAACATTTCTTCTCCAGAGTAGTGCATATGATGATCGTTCATGGATGATTTAGACCAAACAAAATCCCTCCAACTCGCCACTTTTAATGGGCCGGATTGCAAAGCAAATCCGGTCTATAGATTGACGATGTCCGTCTGTCTGTCTGCCTGTCTGTCCGTCTGTCTGTCCGTCTGTCGTCAACATTTTGGTTAAAGTTTCTGGTTGCAGCAAAATCTGAGGAACATTACGCAGAAGAAACTTTATATCATACATGAAGGTTGCCCATTACAAGACCTTTCAATTTATGCCTTAACATTTGACCTAGTGACCTTGACCTGGAGCTTTGACCTAGTCATGGTTATGGTATCGGGAAATGTAGACTGTAAGGCCACTATGTTCCCCATTCCCTCAACATAAATTTTGGACCCGGCCCTGAAAAGAAAGGGCTATACAGAATTTGATTGGAGGAGGGGGGGGGGGGTAGTTATTGAGACGGGGATATTGGGAGGAAACGGATCCAAGACATGGCCCAGGTAGAGTTGTTTGACGAAAAATAGTTTCAACACAAAGGAAACCTATAAATTATTGATAAATAGGATTGTCAAGAATTCTATAAATTGTTTCTTTCCCATTTCCGATGCGAATTCCATCTGTTGCATCCCAAGGTCTCCACGTTCACCCCCCCCCCCTTAACACATAAATGGAAATAATCATACAAACGATCATAAATATAAATTCCAATGGATAATGAAGCTTATTCAAATATTCGGTAACTAGTATACATGTATATTTTAATTGATATGAATTTATAAAAGCCCATTTTCATTATGCGAATAGTCTAATCGAACACGCGATTTTCACATGTGTCTACACAATGAGGTCATGTTTGTTGTAGAAAATTGTATACCGACCATTGGCCTGTATTTGATTGTATTTTCTAAAAAATCATGTAAGTAAAACACTATAATTATCATGCAATTTTGTATTCTCGAAATTTAGCTGATTAATTACATTTTCTAAAAGAAATTTTGAAATGAGGAAAATGCAGAGAAATAGCTATGTACTTGCCTTTCACAGTATACAGGTATATGTAACAAAATCGTATGTAATGAATATAGAATATTATAGAAGAATTTAACTATCGTATTTTAGTATGTTAATGTATGTATTTTTATTGTGCTTTTTTGCATCACAATGTTTCGATATAAAATCCCCCCCCCCATCCACACACACACACCGGCATCCCCCTCCCAACTACTCTTCCGTCTAATAAATTGCATGCCATTCTTTGATGTAAACTTTTTAGCAGTAAACACTGATCAATATACTATTTCACTTCAGATAATATAAATTTTCAATAACTTAACCGCCCCCCCCCCACCTTTCCGGCCCAACATGTCTTGGTTGATCATAAACATTGGGCTCCCTCCTCATCTACATGTATATTTATCTCCTTTGCTTGTGATAAATCATTTCAATTTACTTTCATGTCTGTTGGTTTGAATGATATACTTGAATCCAACAACATCCCACCCCACCACTATTTCACATATGTACCAAATTTTGATCAATGTAAACCGTAGCATATAATTTTTTGACATTGTTAATACATGTTACTATGGATATTTTGAATTCATCTTTTTGGTTCGCAATATTTCATATAAAACATATGAAAAAACCTACCCACCCGGTCCCGTCCCCATCCCGTTCTAAAACAACCCCCTTCCACCCATCCCCTTCCACAAGTTCCCAAGATTACGTACCCCGTCTTTTAGTTATTTCAGTAAAACTGAAGATTTCATGATTACTTTATCCATTTTCTATTTCAATGTATGGTTTTCTTTGATATTTTCTAATTTCTGAACTCATCTTTACAGGTAGACGACATCTCATACAAATGACAATGTCCACACGTCCAGGCTTCTTTATATACCGCTCGAGTACTCGAGGTAGTGGATTTTGGGTCACGATACATTAGTATGCAAAACGTCATCAGGGGGAAAGTTCAAATCAACACATGACCAAGTGTATTTTTAGCTAGGGTACGGAGATTGTTAGTTTCACTTCTAACAATTTCCGTTCCCTAAAAAAATTTACTACGTCATGGGGGTTTTTAAAGACTTAGTTCAGCTTTAAATATATGTTATGATCCAAGTACGATCCATTGAAAACAACTCGTATACAGCTCATATGATTCTTCTACGATCCATGGTTTTGATGCGAGTTTCCCGGTTGAAATTTCACATGCAAATGAGCTAACGGATCGCATACATATTTGGATATCAACAAATCGTATGAAAACTGCAAGTTTGTGAACATGTAGATGTACAATCCAAGTATGATCCATTTAGAAACATCTCGCATCCAAACCACAAAACAACTCACAACCAAACCACCTAACAACTCACAACCAAACCACCTAACAACTCACAACCAAACCACCTAACAACTGCATGAAAATCATATGATCCAGATATGATCTATTATCTATACTAATAACAACTTGCATAAAAACCTTGTATACATACATGTATTGTCACAAATTTTTAGGTCATCATCCCATGCATGTACCAGTACACATGTTACATATCAAGTGAAAATAATACGAAACGATATTAATTTGCAACAACATTCATTTTTCCGTATATATACACATTTACGTATTGAAATCAAAATCAACTTTTATTTCATTTCATATGAATGCATTTTAATCCTTTTTTCCAATTGACATTAATAAAATAAATCATTTTCTAATACATGTATAATCAAGGAAATCTATATTATTAATTACAAACATGATCATGATTATGCGTCAAAATTTTAACAATAGAACATACATGCGTGTATTTCGATATGAATAATACAATGTACAATGAAATATATTGTTTCAAGAGCTTATCGTATACATATTCATACTGAAAATTAAAGTAAGAGGTGTGTCACCTGTACCGTAGTATGCTTAACAATGTGACCTTGAAGGTGACTTTGGAAAGTTCATAAGGTGTTTTACAATTATTGCAAGCTTTATATGGTAGAATTATAATGTATATCAATTAAGTTATAGCCATTTTTGTGTGAAAAACCAATTACCAGACAGTTGGACGGACAAACAGATCCCTATTACATGTATGTTGATCTCGAATTGTAGGTGACATAAAATTTTAAGTTTCAAAGCAAGTAAAACAATTTTCACATGTTACATACACTTTCAAGCAAAGTTATTATGTATATATACATTGTATTCAGAGTGTACCAATACATGTACAATGATTATTGATACAAAATATGTGAAACTTTTCAAAACATTGAAATCACATCTTTTATAAATTTAAGATTTTCAAGGCATTGTAAGTTACATGTACATGATGTAGTTGCATTAACATAATAGTACAGGTGAATAGTGAATGTTTACTTGACTCAACTCTATTCATCAAGTTACATGAACATGCATTTAATTGTAAATTATCATAAAGTAAACAAATAAAACATTGAAAAAGTGGAACATAATTTTCTGCACGTTGTAACATCTGGTCGGAATATGTACACACATATACGGTTTGTGCATCGACTGCCACAATGGGTAGACATGGTAGAAGGCCTTATCTATATATGTAGTTTCTCCATAACTTCTTAAATAACAGAACTGCAAACTCTAAAGAGCTTTATCCATGGCCACATAATCAGTCCCGTTTAGCACAAAGTGACTGTACATTCTGATTCATCCCTCGTTAATATCACAGACTCACTATATGTATTTCCTGTAACAAATTCAAGGTTAAAGTAAAATCAAACTTCATATTATTTTTTCTAATAAAGTGTCATTATGGTCATAGGCTCATACTACATTGTACAGGTATGTAAAAAGAGAGAATCATGGTCTGTCAATTTTATGATCAAATATATGTAGTTAGTGGTACACGTATATAAGCTAAATAGCGATAATCTAGCTTCCAATTGAGAACTGACAGTAACGTTCATTACAATCGTTTGTTTACTGGACAGGTCCGATATATTTTGCCTATTTGTAGCATAATGCACATATACCTACCTATATCCATCTTATGCAGTTCCTAAATGCAGGAGTTCAGCTTCCTCCTCTATATTTGGATCCTGGCATGCTCTCTAATGAATTTGTATGTGACAAGCTCGCAGAACTCATGTGTACATGTCATGCAGTGCATGGCACATACAATGTATGCTGTGAATAGGCAAAACGCATCGGACCTGTTTTATATAATTAGATTTACATTGAGATGCCTGATTATTCATATCATTTACTACATGTATTCTTCAACCAAATGGCCAATGCATCTCCGCATATATATTTGTATGAATGTTTGTCACACACTGTTTTACATGTACAGTGCAGAGTTCCTGAAAAGTGACGGTTATATCGGATTTGCCAATAAGAAATTGTGTTGTATGATGAAAACTCACTTTTATATGTGAGCATAGTATTTGACTTACAGACATAAAACTTACACTGTTAGTTACAGGCCTTTATCAGATTTTCCCCTAAAATGGCTACATTGTAATCAGAAAATATTACGAAATATCGAATTGAGTAAAAACTACTATTTTCTGATTTCTGAAGTGAGGTTATTTGTTCTAAATATGTAGTAGTATTACCTCAAACTCAATTTGAACATCAGGGCCAGGTTGAACTTGCTTCAAGGAAAGAAATCCATCTCAATTCTAAGCCGTTAAAGCTCTACGTACACATTTGGACCTCCCATGCAGACACTAGAATTGGCTGACCAATGATTACCTGTAAATAAAAATACTAGACATTATAATGCATGTCATCACTTACAAAATGGAAATTTCAATCATGAATGTGTATATTCATCTCGATGCAAAAAAGATTTGAAGTGCACAATAAATTGTTAGTAAAGAGAATTTCTTAAATTACTGTCCTGTTCACTAAATCCAGAGCACCCTGTTTGGGCGATTTATTCTGTCGTCTGAAGAATTTTGCTACAAATTATTGTTTCTGAGAATTGACCTCCTTTAGTCGTAACTGGAAATTAACGTCAAGTTACCCTATCAGCTGCCTTCAAACCGCAATATGGAAAAATAAAACTTCTACGGGAAATTCCCATGTCAATTTCAAGCCGCCGCCATATTGTTCTCCGTGTCAACAATAGTTAACATTGACGTCAAAGCCTCCGACGTCACACATTTTCAGCGATTTTACTATATAAAATCCCCGTAGACTTTTTATTTTCCGTCCTATTTCTAACTTAGCTGACGCACATACAAAAGAATGGTATTTTCTGTTACGACTAAAGGAGTACTATAAAATTGATATCTTTTTGGAAGATGACATTAACATATTTCAGAGAAAACCGGGAAAATAGGGTGCTCTGGAATTAGTGAACAGGACAGTAGCTTGAATTTCCTCTATCTCTTGAGTGTTCTCGTACTCTTTACATACCTTTCCGTCGACGTGATTCTGGAACCATCTTAGGACAATAGGCCTTAAATACGTTTGATTCGTGTTCCAGTTGGACTAACAGATTAACGTACACCTACTCTTTAAAAGATCTTTTCCGTCTCGTTCCGATCGAACTGGGCGGCTGAGATTTTCATTCGAAATTTCACAGATTTTCATTGGCCTAGAAAAATAAATCGTCTCGAACAACTCGTCCACCTTCTGTTACGTACTTTTCAGTCTCCGACGCAGCATGTTATGAACAGTTCAAGCAGGGTTTTTTGTTGTTGTTTAAGTAACATATCCTTATTTTATTTTGTTTTTAGCGACGACTGAATAAGATGCTTAAGATATTGCATTCACATATTTGATGTTTATGCACTTTTAATTATTTCTTTTTTTTCCCCTTTTTTTTTTGCTCGTCATTTTGAAGCTCCATAAAATTCGGGGCCTTCAATTCAAGACTTCTAAACATTATTTATATTGTCAATGCTGTTATCATAAACGTTTGAAATAAAGCTTTATTAATACTACGTTTTTGTACTAATTGGTATTGCATTGAGGATCTAAATCGATCTAAGATAAAGATTTCAAGAAGAAGTTTTTTTTAATTGGGGTGTGGCCGGGGCGTTCCACTCCATCATTAAGGAACATTCATTCATTCATTCATTCATTCATTCATTCATTCATTCATTCATTCATTCATTCATTCATTCATTCATCCATTCATTCATTCATTCATTCATTCATTCATTCATTCATTCGTTCATTCATTCATTCGTTCGTTCGTTCATTCATTCATTCATATCAGGGTTTAACCTAAGTATGATAAAGTAGCACTGCTCAAAAAGACAAAGTAAAGAAATCACTCCAAACTCAGTCTGTTAGGCCCACAAGGTTAACAAACCACACAAAACTGTTCGAACTAAGATAGCAAATCGTATATAACTCACTTCGTTTGGTCCACAAAGTCAACAAACCACATAGAATTCATACAAACAATTAGAACTAAGTTAATGAACCATACATAACTCATTCTTTCTATTTGACGAAGATAACAAACCACAAGCAACTCATACCCAACTCTCAATCGACTCACATTAAGAAACAACTCGCGTCAGGATCATATGACCTTATATGTAATCAAATGGTCTGGATATGAGTTGATAAATGGAACATATAAAAACCATTGTAATAACCCATGGATCTGATGGTTTTGTATGAGTTACCTATAAGTTACATGTGGTTTGTTAAGATTTTTTTTCGTTTGGGTAACTGTCTTTCTGGATATTTTTATTTATTATAAAAATCTGCCATTATGACTATTTACTTCCTACCCCATTTGCTTTCGTCCCCGAAAGCTTAAAAATGCAACACATATTCAACAATATAAAACATCGTCAATGTTGAAATTAAAATTCTAATCTAAGTAAAAACATATATATATATATATATATATATATATATACATAATATATACAACACGTGCTTGTCCAATATTCATTGATTGTTTCTACACACATAACGTATTGTGAACACAAACATGTAAGTACCACTTTTTTGATGAACAATATCATTTAAAAATCGAAAATTCGCCAGATCGTGTAAAACATAGGCATACTTCTGATGAACAAGTAATATATATGCACTGAAAGGTTGTTTGAGAATTTTCTTTACCCTGTAATAAGTAACCCAGTCCAAGGAAATGGTACTTGGAACGTTTACTATTTTGTTCGTTCTTTTATCAGTAACTGTAAATTTTTCCCAAGAAAGAAACAACTTGCAACTCGAAAATGACGAGATGCTGACGTCATCGATAACTGGAGGTGAAATATGGTAGTAAGATGGACATGATGATAAATGTAACAACGGAATGACAACACAGTCTCCACCTGAAGTTAATTCTAAAGAAAGTGATGAACTTTTGCACGACTTAAATTTGCAGAAGCAGAAAATGATTATGAGCAATTGAATAAGTATAACAACACCCATGATAACAGAAACATGACTCAGTGTGAAGTCATTCTTGAACCATTCTAAGGAAGGTTCTTGCATAGTATCACCCTTTGTGTTCTCACTGTTGTAAACGAAAGAAGGAATTGTCTGAGATTTCACATTGAAATTTGTTGCAAAAGTAATACGGCAAGAGCTAGTTTTCTCGTTTTAACAAACAATACAAAACACATTGTAAATGAAACAAACGCTACACTTAGTGAAATATAATTGATGACTGATTTTGCATCAGTCCAAGATGAAGAAATTATATCAATCTGACCATCAAGAAGAGGTTCTGCCAGAATTTTAAAGATTTTCTGGTCCTGCTTAACGGCTTTTGCCATTCTTTTCAAACTTAAATGTGATTCTTGATCATTAGCAATGACTTGTTGTAATGAATGGTTGTAAAACTGGAAAGCAGGAACAGACATATTAATTGGTTGCACAAAAGTTGTATCAGCAAAAATGTTTCTTAAATAGCTTTCATCAAAAAATTGTTGTTATAATGCCAGATTTACAGGATGGAGCACTGTATAATTAGAAGATGAATTGTAACACTCCACCAACCTAGGTGAAAAATACAAAGTGCTTGTGGACATAGAACATCTACATGACAAATTGATTATACAAAATTTACAACTAGGTATCACCTTTTTCTCTTTTGGACAATTGAGTGCTACAGTGCTACAGTAGGACTATTGTATACCAAAACCGAAGTAGAAGAAATTTCAATCAGATTTGGTCTTAGAAGGTTAGGAACATAGCGAAAATCGCATAAAGTGTGAACTTGGTTTCGGTTGTTAGAGAAGAGAGCAAGGGTGCAATCAGCTGATGTTATAGGTGGAAGAGCAAGATTATTGTCGCAAAGTCTGGTCGATCCATCACTGTATTGACAATTAACTAAGTCTTGTGACAACAGTGTCGCGTAGTGATCATGATGGTGAGTGATAGCAAAATATTCACCAACGTGATATCTATTACAGGAAGCGTATTGTATTAAGCCAAAATCAGTTAAAATGAAGCGAAAAATAGAGGTGAAAATAAGGGCCACTTTAGTGTGTTTTTGACCATTTTCAATCTTAAATATCACAAAACGCACCAATAGGAGACAAGTGATTTTCATCAAGGGAAATATATGTTTATTGACAAATAAAATGAACGAAAAATTAGAGTGGGCTATTTAAGAGTTTTACTTAAAGACCGTTGTCATGGCAACATTGGACCTTTTTTCTTGTTTCAAATTATCTTTTAAATTTACTTTATTCCTCTTTAGAGTTACATAAGATTGTCAAAATGTATGCATGTATAGATATGACTTAAATCTTTTACATAAGAACAATTAAAATGTTCAAGGTCATTTCTTCTTTGAGACTCAAATTTTGCAAAAAATATTGATTTTTCAAATTTTTTGTTACAGATTTTAATGATTTTTTTATTTGAATATTTTCATAGGTCATATTTACTATGAAAGCACATGAGTATAAGAAAGAAAAATGTTAGCATTTACTGGACTGTAGCAATTTAAACGGAAAATATTTCTCCCTCAAAAAACAAGAAATACAGATTTCGTCCCTTTTTACAAAAATGCCCTCCAAGAATTTAGATATTCAAAGATGTGAATAATGTCGAAGGGTGAAATAACGTTATCAATAGTGCTAAGAAATTAGTGATAGATTTATTATTTGATGGCATATTACTGTTAAGTTCAATATTTCAAGGTTTCTGAAATAATGGCGCCTTCATCTTATGAAAAATCAGGATTTTTCGTCAAATGTGGTCACTTAAAGTTTAATGACCTTGGAAATGCAGTGGGTGACCTTGAAATATTTTCAAGGTCATCTTTATATTAAAACACCTCTGATAGATGTATACATAGACTTATGTTCCAATATCATGCGTAGATAGTTTGATAGAGGTTGTGTTTAAATTCATCGTATGGGACCCTTTCAGCCGATTGTTGCCATAGCAACTAAATTGGATGCTGCTTTGCATATGAAGGAAAAATTAGCCCAGCTCAATATTTACATTGATGTATAGTTCAAAGAAGATACTAATTGGATAACTAGAATTTGGACTTCGTAAATTGGTGCTTTTATGAAATTTTCAACCTTGTAAAACAGTAAAAACATGCAAAAAAGGGTCTTTAAGTGCCCAAAACAGAGCCTTTTGATACCCTATTTTGGCCCAATTTTTCATCTTGTATACAAAAGGCATCCGAGATGAAAGTTAAAATTTTACAAATTAATCAAAGTAATTTCAGATAAAAAAAGTACCTGTTTCAATGGTAACAAAGCCTACAAATATACCTCGTCCTATAAATTTTCCCGACTTCAGACATGGTTACCATGGCAACGACAACCTTTTTGAAAAACTGGGGTTGATTTACATTCTAGTACTTCACATTGAATTTCCATACCAAAAATCTCTTAAATCCATGACATGCCGTGCTAACATGTCATTGACATTCTTTGGTTCTTGCAGAGAACTGCTGTTTAATAGTTGGATGACAAATATGGATAATGACCATATCCCTGTCTACAGTACAAAATCGATAATTCAGAAAATCAGAAACCGAAGGCATACAAAATCAGGATAAAACAGGAACCAAAGCAAACAAAAACAAAAACCTCCACCATATGAAAAGAAGCGAACTCCCGATATGAGAGTGAGACCAGGTGCCCGGGAAGAGTAAGCATCTCCTGCTTGCATGCAACACCCGTCGCTTCAATTCGGTAGAACTGTCACATCCGGTTACTTCCATTTTGGAAGATATAGAGTAAAATCTTTGGTTGGATGGTTCAAATGGTCTATGACAGAATATCATCCACCATTCTGGATAGTGGGACATCATAGTGTATGACGAGTTCCCCATATCGACCGTAGAACTTCCTCAGTGAAGATGTTAGTCGGTCACAAACATATCCCTGATTGAGAAGCTTATCTGAAAGACGCCTAGCTCTCAGAACAAAATCCGTATATTTGGTACTTGCTCTGGCATAGCGTATCAACTGAGATATGAACACGCCATAAGCAGGCGATGAAGGGATGTTGCTACTCAGAAAAGGAAAGTTCGTAATGCTGAAATTGAAGTCGTCACGTTTGTCATAGAGTGAGGTGTTCATGTGACCATCAGTGTCGTAGGATAACATATGTCCAAATAGGATGCTGAATTATTTGTCTCTGTAGTTTCTTTGACTTCAAGCTCCGAAGGATAGATACTGCTCAGGTAATCCGCGAATTTTGGATTATTGATGGACAACACATCGTCTATGTATCTGTAAGTGAAGTTGAAGTCAGAAGCTAAGTATCTTTTCCCTTCAGAGACCAAAGATTGAATGAATTCAGCTTCGTACGAGTAAAGAAGAATGTCGGCAAGGAGTGGGGCACAATTGGTCCCCATTGGAATTCCGACAATTTGCTGGAAGACCTTTCCTCCAAACACCACAAAAATGTTGTCGATCAGAAAGTTTAACATCTGAATAATGTCTGTTTCAGTGTACTTATTTTCAGAATCTGACTTTTCTTTTACAAAGTAGGTTTTGTCATAGTTAACAACAATAAATTTGTATTTGCGATTACCGTTCTTACTTGTAAACGCATTACTTATAATTTTTGCGAGTCTTTCTTTCAATTAAGAATGTTGAATTGTAGTGTAAAGTGTCGAAAAATCAAAGGCTTTGATCGAATGGACTCTACTAAAATGAGTGGATTTCAGATGTTCTAAAAGTTCCTTCGAATTCTTTAAAATCCACATCTGGTTGATACCACTGCGAGAATATACTGTCGAACAATATTTTTGCAGCCCAGATTTGATATCAGATAAAACTTTTGTGAGTAAGATCGATACAGATTTGGTAGAACATTTTGAGGAACCAGCGATGAAACGTTGTTTGTACGGATTCTTATGCATTTTAGGTATGCAGTATAAGTATGGTAAATCTAAATCTAAATTGGTAGTGTCGAAGCCAAAGGAAGCAAGAGCTGATTTGTGGTTATCTATTATTTCAGAGGCAGAAAGGTTTGTTGGGGTGTAAGTGGGATTTCCAGGTGTCGAATTTAAGCCCAACTCTTTAACTAGACTGTCGAAATAGTACTTTTTGCAAGTAAATGTGTAATTATTTGAGGCTTTGTCCGCTGGTGTGATGACATAATGTTCTTGGAGGTAGGTAAGTTCTGTGATAACATCAGGGTCTTTAAATATAGACACGAATCTGGTGTTCACAGTTGATTTTAATCGGTTAATTCTAGATAAAAGTAACCCTCTGATTGATTTTATCCATTCGGAAAGGGTGTCGAGCTGTACATCCTCTTTCTTTGCCCATCGTCTTGCATATTCCTCACAAGAGTCCATGATAATTTTGACATTTTGGTTCCATGTAAAGGACATACTTTCTCTGTATTTGGGACCCTTTTTTAACAAATCTCTCAACTTGTCGTTCTTGAATGGTTGAATTACAAAATAATTTCAATACATGTATATCCATAACACAAACAGTAAAGCTGAAATCTGTATTAACATCATTTCTGCGTCTTTTTCTATAGGGTGGGGGCCATTGCCGTCACTTTATTTTTATAAAGATTTTAAAGAATTCGAAGGAACTTTTAGAACATCTGAAATCCACTCATTTTAGTAGAGAAGAAAAGAAAAGTCCGATTCCGAAAATAAGTACACTGAAACAGATATTATTCAGATGTTTAACTTTTTGATCGACAACATTTTTGTGGTGTTTGGAGGAAAGGTCTTTCAGCAAATTGTCGGAATTCCAATTGGGACCAATTGTGCCCCACTCCTTGCCGACATTTTCCTTTACTCGTACGAAGCTGAATTCATTCAATCTTTGGTCTCTGAAGGGAAAAGATACTTAGCTTCTGACTTCAACTTCACTTATAGATACATAGACGATGTTTTGTCCATCAATAATCCGAAATTCGCAGATTACCTGAGCAGAATCTATCCTTCAGAGCTTGAAGTCAAAGAAACTACAGAGACAAATAATTCAGCATCCTATTTGGACATAATGTTGTCCTACGACACTGATGGTCACATGAACACCTCACTCTATGACAAACGTGACGACTTCAATTTCAGCATTACAAACTTTCCTTTTCTGAGTAGCAACATCCCTTCATCGCCTGCTTATGGCGTGTTCATATCTCAGTTGATACGCTATGCCAGAGCAAGTACGAAATATACGGATTTTGTTCTGAGAGCTAGGCGTCTTTCAGATAAGCTTCTCAGTCAGGGATATGTTTGTGACCGACTAACATCGTCACTGAGGAAGTTCTACGGTCGATATGGGGAACTCGTCATACACTATGATGTCCCACTCTCCAGAATGGTGGGTGATATTCTGTCATAGACCATTTGAACCATCCAAGCCAAGATTGTACTCTATGTCTTCCGAAATGGAAGTTACCGGATGTGACAGTTCTACCGAATTGAAGCGGCGGGTGTTGCATGCAAGCAGGAGATGCTTACTCTTCCTGGGCACTTGATCTCACTCCCATATCGGGAGTTCGCTTCTTTTCATGTGGTGGAGGTTTTTGTTTGTTGCCTTTGGTTCCTGTTTTGTCCTGATTTTGTATGCCTTCGGTTTCTGATTTTCTGAATTATCGATTTTGTGCTGTATACAGGGATATGGTCATTATCCATATTTGTCATTCGCTAATTAAAGAGGTAGGGTATACCCAGCCCGCGTTCTAAATGTTAAAATCTGTGAATATGCTTAATATGCATATGGAGGGGGCGCCTTCTCCCCCACCCCCTTTTCAATCAAAAGTTAATGATTTGGATAAGGCCAACGGGAACTTTCGCGCATCCGATTCAGATTTTACAATACATTTCTGCATTCTGCATTCTTTTCTTTTATGTTTTGATTGGATTGATCTCTGTCATATCAATAGGGGGTAATAGGGGATTTTTGATTTTAAATTTTGATTTTGAATATATGAATATTATGCAATGGAGATCGTAATTGATAAATATTGACCATCTTTTTGTAACGATTAAAAAAAACCATTCACTGACTTTCGCTTTCGCTCGCAAGTTTTTAACCACTTAAATGTATATGATCATTCATAACAATACGGCTTACCGATGTACCCTTTCTCCCTAAAGAGTGATAGAGGGTAGATAAAAGAATTCTACCCCAGACGCAGCAAAAAGACTACTCGCTCGTATTCGCTCGCCTACATCACTTAATTTAGCATAAATATATAATTCATTTGAAGGTCACATATAAAAGACTCCAGAGGGAGAAATGAGAAACATTCCTTTCTGAAATCCTTGATCCGCCACTGATCCATTTCAAAGTATGAGTGTAGGCTGTGCTCTACATTTTCTTTTTCTCAATATTTGATAAATTAATACAACGCTATATACATTTTTATGAGTTTTAATTGTATAAACTTATATACAAAATATGTCACCTAAAGTCCACTCGGCACTTGAAAGCGTGGATCAAGAGCTAGGGGGATGGGTTAGGGAGGGGGATCAGTCCGACCCCCCCCCCCCCCTTTGAATTTACAAAAAAAGTAAGATATGTTTTTCCAGCTTATATACAAAATCATAAGTGATGATGAATCGGTAGAGCCTATATAGTCTATAGTTTGGCCATCCAATGCAATTTTATCGATTTAGTAGTCATCATTTACGCAGATTTGTTTTCATTTACTCTCAGTTAAGATAATGATGACTTCAGCACTTCATATGTGTTATTATTAATATATTTGACTTAATGACGAAATACACATTTTATGATAAAAGAGTCAGGTTTTGCTTATCCATATATTTATTTTTTAGGCACAGGGTTTCAATGCCTATCCTTTTCTAAAAAAAGACAGAAAAGTTGACTTCTATATTATATATATTTATTGTAAGGAATGTAACAGTGAAAGAATTTTCTCAATATCTTGACTTTTAGATTTTTAATGATTTCTTTAATACTGTAAATAGGCATGTTTTCTTTGTCAATGAGTCCCAAGGTAGCGAGTTCAAATCCCGGCTGGCCTTAAAAATTTTTTTTCTTTATTTTTCATTTTTCATCCATATTTTAAGCTTTGAATGCTATTTTTAACTTACCTGAATAATTTTAATGCCATTTTTGCCACTTTTTGAACTTTGGAATTTTTTATGAAGTTTGGCATTTTCTCCATATTAATTTCCCTTGAGTTCATATTGATATTTTGAAACCTATATCCTAGGTAATGAATGCTTATGTGATAGCATTTTTGATTAACAACATGACTAACAGCTTCCAATTTGATTTGACCAATTCCATATGGTCAAATTGCTTTGTGTGTTGTTAACAGCCTTTATCTAAACAAAATTATCAATGATTTAGATTTCTAATCTTTTATTTCAGCACACATGTATTACACTGTAAAAACAATGAAAAAGGATTCCATACAAAATCAGTTACAAATTTCAGAATCAAAGTTCCTAACAACTGGTTGTCAAGATAGACTACATTCATTGCTTCACAAGTACATGTACCTAAAAGCTTCGTTTTAAATTATCGCAATGAGATTCACTTTGTATCACTAACAACTGGTTGTTAAGATAGCAATGGACTACATGATAGGTAAACTTCTTGACAATCAGTTGTTAAAGTTTAGAAGCAAACAAGCGATATTTTCTTAACAACTGTTTGTTAAAAGATCTTTCTTAATATTTAAGACAAGGAGTATTTTCCTAACACAGTAACAACTGGTTGCTAACTTGACAACTGTTTGTTAAGAAAAATTGTGCAATGACTTCCATTTCATACTCTAAATTTGCATTTTCAGTCGCATTTTAGTAATATAGCATATTTGACCAGTAGGTAAGTACATAAGTGTCCTAATGTCACATTTTAATAATTCATTTGAAGGTCACATATAAAAGACTCCAGAGGGAGAAATGAGAAACATTCCTTTCTGAAATCCTTGATCCGCCACTGATCCATTTCAAAGTATGAGTGTAGGCTGTGCTCTACATTTTCTTTTTCTCAATATTTGATAAATTAATACAACGCTATATACATTTTTATGAGTTTTAATTGTATAAACTTATATACAAAATATGTCACCTAAAGTCCACTCGGCACTTGAAAGCGTGGATCAAGAGCTAGGGGGATGGGTTAGGGAGGGGGATCAGTCCGACCCCCCCCCTTTGAATTTACAAAAAAAGTAAGATATGTTTTTCCAGCTTATATACAAAATCATAAGTGATGATGAATCGGCAGAGCCTATATAGTCTATAGTTTGGCCATCCAATGCAATTTTATCGATTTAGTAGTCATCATTTACGCAGATTTGTTTTCATTTACTCTCAGTTAAGATAATGATGACTTCAGCACTTCATATGTGTTATTATTAATATATTTCACTTAATGACGAAATACACATTTTATGATAAAAGAGTCAGGTTTTGCTTATCCATATATTTATTTTTTAGGCACAGGGTTTCAATGCCTATCCTTTTCTAAAAAAAGACAGAAAAGTTGACTTCTATATTATATATATTTATTGTAAGGAATGTAACAGTGAAAGAATTTTCTCAATATCTTGACTTTTAGATTTTTAATGATTTCTTTAATACTGTAAATAGGCATGTTTTCTTTGTCAATGAGTCCCAAGGTAGCGAGTTCAAATCCCGGCTGGGCCTTAAAAAATTTTTTTCTTTATTTTTCATTTTTCATCCATATTTTAAGCTTTGAATGCTATTTTTAACTTACCTGAATAATTTTAATGCCATTTTTGCCACTTTTTGAACTTTGGAATTTTTTATGAAGTTTGGCATTTTCTCCATATTAATTTCCCTTGAGTTCATATTGATATTTTGAAACCTATATCCTAGGTAATGAATGCTTATGTGATAGCATTTTTGATTAACAACATGACATTATGTACAATTTGAATTAATAATAATTCTTGTATTCTATAGAGTATAAAGGGGGGGGGGGGGGTCAAAATTTCTGTAACAACATCTGCTGACAGATTTTTTTTCTATTAGATGATATAATAAGAACTGGACAAAATAATATTTTTTTTCTAATTGGCTTGTATATTAATGAACTAATCAGAGTAAATACTAATCTTTCTTTCATTTACTCTATCTAACAGTGGTTTTCTGCACTTAATATTTCTTAAGGATGACATCCTATCTGATGCCTCTTTAGGTTGTCCATCCTTTCCCCGAAAGAGAGAGATGTTAGGGTGCTCTTATTATTTTTCTTTAACTATTTCTTTTAATAACTTAGTAAATATATGATCTTCTGCACTCATTTATTGCATGTTTGTCAGATTAAGTTACTCAATTCTTTTATATACATTATTTGCTATAACTTTATTTTTTGAATTTTTTTTTTATATTTTGATCTAGATATGCTGTGCGTGCACATAGACCCAAGAATTGTGGGTTCAAATTCAGGCACTGGCATCCCAATTTTTTTTCTTCATTTTTTGCATTTTGCAAGCTTTTTAAGCACTTTTAAATCATCTGAATACAAAAAAACCCCCTTTTTTCTTTTTCCATTTTCATTTTCTCCATTTTGCACACTCATTTATTGCATTTTACTTTTTTGGAATTTTTATGATATTTTTTAAATTATTTATGGCATATGGACCAAAAAATTCTGACTATGGCTCTGGCTCTAACATTATTCAATGTCAGTATGTTCAGAGTGTGCATGGATATCAGGTGAGCGTTGTGCCCCCCTGGGGCTCTTGTTTTCAAAACCATGTGTTGGATAGGCGGACCACCCCAACCCCCCTCCCTCTAAAAAAAACTTTTCCTGGAGAATAAAGAAAAAACGTTTCTTAAGGTTCTTGCATCAATAAAAAAAAAGCAACGTACGTAATCGATGTTTTTGACAAATTTTGCTCGGCTTTAAACTAACAAAAAAAAGAAAACCATCATAAGTTCACTGCATGAAGCGGGCCAGTAATTGTTCAGTGAAATATGGGATGGGATAAACCTAACCTCCCTTTTTTTCTAGCTTTCCCTGCATGTAGCTGTATTATAAATAAAAGAGGTTGTTTTCAAAGTGAACAATCATGACGATATGGACATTTCTTTTACACGTGTATAGCAAACAATCCATGCTCTGAAATTAAATGAAATGTATTCATCTAGTCACTCAGATTTTTTCTGTACAACTCAGTTTAGAAATCTGAAAATCGTGAAAATTTCATCTCTTTTTATTTTTGTAATTTGTTTTGTTTTCCTTTTTGAACAACTTGTGTTTAAACCGTTTGATTTTAAATTTTTCGTAAATTTTGATTTAATAAGTTCAATCATGATAACACGAACCTGAAATTGAAATTTACAGGACTTTTTCTATGATGTCTGCGTCGTTTACTATTACGTTTATTTAAAAAAAAATAATAACTATAATTTGTTCCGTTACTTTTCATTTCGTTTCTTGTGCGTTTCATATTTTAAAGAACCCGTAAAACTCGGTTACTCAAGATGAGTCCCGAGAATCAAATGTTTGTTAAATTTTATAGTTTGAATTACCTCCCTTCTTAAGCAGATTTAATTTAAAATTCGGAAGAAAAAATTAATTATTTATCGATAATTAGCATGTCTTTCCCAATTCAAAGTTCCTTACTGCTATTTAGACACAGATTCAAAAGTCGTGAAGCACTTTCAAAGGAATTTTTTTGGATTTCAAAATTTAGTTGAAAGGCCTACTAAATAAACTTTTGTACAAACAGCATCACGTTACATGTATGATTGTGCAGTTCATTTTCTTTCAAAAAAATGTTAGAAGCGAGCTCTGGGTACATTCGGACTTCGATTTTATGAGTTTGTCCTCCGTCATAGATATCAGTTCTTCAACGTGAGCTAAGTAGTCACTGTCGTTTTGAATAGCGAAATTTCGCATTTGTGATTCAAATCATTGTCACAGGATTCAGACTCGCAAGCCTCGTCATCGCTACTACTATCGGCCGATTGTGTAGCACTATCACGTGTTTGATATTCAGATAACAATGCATTTTCCCATTCATCTGGATCACATGATTCGGTTTGCAGATTATCGTCAATATTAATGTCAATAACGCTCTCGGAACGAAGCGATGCGAGCTGTGCTAACGGAATATCATCGTCATCGTCGGATCGTCGTCATCATTACGATCAGAGTCAATTGCAGAAAACCCTGCTTTCTGAAAGCAGCTCTCTATGGTACTCCCCTTTGTCTCTTCCCAAGATTTTGATATCCAATAAACAGCATTTAAAACGGTTATGCCTTTGCACAACTCGGAAGCCCTTTGAATTTCGTCCATTTTGGCCAATAAATGTTTTATCATACGTTTTCTATAGCGTGCCTTGAATGCTCGTATGATTCCAAGATCCAGGGGCTGTAATTTTGAGGTCGTATTAGCCGGCAGAAATTTTAAGGTCACGTGGCTGAGGGTTAAATGTCCGTGTGAAGTCGCATTATCGATGAACAACACTATTTTACGATTTTTCTCTTCATGCCCTTATTCAACTCCTGAAGCCATTCCGTAAAAAGTGCATCCGTCATCCATGCTTTTTTATTCGCATTCCATGTAACGGGGAAAGATTTTTTATCCAAATGTTTGAAACATCGGGGATTCAGCGCTTTGCCAATGACAAATGGTTTAAGTTTCTCGCCTTTAGCGCTACAACACAGCAAAACAGTAAGTCGCTCCTTTGCGAGTTTTCCCCCCTTGCATTCCTCGCCTTTACTGGCTTAAGTTTTATCCGGCAGCGCACGAAAGAATAATCCCGTTTCATCTGCATTGAATACATTCTCGGGAAAATATTCTGCGACGATAGATGGGAGATTTGACTTATAGTTTTCCACCAGTTTCATGTCAGCGTCAGCACTTTCTCCACAGACTTTAAAGTGACCAATTGAGTACCGAGATCGAAAGCTCTCCAACCAGCCATTCGATGCCTTGAAATTATCCAGTCCAATCTCACTTGCGAATTGTAGCGCTTTTTCCTGTAATATAGGTCCACTGATTGGAATATTTTTCGACCGAGCCTGTTTAAACCATCTATGTACCATTTCATTCAAAGTAGAAAATTGTCCTGTACTTCCGTGACGTTTTCGCCCTATTCCTGTATTGTTTTCCACAACTTTACGATATTCCTCCCTCCTTTTTAGGATGTCAGATACAGTTGCCTGACCAATTCAATATTTCAAACTTAGTTCTTTTTGAGAAACTTTCGGAACTATTTCAGCGTCGTTAATAAGATTTAATTTAACATCCAAAGTCAATTCCTTTCGAATACGTTTTGGGGAGGGACTTTGGGATCTCCCTTCCCCCAATAATCGTCTTTTCACGGGTGTACTTGCCATTTCAATACCTGTACTTGACTGAATCTAAAATTACTCTAAGTTCACCTTGATATTTGTATTGATTACTTTTCATACACAATAAACGTTTAAGTTTACAAGCCACTGTCCATTACCCGGGGGTTTAAATTATCATGTAATCAAGAGTGGAGCTTCGATCAATCACGGCCGTAAATGATCGGCTTGGGTGATTAAGTCAATTGGTCAATCATAAGTTCAATAATTGGTACGCATGCATTTTAAAATATCGGTTTAGGCAGTGTAAAACGTACGTAAAAATTGCGCTGGGACCTAAATTTGATATCGGTATTCGAAACAGGCAGTGTTCGGATTAGACAGGTTATTTTACATAGGAAAAGATAGGAAATTCTTTGGGACCGAAAAAATTCATCGGATTAGCCAGGTTATCGGATTAGACAGGTATCGGTTTAGACAGGTTTCACTGTACTGTGTTCTTTATCGTGCATTAACATCGACGGCGGGTGCGGCTAGCCAACAGGGGATGCTTACTCCTCCCGGGCACCTGATCCCACCTCTAGCTTGCTAGGGGTCCGTCGATGCTCAACATAGTGCTCTATTGTGAGTGCTGTTGAGATTATCGTCAGGATCTTCTTTAACTCATTTGTGTCAGTCTTATGCCCTTTGCCGTGTGGAGCTCGTAAAAAAGTTCCCCGCGAGGGGTTTGACAGAGTTTTGAATATATTTCCCTGACATGGTCGCCATAGCACTTTCTATATAGACATAACGTCAGACAGTGCATGCATTTTATATACTGTGTTCTTTATCGTGCATTAACATCGACGGAGGGTGCGGCTAGCCAACAGGGGATGCTTACTCCTCCCGGGCACCTGATCCCACCTCTAGCTTGCTAGGGTTCCGTCGATGCTCAACATAGTGCTCTATTGTGAGTGCTGTTGAGATTATCGTCAGGATCTTCTTTAACTCATTTCTGAGAATAGGTGCTCACAAGATTACATAGAGTTATATAGTAGAAAATGACCACAACCCTTTTCCAAGACCCTGGGGGTCAGGGGCTCAAACAAAATATCAGGTGCATAACTAGATGCACATCTAGACCACAGATTGAGAATAAAGCAAAACATTTGTCTTTCTATCAATTATACTTTCTGAGAATTGGTGCTCACAAGATTACATAGAGTTATATAGGAGAAAATGACCACACCCATTTTCCAAGACCCTGGGGGTCAGGGGCTCAAACAAAATATCAGGTGCATAACTACACCATTCACAGATTCAGAGGATTCGCGCTCACAAGAAAGGTTTAACGGACGGACAGACAGACAGACAGACAGACGGCCGGACGCCGGACACAGGGCGACCGCATAAGCTCGACTGGTCTTTGACCAGAATAGCTAAAAACCAGAAGTATCTGACGAGACTGTAGCTCTCCTGGTTGTTTTTTAAACCAAAGACCATAGGGAGCAGGGACTCTAACAAATTATAAGCAGCACAACAAAACAACATATCCATTAGATTGCAACTAGAATATCACTCATATAATTCAAAATATCCGCGATAAAGTATTTCAAAAAAATATGTCACGCCCATTTTCCAAGATCCTAGGGGCCAGGGGCTGCTGGCTCAAATGAACTACCAATGACACAACAAGACTACAGATCCATCCCATTGCATGAATGATTAACTCTCCATGACTAAAAGCTTTAGAAGAGTTGGGAGCACAATCATATAGGAAAAAAATGACCACATCCATTTTCTAAGACTCTGGGGGTTAGGGCATAAAAATACCAGGTGCACAACTAGATCATAGACCCATCATATTGCAAAAAGAATCAAGTCTCCATCATTTATATTGTCAGAGGAGTTGCGAGCACAAGATTACATAAGACTTATATAGGAGAATATAACCACACCAATTTCCTAAGTCCCTTTGTGTCAGGGGCTCAAACAAAATATAAGGTGCACAACTAGACCCATCACATTGCAAAAAGAATTAAGTCTCCATCATATATAGTGTCAGAGGAGTTGCGAGCACAAGATTTAAAAGATTTTCATAACCACGCCCATTTTCTAAGACCCTGGGGTTCAGGGGCTGAAACCAAATGTCAGTTGCACAACAAGACCGCATACCAAGTAGGGTGCAAAAAGAATTAACTTTCTATCCCCTATGATTTCAGAGGAGTTGTGAGCATAACATAATTGTTTATGGACGGACAGGCGGACGGACGCCGGGGTATCGCATAAGATCGACTGGTCTGAGACCAGTAGAGCTAAAAAACAAGAGGTCCAAAGGGGGCCACATCACTCACCTGAGTTGCAGACAAAAGAATGATAGTTGCCAATTTGGTGGAGGACCTTGAGTGCTTGCTTCCTTTAAGGTTTCGTGAAATTCTTTGCAGGAGTTGCAGTCAGGAGAAGTCGAAAATGTGTCAACCAATCAGAGCCCTCGGAGGCCATATTTGTTCACTGATTGGCACAAAAACACAAACTTGGTAGATGACCTTGAGTACTTGGTTCCTGTAAGGTTTCGTGATATTCTGAGCAGCGATTGCAGATAAATCTAAATGTTTCAGCCAATCAGAGCCCCCAGATGCCATATTTGTTGAACAATCGGCATGGAAAACACAAACATGGAAGATGACCTTGAATACTTGCTGCCTGTAAAGTTTATGAAAAACGGTGCAGCAGTTGCAGAGAGGAAATCAAAAATGTGACAGCCAATCAGAGTCCTCTGTGGCCATATTCGTTTAACGATCGCAACAAAAAACATCAACATGGTAGAGGACCTGGAGTACTTGCTTGCTGTAAGGTTTCGTGAAATTCTGTGCAGCGGTTGCAGAGAAGTAAAAACATAGTGTAATCAAAGATAACGAAGCTCACCTCGCGGCAGCGAAGTTCAATTTCAACATATCTCTAAGTACATGTATATTGGCTTTAAAAAGAAAAATCACTAAAAAGAAAAAAAGAAGGTCAAGGTCATTTTAAGAAAATTTGATCAAAGGTACATCCACTATGCAAGTTTGGTAATGTAACACTTATACTTTGCTCAATATTGGCCTTTAAAGGCAAAATCACTCAAGCGGAAAAGGTTGGTCAAGGTCTTTTTAAGCAAGTTTGATCAAAGATTCATCCAATATGCAAGTTTTGTGCATGTAGCACTTATACTTTGCTCAATATTGGCCTTTAAAGACAAAATCATTCAAGCGAAAAAAGTAGATCAGATGCTTCATCCAATGCATGGGTTCACCTCAGCATCCCAAGATGAATCACTGGTGCAAGTTTGGATACTGTAGCATCAACACTGTCAGATACTGAGCTACCCCAAAAACTTTAACCAGACTTTGGCACAAGTCATTCAACCGGAAAATGTAGGTCAGATGCAGCATCTGATGCATGGGTTCACCTCAGCATCCAAGATGAATCACTTGTGCAAGTTTTGGTACTGTAGCATCAGTACTTTGTCAGATACCGAGTTACCCAAAAACTTTAACCGGACGCGGACACCGGGGTTTTAGCATAAGCTCATCTCAACTTCGTCGAATTGAGCTAAAAATGTGTCAGCCAATCAGAGCCCTTTGTGGCCATATTTGAGGACTGATCAGCACAAAAAACACAAACTTAGAAGAGGACCTGAAGTACTTGCTTCCTGTAAGATTTTGTAAAATTTGGTGCAGTAGTTGCAGAGACGAAGTTGAAAATGTGTCAGCCAATCAGAGCCTTCAACGGCCATATTTGTTGACCTCTTTGCACAAAAGACACAAACTAGGTAGATGACCTTAAGTACTTTCTTCCTGTAAGGTTTTGTGAAATTCCGTGCAGCGGTTGCAAAGGAGAAGTACAAAATGTGTCAGCCAATCAAAGTCTTCAGCGGCCATATTTGTTGACCGATTTGCACGAAGAACAAAGTTGGCAGAGGACCTTGAATTCTTGCTTCATGTAAGCTTTCGTGAAATTCTGTCCATTTTGTTGGAGAGGAGATGTCGAAAATGTAAAAACTTGATGCCAAATGGTCGACAGACGGCTTGCTCCGACTACAGCTCACTTGAGCTTCGCTCAGGTAAGTTAAAAAGAGGAAAACGAATTGATCTACTGCTACAATATGAGAGCAACTTTAATAATAAATTGATCAACCGTAGACATTTCAAAACTGCATATTTAAACTACTAAATTTTCATTACAAAGGCTTTTAAGTAGAGAATAGTTCTATTTATACTGCAAACATTCATGAAATATATGAATACATTAGGAGGACAATCTAGCATTGCAAATGGAATCAACAGGATATTTATCATTTTTAAAACTAACCAGAAGTCTCTAACGAGACTGTAGCTCTCCTGGTTGTTTTCTTTTCTGGTTGTCACTCATTGACAAGTGAATTCATAATGATATATAATATGACCACAGTGACATATGTTTTCTCAGTCTATGGGGGCGAGGAACTCAAACAAAATACCAAGGTTCACAACTACAGTACAGACCCATCATATTGAAAAAAGAATTAAGTAGTCTCCATTATCTATAGCTTGCAAGCACTAAATTTACATAGGAGTTAAAAAGGAAAAAAAAAAGATCACATCCACCTTCTAAGTCCCTAGGGGTCAGGGGATCAAACAAAATATCAGGTTCACATCTAGACCACAGATCCATCATATTGCAAAAAAAGATAAATGAACTCCCCATCATTTATAGCTTCAGAGGAGCTGTGAGTACAAGATGGAATAAACTCTATATCATAGAGTAATATTGGATGACCACGCCCTAGGGGTCAGAGGATAAAAAAATCAGGTTCACAACTAGACCATAGACCTATCATATTGCAAAACGAATTCAGTCTCCATTTTTAGTGTTAAAAGAGTTGTGAGCACATGATTATACACATACTTGTATGGGAGAAAATAACCACACCCATTTTCTAAGTCCCTGGAGGTCCGGGGCCCAAACAAAATATCAGGTGCACAACAATACTACAGACCTCACATATTGCAAAAAGAGTTTTCTCTCCATCATTTATAGCTTCAGAGGAGTTGCGAACACAAGATTACATATATTTATATAGGAGAAAATGACCACACCCAATTTCTAAGTCCCTGGGGGGGGGGGAGGGGCCCAAACAAAATATCAAGTGCACAACTAGACCGCAGACCTTTTATAATGCAAAAAGAATTGTATCACCATCACTCATAGTGGCAGAGGAGTTGCGAGCACAAGATTACATAGATTTTAAAGACCACGCCCATTTTCTATGACCCTGGGGTCAGGGGCTCTAACAAAATGTCAAGTGCACAAGTAGACCACAGCCAAAGTGTGATGCAAAAAGAGCTACATTTCTATCTCTTATAGTTTCAGAGGAGTTGCAAGCACAAAAATTGTTTACGGATGGACGGACAGACAGACGCCGGGGTATCGCATAAGCGCGACTGGTCTATGACCAGTAGAGCTAATAAAAACATGTGTTTAAGAAACACGAATGTCCCCGTCGGCATCTTTGTCAGTAAAATTGTTCAATGGTCAAGTTCCAAGGGCAAGATCAAATATTTTTGTATCCATGAAATTGTCTTGTTACAACGAATAAAGATGTGAAATATCAAAGCCTTGTCCCTTACATTTGTACAATTCAAAAGTTATGGATAAGGTTAAAGTTTTTCAAAAGAAGGTCAAACTCAAAGATCAAGATCACAAGGACAGACATTTTGGTATCCATGGAAAGCCTTATCCCTTCCCATTAACCAGAAGTCTCTGATGAGACTGAAGCTCTCCTGGTTGTTGACTTAAATAAATCTAAGTGACACCCATTTTCCAAGACCCTGGGGATCACAGTCTAAAACAAAATACAAGACCAGAAAATGATTGTTGTAATGGAAAAGAATTACTCTCTTGTCTCTACTAATTATACTTTCTGAGAATTGGTGCTGATAGAGTTTGGTGCTCATAGAGTTATATAGGGGAAAATGACCACGCCCACTTTCTAGGGCCCTGGGGGTCAGGGGCTCAAACAAAATGTCAGGTGCACAACAAGACCACAGACCAATCATATTGCAAAAAGATTTAAGTCTCCATCATTTATAGTGTCAGAGGAGTTGCGAGCACAAGATTACATAGAGTAATATAGGTGAATATGACCACACACATTTTCTAAGACCCTAGGGGTCAGGGGCTAAAACAAAATATCAGGTGCACAACTAAACCACACATTCATCATATTGCAAAAAGAATTAATTTTCCATCATTTATGGTGTCAGAGGATTTGCAAGCACAAGATTGCATAGAGTTACAAAGGAGAAAATGACTACACCCTTTTTCTAAGACCCTGGGGATCAGGGGCTCAAACAAAACATCAGGTGCACAACTAGACCACACATACATCATATTGCAGAGGATTTACAAGCACAAGATTACATAGAGTTGCAAAGGAGAAAATGACCACACCCTTTTTCTAAGACCCTGGGGGTCAAGGGCTCAAACAAAATATCAGGTGCACAACCAGACCACACATACATCATATTGCAAAAAGAATTAAATCTCCATCATTTAAAGTGTCAGAGGAGTTGCGAGCACAAGATTACATAGAGTTACATAGGTGAAAACGACCACGCCAATTTTCTAAGACACTGGGGTTCAGGGGCTTAAACAAAATATCGGATGCACAACTAGACCACAGACCCATCATATTGCAAAAAGAATTAAGTCCCCATCCTTTATAGTGTCAGAGGAGTTGCGAGCACAAGATTACATAGAGTTATATAGGTGAAAATGACCACACCCAATTTCTAAGACCCTAGGGGTCAGGGACTCAAACAAAATGTCAGGTGCACAGCTAGACCAGAGACCCATCATATTGCAAAAAGAATTAAGTCTCCATCATTTATAGTGTCAGAGGAGTTGCGAGCACAAGATTACATAGAGTAATATAGGTGAATATGACCACGCCCATTTTCTAGGACCCTGGGGTCAGGGGCTCAAACAAAATGTCAGGTGCACAACAAGACCACTGACCAAGTGTAATGCAAAAAGAGTTACATTTCTATCTCTTATAGTTTCAGAGGAGTTGCGAGCACAAGAATTGTTTACGGACGGACGGACGCCGGACGACGGGTTATTGCATAAGCTCGACTGGTCTATGGCCAGTAGAGCTAAAAGTAGTTGCCAGAGTCACCTAATGCTCGACTGCATAGCAAAATGTCTTTAATGACAGCCGATTTCTGAAGCTCACTTTTTTCTCCAACTGATATAATTATACACGAATGTATACTCGTGTAGCACTTATGCCTTGCTCAATATTGGCTTCTAATGGCAAAACCACTCAGGTGGAAAAAGTAGGTCAAGGTTATTTTATGAAAGGTTGATCAAAGATACATCTACCATGTAACTTTGGAACATGTAGCACTTATACTTTGCTCGATATTGGCTTCTAATGGCAAAATCACTCAAGCAGAAAGTTTGATCAAAGATACATCCACCATGTAAAACAAAGGAGAGGATCTCCAACAACACCAGGTTGTAGCACTCAAAGCAAAAACCCAAAACAACCAATGCAAAAACACAAAGCAGACAAGCACAAAGAGACGCGTAAGGGACAAGGAACGTCAACGCATAACACAGAAACATCAAACACAAAGGACAACACATAAACCAACGAGACCAATGGGCAACCGGTGCCGACTTAGGACGGCCATCTGCCACGGAAATAGCAGAAGGTATGGTTATCCTGGATTACGTGCGCACAACCCTCCAACTTTTCCGATTACCCAGAGGTCTCGAAGAACGTACAATTGTGGTGTAAAACAACCTCCTCACTGTCAGATGACCACACACAAACAAGACCGCAAAACGCAGGGGCCCAAGCAACACAGATGAATATGTAAATGGATATAAAAAGAGGGTGTACGTAATACAATCCGTGCTCTGCCGCCGCGAGCTCATGTATGTTATCACCCGAGGAGTCCGACTGACATTCAGAGAGGACAGGTGGTCGGGGCCCTGTCTTCTCTAAAGAGGTTTGGACAGGGCCCGTTATGGAGTCCCGTCGTCACAGTCAGTCAGAGTGCAAGTTTTAAGTACGCGCTTGTACAAGACTGTAGATTGGTCAAGTACCAAGCCTAGTGTCCGTCTGGTGACATTAGGATCATACCCACGATATAAAAGGCGTTGATGATTCTGACGCATTTTCGATAGTGATGTTGTCTATCTTTGATCCTTCTTATCTTGTTAATAATGTCACCATAAAATGCAGGTTGTGAAATACCCAAAGTAATATACTCTGTTGCCTGTATTGGTCCGAATTTCAGAAGAAGTTGACAATGTCGGAACTAAGGCAGTTATGTAGGTCCATATATTTATTCCAGTACAAAAGGTGGTAACGCAAACTGCAAAATACAAAATTATAAAGAATCATAAGTTTGTGACTAGAAAATGACATATATATAATGCATACGAAATTACTTTCAACAAGGTGACAATATTCTACAAATCATGTAAATCACTTTACAAATGACCAGAATCATAATGACTATGACACACTTATTTGACCTACATTGCAGTTAAGAAAATGTAGAATAAGTATAGAGTGGACAAATGATACAATGAGTATAAAATGTTACCCAAGGTGTAATTTCACCTAATCCATTGTGTTACAACTTCTAGACAGACATAGTATGATAACTGTTATACAATGCCCTAACAACAGGAACTTTAGCTTTGCAATGACTAGAAATCCACATCTCAGTAATTTCATGTAGCAAAATATATTTATCAATCAGATTGTCATAGAGAATAATGTCTAACTAACCATATTATTCTAGAATACATCCTAAATCTAACAAAATAATTTCGAAGCATGTAAATAACAACACGGGAAACTACAGGTGAACACTAACACTACAATGGATACGGAATGGGTATTCCGGACGAGGGTCACTACATCTAAACATTGTCTAAACTACTAATTCTGACATGTACAACACAAATCTATGTCAGATTCTATAATATTACACTTACAAGATCATAACCACAACACATTATATTCCGAAACATGAGTGTATGTGGTGATCAGAGCGATTACCGAGGAGTGGGTTTTGGCGGAAAAACACAACAAAGACAGTGACGTCATCAGTACAGGTAAATCCTTCTCAAGGGTGATTCAACAAAATGAGTACATAAATAAAGATGTGATACATAGAGTCATTATCTGAAAATAATGTAAAAATCATCATTTACCTGCACACAGCAATCAGAAGCCTTAAAGGCATACAATTTACGAAATATTCTGTCTCTGTTCACATGTCAAGACTCTGGATATCCGCCAAGGGTAATTCTAAGTAACCGAAACAGGACGGACACAAAGATCCGAATTTCACTTTCCGAATGGAATATAATTATCAAAATTGGTTCTTGACTTAATGTAAACTTGCAAAAATGAAAATTTTACAACAGATTTGCACAACCCTTACAGTCATAATGAAAAGTAAAAAAACAAAATTACAAATATCTATTATGAGATTCTACTTGGCATGATATGGTTATGAAATATTGCATGCAATCATATGAATATATAAAGATGTATATAATGCCACATAACACAATACATATATATGTATTCCACTAATTATAACATTGGATTGAACAGGCCATGAGCACAAAACACTATTTCACAGTAGACTGCGGCAATCTGTTCGGATTGGAGTGAATTCCAGCCGTTGCTCGCTTGGATCGCCTCAGGGGTGGTGGCGGCCCACAGATAGTGACTTCGTAGTCATCGGAATCTGAGGAAGAATCAATAACATCTTGTTCAGGTTCTGTAATTTCAACTTCGTTGATCTCTGGGAACGGATCTTCACGCGAAACTTTTTCCTTGATGTTGACACGGTTTACGATTCGGAAGTTGCCAGTGTCATCTTCTGGTGAGACTTGATATATGTGGTTGTTGGAATCAATAATTTTGACAACTTTGTATTCCTTTGATTCCCAGGCATCTTGAATTTTGTTGCGACCAATAACGCGGTTCCGTAGATAAACAGTGCTTCCAATCGGTAGCTCATGTGTCTTGCTGTTATTGTCATTACAATCTTCCCTCCCCCTGGCTGCAGATCTTAGACTCTCCCCTGCTTTTTCGTATGCCATCCTCATTTTATTGAGATGTCCTTCCACATACTCGCTGAGGGGTATTGTCAAACTACCTGATTCTTCATCAAAATCAAGCATGCTGTCTATCGGCAAACGCGGATTCCTTCCCAGAAAGAGGAAAAACGGTGTAAAACCTGTAGACGAATGAACAATTGCATTATAAATGAAAAGCAATTCGGGTAAATGTTCAGGCCATTTACGCTTCTCGGACGGTGACAGTGTACGCATTAGCTCGTGTAGTGTTCGATTGAACCGTTCACACTGTCCATTACCTTGAGGGTGATAAGGAGTGGTTCGAGTTTTTTTGACACTGTACATTTTGCAAAGTTCGGCGATAAGTTGACTCTCGAAGTTCCTCCCTTGATCAGAGTGAAGGCGCTCAGGTACACCGTACTTCATGAACCATTCGCGAACTAAAACTTTTGCGGTAACAGCGGCGGTTTGATCCTTTGTTGGTACAGCTACTGAGAACTTTGAAAATACATCTGTCATCACCAACAGATTTTCCCTTCCATCTGAAGCTTTTTCCAAGATTGTATAATCCATAGCCACAATTTCGTTCGGCCTTGATGCGAGAATGTGGCTCATAGGTAAGCGCACCTGAAGGTGTGGTAGTTTCGCAACGTTACAACGCTCGCATGTCCTGCAGAATTCTTTTACATTCGCAAACATTCCAGTCCAATAGAACCTTGAGCGAATAAGGCTAACTGTTCTATCTATTCCCTGGTGACCACTCTGTTTGTGAAGTAAAGTCATTACTTTGTCATGTAGACATTTTGGCAGAACAAGTTGCATCAGCTGGCCTTGTTTGGGATCCATAACATTGCGGTATAGTACACCTTTTGAGAAAGTTATCCTGTCCCATTGACGTAACATATCCATGACCACACGGGGTTCTTTTTCTCTTTCCTTACGAGATGGCTTTCGTCCAGCCTTGAAATAGTGCAGAAACCGAGATATTGTTGGATCCTGTTCTTGCATTTTGACAATGTCGTCTCGTTCATAAGTTGGAAATGTAAAAATAGCATCTGACCTAGCCTCGAGGTCAAGGTCGCGGCATGATTTGTCAAATTTTGAAATTGCGGACTTGAGGGCTGTGGTCCTAAGTTCGTCAGGGACATTTGTGTTGATGTTGAAGGCCTGTATAGCATTACAGGATGGCATTCGTGAGAGTGCGTCAGCTGCCGAATTCTGCTTTCCAGGCCGGTATTTGATAGTAAAATTGTATTGCGTCAGTTGCATTGCCCATCGTTGCTCTGTTGCGCCTAGTTTTGCACTGGTTTGTAGGTAACTGATTGGATTGTTATCCGTAATGATTTCGAAAGTTGATCCAAGGAGATAGTCCTTAAATTTTTCAGTGACAGCCCATTTCACAGCTAATAATTCGAGTTTCGCTGAACTGTAGTTAGAATCATTTCTTTCCGCGGGACGCAGGGTTCGACTTGCATAAGCAATCACACGCTTCCGACCACCTTGCTCTTGCATCAACACAGCTCCTAGGCCATTCAGACTAGCATCTGTTTCAAGCACAAAGGGCTTCGAGAAATCAGCAAAACCCAGAACATCGGTCGATGTTAGCTTATCCTTAAGCTGATTGAATGCCTCCTTACATTCCTGAGTCCAAGACCGTTGTAGGGCAGCGTTCGATTTTTGAGTGTTCCCCTCCTTATTGCACAGTGCAATAAGAGTATACAATGGCTTTGCAATTTGTGCATATTTTGGTACGAAACGGCGGTAATAGCTTGTAAAGCCCAAAAAACTGCGCAAGTCCTTTACGGTTCTTGGCAACGGCCAGTCACGGACAACCTTGACCTTATCATTTGATGCGGCAATTCCTTCCCTTGATACTGTGTACCCAAGATACTGGACTTGATGTCTAAAGAAGCTGCATTTTTTGGGATTGAGCTTCAATCCATGTTCCCTCAATTTACCGAAGATGGTATCCAACCGTTCTATATGTTCCTCTATGGTTTGAGAGTATGTGACGATATCGTCCAAGTATACCAGCAAAATTTTGAAAACGAGGTCGTTTAGAACATGTTGCATCAGCCGTTGGAAGGTTGCTGGGCTGTTACAAAGCCCGAAGGGCATCCTCGTATATTCAAATAGCCCAAATGGTGTGACTAGTGCTGTTTTATGTTGGTCATCAGGGTGCATTGCTATCTGATGAAATCCGCTGGCAAGGTCCATTGTGCTGAAAATTGTAGAGCCCCTCAAAGCATCCATAGATTCCTCGATACGCGGGAGAGGAAAAGCGTCACGTACAGTTTTCAGATTCAACTTCCTGTAATCCACGCAAAGACGTAGGGATCCATCTTTTTTACGAGCGACTACAAGCGGTGCCGCGTATGGACTTTTGCTAGGCGTAATGATCTCCTTTTCCAACATGTTTTGAATCTGACGTTTTACCTCCTCAAACTGATTCGGGGGAATGCGGCGGTAAGGTGTATTTATCGGTTGATCATCGGTCAAATTTATACGATGCATGACTGTTGTGGTATAGCCCAAGTCAAATTCGTTTTGTGCAAAAACATCTAAATTCCGCGAGAAAAAGTTGATAATAACGTGCCTCTGGTCCTCGGTACAGTCTATGTCCTCAGGAATAAGACTCGCTGGATCCATAGTAGGTGTTTCATCAGCAACATCCTGATGATAAACTATTGTCTCTTCTTGCGGTGCCGTACGCATGAATTCGATTTTTCGGCTAGGTTGCGGTTCCACCTCACATTCTGAAATAAATCCGACTCGAGTATTGCTCTTTAGCCAAATGTCAGATTCTTTTGGATTTGCAATTTGAATTTTGTAACGACTAGTGTCACTGTCACAGACAGAGTTAATTACGCAAATATCATTGCAAGAAGCAATCGATTCAATACAAAGGCTCTTTGAAGATCCTGGTTTGCGGTGCGGTCCCACTACCTCAATGACTGAGACAGAGTTAGCTGGAATGCACACATCATCTCTCGACGAAATCCTAGCAAACCCTTTAATTTCCTTAGTGCTCATGTACTCAGCGGTTATTTTGTTGACAGTTTTTGCGGCATTTGGACTTGTCACTTTCAGCTCATTAGATAGAGAATCACTGCATTGGGAAATGACATTCATCCCAATAAGACCTGGAACCTCTCTACCATGAACATCCTTGACAATTAAAATTCCACGATCCTCCACGATATTGTTGCAGATTGTTATATCGGTTTCAATGTAAGGAATGTCTAGTCCATTGGCTGCTTTCAAGGTAATAAAACGTTCCTTTATAAGCGGGATAGATGACAAATGTTTTTTATAAAATGATTCTGTGATAGTTGTTACCATCGATCCTGTATCCAGTAAGCAGTTCACAGGTATAGATCCAATATAAATTTTTACAGTCGGACATGAGCACACAATATTGTCAGAGCCTTTTGTGTCTGAGCCCACCACATGGCTCTCTGCAGAGGGCGACACTAGTTTGACTGGTTCAGTGGGCAATTACGTTTAATGTGCCCCAGTTCCCTGCATTTGTAGCATTGAACCTCCCTTTTTTTGGAAGATTTTATTTCTGCCACTTCTTTCCTTATTTCACTCAGTTCATTTTTCAGAAAATGCCAAATTTCTGCAACTTCTGAACCTTTTACTTCTTGGGCTGAAGCTACGGCTTTCTCCTCGTAAATTTCAACCTTTCGCCTTGGTTTTTCGAGGTCCTGGCTGAGTAAAATTGCCTCCTCCCGCAAATCACTAAAGGCAATGTCTTTATGTGTGCGGATTATCTTCTTCAGCTCACGCCTCAACCATGGCTCAAATACATTTTCTGCGAATTGATTGCGTAGCATAGCATCTCTATTTGCTGTTAAGCTTCTGTCAATGCGGTTCACACGATCTAAGTAACCGAAACAGGACGGACACAAAGATCCGAATTTCACTTTATTACAATTTTTTGTAAAATTTCCAGAAAGTCTTTACTAGTTTGTGAAAGCGAAAACCTTGTCCTAAAAGTTTTTTGGTAATTTGTAAATTTCTACTATGAAAATCAAAAACATTAGTACATGCTCTAGCATACCGGATTAGCTGTGAAATATAGATACCATAGGACGGCAATCTAGGAACATCGCCGTCAAGCCAGGGGAAATTTACTATGTTAAATTCAAAATCATCTCTTTTGTCATACACACTTGTCATACGTGTATAAAAATAAATCTGCAACAAGAGGCGCACAATTAGTACCCATTGGAATCCCTACAACCTGCTTGTAGAGTTTCTCATCAAATCTTACATAAATATTGTCCAAAAGGAAGGACAAGGCAATACACAGGTCACCACATGTCCATGATTTGTATGATTGTAATCTGTGGCGGAAAAGAAACCCTTCGATTCAGAAGTACAAATATAAGTTTTCCCCTCTCGACAAAATACCATTTAATGAGTTTGGACAGTCAATCATTTATTTTGTCATGAGGAAGCGTGGTGTACATATTAGAAAAGTCGTATGAAGATATCGTATTTGCTTCAAAATTTCTTGATTTCATTTTGTCAATCACATCCCCTGAATTTTAATAGACCAAAAGAAGTTTACGCCATTCCTGTTCATAAAAGTTTCACAGTATTTTGCCACGTGTTCCTTTATAGCCGTGAGTGCTGACGTTAGATTTCTAGACAAAATTGTTGTTGAGCAGTTGCTGGAATTAGCAATGTATCGAAACTTGTAAGGAGACTTGTGAAGTTTTGGTATACAGTATATTGTAGGGAGATCCAATTTAGAAATAGGGATGTTAAAAGTAGAAATTTCACTGTTATGTTTGTTCAAAATATTGGGGACACTTTCGTTGCTTTCGATATAAGTATTCGTAGAGGAAAGTTCCGAAACTAAAGTTGATATGTAGTAGCGTTTTCAAATAATTATGGTGTTGTTGGCTGCTTTGTCTGCATGCGCGAAGACATATTTTTCATGTAAATTACGTAGCTTGGATTTGAAATATCTTTCAGATTTAGAAATTGGATTTTCAAAAAGTTGAGGATTTTTGTGGTAGTTATCTGTTCGAATATCGGTAATATCCAAAATGAGCTTTTTCCAGTCATTCAGAGCATGCGATTCAACTCCTTCCGATTTACACCATCGTTTGGTATAGTTATCTAAAGCTTCCTTTAGCACTTCGCGACATTTAATAAAATCTATCTTGGATGGGATTCTATACTTTGGTCCTTTCTAAAGAAGACCACGGAGCTGCCTGTCTTTGATAATTGAAAAGTCACATGTAATAATATGACCAGCTGGTTTATATAGATATGCAGACGTTGCACATTCTCAAGAAGCAGGACTAGATTCAAGTTTTTCAAAAGAAGGTGAAACTCAAAGATCAAGATCACAAGGACAGACATTTTGGTATCCATGGAAAGGTCTTGTCACTAGGGATAAACATGTGAAATATCAAAGCCTTATCCCTTCCCATTAACCAGAAGTCTCTGATGAGACTGAAGCTCTCCTGGTTGTTGACTTAAATAAATCAAAGTGACACCCATTTTCCAAGACCCTGGGGATCACGGTCTAAAACAAAATACAAGACCAGAAAATGATTGATGTAATGGAAAAGAATTACTCTCTTGTCTCTACTAATTATACTTTCTGAGAATTGGTGCTGATAGAGTTTGGTGCTCATAGAGTTATATAGGGGAAAATGACCACGCCCTGGGGGTCAGGGGCTCAAACAAAATGTCAGGTGCACAACAAGACCACAGACCAATCATATTGCAAAAAGATTTACGTCTTCATCATTTATAGTGTCAGAGGAGTTGCGAGCACAAGATTACATAGAGTAATATAGGTGAATATGACCACACACATTTTCTAAGACCCTAGGGGTCAGGGGCTAAAACAAAATATCAGGTGCACAACTAAACCACACATTCATCATATTGCAAAAAGAATTAAGTCTCCATCATTTATGGTGTCAGAGGATTTGCAAGCACAAGATTACATAGAGTTACAAAGGAGAAAATGACTACACCCTTTTTCTGAGACCCTGGGGGTCAGGGGCTCAAACAAAACATCAGGTGCACAACTAGACCACACATACATCATATTGCAGAGGATTTACAAGCACAAGATTACATAGAGTTGCAAAGGAGAAAATGACCACACCCTTTTTCTAAGACCCTGGGGGTCAAGGGCTCAAAAAAATATCAGGTGCACAACCAGACCACACATACATCATATTGCAAAAAGAATTAAATCTCCATCATTTAAAGTGTCAGAGGAGTTGCGAGCACAAGATTACATAGAGTTACATAGGTGAAAACGACCACGCCAATTTTCTAAGACACTGGGGTTCAGGGGCTTAAACAAAATATCGGATGCACAACTAGACCACAGACCCATCATATTGCAAAAAGAATTAAGTCCCCATCATTTATAGTGTCAGAGGAGTTGCGAGCACAAGATTACATAGAGTTATATAGGTGAAAATGACCACACCCAATTTCTAAGACCCTAGGGGTCAGGGGCTCAAACAAAATGTCAGGTGCACAGCTAGACCAGAGACCCATCATATTGCAAAAAGAATTAAGTCTCCATCATTTATAGTGTCAGAGGAGTTGCGAGCACAAGATTACATAGAGTAATATAGGTGAATATGACCACGCCCATTTTCTAGGACCCTGGGGTCAGGGGCTCAAACAAAATGTCAGGTGCACAACAAGACCACTGACCAAGTGTAATGCAAAAAGAGTTACATTTCTATCTCTTATAGTTTCAGAGGAGTTGCGAGCACAAGAATTGTTTACGGACGGACGGACGCCGGACGACGGGTTATTGCATAAGCTCGACTGGTCTATGGCCAGTAGAGTTAAAAGTAGTTGCCAGAGTCACCTAATGCTCGACTGCATAGCAAAATGTCTTTAATGACAGCCAATTTCTGAAGCTCACTTTTTTCTCCAACTGATATAATTATACACGAATGTATACTCGTGTAGCACTTATGCCTTGCTCAATATTGGCTTCTAATGGCAAAACCACTCAGGTGGAAAAAGTAGGTCAAGGTTATTTTATGAAAGGTTGATCAAAGATACATCTACCATGTAACTTTGGAACATGTAGCACTTATACTTTGCTCGATATTGGCTTCTAATGGCAAAATCACTCAAGCAGAAAAAAGTAGGTCATGGTCATTTTATGAAAGTTTGATCAAAGATACATCCACCATGTAAAACAAAGGAGAGGATCTCCAACAACACCAGGTTGTAGCACTCACAGCAAAACCCCAAAACAACCAATGCAAAAACACAAAGCAGACAAGCACAAAGAGACGCGTAAGGGACAAGGAACGTCAACGCACAACACAGAAACATCAAACACAAAGGACAACACATAAACCAACGAGACCAATGGGCAACCGGTGCCGACTTAGGACGGCCATCTGCCACGGAAATAGCAGAAGGTATGGTTATCCTGGATTACGTGCGCACAACCCTCCAACTTTTCCGATTACCCAGAGGTCTCGAAGAACGTACAATTGTGGTGTAAAACAACCTCCTCACTGTCAGATGACCACACACAAACAAGACCGCAAAACGCAGGGGCCCAAGCAACACAGATGAATATGTAAATGGATATAAAAAGAGGGTGTACGTAATACAATCCGTGCTCTGCCGCCGCGAGCTCATGTATGTTATCACCCGAGGAGTCCGACTGACATTCAGAGAGGACAGGTGGTCGGGGCCCTGTCTTCTCTAAAGAGGTTTGGACAGGGCCCGTCATGGAGTCCCGTCGTCACAGTCAGTCAGAGTGCAAGTTTTAAGTACACGCTTGTACAAGACTGTAGATTGGTCAAGTACCAAGCCTAGTGTCCGTCTGGTGACATTAGGATCATACCCACGATATAAAAGGCGTTGATGATTCTGACGCATTTTCGATAGTGATGTTGTCTATCTTTGATCCTTCTTATCTTGTTAATAATGTCACCATAAAATGCAGGTTGTGAAATACCCAAAGTAATATACTCTGTTGCCTGTATTGGTCCGAATTTCAGAAGTTGACAATAATTTTTGTAAAATTTCCAGAAAGTCTTTACTAGTTTGTGAAAGCGAAAACCTTGTCCTAAAAGTTTTTTGGTAATTTGTAAATTTCTACTATGAAAATCCAAAACATTAGTACATGCTCTAGCATACCGGATGAGCTGTGAAATATAGATACCATAGGACGGCAATCTAGGAACATCACCGTCAAGCCAGGGGAAATTTACTATGTTCAATTCAAAATCATCTCTTTTGTCATACACACTTGTATGGATCTCTCCATAAACAATTTTGATATTTAGGTCCAAAAATGGTGTTTCTGTGTTTGAAACGTTTGCCTTGTTTAAAATCAATTCTTGCGGATAAATAACATTTATATATTTCTCAAAAACAGGATTGTCGATAGTAAGAATATCATCCAGGTACCTAGAAGTACCAATGAAACATTTCACATCATCATTTTTTCTTTGTTTTTGAAGATTTTGAGATTTTGGATAAATTCCTTTTCATACATGTATAAAAATAAATCTGCAACAAGAGGCGCACAATTAGTACCCATTGGAATCCCTACAACCTGCTTGTAGAGTTTCTCATCAAATCTTACATAAATATTGTCCAAAAGGAAGGACAAGGCAATACACAGGTCACCACATGTCCATGATTTGTATGATTTGTAATCTGTGGCGGAAAAGAAACCCTTCGATTCAGAAGTACAAATATAAGTTTTCCCCTCTCGACAAAATACCATTTAATGAGTTTGGACAGTCAATCATTTATTTTGTCGTGAGGAAGCGTGGTGTACATATTAGAAAAGTCGTATGAAGATATCGTATTTGCTTCAAAATTTCTTGATTTCATTTTGTCAATCACATCCCCTGAATTTTAATAGACCAAAAGAAGTTTACGCCATTCCTGTTCATAAAAGTTTCACAGTATTTTGCCACGTGTTCCTTTATAGCCGTGAGTGCTGACGTTAGATTTCTAGACAAAATTGTTGTTGAGCAGTTGCTGGAATTAGCAATGTATCGAAACTTGTAAGGAGACTTGTGAAGTTTTGGTATACAGTATATTGTAGGGAGATCCAATTTAGAAATAGGGATGTTAAAAGTAGAAATTTCACTGTTATGTTTGTTCAAAATATTGGGGACACTTTCGTTGCTTTCGATATAAGTATTCGTAGAGGAAAGTTCCGAAACTAAAGTTGATATGTAGTAGCGTTTTCAAATAATTATGGTGTTGTTGGCTGCTTTGTCTGCATGCGCGAAGACATATTTTTCATGTAAATTACGTAGCTTGGATTTGAAATATCTTTCAGATTTAGAAATTGGATTTTCAAAAAGTTGAGGATTTTTGTGGTAGTTATCTGTTCGAATATCGGTAATATCCAAAATGAGGTTTTTCCAGTCATTCAGAGCATGCGATTCGACTCCTTCTGATTTACACCATCGTTTGGTATAGTTATCTAAAGCTTCCTTTAGCACTTCGCGACATTTAATAAAATCTATCTTGGATGGGATTCTATACTTTGGTCCTTTCTAAAGAAGACCACGGAGCTGCCTGTCTTTGATAATTGAAAAGTCACATGTAATAATATGACCAGCTGGTTTATATAGATATGCAGACGTTGCACATTCTCAAGAAGCAGGACTAGATTCAAGTATCTTAGGATCTTGTGTAACTTTGTTGTAGTTAAAAACGAAATTTCGAGTAGGTCTCTTATATTTGTAACAAACAAGAGGAAGTTCTAAATTTTCAAAATATTGAGGAATAGCACTTTGTACGCGATGATCCCGAAAAATATTAGAGATGTTCAGAAGATCAAATCCTTTGTTAATAAATGGAATTTTTATGAATCGTCTTTTAGGGGAGGTGTTTTTAACCAAAGGATATAGTTTATTTTGTGCGAATGCAACAATGATATTTAGCCTGAATCAATCAGTGTTTCTTAAGAATGCAACCAGTGCTTCATCCAAGATAGATTTTAATTGAACTGCTGGAACTGAAGAGAGAGCATGTAGCAGTTCATGTCTGCCGCCGTTTCGTGCAATGATAAGTATATCTTTGAGGGTACGATGTACTCTAGCTCTTTTTCTGAGTTTTTTGTTTCGCCTTTTACCGTGAGACCTATGCTTCCTTTTAGTGTTAGGGCGGATTGAAAAAACGGCGTTTTTTAATTTCAGTTTTACTTTGATTTTTAAGTTTTTGGAATGACTGAACTGGCGTTATTGTTATATCCGAAATTGTAAGTTTGGAACATGTAGCACTTATACTTTGCTCGATATTGACTTTTAAAGGCAAAATTACTCAAGCGGAAAATGTAGGTCAAGGTCATTTTATGAAAGTTTGATCAAAGATACATCTGCCATGTAACTTTGGAACATGTAGCTCTTATATTTTACTCAATATTGGCTTTTAAAGGCAAAATCACTCAAGCGGAAAAAAGTAGGTCACGGTCATTTTATGAAAGTTTGATCAAAGATACATCCACCATGTAAGTTTGGAACATGTAGCACTTATACTTTGCTCAATAATGGCTTTTAGAGGCAAATGACAAATCACTCAAGCGGAAAAAGTATGTCAAGTTCATTTTATGAAAGTTTGATCAAAGATATATCCACCATGTAAGTTTGGAACATGTAGCACTTATACTTTGCTCAATATTGGCTGCTGCTGGTGGACCAAGAGTCCCCGAGGGCACATGTAGCCAAGTTCGATCAACTTTGGTTGATCGTCTGTCTTTTCAACGCATTTGAAACAAACATCTGTTACAAAATTTCTTGAAATTTCTAAAACGTGGGTCCTGTAGCATCATATCCCATTCTACTACTAATATTGGCCATTAAATGCAATATTGCTATCTTAACATTTACCTTATCATCTAGTATTGCAATAGCTCTTTTGCACTAAAGTGCAGTCGAGCTAAAACGTCATGGCCAAGGTTAAAGTTTGTCAAAAGTAGGCCAAAAGTAAAACAGTGTGTAATCAAAGAGTACTAAGCTCACCTCATGACAGCATTTTATCATGGCAGCAAACAGATAATAGTCAAAGATTACACTTTTGAATTTGAATATCTGTCCTACTGAGAACCAACAAAAATGCTACCACACAGAAACAAAATAGAAAAGGGGAGTAGAGTATTTCATTCATTGAATCAAATTCTGCATGAATGGGTGCACTCTATTGATACCAAAATCTCTCTAACATGTGCACTCAAGTGGAAAATATAGGTCATGACCTACATTTGAACGTAGATTTCTGATCTACTCTTATAGACGCATCATCTTTGCAAGTTTAGCCTTCCTAGCACTTATAATAAAAAAAAAGCAATTCAAGGAATGCTTGTGTCGCCTGCGAAGCGGCCTATTTTTAGAAAGTTGATCAAATATGTAGGTCAAGGTCACTTGGTTTAATATTTGTAAATGTATCAGTGGGAAAGTCTTGTCAAATGAACTCACACGTGAAATATTAAACCTCTTACTTACCAATTAAAAGATATGGACAATCTATTAGTTTCAGAAAAGGTCAATCATCAAAATTTTCTGTCAAAAAATTCTTGAAATTTCTAAAACGTGGGTCCTGTAGCATCATATCCCACCCATTCTGCTACGTCTTTTGGTACATTTTTGGACATAATAATTTTCATACTTTATGGCAATATTACATTGTTTAGACTAAGGATCACTGACGAGGGTTTAGCACCCGAAACGTGCACGTCTGGTCCATGCTGTAAATTTATCAGGTTTTAAATGATGCTATTGAATTTAAAGACGTTTAACATTTGAACTACTTGGTGAGTGTCACTGCTGGTGGACCAAGAGTCCCCGATGGCACATGTAGCCAAGTTCGATCATCTTCGGTTGATCGTCTATCTTTTCAACGCATTTAAAATTTTCTGTTAAAAAATTCTTGAAATTTCTAAAACGTGGGTCTCGTAGCATCATATCCCACCCATTCTGCTGCGTCTTTTGGTACATTTTTGGACATAATAATTTTCATTCTTTATGGCAATATTACATTGTTTAGACTAAGGATCACTGACGAGGGTTTTGTACCCGAAACGTGCATGTCTGGTCCATGCTGTAAATTTATCAGGTTTCAAATGATGCTATTGAATTTAAAGACGTTTAACATCTAGGTGAAGGTACAAATTTTTAGGAAAAAAAGGAAGGACTCATCATGAGAAATACATGTTTGAAATATTAAAGCCATATCACTTATCAAGCAAATGATATAGCCAATCCTAATGATTTTGAAATGTAGGTCAAATACCTAGGTCAAGGTCACTAGGTAAAAAAAATATGGTATGTGTATAAAGGTCTCATGACAAGGAATACACATGTGAAATATGAAATCCCTATCACTTACCAGTCAAAAGATATAGCCTATCTTAATTTTTTGGAAAAGTAGGTCAAATATCTAGGTCAAGGTCACTAGGTCAAAATTTATGGTATGTGTAATAAGGTTATGTCACAAGAAATACACATGTGAAACATCAAAGCCCTATCACTTACCAAAAATGTTATGATCGCTAAGCGATATAGTCCCCTACCGGCGGCATATATTTATGTCCTGCAACTCTGCCTGTGAATTACTCTTCAAGTAAACATATATGAGTTTTAATTAAACTTACTGTCTGTGCAGCTCAGTTCTGAGGTTTTATCTGCTTTAGCTTTATCGATTCGAAAAAGAGGTCAAGCGTGACAAAAGTTGAACTTGCTCTGTAACTATCCAAGACTAAGCTGAGTATCAAATTTCACCTGAATTTCTCTATTTGTTGCAGAAAAAAGTCTGGAAAACTGAAAAAACTGAATTGTGCAAGTAATCAAGGGGCATAACTCCTTGAAAAATAGGTCAAGTATGACAAAAGTCGAACTTGTCCTGTAACTATCCAAGACTAAGCTGAGTATCACATTTTACCCGAATACAGTATTTATATTTCTTGCAGAAAGAAGTCCGGAAAACTGACAAAAACTGAATTGTGCAAGTCATCAAGGGGCATAACTCCTATAAAAATGGGTCAAGCGTGACGAAAACGAAACCTGCTCTGTAACTATACAAGACCAAGCTGTGTATCAAATTTCACTTGAATATCTCTATTTGTTGCAGAAAAAAGTCCGGAAAACTGACAAAAACTGAATTTTCCAAGGCATAAAGGGGCATAACTCCTTGAAAAATAGGTCAAGCATGACAAAAGTCGAACTTGCCCTGTAACTATCCAAGACTAAGCTGAGTATCACATTTTACACGAATACAGTATCTATATTTGTTGCAGAAAGAAGTCTGGAAAACTGACAAAAACTGAATTGTGCAAGTCATCAAGGGGCATAACTCCTATAAAAATGGGTCAAGCGTGACGAAAACAAAACTTGCTCTGTAACTATACAAGACCAAGCTGTGTATCAAATTTCACTTGAATATCTCTATTTGTTGCAGAAAAATGTCCGGAAAACTGACAAAAACTGAATTTTCCAAGTCATAAAGGGGCATAACTCCTCAAAAATAGGTCAAGCGTGACAAAAGTCAAACTTGCTCTGTAACTATCCAAGATCAAGCTGCATATCAAATTTCATCTGAACATCTCCATCCGCTGCAGAAAAAAGTCCGGAAAACTGACAAAAACTGAATTATCCATGTCATCAAGAGGGCATTACTCCTCGAAAAATGGGTCAAGCGTGACAAAAGACAAACTTGCTCTGTAACTATCAAAGACCAAGCTGTATATCAAATTTAATCTAAATATCTTCATCCGTTGCAGAAAAAAGTCCGGAAAACTGACAAAAAGTGAATTTTCCAAGTCATCAAGGGGCATAACTCCTCAAAAAATGGGTCAAGCATGGCGAAAGTCAAACTTGCTCTGTAACTATCTAAGACCAAAGTGTGTATCAAATTTCATCTAAATATCTCAATCCGTTGTAGAAAAAAGTCCGGAAAACTGACAGAAACTGAATTTTCCAAGTCATCAAGGGGCATAACTCCTCGAAAAATGGGTCAAGCGTGACGAAAATCAAACTTGCTCTGTAACTATCCAAGACCAAGCTGTGTATCAAATTTCATTTTGATATCTCCATCCGTTGCAGAAAAAAGTCCGGAAAACTGATATTCGGACGGACGGACAGATGGACCGAGAGGAAACTAAGAGTCCCCTTCGGCGTTGCCGGTAGGGGACTAATTAAAAGTTATAGCCATTCGTAATTTTTTTAAAGTAGGTCAAATATCTAGGTCATGGTCACTAGGTCAAAAATTATGGCATGTATAATACGGTATTATCACAAGGAATACACATGTGAAATATTAACGCCCTATCACTTTTCAATCAAAAGATATAGTCAATCTTATTTTTTTTGAAAAGTAGGTCAAATGTCTAGGTCAAGGTCACTAGGTCAAAACTTCTACCATGTATATTAAGGTATTATCACAAGGAATACACATGAAAAATATAAAATGCCCTATCACTTACCGATCAAAAGCTATAGTCAATCTTAGATTTTTTTTAAACGTAGATTAAATATCTAGGTCAAAACTTATGGTATTTACAGACGGACGGACTGACTGACAGACGGACAAAGTGATCCCTAAGTGTAGCTATGCTTCGCAGGGGTAACAGGACGATCCGGCCTCAAACCAATCCGGCCACTATGAAATGGGAACCGACCCCAGACGATCCGGCCCCTAGTCAATCCGGCCACATGTACCCAAGACGATCCGGCCCCGATAATCAACTACCTAAGATGATCCGGCCCCTATGTATATAACCATTAAAATCTTGTACCCCAAGACGATCCGGCCCCTGTGTATATAACCATTAAAATCTTGTACCCCAAGACGATCCGGCCCCTGTGTATATAACCATTAAAATCTTGTACCCCAAGACGATCCGGCCCCTGTGTATCTTATATACATAAACATTGTCCCAAGACGATCCGGCCCTCGTTTATTATCAAACATCCAAGACGATCCGGCCCCTGTGTATCTAACCATTAAGGTCTTGTACCCCAGGACGATCCGGCCCCTGTGTATATAACCATTAAAATCTTGTACCCCAAGACGATCCGGCCCCTGTGTATCTAAATAAACAATGCCCCCAGACGATCCGGCCCTCGTTTATAATCAAACATCAAAGACGATTCGGCCCCTGTGTATATAACCATTAAAACCCTGTACCCCCAGACGATCCGGCCCTTGTGTCTTTTAGTAGGAAGAGGTGGGGGGGGGGCTTAGATTTGATATCCGCTGTACAAATCTTGCTGTGCATTTCATTGGAACTAATTCTGTTTTAAAGTTCATTTACTTTTGTGGTTTTGGTACCAATAGGTAGTAAATTATATGTATGTTGTTGACATGATATTGTAAGGAAAGTATTCATGTTCTGGTGTATGAAGTGATTGCATTCGCCGTTTTGCCTTTTTTTCAATTTTCTATTTTTTTCATCTACTTCGTAGCATAGAAGATTAAATTAATAGGACGAGTATATGATTTATTTCAACGTTTATTGTAGATCTTTGAAGCACTATGATAGCAATATTTCATGATTTATACATAATATAAACAAAATACACATACAATGATGTTAAAAATATAATACATACAGTACTACAGATAGAATACAATAAGTTCGTTATAGCAAAATGGTCACTAAACACTAAATTGATAGCACTGATAGTTCATCACGTCACATCAACGGAAGATCTTCCCGACGGCTGTAAGGAACGCTGACGTCTTGATGGCTCTGTCCTCATAACGGTCCCATAGATCGAAGAGTTGACCCTGTTGGCGGCGGTAGGTGTCCCTTTGGTACCGCGTGAGTTGCTGTTCGTTCGTCTACGAGTTGGGCTGCTATGCTCACCGTCTCGGCCTCCTTCTTCAGCTCCGGAACCAGGCGATAGAACTGCAGATTGGTAGCCCCTGTCCTACTGGCGAAACGTCGGTGCAAACCTGAAACGATAAAAACACTTATCAATGTTCTGAATTTGACATGCATAACTAATTTGAAATATATATTTATAAGTGTAGTACTGCATCATATAAATGTATAGATGAACGGACTATCTGACGTGCACAGTAAATATTTCATTTGAACTTTAATATATATTATTTTTTTCTAAATGAGTACAATTCACTTTGATAAAAATTATTTTACAGTTCAGATTTTAGAATTTTTCTTTTTATATTTTATGATAATGAATTTTAACCAAATTATAAATTACCTTCGGTGTCGTTGTTGGTCCTCACTGGTAGACGGAAGACAGACCACTGACGGACAATCCATACACTGCTGCTGAGCCACGTGTTCTCTAGGTACGTCATCAGATCTTTAAGTGGTTGCGTAGTTGCTGACATCTTGAGTGAGTTGAAGGCGGGTACTATGTGGTCTGCGGGTAGGTAGGGTAGACTGAGTAGCTGGCGAATGGAGTGGTATGTGGTCTTTCGTTGGTTGTAGGTAGTCTTGAGTCCCAAGTTGGCAACTTTCCTCATAACGGCCTGGCCCCAGTGGAAAGAGCATCCCCTGATGTCTGCCTCTGGAAAAACCTCCTGTATAGAACGCCATGTTGCTGCTTCAAAATCCAGGGTAAAAACTGCACTCGTGCGTTTGGTAGAAGACTCCTGATGTGTTGGAACACCTGAAATGAAAATAAAAAAAATTAAGAAACCTGAAAGAAATACATAATTAATATAACATACATTATACAATATCACTATTATTTTTTAAAATTATGTTTTATAAACGAATTTGAAGAAATACCTTGTCGTAGTCCTTCTTCTGACGTCTGGACATCATCACGTAGAGGAGGGGAACCTGTTTCATGCAGCTCTCTTTCTGGATGAAGGCGTGGATGTTGAAGAGTTGAGTGAATGGCTTGTGTATAATCTTGAAGGTTCCGTCTAAGTACCATTGTCGGGCGGTCTCCAGGAGGTCCAACTGAGTCATTCTGGCGTAGATGATGTGTCTGGCGGTGTCCACGCGGAGGTCTCCCCTGAAAAAGTTCTCGTCCTCCAGGTATGAGTGGTCGATGTCGAATGTTAGGTCACTGGGTTCCGTGGGTCTCATCTTCTGTCGCAGTCGGTTGGCGGCCCTGATTAGGTTGAGTGGGTTTGGTAGGTTGAAGTCGTGTGTGGTCATCTTGTCCCTCATCTCTTGGTCGACGATGTTGCCTGCTGGTCTATATGGGTCGGTAGATGCGGTGTCTAGGACTGTTGCGTAAACCATGGTTTTGGTCCGGAGGCCTGGGTCTGCTGGGTGGTCATGTGCGTTTGGTCCTGGTGTAAAGGTGGTTCCCCTCTGAGTAACGGAAGCCCGGCTCCACAGAGTACTACTCCTCATGCTGCATCTCCAGTAGGTGGCATACTGAGTGGTCTTCTTTACAGTGTAGGCATAATCATCGCTGCTGACAAGCTTCTTGGCACGTTGTTTGGACCCCTTCTCCACAATCTCATATGTAACGGGTTCATCATCTAGGATTGTGTCGTTGCGACCATTTTGTTGGATGTCACTCTCGTTGATAGGATTGGTTGGGTTGATGAGTACGGAGACGTCAAATGAGTTGTCGGTAGGTGAGTGATCCATTGAGTGGGTGGGCGAGTGGTCCATTGAGTGGATTGGTTGGGTTGATGTTTGGTCCATTGGTCGGGTAGGTGAGTGGTCCATTGAGTTGGTTAGTTGGGTTGATGTTTGGTCCATTGGTCGGGTAGGTGAATGGTCCATTGAGTTGGTTGGTTGGGTTGATGTTTGGTCCATTGGTCGGGTAGGTGAGTGGTCCATTGGTCGAGTAGGTGAGTGGTCCATTGAGTGGGTTGGTTGGGTTGATGTTTGGTCCATTGGTCGGGTAAGTGAGCGGTCCATTGGTTGTGTAGATGAAATCAGTGGAGTAGGCGGAGGAGGCAGTGATACATCAACATCTGGGTATGAGTCATCTAGGTCAAGTACATCGAGTGGTGGTGGGGGTGGCGGGAAGTCATCATCATCATCATCATCAATGTGGGTAGATGACAGCAGTGGCGTCGATGGCAGTGGCGTTGGTGAGGGAGGTTGAAGCGGTTGATGCTTTGGCTTATTTTTTTTAATCTTAGGGATTTTGCGTCTGCGACGCTTAGCGGGTGGAGCCAACACATTTTCAATGTCATCTTGAAGAGGGCTGCGATCAGGAATAGGAAGTCTACATCTGCTGCAAGTGAACGGCAATTCTATTTCCCGTCTTTTCATGGCTCTGTACTGTTCCTGCGTAATATTTGTATTGCAGGTGCGGTGCTGCCTGCTAGAACACAGGTCGCATTCTAGTGACTGTTGTTTGGGTCGGCATTCTTGGTTACATTCAACACACAAGGAAGACATGGTGATTGTGATGCAGAATTGATGAGATACCCAGTATTTAAACATTTCATCTTGGCTTATGTTACAAACATGCTCACTTTTTTGTCAGCTTGTGTGAAGTTCAGTCATCTCTTTTAATGAATATAATTATGCGGTATTCACTTTGATTTACTTATAATTAGCACACGCAGTAAAGTAATTAAGATGTGAACTGTTCAAATAATTATATATGAATTCATAATGAATCTATTTTATCTATATTGTTTCAGCTTGTCATACAAACAAAGTCAGTGTCTTCTGGGCTTGGGTTCACAGCATCACTTTTATAAACATACATTTCTCTCTAAATTAACTTAACTAAATTAATATGTCAAATTGGTGGTTTAATTGTTTTTAAAGAATAATTTATTTCTTGTTATTAAAAGCTTTACAAAAGTAAAACTTCAACTACAGTTATATGTTAAATGTGAAAAACTATTCCCGTAATGCGTTGTTATAACCAAACATGTTATATCAGATGAAAAAAAAAGGATTAGAAAAAAAAAAAATAAATGTGAAAAAAAATGAAACCTCAGAATGTAAATTCAGTATTGTCCATTATATGGGGGCCGGATCATCTTGGGTTAAAAAATTTTAGTTATATAAAAAGTGGCCGGATCGTCTGGGGATATACGTTATAGTAATATTAATTTATTTTCTGTACAAGTATATAGGGGCCGGATCTTCTGGGGTTCTATACCGGGCCGGGTTTTCTTGGGATACCTAATACATTTAATGCACATGTAAATAAACAGGGGCCGGATCGTCTGGGGATAGTCATTATTATCTGCAAAGTAGTTATATACAGTACAGGTAAACGGTGGCCGGATCGTCTGGGAATATAAGAATTCAAAGTATTTATATATACAAGTATACAGGGGTCGGATCGACTTGGGGTATATACAAGTATACAGGGGCCGGATCGACTTGGGGTATATACAAGTATACAGGGGCCGGATCGACTTGGGGTGTTATATACAAGTATACAGGGGCCGGATCGACTTGGGGTATATACAAGTATACAGGGGCCGGATCGACTTGGGGTGTTATATACAAGTATACAGGGGCCGGATCGACTTGGGGTATATACAAGTATACAGGGGCCGGATCGACTTAGGGTATTATATACAAGTATACAGGGGCCGGATCGACTTGGGGTATAACATATTCCATATATATACAAGTATACAGGGGCTGGATCGTCCGGGGTTTATACATTGACAGGGTAATTGGCCATGGTCATGGCTATGTAAAAGTATACGGGGGCCGGATCGTCTGGGGTACCTGTGGCCGGATGCGTCAGTGGCCGCATCGACTGGGGTCAGAGAGCCGTGCCCGGATTGGTTTGTGGCCGGGACGTCTAGAAATCCTTCCCAGGCGACACAAAAATAAAACTTCTTAACATTGATACCAAAATCTTCCTAACATGTGCACTCAAGCGGAAAATATAGGTCATGATTTGTGATCTACTCAAAAAGACGCATCATCTGTGCAAGTTTGGTTGTGCAAGCTTCGTGACGTGAGCAAAAACAATTGATATCCATGAAAAGGTCTTGTAACAAGAAATACATAAATGAATATCAAAGCACTTTCCCTTACCATTCAAAAGTTAAGGCCAACGTTAATGTTTTCCAAACGTATGTTATACTCAAAGGTCAAAATTGTTGGTATCCCTGGAAAGGTCTTATCACAAGGTATACAGTGAAATATAGAATCCATATCCCTAACCATTCAAACGGTATGGCCAAGGTTAAGATAAAGTGGACAAACAGACAGACAAACAGAGAGGACAAAAACTGTATGCTCCCGAATATGATGATGTTCATTCATGACACTATGAAGATAAACCAAACTGCTATGAATTCAAGTCTATTTTCCAGCTAAATTTCTTTTCTGTTCTGTTTTTGTTAAAAGATAAATATTGCAAACAAAATGTTGAAAATATCCATGCTCGATAGAGAAAATTTTGGGATGAGCTTTTCATGAAATTTCTTATATTCGTACCACCTGGATACTTATTTATGGTGGGTAGTGTATATATTAAACTTAGAGCTCTTATACTTTTCACAGAAATTAAATACTATACAATTATTGACTTTTGATGAGGTCTACTCATGACTTAACAGACCTGGTCAGGTATTTGTTGACCGAGTAGACCTAATCAAAAGTCAATAACTGCTTTATTAAATCATCAGGATTTTATTAATACCCTAAGTCAGAGATCCAAAAGTACAAAAATCAATGCATGCGCTGGTCACACACGCGCTAATCCCGAATAGACCGCTTTTGAGCGTTAGTGGTCAATTCACTCTGAGGTAAACTCTATCAAACAGCGCCTCCATCAATCAGAAATAAGCAAAATCGGCAATAAGTCCTGATCATTTAATAAAAGGAATTGTGGTCTTCAGCTTTTGGTTGTTTGTCTTTAGAGAAATGCTTACAGACACCCCCCCCCCCTCTTAAGATCATTTCAAATATGAAATCCTTATCAGTTATCGTTGGGGTTAAAGTTTTTAGATGTGGGTCAACCTTTAATGACAACGTCACAAGGTTAGAATGGTATTACCAAGGGAATGAAAGTCCTATCACTAACCATTCAAAAGATATTGTAGGGTTTATAGTTTTTGAAAAGTAGGTCAAACTGCAAGGTCAAAACTTTTGGTATCTATGGAATGGTCTTGTCACAAGGAACACATGTGAAATATTTCAAATTCCTATCACTTACCATTCAAAAGTTATGGTCAAGGTTAAAGTTTTTGAAAAAGTTGGTCAAATGTCAAGGTCAAAATTTTGGTATGCATAGAAAGGTCTTGTCACAAGGAATACACATGAAATAGGGAGGTCCTATCACTTACCATTCAAAAGTTATGGACAGGGTTTTTATGACTGATGGACAGACGGATGGTTAGACAGACGAATTGGTTTTAATGTCCATGTGCTTACGCAAAAGTGGGGGACAATAAATATTCAATTATTATAGGGATAGAACAAATAAAATAGTGGATTAACATGTTTAATGCATAGAATTATTATGTAAAATGAAAAGGGGTTGGTGCGGTAACCTACCATTTGGACCCTATTTTCAAAATTTTTCATATATCAATAATATTCTAGTTTATGAAATGTCAAATGTATGGTGAATCCAAATCAGGAAAGCCCGTTTTCACGGTCCTGTACTGAATACTACATGCTAAAAATGTTGAAATCATTAAAAATATCAATAAATAAACAAAATCTTGATACAAAACCAGAAGTCTCTGATAAGACTGAAGCTCTCCTGGTTGTTTGCTTAAATTAATCTAAGTGCCACACTCATTTTCCAAGACCCTGAGATCAGGGGCTCAAACAAAATACAAGACCTGAGAATGATTAATATAATGGTAAAAAAATTAACTCCATATAAATTATACTTTCTGACAATTGGTGTTCACAAGATTACATGATAGAGTTATACATGCATAGACAAAAATTACCACACCCATATTCCATGAACCTGGGGGTCAGGGGTTCTAACAATAAAAGGTGCATATCTAGACCACTGACTGAGAATACTGCAAAACCAATTATCTTTCTATCAATTATAATTTCTGAGAATTGATGCTAACAAGATTACATATTTATATATTAGAAAATGACCACACATTTTTTCCAAGATTCTGGGGGTCAGCGGCTCAAACAAAATATCAGGTGCACATCTAGAACACAGACTGAGAATAATTAGGGGATAAACGTACTGTGTTTTGTGGTTCCGACAGGTGTATGTTGGATATACTGTTGGAAACGCAGTTATACCGTCGGGGCTTGTTTCCAACAGTATATCCAACATATACCTGTCGGAACCACAAAACACAGTACGTTTATCCCTATTCTAATTCATGTGACATATTTTAACTTTTTATACCCCTCAGAGGGTCTCAGGTATCGCGTTAGAGGTGATGTTGCTACGGAGGACTAACAACGACCATCAGAAATTATTGCGCTGCAAAATACGAAATACAACTGCTTTGCATTTATTACCACGGCGAAAAATCAGTGTTATCAATAATAAACTTACTTGCTCTGTTGTTTACATGTGGAGAACGCCATTTACAAGCTCAAACCTTGTAGTTTTACGTCACAATCTGTCGTCACAGGAGCGAAGAACAAAGGGAAGCATGACGTCATTCGCAAAAAGTGCGCTAAAGCTTGTAACGTGCATGTAAACGTCTTCATATTGAATAGCATCATTTAATAACAGATAAATTGGCAACATGGACCAGACATGCACGTTTCGGGTACTTAACCCTCGTCAGTGATCCTCAAATCTAAACAATGTAATATGCCAAAAAGTATGAAAGTTACTATGTCGAAAAAGCGTACCGAAAGACGTAGCAGAATGGGTGGGATATGATGTTACAGGACCCACGTTTTAGAAATTTCAAGAAATTTTGATGACAGAAATTTTAGAATGCGTTGAAGAAACGATCAACCGAAATTGATCGAACTTGGCTACATGTGCCCTCGGGGACTCCTGGTCCACCAGCAGTGACACTCACCAAGTGGTATCAATGTAAACGTCTTCATATTGAATAGTATCATTTGATAACAGATAAATTGGCAACATGGACACCAGACATGCACGTTTCGGGTACTTAACCCTCATCAGTGATCCTCAAATCTAAACAATGTAATATGCCAAAAAGTATGAAAGTTACTATGTCGAAAAAGCGTACCGAAAGACGTAGCAGAATGGGTGGGATATGATGCTACAGGACCCACGTTTTAGAAATTTCAAGAAATTTTGATGACAGAAATTTTAGAATGCGTTGAAGAAACGGTCAACCGAAATTGATCGAACTTGGCTACATGTGCCCTCGGGGACTCCTGGTCCACCAGCAGTGACACTCACCAAGTGGTATCAATGTAAACGTCTTCATATTTACATTTTGAAGTATGTCAAGTGAGTCGGCAAGTATATCGTCGTTATACATTCTTGTAGAAATCCTATGAACCAATCAGAATGCATGAAACAAACAGAATGAATTAGAATGCTAAATGAATTATCTTTGTATCAATTGTACTTTCTGAGCATTGGTGCTCACAAGATTACAGAGTTGTACAGGAGAAATGACCACACCCATTGTCCAAGACCCTGGGGGTCAGGGACTCAAACAAAATATCATATGCACATCTAGACCACAGACTGAGAATAATGTAAAAACTATTATCTTCCTATCAATTACTGTAAATGGGTTTTTATTCGTCAGGTACCAATTTTCGTCATTTTCGTCAGTGCCTCCCTTGACGAAATTACGTACCGACGAATATAAATGCTCCTGACAAAATAAGGTGTAGAAAGGAAAAATTGAATCTTAAAGAGTTATTTCGATGGACGAATGATAAATCAATGAAAACTGAATACGTACACAAAAAATATTGCGGAAGTGTTCCAACTATATACTTTCATGAAGAAAATAGAAAATCGTATATAATGTACTAAAAGACCAATTACCAAATAAATAAATGATATGATTTCACAGCAAGCTAAGTGGTTTACATGTCTCTAATTGTTTGTTTACCAATATTTTTTAAACAAACAATCAAAACAAACGCGTACGGCCTATCTGAATGTTAAGTTGGCATTTGAGTAGACGAATTTACATTTTAGGGACCCTTGAATGACGAATTTACATACTGACGAAATTGTCATTTTAAATGAATTGACGAAAATTGGTACTGACGAAAATAAAGCAATTTACAGTATACTTTCTGAGAATTGGTGCTCTCAAGATTACAGAGTTGTACAGGAGAAATGACCACACCAATTTTTCAAGACCATGGGGGTCAGGGGATCAAACGAAATATCAGATGCACATCAAGACCACAGACTGAGAATAAAGCAAAAAAAAATATCTTTCTACCAATTATCCTTTCTGAGAATTGGTGCTAACAAGTATAGGAGAAAATGACCACACCCATTTTCCAAGACCCTGGGGGTCAATGGCTCAAACAAAATATCAGGTGCACATCTAGAACACAGACTGAGAATAAAGCAAAAACAATGATCTATCTATCAATTATACTTTCTGAGAATAGGTGCTCACAAAATTACAGAGTTATACAGGAGAAAATGACCACATCCATTTTCCAAGACACTGGGGGTCAGGGGTTAAAACAAAATATCAGGTGCACAACTAGACCACAGACTGAGAATAATGCAAAACATTTATCTTTCTATCAATTGTACTTTCTGAGAATCGGTGCTCACAAGATTACATAGAGTCATATAGGAGAAAATGACCACATCCATTTTCCAAGACACTGGGGGTCAGGGGTTAAAACATAATATCAGGTGCACAACTAGACCACAGACTGAGAATAATGCAAAACATTTATCTTTCTATCAATTGTACTTTCTGAGAATCGGTGCTCACAAGATTACATAAAGTCATATAGGAGAACATGACCACACCCATTTTCCAAGACCCTGGGGGTCAGGGTTTCAAACGAAATATCAGGTGCACATCTAGACCACAGACTGAGAATAAAGCAAAAACAATTATCTTCGTACCAATTATACTTTCTGAGAATTGGTGCTTACAAGATTACATAGAGTTATATGGGAGAAAATGACCACACCCATTTCCCAAGACCCTGGGGGTCAGGGGCTAAAACATAATATCAGATGCACAACTAGAACACAGACAGGCCCATTATAATGCAAGAAGAATTTATTTTGTACTATTCACAGATTCAGAGGATTCGCGCTCACTAGAAAAGTTAGACAGACAGACAGACAGACAGACAGACAGACAGACGGCGGGACGATGGATTTCTGATCAGCCTTTTGGTCTCGTCGGTTTATTCGGTAGTCTTTTGTGTTTGATGTTTACATGTCGTGTGTCTCTTTTCCGTCTCGTGCTGTACTCGTCTTTTGTGTTTTTGCATCGGGTGTTTTGGTGTTCTACTGTTGATGCTGCAACGGGGTCTTGTTGGAGATCTCCTCCCTTCTTTTAATTTGCATAAAAAATATTTTGGGTGAGGCCTGGTGCATATATGACTTTTGAAGATTTGTGTGTAAGATACAGTGATTTTCCTTTGTTTTGTGTCATTCAGGGCAAATGACGTCATACATCATGCATTTGACGTTACGAGGGCTCAAAATCATTATGCTGTATTTTCTTAAACATTCAACATTGCAAAATGGGGTAATCAATAATTCGTTTATCAAAAGCAATTTTTGTCGAAATTATAGGGCTGATCTGAGGGGTTCGCGCACCTAATCCATTATTGTGGTACATGCATGCGGCGCCATATATTTCAAAATCTCTCGTCAAAACAAATCTAAACAAACACTGTTTTTCAAAAATCTTTATGAATCGAAATTAGTAGAAAATGAAGTAAATAAGAACATCTGTGATGAATTTATTGATAACGAAAATAAACTGTCGATGATGATAAAATTAGGTGTGAAGGTTTACTCACTAAAGCTGAATGTGGTAAAGCATTGTACAAAATGGCAAATAAAAAATCCCCGGGCTCTGATGGCTTGACAGTAGAATTTCATAATTTTTTTTGGAATGTAATCGGGGAAGTTGTTGTAAAATCACTAAATTTTGGATATGTTAACTTCCAGTGCCAAGGGATAATAACATGCTTACCAAAGGACTCGAAGGACAGACGACAAATACGAAACTGGCGACCGATATCACTTTTAAATATTGACTATAAAATTGAAGCTAGCTCTATAGCCGACTTAAGCTTATACTTTCCTCTATAATAAGTGATACACAAAAAGGATTCTTGCAAAACAGATTATCGGTGAAAATACACGTCTTATCTATAATTCAATGGAACACATGTTAAAAATTAAACAAAAAGGTCTTCTTCTTCTTTTGGATTTTGAAAAAGCGTTTGATTCTGTTGAATGGTCTTTTGTGGAAAAAAACATCAAAATCTTTCAATTTTGGCAATTCTATCTGCAAGGTTCTCTACTCTTTACTATAGTTCGAAAACTGCAGTAATCAATAATGGGAATATGTCATCTTTCTTCCCACTTCAGAGGGGCTGCCGTCAGGGGGACCCCGTCGCGCCTTATATAATATTTATTCTAATGGTAGAACTTGGTAGAACTTCTCAGCTCCAGACTCAAAAAAGGAAAGAGATATAAAAGGTTTACAATTTGGCAACATTGCTTTTCTCATTAATCAGTATGTAGACGACACATTTCTCTTATTAGACAGATCAGACAAATCATTAAGAAAATCAATGGAAATCATAAATATGTTTGGTTTGGTAAGTGGATTGAATCTGAATATTAGTAAATCTAAGGCAATTTGGCCTGGTTCAAAAGCAGGTAGTGCAGACAAAATATGTGAAGATTTGAACATTTAATGGACGAATGAAAATTTCAAACTGCTAGGAATCATGTTTACAAATAATCTGAAAAGTATGATAGAAATTAATTACAATGAGCAATTACTAAGCTTAAGAAAATTACTCGGAAGCTGGATAAAACGAGACCTAACTCCAATTGGAAAAATTACAATTATAAAATCCTCAGCAATACCAAAATTGATACATTTATTCTCATCCCTCCCTAATTCAAATAAATCAATTATAAATGAATTAGAGAAAGTGTTTTATAAATTTATTTGGAGCGGAAAGCCAGACAAAATTAAAAGATTGACAATTATCGGCTCAAACAAAAAGGAGGACTTAATATGATTCATATATCATCTTTTATTCACTATATGAAAATAAAATGGATTAAAAGATTACACGATAAAGCAGGTGGCTTCTGGCATTCTTTCCGTAGTTTTTAATATCAAAACAGATTTAGAGGATCTTTGGTTATCAAATAAGAATACTCTTGTAGAAGTAAAGAAAAGAATAACAAATAGGTTCTGGAAGGATGTTATAGACTCTATTATTTTAATTAAAAAAGATGAATTGAATATTTCCGAGTATTTACAACAAGATATTCGTAATTTCTGTCATATATCAGAATATGACTATTATACTGAATGGTGTCAAAATAATGTGAATTGTTTGAATGATTTGATAAAGAATGATGAAAAATTTAAAAGTTTTGAAGAATTAAAAAGTCAAATTGATTGCGATAATTTTATCAAATACTATCAAATTATCAATAAAATACCAAAAGAATGGAAATCAAAAATTAAGCATTTAAGGAGCGAAACGAATCGATGGATGTACATTTTTGTGTATGTGAGGATAATGTTCTATTTTTAAAAATTATTTCCAATAAGTGTATCAAATTTGTGTATGAAGCACGAAGGGAAAAGGTATTTCTAAGTCCTGAAAACAAAATTGTTAAATGGAGAAATGAACTTAATGAAGATATAGATAACATTGAGTTTTATTTTGATTTACCAAAAATATGTACCAAAGACACAAAGCTCATTAACTTTCAATACAGAGTCTTATGTAGAATTTTAGCAACAAACAATTTTCTTTTTAGAATAAAATTAAGTGAAACAAAAAACTGCTCTTTCTGTAATCGTGAACCAGAAACATTAATTCATATTTTTTGTGACTGTCCATATGTAAGACCTTTTTGGGACATGGTAAATAGGTGGTTAAACTGTAATATAACTGACTGCATAAGCTTAGAAAAAAGTAATATTATTTTAGGAAGTCAATCAGGGACAATTTTGGAAAATCACATAATTCTTATCTGTAAAAAATACGTATACACCTGTAAACTGAATTCTTCACTGCCCTCATTTCAAAAGGCTAAAGGAAAAATAAAGATGAGGATCGAGTGGAAGATTGAATGGATCATATTGTTATTTGTATGTGTTTATGTTTATGTTATTTCAAAATGTTACATTTAAAAATGCAATAAATACATTAAGAATAAAAAAAATCTCTCGTCAAATTCATGCTACTTTGACATACAATAAACAAAAAAGTGAACACATCTTTGAACATTTTCTACAATTAAAATCCTATTTGGGCCAAAATAAGGGAGTTTTGCTCCAAAGTTTCAATAAAGTAACACGTATCTTCAGTTTGCAATGACATTAAAACTGCTTGTCTATTCACACGGTAATATAAGTCCAAATGTCTATTCCTCCTATCCACAGATCATCATGACACAGGCCAGTATGCCACTTATTATTATTATTGTGAAGCCAGGTTTAATGGTTGCTGCTGTAACTGCAGGTGCTGAAAGAATACATTTGGAATATATTTTAAGATAGAACCAGAGAAAATGCTGAATTTAAGAAATTGACGAGATATGAGATGTTTTTTTTTCTGGATGGCCTTAGTGATGCTTTCAAACAGGAGATGCTTACTCTCCCTGGGTACCTGATCTCATTGGGGATTCACTTTTGCCTCTTTGCAGAATGTTAAAGCTAATTGTATTTGTGTTTGCTGTGTTTGTATTTAGTAATAGCGATTCCTAAGGTTTCATGAAAGCGGTTCAGAGGAGATCTTAAAAATGTAAAAAGTAAACACCGACAGATGGCACGCTATCACAATAACTCACATAAGCTTCACTCAAATGAGCTAAAAAGCATTTTCCAAAAAGCACATCAATGGCTGAATACTATAGACACGTTATGGAAACAGCTAAAAGATTATCTGTACAGATGACTTAAAGTTATTGCTTCGTGTATGGCTTCATTATATTTTGTTCATCTATTGCTAAGGAGGAGTCGAAAACGCATTTGTCAATCCCAATACATGTAATTTTTGTTACAGGATGGCTTAAAAACTTAAGCAGGCTAGTGGACATTGAGGTTATGCTTCCTGTAAGGTATCTTGACATTCGCAAAAGAAGTTGAAAATCTGACCTGTATAAGAAGTTTAAAGATGCACAATTTAACACAAAATTGAGGAACATGACTCTTTATTTGAACTTGACCTGTATTTCTCAATGTAAAGCTATATCTAAGAAAAATATATATTCCCTGTTACAGTTTTCATTTAAATGTCAGGCAAGCACAAAATATTGATTTTTTCCAAGTTTGAAGCGGCTCAAATCTGCAATTGAGCCATACTCAAACCTAACCTGTATTTTTGGTATAATAGCTACATTCAATAAATGAATTTATTATCTGTAACAGTTGTCCTTCTAATGTCCAGAAACCACAGAATTTGTCTAAGTTTCAAGGGGCATAACTCTGCACATTATTGAGGGACATGACCCATATTCGAACTTGACCTGTATTTCTTGGTGTAAGAGCTATATGCAAGAAATGAATTAATTATCTAGAACGATTTACCTTTAAATGTCCGGAAACCAGAAAATTTTGAATTTGTGTAAGTTTCAAGGGGCATAACACTGCACAAAATTGAGGGACATGGCCCATATTCAAACTTGACCTGTATTTCTTGGTGTAAGAGCTATATGCAAGAAATGAATTAATTATCTAGAACGGTTTACCTTTAAATGTCCGGAAACCAGAACATTTTGAATTTTTCTTAGTTTCAAGGGGCATAACACTGCACAAAATTGAGGGACATGGCCCATATTAAAACTTGACCTGTATTTCTTGGTGTAATAACTACATGCATGAATTGAATTGATTATCTGTAACGGTTTTCCTTTAAACATCCGGAAACGAGAAAAATTTGAATTTTTCTAAGTTTCAAGGAACATAACTCTGCACATAATTAAGGGTCATGACCCATATTCAAACTTGACCTGTATTTCTTGGTGTAAAAGCTATATGCAAGAAATGAATTGATTATCTGTAATAGTTTTCCTTTAAATGTCGGGAAACAACAGGTGGGACGGACGGACGCACGGACAGACAAGAGCATCACTATATACCCCCACCATTATATGGCGGGGTAAAATGAAGCGGCATCCAAATCTATATAAATTGTTTCCCAAATTTTGAGAATTTTTCCCAATATGAAAGGCCCCTTCCCTTGTCCCCAACATGGTGTTGAGTCGAGCCCTGTATTATCTTACTTCTATAGCCTTACTAAATAAGAGATACATTTATTACTACACCTACCTCCTTGTACATGAAGGAACGCCGTGGTTGAACTTTGACCTGTACCGACAGTGTTTGTGGCTGAGCACCTGTAATTCCCCTCGTCAGATTGTTGTACGTTTGTGATGGTGAGACTCGGACTGCCGACCGTCCCTCCGCTGTATCTACTATTGGCTGGTATATCTAAGGTCGTTGTAATACCGTTTACCTCTCGAGTCCAGATCACAGAGGTGTGAGTAGGCGACCCTGATACGGTACATGTAATGGTGACTTGGTTACCAATAGTTATCGAGGCTCCGTTACCTGTGACAACTTTGGGGATATCTGAAAAGGAATGTATTAAGAAATGAAATGAAATTTACTGTTTATCTAAGGATCAATGATACCCCCGCCCGGCAAATTTTACATATAAGCAATGTATAAAAAGTTGGAAGGGGCACAATTCAACACAAAATTAAGGAACATGACCCTTTATTTGAACTTGACCTGTATTTCTCAATGTAAAGCTATATCTAAGAAATAAATATATTCCCTGTTACAGTTTTTACTTAAATGTCAGGCAAGCACAAAATATTGATTTTTTTTCGATGTTTTAAGGGGCACAACTCCGCGTAAAATTGAGTCATATTCAAACCTAACCTGTAATTTTTGGTATAATAGCTACATTCAACAAATGAATTTATTATCTGTAATAGTTGTCCTTATAATGTCCAGAAACCACAAAACTGTGAAAGTTTCAAGGGCCATAACTTTGCACGTAACTGAGGGACATGACCCATGTTCGAACTGTATTTCTTGGTGTAATAGCTATATGCAAAAAATGAATTGATTATCTGTAACGGTTTTCCTTTAAACGTCCGGACACCACAAAATTTTGAATTTTTTTAAGTTTCAAGCGACATAACTCTGCACATGATTGAGGGTCATGACCCATATTCAAACTTGACCTGTATTTCTTGGTGTAATAGCTATATGCAAGAAATGAATTGATTATCTGTAACGGTTTTCCTTTAAACATCCGGAAACCACAAAGTTTTGAATTGTTCTAAGTTTCAATGGGCATAACTCAGCACGTAATTGTACTTTTTGACAGTAAGTGTTTTGAATATTATTCCCTGACATTGTCGCCATAGCACTTTCTGTATAGACGTGGCCTCAGACAGTGCATTTTTATATATTCTTTCCATTTTCGTGCATGAACATCGACGGCGGGTGCGGCTAGCCAACAGGGGATGCTTACTCCTCCCGGGCACCTGGTCCCACCTCTAGCTTTCTAGGGGTCCGTCGATGCTCGATTTGGTGCTCTATTGTGAGTGCTGTTGAGATTATCGTCAGGATCTTCTTTATCTCAATTGAGGGACATGACCTATATTTGAACTTGACCTGTATTTCTTGGTGTAATAGCTATATGCAAGAAATGAATTGATTATCTGTAACGGTTTTCCTTTAAACATCCGGTAACCACAAAGTTTTGATTGTTCTAAGTTTCAATGGGTATAACTCAGCACGTAATTGAGGGACATGACCTATATTTGAACTTGACCTGTATTTCTTGGTGTAAAAGCTATATGCAATAAATGAATTGATTATCTGTAACGGCTTTCCTTTAAACGTCCGGAAACCACGAAATTTTGAATTTTTTTTAAGTTTCAAGGGACATAACTCTGCATATTATTGAGGGACATGACCCATATTCGAACTTGACCTGTATTTCTTGGTGTAAAACCTATATGCAAGAAATGAATCGATTATCTATAACACTTTACCTTTACATGTCTGGAAACCACAAAATTTTGGACTTTTCTAAGTTTCAAGGGACATAACTCTGCACAAAATTGAGGGACAGACCTAAATTCGAACCTGACCTGTTTTTCTTGGTGTGAGATATAACAAAGAAATGAATTGATTATCTGTAACAATTTACCTTTTAATGTCAGGAAACCCCAAAATTTTGAATTTTTCCAAGTTTCAAGGGGCATAACTCTGCTCGTCATTGAGGCACATGACCTACATTCGAACTTGACCTGTATTTCTTGGTCCAACAGGGGATGCTTACTCCTCCCGGGCACCTGGTCCCACCTCTAGCTTGCTAGGCGTCCGTCGATATTTATTTTTGTGCTCTATTGTGAGTGCTGTTGAGATTATCGTCAGGATCGTCTTTAACTCATCTGTATTTTTTGGTGTAAAAGCTATATGTAAGAAATGAATTGATTATCTACAACGGTTTACCTTTAGATGTCCAGAAACCACAAAACTTTGAAATTTTCTAAGTTTCAAGGGGCATAACTCAGCGCGTAATTGAGGGACATGACCCATATTCACATATATCGAACTTGACCTGCATTTCTTGGTGTTATAGCTAAATGCAAGAAATGAATTAATAATCTGTAATGGTTTTCCTTTAAATGTCCGGAAACCACAAAATTTTGAAATTTTCTAAGTTTCAAGGGGCATAACTCTGCACGTAATTGAGGGACATGACCTATATTCAAACTTGACCTGTATTTCTTGGTGTAAAAGCTATATGCAAAAAATGAATTGATTATCTGTAATATCTTTCCTTTAAATGTCACACAATCGTGTCATTGTTTACTATTTTTTGATACAGAGTACAATATAGCGATATCAAATTAACATTGAAATTTCCAATAGATTTTCCGTATTGCAGGATAAGAACAGTTGAATAGTTGATCCCATTCACATTTCCATTTATGAATAAAGGAGGTCAACATAAAATGACAATTATTAATTTGAAAACTCCAAAGACGCCATAATAAATTCCAAAAAAGTGCTCTGGATCTAGTGAACAGGAAAGTCTAGTAAAACTGCATATGAATTTTTTTGTAGTATCTGACACAAAGCATTTTACAAAGCAACATTTGTCAATAGGTGAATAATAATTTTCGAGTTACACGGATTGACCGTTACGTTTTGAAATAACGCACTGCCTATCGCGTGACTTTGCAGAAATGTCATCTAAGCCTACTTCCGGTTTTTCATAGCAACTATGTAAACAGAGGGAAGTACAACATTCCATCGCGTTCGCGTACTTTCGAGTCGTAGCATGTTTGTTTATAGAAATAAACACAATGTCTCCGCATAAGAAATGTCTCTTTTCTGTAAATTTCTTTCAAGAAAAACTGAAAATACCGGCCTAAAATGACTTTGAAAGAAGTCATCTTAGAATCAAGTCATCTGATTTTGTGATACACGAAACATGGCAGTTTTCATTTTACATAGCGGTCGAATAAGGTCGAGCATTATGGAATAATTCTGTCATCATAAATGAATTTGATATCTTTTTTTCATATAATGTCAGAATCTGGTATTGAAAAATATATTTCAAAGTTTTGGGATTGTCGGGAAAGGGGGGGGGGCTATTTGGAATATTCAATATTGTAATTCGTTTTCAGTATGACCAAAGAGATGGTTTTTAGGAATTTTGGTATTGAGAGAATCAAATCTTTTCTCAGACTCCTTTGAGGTACATAACTATCTATATCTATGGTTTCTTCTTTAATGACAAGGCATTAATTGATTATATTTTACATTATGCAACTGTCAAGGAGAAGTGCAGGAAAATGAAAGATATTCCATTTTCGAATGGAAAAGGTGCAATAATGGTTTTGTTTCTTAAGGGAAATATGTTTTTCTTTATTATCTTACTGCAATAAAAAAAAGCCATGACGGTTTTTAAAGATTACAAATACACAATTTGACAGTGGCAGATTTAGGGGATGCAGAGTGCCCCCAGTATTTCAGTCAATACCCTATACAAATACACTGTTTGACAGTCGCCTATTTAATCCCCCTCCCCCATTCATTGATTCAATCAAAGGAAGAGGAAGACAAAATGTCATAATCAGTATCACCGTGTTAGATAGAGAAAAATTTGGTAAAAAGGGGCGTATTGAGTATTTGAAATTTGCCCTGTTTTATAAATACATGTAAATACTGCAAATTATTAAAAATATATGAATTTGCCATTGCTGATTATAAAACAGTGCAATTAAGATGACATATAAATATTTGCATCGATCTCTTATCATTTATGGGCTACAATTCCTTTGTTATTGTTGTTATGGTCCGAAATAAGGCTCCTATGTTCCTTTTATTTTGTATTAAAGGTACATATAGTCTAACAGGGATTAAACTGTCAAAAATGAAGTTATACCGTAAATAGCTTTTAATTACTACCATTTGAACATCTATATATTACTTACATAAAATATCTCTCACATTTTTGTTTTATAGACGTTTTTACCCCCTGGTACACACGATTTCGGTAAACTTCGGAAATTGTTATTTGCATATACAGTATGTAGAAATATGTAACGTTTACCAAGGTCAAAGTGAACACGCTACAACGATCAGCCAATCACTTGAATGAACTTCTCATCGTTGGATTACTACGAAACATGTAGTAAACCACGTAAACAGTCTTTTTGAAATTCTCTCTAAAAAACTAACTCACTAATATTTCATTAATTGCAAATACAAGGTTGATATCATGTATAGATATCATGTTCCATTCAAATCACCATTTTGAACGTGGATAATCGAACACTTTCAAATGACTAACAACGTGTAATAGTGTATGACGGCTTGAATGGGATGCAGGTGTAGTCTGCTATGCACATGTGCGTTTGTTTACCAAATCCTGAATGAAAATTAACCTTTATTTAGTTATGTTTTTGTTTTTTTAATATTTGACTAAGACTGTGAATATATATATATTATATACACATATCAAAATTACTGTGGATATATAAACTTATATATATACTTCTCATAGATAAAAATAGACGAGAACTATAAATGTACATGTACACTGTAGATCCCTTTAGCTAATTTTCCCTCAGACTTGTCAGAGTTTTAATTTCACGGTCGTCCTTTATGCTAGTTCTCTATAACTTTTCAATACCAAGCCAATACTATTTGTTCATTACATTTCTCTTTTCAGATTTTGATAACACCGATTGTCGATTCATTTTCGTCTCACGTGTTATCTGTCAGCCATGTTGTTTTGTTTTGATACAGTACTGGCCTTATGCAAATAAGTGCTTACCCGTGTTCGCAATCGGTCTTCTACGGAGAAAAGTAGGTTATATTAGGGTACCCATTTTATAAGCAATAGTTGATCATAGCTGGGTAGTGAGGGCATATGTGACTATTGTAACCAGCCAGTTTCTAATTTCTAAGCATGATAGACTCGTTTGCGTTAAAATTTTGACAAAAATAGTTGATTCATGGTTTGATTTTGACGAGACCTTATGTACCCTTAAGTAGTCCATGGTTGTCCAACATAACAGCTTTACAAACAGCTCTACACATATTATTTTAAGTAATATTAATACTGTCTATAATATCGTGAAATAGGAAAGAGAGATCTTCATCATTTTTCTTTAAAGATCAGAATGACATGTAAGCTAAAGGCTATGAAACCATATGACACATATTCTGATTTGACAAAATGTTTTCTAAAGTCATCATATCATTTATTAACTGAATTTCCTCTTCAATTTAAAGTTCATATCTGCATAACTTTAGACCTATTACCACACCGGGTAAACGGATTTTACGAACCGGGCAGGATTTTTCGAATCGGGCATATTCGTTCTTGACAAATAAGGGGTGCCGTCAAAAATACTAGTATATCGCTTTTCTAATACAGCTTGTATCAATGCAAAGACTAGATTCTTCGAGTACACATATTTCTTTATAATGTGTCTTTTGCGTTCCTTTTTACATTTTGAAATTTTTGCGTGATGACGAGATGAAATATTTTTCCTTCTAATTTTTCACATAAACATGAAATCTTTCCTAGTAGGATTCTTTTGGAATTTCATGACTGGACATCTGTAAATCTGAATCGTAAAAATATACCATGGGCAACGAAGTATTCCTAACTTAAAAGGCATTCTAGAGGACAGGGGTATTCGAAAATGGATTTTTACGAATGCGGGCAACTATGGAAAATTGATTTTACGAACGCGGTCACTGGATTTTACGAACATTTAAAAACACATAATTTCCAATTATTACTCTAGCGATAGGGACAATAGCATTCTAAACATGACTTACACGTATGACTTTATGCATAGGAAAAAATAGATCAACAGGAAATCTTCCAAACAGTAAAGCGAAATTTGGGTTTGAGATTCTGATAATCATGTCTGACTTTTTTCCATGGTATTGCAGATATTGAAGTAATTTTTGGTATGTTAATATATCTCAGTGTGATACAAATCATGTTCGTGTTTCAATTTGTTTGACCTATTTCTACAGGAGTTGTTATGGCCCCTGAACATAGCAAATTTCATGAACTTCTCAGTTTCCAGTTTTTCATGTCTGTTGTTGTAGATATTGAGCTGATTTTCGGTGTGCAAATACATTATAGTACGATAAAGAATAAGTCGAAGTTGGGTTTGATTTATTTGTTCGTACAAAAGGTATGGCCTCATAGCAAATTTCATTAAATTTTCCTGTTTTCCAGACCTTTTTCTAATACACATATTGACATTATTTTGATGTTGGATTCATCTTTTGGTGTAAGTAAAGGTCAAGGCAGAGTTGAAGGACATGGATTAATGCCGATAGGGGACTTATATCGCTTGCAATTCATAAATTTATTCGGTCCTAATTTCTTATCCCGACAACCAATTTTCCGATTTTTATTTTCGAGAATATCAAATGAATGTTATTTTATCGATATGTAATAAATACCGGGAATAGTTCGTGTGAGGGCCAAGTCAGTGGAGAGGTTTGCGTAAGGGGCTTATGCCCCTGCCACCCCCTCCTAAAATTTGCAAATCACTGGTAATATTATAATTTTCGATCTTCATAAAGAGTAAATGTCAGTATTTTATTATCTATACAATTGTTAAATGCATCACTTTCCATTTTTGAATCAATTATTCCAAAAACCAACTCTGAGAGTCTTAAAAAGGATCCTAAAAGGGCTGAAACGCAGGAGCTTCCGGGGTCTTCGCCACTCCTTCCCCTGGTCTCCATACCATGACTTCGTATGGCCGTTCCCAGATCCTTTGCTAATTTACGCCACCACCCCTTACTCAAAATTAAGATGGACCCGCAACTTTGAACAAATGCTACATTATACGCATGCAGGGACTATGAAGATGACGATATACACGACGAGATGAGGACATAAGGGTCAAATAATCTATCAAAGGCAACGAGGTAGCTCTGCCTAAAAAGTTGAGGGCACAACATCCCCAATTGTCTTACAAGCAAATAAAAAAAGGGGGGAAATAAAGTATAGAGGTGTCATGTTGTTCTGTACGCACAAACTTAGACATCTCTAGTGCAGTTCTAAATTTTGGCTCTTTAAGTATATGAATAATGTCTGGCTGGAAATTTTTTGACAAAATATAGACTTATAAAAAAATACTTTCTTACGGAAGCTAGTTCGTGCCATGTTAAATCTTTTTACTATCTCATAGTAACGAGAAAAGTTTCTCTTAGTTACGAGAAAAGTTTCACGTAGTTACGAGAAAAAATTCTCGAAGTTACAAGAAACAAATCTCGTAGTAACAAGAAACAATTCTCGTAGTTACGAGGAAAAATCTCGTAGTTACGAGAAAAAGATAATACAACCTGAATGGCATGATATTTGGCAAAAATGCCTTCACATATTGAAATTCTTGAATTTTCTATATTTTTAATAAAAAAAAAAGGATGTAAAAAAAAAGTTTAAGAAGATTTTGCCCCCAAAAACCCTTCAACAAAATTTGCAAATTTCAAATGTGATGATTTAAAACATTTATTTACTACTTTTGATACGAATTCATGTCAAAAGTATGCAAAAACTCAAAAAAAAAATTGAATGTAATTAAGCATTTCCAATTTTCAGCAGTCTTTAATGAAATTTTTTTATAATTTTTAATTCGAAATTTCCACGAAATACCTGAATTGGCAAAGTCTTAACCTCATTCATTTTAGAGTAGGACCTTTATGCTTTCAGAAAATACTAGTACTTTCAAATCCCACAACATCTTGGGTATCTTGGAGAAATCGTATCCATACAGGGATACCATATTTCCATAAAAATACCTATTTCTGCCCCAAAACCCAAAGATAAATGTAAATATCAAACTTTAACTTTCAAATTATTTTAGACTACCTTATTTTTCACATATTCAAAGTTTCAGATGTGAATTTGTCCAAACGATGGTGAAATAATTGACTTTTTCAACTTTTCAACGATTTTAATAAAAATTAATAGCTTTAACCCCAAAACTCTTAACTTTGTTTCTCGTAACTACGAGAATATGTTCTCGTAACTACAAGAATATTTTCTCCTAAGTACGAGAAATTGTTCTCGTAACTGCAACAAAGGAGGGGATCTCCAACAACACCAGGTTGTAGCACCCACAGCAAAAACCCCAAAACACCCAATGCAAAAACACAAAGCAGACAAGCACAGAAAGAGACGCGTAAGGGACAAGGAACGTCAACGCACAACACAAAAACATCAAACACAAAGGACTACACATAAACCAACGAGACCAATGGACAACCGGTGCCGACTTAGGACGGCCATCTGCCACGGAAATAGCAGAAGGTATGGTTATCCTGGATTACGTGCGCACAACCCTCCGATTTTCCCGATTACCCAGAGGTCTCGAAGAACGTACAATTGTGGTGTAAAACAACCTCCTCACTGTCAGATAACCACACACAAACAAGACCGCAAAACGCAGGGGCCCAAGCAACACAGATGAATATGTAAATGGATATAAAAAGAGGGCGTACGTAATACAATCCGTGCTCTGCCGCCGCGAGCTCATGTATGTTATCACCCGAGGAGTCCGACTGACATTCAGAGAGGACAGGTGGTCCTCTCTGAATGAAACTGTTCTCGTAACTGCGAGAAACGTTTCTCGTAAATACGAGAAACTTTTCTCGTAAATACGAGATACTAAAAAAATATAACATGGCATGAACTGGCTTTATGGTTGTTCCCTCCCTCACCCCACTTTTCAAAGGGGGAATGTACCCCGGCTGCCCCCCCTCCCCTTCTCCTACGCCCTTGAAAGGTAAATGTTATATATTCTTGAATGTAGAACGTTTAATTGTATGCAGATGCTGAAATTGACTTCAAGTCGATTAAATTCAACCTGCTATACAATAACAAGAGGCCCAAGGGGGCTACATCGCTCGCATGAGTTGCAAACTGAAACAAAAAAAATGATAGTTGAAATTTAGTTGATGCCCTTGAGTTCTTGCTTTCTTTAAGGTTTCGTAAAATAATGAGCATCAGTTTTGGAGATGTCGAAAATGTGTCCGCAAATCGGAGCTCTCGGCGGCCATATTTGTCGACTGATCGGCACGAAAATCACAAACTTGGTAAAGAACCTTGAATACTTGCTTCCTGTAAGGTTTCGTGAAATTCTGTGCAGAGGAGAAGTCGAAAATGCGTCAGCCGATCAGAGCCCTCGGCGGACATATTTGTTGACCAATCGGTACGAAAAACACTAACTTGAATGATAGAGGACCTTGAGTAATTGTTTCCTGTAAGGTTTTGTGAAATTCTGTGCAGTTGTTGCAGAGGAGAAGTCGGAAATGTTAAAAGTTTACACTGGACGGCGGACGGACAGCGCGCTATGATAATAGCTCATATGAGCTTTGCTCAGGTGAGCTAAAATTATGTACCAAGTGAATAGTTCGAACTGCCAAGTCTTCGTTTATTCTTTATCCTCAAGACATACATCTGTCAACACGTGACTCTACAAAGGGCAAAAACATTGTACATTTTTTATATCTCTTACAAATTCTAACTATACAATAAATTGGCACAAGAAAGAGCGAATCTAAAGGATTTTAGGGGACAAGCCCCCCGCACCCCCTGGAATTTGAAATGGCTTAATTTCCAATAATATTTGTGTGATTTTTGTCAAAAGCATATACTAGAACACCCTTCCTCCTTCCCATACTTAACCCCTATTGAATTTTTTCTGGATCCGTCCATGATAAAAGTATATTCAAGGGACTGAATGTTAAAACTTATGCATTTCAAAGCTTTTTCTCATTTAAACAAAATCTTTCCCGTCCCTTTTACTGAGATAAATGAATCTTGAAAATATACCCTGCATAATGATGATGATGATGATGATGATTATATTGAATGTTTTCGACAGACGGACGGACGAATACCGACGGTGCGTTATGACAACAGCTCACTTAAGCTTCGCGCAGGTGAGCCAATCAAAATAAGTCATTTCACATACATGTGCAAAATCTGCAATTTAAACTGTGAAAGTATTTTATATATTATATTTTATAACTGAACAACAATGCATAAGATATTCATATAAATTAATACTAGATTAAAAGTATACAAAGTTCATCTCTTCAGTATAAAGGAGCAACTCCTCCCCGAATATAAATTTGACCGTTACTATTACTATACGATTGTATTCAAGTGTTTCCTTGATGCAATAAAACCGGTTTCTGTGCTATGATTATACATGCAACTTATAAGATTATGTTTCAAAATAGGTTTGACGTTCAAATATTACTTTTTCTGCGTACTGAAATTCGTCTGCGATGGCATGTCAGTGTTCTGTAACAAGTTGTATATTTTTATATAGGTATAACACAAAATATACTTACTAAACATTATATAAGTTGTCTAAGATGGAAAGAAATTAAATAAAGTAATTTGTTATGTGTTTATTTGTAAATTCAAACGCGTAAGAACCGTTATGTATCAAATTAATTGAGTTATTTAGAATGTGTTTGTAAAATCCAATGTTTGACAAGTGCCCGTGTTCGTAAAATCCAATGCCCGTTTTCGTAAAATCCTTTTCATTTCACCCCATTACACTTGCAAATTAATTATCTCCATGATCCTGATAAACAGAGCAATCCGTCAGTTCGAAATATATCTGTAAATATTTTTTCTAGACTGTGAACTGTAGAAATCACGAGACGTCATTTTGATTATGAAGAAAATCACATTTTAGTGAGAAACAATGTGCGAAAAAAAGGAAATTCTGGTTAAAAATCGAAAATGTGCGATAATATCAAGTCATGAATACCTCAATTGATGTAAACGTCTTCAAATTGAATAGCATCATTTAAGAACAGATAAATTGGCAACTTGGACCAGACATGCACGTTTCGGGAACTCAACCCTCGTCAGTGATCCTCAAATCTAAACAATGTAATAATAGAAATATGGATAGATTATGAATCTCGACAGGCATTGCCTCAATTGATTACTTTTGCCCCGTAAAATTATCTTCCCGGCAGTTTCAACTTCGCATATCTGAAATATTCAATTCGAAGACGTTTAACATCTTATCGCCTTTGCTACTTTATCTGCCCGATTCGTAAAATCCCTGCCCGATTCGTAAAATCCTGCCCGATTCGTAAAATCCGTTAACCCGGTGTAATTACTGTTTGTTGGAAATGTTGTTAACTGCAACTTTAGTTGAATCTTGAAGTAAGAACTCAATTTCTATTGAAGAAGAAATCATATCTGGTACATGTATATGTAATTGTCCAAAGATATTACAAAAATGTATTTGAAATTCAGAATTATGAAATATGATATGATTTGAAACCTCATACATGTAAGTGATCTGACAACAATAAGTCTCTCTGAAGGTAATTTATAATAAAGATTTTATTGTATATGTTGTACTATTATATACTGATTACTTTGAATAATTGAAAATTATTTGTATCTATAGGTTCATTTATATTCTTTCTCTCATTTCTGAGTAAATCTAATTACAAGAAGAAAAAAAGGCAGCTGACTAAAAGGCAACATTGAGCCTTTCTATGTAACACACAAGTTGCTTCCTCCTTCCATAAAGTACCACATGCTTGACTATTTCTACATCTTCTTCATTTATTGCTATAATTCTATTTATCATTGCACAGTTACCATATAATCAAAGCTCTGAAGGAACTGATGGCGAGTTTCGTTTATTCATTTTAGAATAATATCAAACTATTTTATGGGATTTTTAAATATTGTATTAGCAGATAGAACAAATCCATTTTCCAGTGTTGGGGAATAAAATATTTATGAATCTATGTCAGCATGACTGCTAGTCAGTGACGGGTTCAAGGAGGGCGTAGGGCCCCCTAAAATTTTCCAATCATGGGTAAAACAATCATTATAAACCAAGAAAGAGTGAATATTAGTGAATATTACCTAACTTTTAGTAAATATAATTGTTAAATGCATCAAATTCTATTCTTTAGTTAAGTGCAGTCACGAAAATGGGTCCTAAAAAGACTGAAATTCAAGAGATTCCAGGGGGCTTCAACCCCCCTAACAGGGCTCTGCCCTGGACCCACTGGGGACCTAGGAAGTCCCCTGACCCCTTGCCAATTCTTTACGTCCCCCCCCCTAAATAATAAGCTGGATGCGAACTGATAGTACAGACGTTTATTTTTTCTTCATGTATAGCACAGGGGTGAGGTATTATCGCTTGGTCGCAAACCCTTTCCTCTATCTATAAGTACCCTTTCTTCTATATGTCTATATAAAAAAAGTTTTATATACAATGTAAAGACATATAAAAGGGTTTGTATTGAGGAAAGGGTTTGTGAAAAATGTTATGATAGCTGAGCGATATAGTCCCCTACCGGCGGCATATATTTATGTCCTGCAACTCTGCCTATGAATTGCTCTTCAATTAGATATATATGAGTTGAAATTAAACTTACTGTCTGTGCAGCACAGTTCTGAGGTTTTATCTACTTTATCGATTCGAGAAAGAGGTCAAGCGTGACAAAAGTTGAACTTGCTCTGCAATTATCCAAGACTAAGCTGAGTATCAAATTTCACCTGAATATCTCTATTTGTTGCAGAAAAAAGTCTTGAAAACTGAAAAGAAAAACTGAATTGTGCAAGTCATCAAGGGGCATAACTCCTTGAAAAATAGGTCAGGCATGACAAAAGTCGAACTTGCTCTGTAACTATCCAAGACTAAGCTGAGTATCAAATTTTACCTGAATATTTCTATTTGTTGCAAAAAAAGTCTGGAAAACTGACAAAAACTGAATTTTCCAAGTCATCAAGGGGCATAACTCCTCGAAAAATAAGGTCAAGCCTGACAAAAGTTGAACTTGCTCTGTAACTATCCAAGACCAAGCTGAGTATCAAATTTTACCTGAATATTTCTATTTGTTGCAAAAAAAAGTCTGGAAAACTCACAAAAACTGAATTTTCCAAGTCATCAAGGGGCATAACTTCTCGAAAAATAGATCAAGCGTGACGAAAGTCATACTTGCTCTGTAACTATCCAAGACCAAGCTGTGTATCAAATTTCATCTGAATATCTTCGTCGGTTGTTGAAAAAAGTCCGGAAAACTGACAAAAACAAAAAATTTTACCTGAATATTTCTATTTGTTGCAAAAAAAAGTCTGGAAAACTCACAAAAACTGAATTTTCCAAATCATCAAGGGGCATAACTCCTCGAAGAATGGGTCAAGCGTGACGAAAGTCAAACTTGCTCTGTAACTGTCCAAGACTTAGCCGGGTATCAAATTTCATCTTAATATCTCTATCCGTTTCAGAAAGAAGTCCGGAAAACTGACAAAAACTGAATTTTCCAAGTCATCAAGGGCATAACTCCTCGAAAAATAGGTCAAGCGTGACGAAAGTCGAACTTGCTCTGTAACTATCCAAGACCAAGCTGTGTATCAAATTTCATCTTAATATATCTATCCGTTGCATAAAAAAAGTCCGGAAAACTGATATTCGGACAGACGGACAGACGGAGGGACAGACGGACGGACAGACGGACGGACGGACAGACAGAGAGGAAACTAAGAGTCCCTTTCGGCGTTGCCGGTAGGTGACTAACAAGCGATGATACCTCACCCCTGTGATGTATAGATCTGCATATCTGTTCCACATGCCGTAAAAGCGCCTGGTATGTGTACGTATGTGTACGACCTGTGTATTGTTTAAGGCCATTATCTTGCAGATACACAGTCATGTCAAATTTCTAACTTCAACCATTGCAATAATTCGCTATAGAGGTTCAAATAAGATCATACTTTCTACGATTGTACCTATATATTTTATCTACTATGTCACCAAATTTCATAAAAAAATCCCCGTACTTCCAGAGATATCGTAGGTACCATTTCTTCAGTGACCTAGTTTTTGTTTATTCGAATGTAGCTGTTTAGCGTGTCCGTTCCAGCCCTGGCTCGGTGTTCAGTCAGTGCATTCTATTTGCGAGATGCGACAGACCAATGCGCTATGAACGCTTGATTGTTTGTGAATTCTAAATTGTTTTCTATACCTAGAAGTGTCATGTATAACCGTAACTCCTCGTTAATCGCTTAAACGCTCGAACTGCTACGATTTGAATATCAGCGCCTTCCATTTTATTTACATAGATCGGACTGAATTGGAATAAGCAATCTGATTGGACGAACTTTTACCTTAGTCTTGTTCTGATCTCTACTATTTTAGAATTCACAAACAATCAAGCGTTCATAGCGCAGTGGTCTGTATTGCACGAAATTATAGAAAAACCGAACGTTCTGCGATGCCTTGCCCACTGAGAACAATATACTTTACCTACAGGATCGTGTCACGTGGTACAGTATAGCCGATAAACTTATAACAATCTCAACACACGTGCACACGAGACAGTTGATGTTTACTGCATCCTAAAGTATACTTTTTTTTAAAAAAATAATCTCGAACTTTTTTTAAACATTATGAAACAACTGTTAAAACGCGGAATGCAATGTACGCTGTCTTAAATAAATATGGTGAATAATGAGGTCCAGGGTCATGGGGCCACACGATCGGAGTTAAGAAAAACTGTGTGAATATATATTTATCTTCACTCGATTTATACATTTTTGGGCGCGGGGATGTCACGCTTTCAGGTCACGTGATGCAAATCTGAGGTCACGAGGTTCCTGCGATCACTATAGCCGAGATCGCTACGCGAAACTCGCATAAGAATGACCTGGATTTCTTGATGTAAGAGCTATACCAAGAAATGAATTGATTATCTGTAACGGTTTACCTTTAAATGTCCGGAAACTAGAATTTTTTTCTAAGTTTCAAGGGGCATAACTCTGCACAAAATTGAGGGACTTGCCCCATATTCGAACTTGACCTGTATTTCTTAGTGTAAGAGCTAAATGCAAGAAATGAATTGATTATCTGTAAAGGTTTACCTTAGATATCCGGAAACCAGAAAATGTTTACCCATATTCGAACTTGACCTTTATTTCTTAGTGTAAGAGCTATATGCAAGAAACGAATTGATTATCTGTAACGTTTACCTTTAAATGTCTGGAAAGCACAAAATTTTGAAATTTTTTCTTAGTTTAAAGGGGCATAACTCTGCACAAAATTGAGGGACATGACCCATATTTGAACTTGGCCTGTATTTCAAGGTGTAAAAGCTATATGCAAGAAATGAATTGATTATCTATAATAGTTTTCCTTGAAATGTCTGGAAACCAGAGGTGGGACGGACGCACGCACGGAAGGACGGACGGACGGACGGACAAATGCATCACTATATACCCCCACGATTATATGGCGGGGGTATAAAAATCATAAATGTAACAGCGCAAAATTCCGCGAATCTTAGAATTAAAACATCAACAATCAATCTTAAAAATAGACTTTCGGAGGACATAAGTTTAGACTTTGTATGTTCATACATTATCGTATAGGGCTCTCGGTCGGCCTGATCCAGGGCCGATATTCAGCCTCATTCCCAATGTAAAAAATCTTTTGTTGGTCTAAGGATCAATGATACCCCCGCCCGGCATATTTTACATATAAGCAATGTATAAAAAGTTTGAAGGTGCATAATTCAACACAAAATTTAGGAACATGACCCTTTATTTGAACTTGACCTGTATTTCTAAATGTAACGCTATATCGAAGAATATATATATTCCCTGTTACAGTTTTCATTTAAGGGATCCAGAACAGTATCCGAAAGAACCCAATCGGAAAGCTCTGGATCAATTATGACATCACAATAGAAACGGCGACATTGGCGCGTTTTTCGCAAGAACGTCAGGATTAGGTAACGTAGAAATAAGGGGGAGGGGGTAACAAAATCACTTTAACTTAAAAACTGACGATCAAATTTCAATAGGAATTTATTGGTGGTTCACTTGACATATGAAGAAGATAATATCAAGTTTTTACGGAAAATAAATGATAGGCTTTCGGATAAACGGACTTTATGTTTAAAAATTAGCAACTCAAAGACGTTTTAAAAACAGACATAAATTTATCTCCTTTCGACAATTTCTTTTAAAAGTCTTAGTGATCATGTATAATTCTATACCTATCCGATTGCCCACATCATATCTAAATGTAAAATACAGAACTTGTTAATATTCTGTCTCTACAGAAGATTTGCAACTGTGTATTAATTTGAATGCCACATTTACGGCCTACTTTGGGGCTTTCAATGGGTGTATATATACGTAGCTTCAAAACTAAAGGTAAAATATTGATGAAACTTTGCATGTACAAAAAGTATGTTTCAATTATTAACATTTATCATTTTTAGGAAAATTGAATGATAGGATCAAATTTTGATATGACTGTCCTGGACCTTTTTAAATGTCAGGCAAGCACAAAATATTGATATATTGTCCAAGTTTGAAGGGGCACAACTCTGCATTAAATTAAGCCATATTCAAACCTAACCTGTAATGTTTGGTATAATAGCTACATTCAAGAGATGAAGTTATTATCTGTAACAGTTGTCCTTCTTTTGTCCAGAAACCACAAAATTTTGAATTTGTCTAAGTTTCAAGAGGCATAACACTGCACGTAATTGCGGGACATGACCCATATTCGATGTATTTCTTGGTGTAATAGTTATATGCAAGAAATGAATTTATTATCTGTAACGGTTTTCCTTTAAACGTCCGGAAACCACAAGATTTGGAATTTTTCTAAGTTTCAAGGGGCATAACTCTGCACAAAATTGAGGGACATGACCCATATTCGAACTTGACCTGTATTTCTTGGTGTAAAAACTGTATGCAATGACAAATATGGATAATGACCATATCCCTGTCTACAGTACAAAATCGATAATTCAGAAAATCAGAAACCGAAGGCATACAAAATCAGGATAAAACAGGAACCAAAGCAAACAGAAACAAAAACCTCCACCATATGAAAAGAAGCGAACTCCCGATATGAGAGTGAGACCAGGTGCCCAGGAAGAGTAAGCATCTCCTGCTTGCATGCAACACCCGTCGCTTCAATTCGGTAGAACTGTCACATCCGGTTACTTTCATTTTGGAAGATATAGAGTACAATCTTTGGTTGGATGGTTCAAATGGTCTATGACAGAATATCATCCACCATTCTGGATAGTGGGACATCAAAGTGTATGACGAGTTCCCCATATCGACCGTAGAACTTCCTCAGTGACGATGTTAGTCGGTCACAAACATATCCCTGACTGAGAAGCTTATCTGAAAGACGCCTAGCTCTCAGAACAAAATCCGTATATTTGGTACTTGCTCTTGCATAGCGTATCAACTGAGATATGAAAACGCCATAAGCAGGCGATGAAGGGATGTTGCTACTCAGAAAAGGAAAGTTCGTAATGCTGAAATTGAAGTCGTCACGTTTGTCATAGAGTGAGGTGTTCATGTGACCATCAGTGTCGTAGGACAACATTATGTCCAAATAGGATGCTGAATTATTTGTCTCTGTAGTTTCTTTGACTTCAAGCTCCGAAGGATAGATACTGCTCAGGTAATCCGCGAATTTTGGATTATTGATGGACAACACATCGTCTATGTATCTGTAAGTGAAGTTGAAGTCAGAAGCTAAGTATCTTTTCCCTTCAGAGACCAAAGATTGAATGAATTCAGCTTCGTACGAGTAAAGGAAAATGTCGGCAAGGAGTGGGGCACAATTGGTCCCCATTGGAATTCCGACAATTTGCTGGAAGACCTTTCCTCCAAACACCACAAAAATGTTGTCGATCAGAAAGTTTAACATCTGAATAATGTCTGTTTCAGTGTACTTATTTTCAGAATCTGACTTTTCTTTTACAAAGTAGGTTTTGTCATAGTTAACAACAATAAATTTGTATTTGCGATTACCGTTCTTACTTGTAAACGCATTACTTATAATTTTTGCGAGTCTTTCTTTCAATTTAGAATGTGGAATGGTAGTGTAAAGTGTCGAAAAATCAAAGGCTTTGATCGAATGGACTCTACTAAAATGAATGGATTTCAGATGTTCTAAAAGTTCCTTCGAATTCTTTAAAATCCACATCTGGTTGATACCACTGCGAGAATATACTTAAAATCCACATCTGGTTGATACCACTGCGAGAATATACTAATTCAAGAAATGAATTGATTATCTGTAATAGTTTTTCTTTAAATGTTCGGAAACCACAGTTGTGACGGACGCACGGACGGACGGACAAGTGCATCACTATATACCCCCACCATTATATGGTAGGGGTATAAAAATAAGAAGAATCAAGCGAACAAATAGACCAATGATTTGCCTTGGCAATGGCATGGGTACTACCAACAAAAATTGTCCTAGTAGCGGATCTGATACTAGACGATAATGTGGGTAAGATTTACTTTGACGTCTTGTTGGCAGAAAATTATAGCATGCCACGGTGTCTGAGAAACAACGTGAATGAAAAGGAAAAGAACAAAATAATATGACTGATTTTATTCACTCGCCAATTGGGCGAGTGCTTTGGGATTTTAAATGAGTTAAAGAAGACCCTGACGATAATCTCAACAGCATTCACAATAGAGCGCGAAATTAAAGTCACCCAGAGCCAAATTTAGTCGCAAATGCGACTGGGGGAGTGCTAAACAAACTCCCTGTGAACAATTACACTTTTTATTTGTCTCAGAAAAGAACAATAGACAAAATACAAAGCAATAATTTCAAGCGTGTCATGAATCTTACCTGGTGGTTTGAATGTTCTGGTACAGGACTGAACCTCCCCATTTGGTAGATAGGTTACATTTAATAACCAGCATAAATTCTCGTCAATTGCACCCATGTATAAATTTATCCTGTTTTCCTTGACTTTACACTGTATGCTAGAATGAGTTGATTGCCAATCTGATACAGTAGTTTTGTAGCAAGAATAGAGATCTGACTCCCCACAACGTGATACACCAATTTTTGTGATGTTAGAAGATGGCCACCAGGCATGGAAAGTCCTGGTTTTATGATCCAGCTCTGTATGTCTTGAACAATCTACAAAGATAGCAAAATAAGAAATATCACTGACATGGTCATTGTTAATGTCCTGTAAATTATAAAAAAAACTTAACTTTCACAGTCTTTTGCCATATTTCATTGTTCGGATTGAGGATCAATGATGAGGTTTAAGTACCCGAAACGTGCATGTCTCGTCCATGCTGCAAAATAATTTGTTCTTAAATGATGCCATGAATTTGAAGACGTAACATTCATCAATCAAATGAATGAGTCGATGAAATGAGAATGAACAAGAAAAGGAAAAGTAAACATTGTTATAAGAAGTGTTAAACCAGAAGTCTCTGACGAGACTGTAGCTCTCCTGGTTGTTTTGTTTTATTCACTCATTGACAAGTGAATAAGATACATATACATAAATGAAATCTATTGTTGATCTAAGGATCAATGATACCCCCGCCCGGCATGTTTTACATATAAGCAATGTATAAGAAGTTTGAAGGTGCACAATTCAACACTAAATTGAGGAACATGACCTTTTATTTAGTTTTCATTTAAATGTCAGGCAAGCATAAAATATTGATTTATTCCAAGTTTGAAGTGGCACAAATCTGCATGAAATTGAGCCATACTCAAACCTAACCTGTAATGTTTGGTATAATAGCTACATTTAAGAAATGAATTTATTTTTGTAACAGTTGTCCTTGTAACGTCCAGAAACCACAAAATTTTGAATTTGTGTAAGTTTCAAGGGATATAACTCTGTACAAAATTGAGGGACATTACCAATATTCGAACTTGACCTGTTTTCTTGGTGTAATAGCTATGTGCAAAAAGAAGGGAGGAGATCTCCAACAAGACCCCGTTGCAGCATCAACAGTAAAAGACCAAAACACCCGATGCAAAAACACAAAAGACGAGTACAGCACGAGACGGAAAAGAGACACACGACATGTAAACATCAAACACAAAAGACTACACATAAACCGACGAGACCAATGGGTAACCGGTGCCGACTTTGGACGGCCATTTGTAACGTTAGTAGCAAATGGTGTGGTTATCCTGAATTACGTGCGCACAACCCTCTCACTTCTCCAATTACCCAGAGGTCTCGAAGAACGTACAATTGTGGTGTAAAACTACCTCCTCACTGTAAGATGACATCACACAAACAAGACCGCGAAACGCAGAGGCCCCATAGACACAGATGAATATGTAAATGGATATAAAAAGAGGGCATGCATAATACAGTCCGTGCTCTGCCGGCTGTAGCGAGCTCATGTATGTAATCACCCGAGGAGTCCGACTGACATTCAGAGAGGACAGGTGGTCGGGGCCCTGTCTTCTCTAAAGAGGTTTGGACAGGGCCCGTTATGGAGTCCCGTCGTCACAGTCAGTCAGAGTGCAAGTCTCAAGGATGCGCTTGTACAAGACTGTAGATTGGTCAAGTATCAAGCCTAGTGTCCGTCTGGTGACATTAGGATCATACCCACGGTATAAAAGGCGTTTGATGATTCTGACGCATTTTTGATGGTTATGCTGCCTACCTTTGATCCTTTTTATTTTGTTTATCATATCACCATAAAAGACAGGTTGTGTAATACCCATAGTAATGTACTCTGTTGCATGTATAGATCCGAATTTTAAAAGAAGTTGACTGTAATTTTTGTAAAATTTCCAGAAAGTCTTAACTAGTTTATGAAAGCGGAAACCTTGACCTAAAAGTTTTTTGGTAATTTGTAAATTTCTACTGTGAAAATCCAAAATATCAGTACATGCTCTAGCGTACCGGATGAGCTGTGATATGTAAATGCCGTATGACGGTAATCTTGGAACATCACCGTCAAGCCAAGGGAAATTTACTATGTTGAATTCAAAATCATCCCTTTTGTCATATATACTTGTATGAATCTTTCCGTTTACAATTTTGATATTTAGGTCCAAAAAGGGTGTTTCTGTATTTGAAAGGTTTGCCTTGTTAAGGGTTAATTCTTGTGGATAAATTTCATTCTTATATAATTCAAAAGCAGGATTGTCAATGGTTAGAATATCATCCAGATACCTAGAAGTATTATTGAAACATTTCAGCTCATCAAATTTTCTTTGCTTTTGAAGATTTTGGATAAATTCTTTTTCATAAGTGTATAAAAATAAATCTGCAACAAGAGGCACACAGTTCCTACAACCTGCTTGTAAAGATCCTCACCAAATCTAACATAAATATTGTCCAAGAGGAAGGACAAGGCATTACACAGGTCACTACATGTCCATGATTTGTATGATTTGTAGTCTGTCGAGGAAAAGAAACCCTTCGATTCAGATGTACAAATGTAAGTTTTTCGCTCTCGATCAAAACACCATTTAATGAGATTAGATAATCGATCATTAATTTTGTCATGAGGAAGTGTGGTGTACATATTAGAGAAGTCGTATGAAGAAATCGTATTGGCTTGGAAATTTCCAGATTTCATTTTTTCAATCACATCCCCTGAATTCTTAATAGACCAAAATAAATTTACATCGTTCCTGTTTAGAACCGTTTCACAATATCTAGTTATGTGTTCTTTAATAGCAGTAAGTGCTGACGTCAGATTTCTAGACAAAATTGTAGTGGAGCAGTTACTAGAATTAGCAATAAATCGAAATTTGTAAGGAGACTTGTGCAGTTTCGCTATGCAATATAGTGTTGGGAGATCCAATTTAGAAATAGAGATATTGAATGAAGACAGTTCACTGTTATGCTTGCCTAAAATGTTAGATGCACTTTCATTGCTTTTGATATATGTATTAGTAGACGAAATTCCGAAATCAAAGTTGATATGTAGTAACGTTTTCAAATGATAATGGTGTTGTTGGCTGCTTTATCAGCTGGTGCAAAGACATATTTTTCATGTAATTTACTTAGTTTGGATTTGAAATATCTTTCTGATTTGGAACGTGGATTTTGAAAAAGATGAGGGTTTTTATGGAAGTTATCTATTCGAATATCCGTTATATCTAAAATGAGGTTTTTCCAGTCATTCAGAGCATGCGGTTCGACTCCTTCTGATTTACACCATGTAAATGTATTGATTATCTGTTACGGTTTTCCGTTAAACGTCTGGAAACCACAATATTTTGAACTTTTCTAAGTTTGAAGGGGTATAACTCTGCACAAAATGGAGGGATATGACCCATATTCGAACTTGACCTGTATTTCTTGGTGTAAGAGCTATATCCAAGAAATGAATTGATTATCTGTAACGGTTTTCCTTAAAATGTCCGGAAACCAGAAAATTTTGAATTATTCTAAGTTTCAAGGGGCATAACTCTGCACAAAATTGAGGGACTTGACCCATTTTCGAACTTGACCTGTATTTCTTGGTGTAATAGCTATATGCAAGAAATGTATTGATTTTCTGTTACGGATTTCCTTTAAACTTCTGGAAACCTCAACAGTTTGAATTTTTCTAAGTTTCAAGGGGCATAACTCTGCACAAAATTGAGGGACATGACCCATATTCGAACTGGACCTGTATTTCTTGGTGTAAGAGCTATACCTAAAAATTAGATTGATTATCTGTAACGGTTTACCTTTAAACGTCCGGAAATCCAAGATTTGGAATTTTTCTAAGTTTCAAGGGGCATAACTCTGCACAAAATTGAGGGACTTGACTCATATTCGAACTTGCCCTGTATTTCTTAGTGTAAAAGCTATACATAAGAAATGAATTGATTATCTATAATAGATTTCCTTTAAATGTCTGGAAACCTCAACAGTTTGAATTTTTCTACGTTTCAAGGGGCATAACTCTGCACAAAATTGAGGGACATGACCCATATTCGAACTGGACCTGTATTTCTTGGTGTAAGAGCTATACCTAAAAATTAGATTGATTATCTGTAACGGTTTACCTTTAAACGTCCGGAAATCCAAGATTTGGAATTTTTCTAAGTTTCAAGGGGCATAACTCTGCACAAAATTGAGGGACTTGACTCATATTCGAACTTGCCCTGTATTTCTTGGTGTAAAAGCTATACACAAGAAATGAATTGATTATCTATAATAGATTTCCTTTAAATGTCTGGAAACCATAGGTGGGACGGACGGACGGACGGACGGACAAGTGCATCACTATATACCCCCACCATTATATGGCGGGGGTATTTTTACAATTTCTGTTTTATTTCAAACCAAAGACCATAGCGAGCAGGCGCTCTAACAAATTATAAGAAGTACAACGAAATAACAAATCCATTAGACTGCAACTAGAATATCACTCCTATTATTTTTAATATCCGAGATAAAGGATTTCAAAAAATTATGTCATACCCATTTTCCAAAATCCTAGGGGTCAGGGGCTGCTATCGTCAGGATCTTCTTTAACTCAAATGAACTATCAATGACACAATAAGACTACAGATCCATTATATTGCATAAACAACTAAGTTTCCATCATTTAATAATAACTTTAGAAGAGTTGAGAGCAAAACTATATACGAGAAAATGACCACACCCGTTTTCTAAGACCCTGGGGTCAAACAAAATACCAAGTGCACTACTAGACCACAGACCCATCATATTGCAAAACCAGAAGTCTCTGATGAGACTGAAGCTCTACCGGCTGTTTTCATAAATGGACACTGAATTGACATCCATTTTCCAACCCTGGGGGACAGGGGCTCACACAAAATATCAGATGTACATCTACACCACAGACACATAATGCATGTAATGCAAAGAGAATTTACTCTCCATGAATTACCCGTATACTATCTGAGATATGGTGTTCACAAGATTACAAAGACTTATATAGGAGAAAATGACCACATCCATTTTCAAAGACAGGTCAGTATTAAACAGAATCTCAGGCACACAATCAGACCACAGACTCATGGAAACAGGAAAAGAAATATCTCTCTACAGTATCAATTATACTTTCATGAGAACTGGTGTTCACTAGATTACAGAGTTAAATAGGAGAACATGACCACACCCATTTCAATTACCCTGGGGTTCAGATGCTGAAACAAAATAGCAGGCACACACATACAATGTAGACAAGAGACTGATTATAATGCAAAAAGAATTATCTCTCCATCAATTATACTTTCTGAGCACTGATGTTCACAAGGTAACATAGACTGAAGGTCAGAGGCTAAAACAAAATATAGAGTGCAGAACTAGACCAGAGACTTATTATATTGCAAAAAGAATCATTTCTCTATCAATTATACTTCATGAGAATTGGTGTTCACTAGATCACATAGGCTCGTATAGCAGATAATGACCATACCCATTATTGAAGACCCTCGGATCAGAGGCTCAAACAAAATATCAGGTGAACAACTAGATCAGAGACTGATTATATTGCAAAAAGAATTATTTCTCTATCAATTACACTTTCTGAGAATTGGCGTTCACTAGATTACATAGACTCGTATAGGAGAAAATGACCACACACATTTTTGAAGACCCTTGGGGTCGGAGGCTCAAACAAAATATCAGGTGTACAACTGGACCAGAGACTGATTATATTGCAATAAGAACTATTTCGCTATCAATTATACTTTTTGAGAATTGGCGTTCACTAGATTACATAGTCTTATTTAGGAGAAAATCACCACATCCATTTTTGAAGACTCTGGGGGTCAGAGGCTCAAACAAAATAGCATGTGTACAACTGGACCAGAGACTGATTATATAGCAAGAATTATTTCTCTATCAATTATACTTTATGAGATCTGGTGTTCACTAGATTACATAGACTTATAGGAGAAAATGACCACACCCATTTTTAATGACCCTGGGCGTCAGAGTCTAAAACAAAATATCAGTGCCCAGTTTCACAAAAGTTCTTACGGAAATTTTAAGGAATTTTCGTAACTTTCGTCCTTTAATAAAAGGTACAAAATGTTTTCGAGTTCAATTGTATTTTGTTTTCTTACATCATTTCTACATACTAAATAAAGATTCAAAAGCAAACCTTCTAAAATCTAAATCAGTTGGTAGAACAGAGCTATCAAAAGTTACGAAAATTCTTGAAATTGTTCGTAAGTATTTTTGTGAAACAGGGTGCAGCAGGTGCACAACTAGACCATGGACCAAGCTAAATGCAAAAAGAATTATCTTTCTATCATTTATGGTTTCAGAGGAGTTGCTATCACAAAAAAATGTTAACAGACAGACAGACAGACGGACATACAGACGCCGGACAACATGGTATAGCATAAGCTCGACGGTCTTTGACCAGTACAGCTAAAAAATAAAGTCCCCATCATTTATAGTGTCAGAGGAATTGCGAGCACAAGATAACATAGAGTTATATAGGTCAAAATGACAACACCAATTTTCTAGGACCCTTTGGGTCAGGGGCTCAGACAAAACGTCAGGTGCACAACTAGACCACAGACCCATCATATTGCAAAAAGTAGTAACTCTCCATCATTTATAGTGTCAGAGGAGTTGTGAGCGCAAGATTACATAGAGTTATATAAGTCAAAATGACCACACCCATTTTCTAGGGCACTGGGGGTCAGGGGCTCAAACAAAACGTCAGGTGCACGACTAGAACACAAACCCATCGTATTGCAAAAAGAATTAAGTCTCCATCATTTATAGTGTCAGAGAAGTTGCGAGCACAATATTACAGAGAGTTATATAAGAGAAAATGACCACACCTTTTTCTACGACCCTGGGGGTCAGGGGCTCAAACAAAACGTCAGGTGCACAACTAGACCACAGACCAAGTGTACTGCAAAAAAAGTTACATTTCTATCTCTTATAGTTTCAGAGGAGTTGCGAGCACAAGAATTGTTTACGGACGGACGGACAGACAGATGGGCAGACGCCGGACGACGGGGTATCGCATAAGCTCGACTGGTCTTTGACCAGTAGAACTAAAAATTAGAAGTCTCACCAACAGCAAAATATCAAAACATCCAAAGTGAAATCACAGACACAACATAGACAGCAAAATACACAAAAGGGACAAGGAATGGCAAACTCAACAACAAAACACAAAAGACCAAACATAAAGAAACAATACTCCATACCAAATATTTATTCAAATTCATCAATACCTGGAGGAGTCATGCCCAACACAAGGTTTTACAAATGGTGTCTACTGTGACCTTGACCTTTGACCAATAAGCTCGGTTCAAGGTCGTTCCACGCCCTTGGTTCAAAGTCATGAAACATTTTTGTGAAATATTATTGAATTCCATCAACAGTTGGAGGAGTTATGCCCTGGACAAGTCTTTGACAATGATGTCTATTTTGACCTTTAACCCATGACCTTGGCTCAATGTTATGACACACCTTTAGAACCTAAGAAACATTTCTGTGAAATATAATTGAAATTCATTGATAGGGGAGGAGTTTTGCCAGGACAAAGTTTTACTAATGGTATCTTTTGTGACCTTGACTTTTGATCCACCACCTTGGTTCAAAGTCATGAAAAATACTGATGTCCTTACTCCTAAGAAACATTTTATTGAAATCCATTAACAGGAGGAGGTATTATGCCCTGGACAAGGTTTTGACCATGATGTATATTGTGAAATTTGACCCTTGATCTTGGTTCCAGGTCTTGACACATCCTTAGGTCCAAAGAAACATTTCTTTGAAATATTATTGAAATCCATCAAAAGGGGGAGGAGTTATGCCCCGGATAAGGTTGAAATAATGGTGTCTATTGTGACCTTGGACCCATGACCTTGAACCAACGTCATTACAAACCCTCAGGTCTTAAAAACATTTCAGTGAAAAATTCATGAAATCCATCAACAAGGGAAGGAGATAAGGTTTTGACCATGATGTCTATTGTGACCTTGACCTTGATGTATGATCTTAGCTCAAGGTCATGACACACCTTAAGGTCTCAAGAAACATTTCTGTGAAGGGAAGAGTTTTGTGTGTATGTGTGGGGGGGGGGTATAAATATAGCCCATCCTCATTTTTTGCTTTGTGGGACATTGTTCCATTGTTACGGAACCCATAATTTTATAATTAATTTATAAAAATGTCATCCAATTTCATCATTAAATTAATCCAGGTTGTCACTACTAACTACCATTTTTGGTAATTTTCTTGCTCTTGGTTCTCATACCGGAGGCAATTAGCGAAATCCCCCCAGAACATATCCCCCTACCTAAAACAAGAGGCCCAAGGGGGCCACAATGCTCACCTGAGTTGCAAACAAAAGAATGAAAGTTGACCATTTGGTGGAGGCTATTGAGTACTTACTTCCTGAAGGTTTCATGGAATTATGAGCATCAGTTTTGGAGATGTCGAAAATGGGTCAGCCAATCAGAGCCCTTGGTGGCCATATTAGTAAGTCAATTGGCACAAAAAACACAAACTTGGTAGAGGACCTTGAGTACTTGCTTCCTTTAAGGTTTCGTGAAATTTTGTGCAGCGGTTGCCGGGGAGATGTCGAAACAATCTGATTAAAACCAGATCTCTACATGCTCCCGATTTTGTAATGCCACGTATAGGAACTGGTATAACCCAGTAGACTCCGACATGCAGGTGACCTTTGCTAAGAAATTTCTCCGTCCAATCAAAAAAGTTTCAAGTGAAAATCTTCAACAAATCCTCAAATGTGTATCGAACGCAAGTCGGTTCTGCAAAAATTCTGCCCAACGTAAGATGATGAGAATTAAATGACCACAAGCCAGATTTCCCGTCTTATCAGACGGACACATCTGAATCACTACACAAGATTCAGAGCAACGAACACATCTGAATCACTACACAAGATTAAAAGACTCAGAGCCATATTGATCTGTGTAGTAGTTGCAGCTTGATATCTTATCGTAATTAAATCAAACAAAGATATGTCGTACTTTATACGGTTTTCTAAGAATTGACTAGAAGTCTCTGATGAGACTGAAGCTCTCCTGGTTGTTTAGTAAAATACATAACTAAATGACACAACTATTTTCTCAGACCCAAGGGTAAGGTGTTTAAAAAGTATATCAGATGCGCAAGCGTAACATCAAGCGCAGGTCTGAACATAATACAAAAATCTCTTTATCAGTCATACTTTCTAAGTAATGGTGTTCAGAAGATTACATAGAGTTGTATACTAGAAAATGACCACATCCATTTCCAAAGAACCTGGAGGTCAGGGGCTAAAACTTATTATCAAGTGGATAATCAAACCACAATCCCTTTACATAGGTATGTGTTATGCAAAAAAAGAATTTATACTCTATCAATTATGCACTCTGAGAATTGTTTTTACAAGAATGCATAATATATATAATGTATATAAGAGAAAATGACCACACCATTTTCCAAGGCACTTGGGGTCTGAATCTCACAAAAACATCAGGTACTTGTACACAACTAGACCATAGACACATCACGTTGCAAAGGAATTGACTTTGTATCCTTTATACTATCTGACAAAAGATGATCACAAAATTACATTCTAATTCATTTTGTTTGTTTCACGCATTCTGATTGGTTCACAGTATTTCTACAAGCACGTATAACGACGATATACATGCCGCAAACTGACTCACTTGACATACTTTAAAATGTATCCCTGAGTAAATTTGCACGTTAAAAGCTTTAGCGCACTTTTCTTGTATAACGTCATGCTTCCCTTTGTTCTTCGCTCCTGTCACGTCATACTGTGACGAAAAACTACAAGGTATGAGCTTGTAGATGGCATTCTCCACATGTAAACAACAGAGTAAGTAAGTTTATTATTGATTACACTTTGATTTTTTCGCCATTGTTATAAATACGAAGCAGTTGTATGTGTGTTTAACGTCTTCAAATTGAATAGCATCATTTAATTACAGATAAATTGGCAGCATGGACCAGACATGCACGTTTCGGGTACTCAACCTCGTCAGTGATCCTCAAATCTAAACAATGTAATATGCCAAAAAAGTATGAAATTACTATGTCGAAAAAAATTTACTATGTATTTCATATTTTGCAGCGCAATACTTTCTGTCGGTCGTTGTTAGTCCTCCGTAGCAACGTCGCCTCTAAAGCGAAACATGAGACCCTCATAGGGGCATGAAAAGTAAAAATATATCATATGAATTAGAAAAGGGATAGACGTACTGTGTTTTGTGGTTCCGACAGGTATATGTTGGATATGCTGTTGGAAACATACGTTATACCGTCGGGGATGAGCCCCGACGGTATAACTGTGTTTCCAACAGTATATCCAGCATACACCTGTCGGATCCACTAAGTATCCCCTAAGTAAGTTACATATATAGGAGAAAATGACCGCACCCACTTTCTAAGACCCTGGGGTCAGGGGCTCTAACAAAATATCTCATGTACAGCTTGATCATAGATCTATAATATATCAAAAAGAATTTATTTTATATATATACTTTCTGAGAAATTGTGACCACAAGATTACATTGAGTTATATATAAAGAAGAAAGTGACAACTCCCAATGTCTAAGACTCTGGGGTAAAGGGCTCAAACAAAACTTCAGGTGCACAACTAACTCATAGACCTTGGACTTTGCAAAAAGAATTAGCTTTCTATCATTTACACTTTCAGAGAAATGGTGACCACAAGATTACATAGGGTTATATAAGAGGAAATGACCATACCCATTTTCTAAGACCCTTGGGGTCAGGGGCTCTTACAAAATATCTCAATCATAGACATATAATAGAGCAAAAAGAATTAACTTTGTATTATTTATACTTTCTAAGAAATGGTGACCACAAGATCACATTGATGTCCATATGAAATAATGATCACACCTATTTCCTGATACCTCAGGGGTCAGGGGCTCAGATGAAATATCAGGTCACAACTAGATCATAGACCTAACATTGCAAAAAGAATTAACTTTCTATCATTTATACTCTCTGAGAAATGGTGACCACAAGATAACATAGAGTTATATAGGAGAAAATGACCACATCCATTTCCTACGACCCCAGGGGTCAGGGGCTAAGATGTTTTATCTGGTGCACAACTACATTATAGACCTTTAATTTTGCAAAAAGAATTAACTTTCTATCATTTATACTTTCTGAGAAATGGTGACCACAAGATTTCATTGAGTTATGTAGGTCTTTAATAGGAGAAAATGACTACACCCATTTCCTATGACCCCAGGGGTCAGGGGCTTAGATGAAATATCAGGTGCACACCTAGATCATAGACCTTTAATATTGCAAAAAGAATTTACTTTTAGTATTATATGCATGTATAAAGATGTAAATAGATAATAATGATAATAAAAAAAAAAGAATTTACTTTCTATCATTTATTCTTTCTGAGAAATGGTGATTACATGATTACATTGAGTTAAATAGGAGAAAAAGACCAGACAAATTATTTAAGACTCTGGGGGTCAGGGGTTCAAACAAAATATCAGGTGCACAACTAGACCATAGACCAATCATGTTGCAAAAAGAATTAACTTTCTATCACCAACAGTTTCAGAGGACTAGAAACCACATGAAATGTTTAACGGACAGACGGACGGACAGACGGACGGACGGACGGACTCCGGACACAGGGAGATCGCATAAGCTCGACTGGTCATAGATCAGTAGAGCTAAAAATCAGTAGCCTTCACCTGACGAGAATGAGAATAATTGAGAAATAATTATGTGGAAAAAGCACGGATTAAAAATCACTGTTTTGGTAATCTATTTATCTTACATTTCCCTGACTGAGTAATCTACATGAAATAGCATGATTTGAAGGGAGTCTAAGCTACTGTGCACGTGTTACATGTAATAATTCTATTAACCTTCTTTTGAAAAATTACTTTGAAACATTAACATGATAAATAGAGAATGTATTTACTTTCGCCTTTTTTCCAATTATTTTCAAAATAACACGTTCACTGTTACATTTTTCTACATTTTCATTTTCATTGTATGTTACCACAAGAACTGCAACCAGGTCAAGCTCGTGGTCTTAACGTAAACCAACACTGCAGTAATGTTTACACACAGTTGGTTTCTGTACGCTGTGGTCATCTCTTCGGAACTAAGCACTTTAGGATCAGTTCTTATGCATGCATGTTCCCGATCATGTCTACTTTGGCCAATTTTTTGATTGGTCAGTTAGAAAGGTCATCTGCACATCGATGTCTACTGGGTTATATCAGATCCTCTAAGCCATATAACAAAATCCGGAGAATGTAGAGATCTGGTTTTAATCAGATTAATATTGAAAATGCTTCACCCAATCAGAGCCTTAGCGGCCATATTTGTTGAGCATCGGTACGGAACACACAAACCTGGTAGAGGACCTTGAGTACTTGCTTCCTGTAAGGTTTCGTGTAATTCTATGCAGCGGCTGAAGAGGAGATGTTGAAAATGGGTCAGCCAATCAGACTATGTTGCGAGGGGAAAATAAAGAGTCCTTCAGGCTGCATACAAGCATCTTAGCAATTTCCAATCTGTGACCTTGACCTTCGGCCTATGACCTTGAAAATCAATAGGGTTCTTCCTCTTGCCACAAGGAATAATTGTATTAAGTTTCGTAAAGATCCAATCTAAACTGTTTCCTTCAGGCTGTATACAAAGTGTGATGTGCTGTATACAAGAATTTTAGCCATTTCCAATCTGTGACCTTGACCTTTAACCAATGACCTTTAAAATCAATACGGTTCACCCTCTTGCCGTAAGGAATAAGTGCATGAGGTTCGGTCAAGCTCCTATCAAAACTACGTCATCTAAGCTGTATAAAAAGTGTAACATACACACTTATACATGAACAAAGGCGTTACTATATCCCCCTGCAACTATGTTGCGAGGGGATAAAAAGTTTACGTTGGACGATCAGATGACTGCTGGTGCGCTATTACAATAGCTCACTTGAGTTTCGCAATTGCTTATACGATATCATACGCTCAATTTACAAAGAATTTATAAGCGCGAGGATTTTTTTTGGTTTCAATATCTTTAGTCTTTCTACTTGGAAACATGTTACAGGCGTAAAATTGAGCACCAAAAAAGTAGAGCATAATTGTCGGTCAAAAATCATAAAAGTAGGCAAGTCTGCCGACTATAAAGCGATAGTGATCCTAACATAAGAGCCATATGTTCATTTTATAACATATTCAGTCCCCCCAAAAATCACTTTTTTCTGCGATTTATGAATGTCTATCACCGGCTTTCAAGTGGCTTTTTAGCAAAAGATAGGGATTTTTATAGGGCCAACTTTCACGAAAAATAGTGCATTATAGGGCAAATACAACATAATATAGGACATTTATAGGGTCTTTTTCAAACAAAATTGTTTTGCATATCTTAACGTCTAAAGCACAGTCAATTAAAAAAAAAGCCTACGCTCACCCGGCAAGATACGCCCGTTGGGATTTTTGTTTTGTCAACACCAAAATATCTAAGTAAGTCTCCGAGGATATCGCTCACCCAGTTTTAGTGTTTACGCACTGCATTGAAATATATTTTAAATTTCCTGTCAACTGAAATTAGATCTAAAGTTCTAAAACTAAGGGGCATCTCCCTCATTCAATAGCTCTGTTCTTAGCTGGGGTTTCGGCATATTTTTTTTCGGTCATGTTTAGAATTAAGCTCCTTGCGCCTACCCTCCAACGATTTTTCGCAATATTTTTCACTTAAATACGCTTCTGAATCAACCCACCATAAAATTTGGAGCCGCTCACTTTGGCAAGGATGGCGCCAGGAAAATTCACTTCGACTTCATTTAAACTGTTTGGCATTAAGTACTACAGACAAGTATTAGAATATCCGGTGAATAGTAAAAAAAATTGGTACTATAGAACATATATTTCAATATTGACAATCTAATAACTCCATAAGGACAAATTGGATGAACCTGAAAATCGAAAGGCGTTTTCCTCTCGACAGTCTGATCACCATGTACAAATATCATGGAAATCCATTGACGCATATTCAAGTTATTGCTTTCCATAATCGGACGGACTTCGCCATACCACAATGCATCCCGCCAAATGACGGGCGTATAAAAAATCAAAAACCCTTCACATATATCAAAGAACATCCTTCCTTCTTCTTGAAGTATATAAAATTTCAAAACATATTGACCAGAAATAGATTTTTAAAGAATTTTAACAATTTTAGTATATTTTCACTGTACTTTAAAAATCTAAGTCCCATAACTCTGTAACGACAAATCGGATGAACCTTAAAATCTAAAGGCGGCTTCCTCTCTACAGTCCAATGATAATGTATGAATATCATGAAATGACAAATATGGATAATGACCATATCCCTGTCTACAGTACAAAATCGATAATTCAGAAAATCAGAAACCGAAGGCATACAAAATCAGGATAAAACAGGAACCAAAGCAAACAAAAACAAAAACCTCCACCATATGAAAAGAAGCGAACTCCCGATATGAGAGTGAGACCAGGTGCCCAGGAAGAGTAAGCATCTCCTGCTTGCATGCAACACCCGTCGCTTCAATTCGGTAGAACTGTCACATCCGGTTACTTCCATTTTGGAAGATATAGAGTACAATCTTTGGTTGGATGGTTTAAATGGTCTATGACAGAATATCATCCACCATTCTGGATAGTGGGACATCATAGTGTATGACGAGTTCCCCATATCGACCGTAGAACTTCCTCAGTGACGATGTTAGTCGGTCACAAACATATCCCTGACTGAGAAGCTTATCTGAAAGACGCCTAGCTCTCAGAACAAAATCCGTATATTTGGTACTTGCTCTGGCATAGCGTATCAACTGAGATATGAACACGCCATAAGCAGGCGATGAAGGGATGTTGCTACTCAGAAAAGGAAAGTTCGTAATGCTGAAATTGAAGTCGTCACGTTTGTCATAGAGTGAGGTGTTCATGTGACCATCAGTGTCGTAGGACAACATTATGTCCAAATAGGATGCTGAATTATTTGTCTCTGTAGTTTCTTTGACTTCAAGCTCCGAAGGATAGATACTGATAGATATTGATAGATATATATAAAATCTGGATAGATACTGATAGATATATATAAAATCTGTTAACGCATATTCAAGTTATTGCATCCCATGCGCCTATATTTTGCCCTTAGCTTTACATGTATGTGTATATAACCCCACTTTCCATTACTCATAACATCTCGTTATGCGACCAAAAAATTAAAAAACTGTTACATATTTCAAAGAACATCCTTTCTTATTAGAGTTTACAAATTTTCAAAACATTTCACCCAAAAATAGATATTTAAAGAATTTTTAACTCTTTCAGTTCATTTTCGTAGTATTTTAAAATTCTAAGTCCCATAACTCCGTAACGACAAATCGGATGAACCGGTGGCTTCCTCTGCAGTCTTAATCACAATGTACAAATGTCATAAAAATCTGTTGACGCATATTCAAGTTATTGCGTTCCATAAGCAGACGGACGGACAGACAGACTTCGCCGTATCATAAAATAACAGAAAAGCGGACCTATAGGTCATACTTGCATTACAGGCTACATTTAATCTTTGCTATTTTTCCTTTCTTTAAAAATAAAGGCAAATTAATTCTTCTCATAAAGAACATTTCGTCACATAAAATCTTCTGCTTGAAATTCATGGATCATTTCTTTTTCAAGAATGCCTACCTTTTTCATCGGGAAAAGCAGTGGTCATGGTCATCAGGCAAACCAATGATAACGCTGAAAAACCAAGACATTGTGATAGCTATATACGATTGTTTCTTATCTAGAATTAGAACGACTTTAAAGCTGAAATTGAAAAGATGAACATGTGACAATTGATGAGCCTAGTCATGGACTGCAAACTTTGATAAATAGTTTGGATATCTGGAGTTCTGATAGATTCATGAAAATTACTCTGTAATCCTATTGAGTCTTTGTGGAATACAGATTTTTATTCCCCTTACAGATGGTATCTGACGTAAAACCATTGTGACGTCATGAAAATAGTATGTTAACGTCCATTTTATACAGTCATTTCCCAAACTTTTAAGAACTGTTTACATAGAATTTGATGACGTCATAATCAGTCTACGTCAGATACTGTCTGGGTAGAAACACTGGTTTTCGAAAATAGTGAATAATCATATGGGAATTTAACGAAGTAAAACAAAGCTGATCTCATCAGTGAATGAGAGTCAAACCAAAGGTTATTTCATTGTTATTTTTAACCAGAAGTCTCTGATGAGACTGAAGCTTTCCTAGTAGTTTGCTTGAATCAATACAAGTGACACACTCGTTTTCCAAGACCCTGGGGATAAAGGGCTAAAACAAAACCAGAAGTCTCTGACGAGACTGTACCTGCCTTTTATACCGTGGATATGATCCTAATGTCACCAGACGGACACTAAGCTTGGTACTTGACCAATATACAGTCTTGTACGAGCGCATTCTTAAGACTTGCACTCTGACTGACTGTGACGACGGGACTCCATGACGGGCCCTGTCCAAACCTCTTTAGAGAAGACAGGGCCCCGACCACCTGTCCTCTCTGAATGTCAGTCGGACTCCTCGGGTGATTACATACATGAGCTCGCTACAGCCGGCAGAGCACGGACTGTATTACGCATGCCCTCTTTTTATATCCATTTACATATTCATCTGTGTCTCTGGGGCCTCTGCGTTTCGCGGTCTTGTTTGTGTGACGTCATCTTACAGTGAGGAGGTTGTTTTACACCACATTTGTACGTTCTTCGAGACCTCTAGGTAACTGGAGAAGTGAGAGGGTTGTGCGCACGTAATCCAGGATAACCACACCGTCTGCTATTTACTTGGCAGATGGCCGTCCTAAGTCGGCACCGGTTGCCCATTGGTCTCGTTGGTTTATGTGTAGTCTTTTATGTTTCTATGTTGTGAGTTGGTGTTCCTTGTCCATTTTGCGTCTCTTTCTGTGGGTATCTGTTCTGTGTTTTTTGCATGGGTGTTTTGGGATTTTGCTGTGGGTGCTGCAACCTAGTGTTGTTGGAGATCCCCTCCTTTCTCTCCTGGTTGTTATTTTTTCTAAAACATCAATTTCCTGTCTTTTTTTAAACTCAATGACCATTGGGAGCAGGCACTCTAACAAATTGTAGATAGCACGACGAAACAACATATCCATTAGACTGCAACTAGAATATCACTCATATAATTAATAATATCCGAGATATAGTATTTCAAAACAAATGTCACACCCATTTTCAAGATCCTAGGGGCAAATGAAGTATCAATGACACAACATTGAACAAGACTACAGATCCATAATACTGCATAAAGAAGTGCTGTATACAGGGATATGGTCATTATTCATATTTGTCATCTCCATAATTAATAGCTTTAGAAGAGTAGAGAGCGCAATTATATAGGAGAAAATGGCCATACCCATGTCTAAAACCCTTGGGATTAGAGCTCAAACAAAATATCAGGTGCACAACTAGACCACAGACCCATCATATCGCAAAAAGAATTAAGTCTTCATCATTTATACTTGTAGTTTCAGAGGAGTTGTGAGCACAATATTACATAGAGTTATATAAGAGAAAACGACCACACCCATTTTCTAAAACCTTAGGGGTCGGGGATTCAAACAAAATATAAGGTGCACAACTAGACCACAGACCCATCACATTGCAAAAAAATATTAAGTCTCCATCATTTATAGTGTCAGAGGAGTTGCAAGAACAAGATTTCACAGATTTTCATAACCAAGCCAATTTTCTAAGACCTTGCTGAAACCAAATGTCAGGTGCTTAACTAGACCACATACCAAGTAGGATGCAAAAAGAATAAACTTTCTATCTCCTATGGTTTCAGAGGAGTTGCGAGCACAAGAATAGTTTACGGATGGACACCAGGGTATCGCATAAGCTCGACTGGTCAGAGACCAGTATAGCTAAAAAAAAAAGAATGCCCAGATTAGTTATATTAAACATAGGGTAATCAAAGATCACATAGCTCGCCTATACAGGTTTTTGTCAGAAACTAGGTTAAAGTTTTTGAAAAGTAGGTCAAAGTCAAAGGTCAAGGTCACTATGTCAAATGTCATGGTCTAAAATGAAAGGTCTCGTCACAAGGTATCTCCATGTGAAATATCAAAGCCCTACCCCTTATAGTTCAAGAGATATAGCCCCGATTAAAGTTTTGTCTACGGACGACGACAACGACAACAACAACGACGACGACGCCGAGGTTATGCATAGCTCTCCGGACTTTTTCGTCCCGGCGAGCTAAAAATCGAAGAATGTCAATATGTTTGGTTCTACCGTATAACCAGAAATTTTCGAGAGTATCAAATTGCGCGTTTCTATAATAAATCAAAGGACTGAAGGTCCTGAACGATACTTCTATTCAAAATTTATAGTCAGCACTGATGAATGTTGAAAATTTTTATTGTTTATGTAATGATGAATTGATGATGATTTTTTATACATAGGATGCATATGCATGTGAAGCTAATAATTTTCATTTCTGAGCTCATCGTGTTCTATTAACAGCATAATTTATAAACTGTTTATATTTACTATAAGTGGTATACTTTAAATTAAATTTTATTCTGACGACTTTAACCCGGAGCAGAGTCTTAAAATTAACCCATTTGGAAACTAGAAAGACGTTAAGACCATGCATGCATGTTTAAAATAGAAACTAGAAAGACGTTAAGACCATGCATGCATGTTTAAAATTACTTACAATCTACAATATATATGATAAAAGAGCGGTGACATGTAGTTCCAGCGTAACTTTAAGTTTATTATCACTGGTAATTTCCAAAAATTCTCATTTTAATTACCAGAATTTCCTATTTCTTTCAACAAGATCATGCTTCGTTTCTACTTTCGTTTCTCTTCGGTATATACATCATGTACATAAAGACAACTCTTACATTGTATAAGTTAAAAGAAGTACTATACATGTATTACTACGCCACTGGCGAACAGTGAAAGCAAGAAATGAATAGTTGATTTTTAGTGATGCATTTACTTTATATGCAATTGAAACTTTTTTCAAGAAGGAGGATAATCTTGATCTTGCATGTGTCAGACAGCAAATTCCTAAATTAGAAAAAGCACTATATTTTGAGTCGTATGGATTTGTTTGCAAATCGGGAATGTCTCAACTGTTACGGTAACATAAGGAGACTTCCTGATAGGAAGTATCCTAAAAATGGTGTCTTTATTTTCGCGAGTACAAATTTTCGCGATTCCTAAATAACAAGCACATATGTTTATATGAAGCTACTGTTTTGTACCTTTCATTATTGAAGTTTTAGTTAGGTTTCTGATAAGAGTACAATCAATTCACTTCTATTTGAATTTTATTGTGAAAAGTAAAGCATGGCGCATGTAAAATTAGAACGGAAGGTAAATGATATACCAATTCACATTGTAACTTATCAAACACGGTATTTTGCCACGAGTTCTTTTATAGCCGTGAGTGCTGATGTCATATTTCTAGACAAAATTGTTGTTGAGCAGTTGCTAGAATAAGCAATGTATCGAAACTTGTAAGGAGACTTTTGAAGTATTGGTATACAGTATATTGTAGGGAGATCCAATGTAGAAATAGGGATATTAAAAGAAGATTTCACTGTTATGTTTGTTCAAAATATTGGGAACACTTTCGTTGCTTTCGATATAAGTATTAGTAGAGGAAAGTTCCAAAACTAAAGTTGATATGTAGTAGCGTTTTCAAATAATTATGGTGTTGTTGGCTGCTTTGTCTGCAGGCGCAACGACATGTTTTTCATGTAAATTACGTAACTTGGATTTGAAATATCTTTCAGATTTAGAAATTGGATTTACAAAAAGATGAGGATTTTTGTGGTAGTTATCTATTCGAATATCGGTAATATCCAAAATGAGGTTTTTCAAGTCACTCAAAGCAAGCGATTCGACCCCTTCCGATTTACACTATCGATTGGTATAGTTATCTAAAGCTTCCTTTAGCACTTCGCGACATTTAATAAAATCTATCTTGGATGGGATTCTATATTTAGGTCCTTTTTTGAGAAGACCAAGGAGCTTCCAGTCTTTGATAATTGAAAAGTCACCTTTAATAATATGACCAGCTGGTTTATATAGATATTCAGACGTTGCACATTCTCAAGAAGCAGGACATGATTCAAGTATTTTAGGATCTTGTGTAACTTTGTTGTAATTAAAAACGAAATTTCGAATAGGTCTCTTATATTTATAAGAAATAAGAGGAGGTTCTAAATTTTCAAAATATTGAGGAATGGCACTTTGTACGCGATGATCCCGAAAAATATAAGAGATGTTCAGAAGATCAAATTCTTTAATTGTTAATAAATGGAATTTTTATGAATCGTCTTTTAGGGGAGGTATTTTAACCAAAGTATATATTTTATTTTGTGCGAATGCTACAATGATGTTTAGCCTGAATCAATCAGGGTTTCTTAAGAATGCAACCAGTGCTTCATCCAAGATAAATTTTAATTGAACTGCTGGAACTGAAGAGAGAGCATGTAGCAGTTCATGTCTGTCGCCGTTGCCTGCAATGATCAGTAGATCTTTGACGGCACGATGTACTCTAGTTCTTTTTCTGAGTTTTTTGTTTCGCCTTTTACCACAAGACCTATGCTTCCTTTTAGTGTTAGGGCGGATTGAAAAAAAAAACATTGATATTTGAAGAGGTCGAAGAAATGCTTCCTTGTCCATAAATCTGATCATTTTACCAAGGGGGTACGCTGTTTGCAGTTTGGTTATCGAGTTTGCAGTTTGCAGTTTGGTTATCCAAGTTTCATGAAAATCTGTTCTGCGGTTGTGGGGAAGAACTTGAAAGTATGAAAAGTTTACGGACGCCGGACGAAACGGTATGACAACAGCTCACTTTGAGCCTTTGGCTGAGGTGAGCTAAAACACATTCATAACCTGTCAATGCCTTCCAACATTTCACTTTTATGTGCCCTTTCTGGGATGTTTTGACTGAAATAAAAATAACAGATTGATCTTAATGAATTCAATGATAAAGACCATCTTGTATGGGTATTTCTGCCAAATATTGTGGTGTCTATTGTACAAAAGGATTTTTTCATGCCAGGTAAGGTACTATGAATTATATATTTTCTGGAATGTGATGATGTCTATAGCAAAGATGCTAGCTTTGAGCAAGAAGAAGAGAGGGGAATAACTTGAGAAGCATAAATTTTCATAGTTTTATCTATTAATTGTCTACATTTTCTGGCCCTGAGTCTTATCTTAATTTTCATATAAATATAATGTTTCAAGTACCTAACTTGGGCTTAGATTTCCAAACTTTTTTCTTCTTGGCTGGTGGATCTCCCTTGATGTAGGCCGCTATACCTCCACAATGCCGGTTCCTATCCCTCCTCTCTAGTCTGTTACCTTCAGCATTAAGTGTACCATCGCAAAAACTAGAGTCTAATTTGGTTTCTGAAATAAATAGAACATCTACCAGCTTATCATACATTAAATCCTTTGGTTCAACAAATATGTGTTGCAAACTGTTAATGTTCAAATGTGACGAGATGACTTTCTCTGGATTCTTCTGTCTTACATCACATGGTTCACAAAATGTCTTGCGGGTTTCCTCTGTCATGTTTTTGGGGACACCTGGGATAAAGCATATAGTAAGCTCATATCAACTTCGTTGAGGCGAGTTAAAATGATCTCAAAGTGTAAGAATATCATGAAAATCTGATGACGCATACTCATGTTACTGCATTCCATAAGTGGACAGACAGCCGGACGGAGATCTCAATAACATAAGACATCCCATCAAATAACGGGCGTATAATAACCAGAAGTCTCTGATGAGACTGAAGCTCTACTGGCTTTTTTTTAATTCACTGAAGTGACACTATTTAACAAGACCATGGGGTTGGGGATAACACAAAATATCAGATGCACATCTATACCACAGACATATAATATTGCAATAAGAATTTACTCTCCGTCATTAATACGTTCTAATACCTGGTGTTCACAAGATTATATCGACTTATGTATGAGAAAATGACGCCACCCATTTTCAAAGGCCCTGATGCTCAGGGATTCGCACAAAATATCAGGAGCACATCTAAACCACAGACAAATAATATTGCAAAAAGAATCAACTGTCTGAGACCTGGTGTTCACAAGATAACACAGACATGTATGACAAAAAGGACACACCCATTTTCAAATGCCTTGGTGGTCAGGGGCTCAAACAAAATATCATGCACACATCTACACCACAGACACATAATAATGCAAAAAAAATTACCTCTCCATCAATTTTACTTTCTGAAAATTGGTGTTCACAAGGCTAAATAGACTTATATAAGAAAAAAAAAGCAATCCAAGGAATGCTTGTTTCGCCTGCGAAGCGGTTTGATTATTATTCTAGAAAGTGGATCAAAATTATTGGTATCAGTAGAAAAGTCTTGTCAAATGAAATTCATTTGAAATATCAAACCTCTTAATTACAAATTAAAAGATATGGTCATTCTCAAATTTTCAGAAAAGAGTGTTACTCATCTAGGTCAAGGTCACTACGAAAAAATTGGTAAAAAAGGTCTCATCATAAGAAATAATGAAGACCTATCACCTACCAATTAAAAGATATATACAACCTTAATTTCTTGGAAAAGAAGGGGAAATAGCTTAGTCAAGGTCAAAAGGTAATTAATTATGGTCTGTGTAGAAAGGCATTGTTTCAAGGAAAATACATGTGAAATATCAAAGCCTTATCACTCAAAAGATATATTGCCAATTTAACTTTTCTTGAAAAGAAGGTCAAATATCTAGGTCAATGTCACAAGGTCAAATATTATGGTCTGTGTAGAAGTGTCTTGTCACAAGGAATACACACGTGAAATACCAAAGCCCTATCACTTACCAATCAAAAGATATATACAATCTTAATTTTTTTGAAATGTAGGTCAAATATGTAGGTGAAGGTCAATAGGTAAAAAATTATGGTATGCATAAAGAGGCATTGTTACAAGGAATACACATGTGAAATATCAAAGCCCTATCACTTACCAATCAAAAGATATAGCGAATCTTATCTTTATTTCAAAAGTAGGTCAAATATCTAGGACAAGGTCACAAGGTCAAAAATTATGGTATGTGTAGAAAGGTCTTGCCACAAGAAATACACATGTGAAATATCACAGCCCTATAACTTACCAATCAAAAGATATAGCGATCTTATCTTTTTTTCAAAAGTAGGTCAAATATCTAGGTCGAGGTCACAAGGTCAAAAATTATGGTATGTGTAGAAAGGTCTTGCCACAAGGAATACACATGTGAAATATCAGAGCCCTATCACTTAACAATCAAAAGATATAGCGATCTTATCTTTTTTTTCAAAAGTAGGTCAAATATCAAGTCGAGGTCACAAGGACAAAAATTATGGTATGTGTAGAAATGTCTTGCCACAAGGATTGCATGTGTGAAATATCAAGGTCCTAACACTTACTAATCAAAAGATATATCCATTCTTAATTTTTTGAAAAGTAGGTCAAATAAGTAGGTCAAGGTCACAAGGTCAAAAATTATGGTATGTGTAGGAAGGTCTTGTCACACGGAATACACATGTGAAATAACAAAACCCTATCACTAACCAATCAAAAGTTATGGGCTGTGACACCCAAAGTGTGACAGACAGACAAACGGACAACGGACAGATCAGAGTCTGATTATGATTCAAAAAGAATTTTCTCTATCAATTATACATTGTGAGATTTGGTGTTCACAAGATTACTTAGACTTATATAAGGGAAAATGACCACACCCATTTCCAATATCCTGATGGTTAGAGGCTCAAACAAAATATCAGGCACACAAAAAAACCAGAGACTGCTTATAATGCAAAAAGAATTATCTCTCCATCAATTATACTTTCTAAGATTTGGTGTTCATAAGATTACAAAGAGTGATACAAACGAAAACAACCACACCTATTTTCCTAGACTCTGAGGGTCAGGGGTTCAAAGAAAATATCAGGTGCACATCAAAACACCAGGGACTGATTATAATGCAAAAAGATTAACTCTCGATTATACTTTCTGAGAACGGGTGTCTACAAGATAACATAGATTATATATGATACCAGAAGTCTCTGATGAGAGTGACGCTCTACTAGCTGTTTTGTTAAATTCACTGAATTGTCATCTATTTTCCAACCATGGGGGACAAGGGCTCATACAAAATATCAGATGCACATCTACACCATAGACACATAATAATGCAAAAAGAATTTACTCTCAATGAATTATACTTTCTGAGATCTAGTGTTCACAATATTACAAAGACGTATATTGGAGAAAATGACCACACCCATTTTCAAAGACCCTGGGGGTCAGGGGCTCCATCAAAATATCAGGTCAGTCTTAAACAGCATCTCAGGCAGACAATTAGACCACAGACTCATGGAAATGGAATAAAAAATATCTCTCTGCAGTATCAATTATAGTTTCTGAGAAATGGTGTTAACTATATTACATGGAGTTTTATGGGAGAAAATGACCACACCAATTTCCATGACTCTGGAGATCAGAGGCTGGGACAAAATAGCAGAACACACATAGACAAGAGACTGATTATAATGCAAAAAGAATTATCTCTCTATCAATTATACATCCTGAGAATTGATATTCACATGGTAACATAGACTTACATATAGGAGAAAATGACCACACCCATTTCCAAGACCCTGGGGTTCAGAGGCTCAAACAAAATATCAGATGCACAACTTGACCAGAGACTGATTATATTAAAAAACGAATCATTTCTCTATCAATTATAGTTCCTGAGAATTGGTGTTCACTAGATTACATAGACTTATATAGGAGACCTCACCCATTTTGCAAGACCCTTAGGGTCAGAGGCTCAAACAAAATACCAGGTGAACAACTGGACCAGTGACTCATTATATTGCAAAAAGAATAATTTCTCTATCAATTATACTTTCTGAGAATTGGTGTTCACTAGATACATAGACTTTTACGGGAGAAAATGACCACACCCATTTTTGAAGACCCTGGGGTCAGAGACTCAAACAAAATATCAGGTGCACAACTGGACCAGATACTAATCATATTGCAAAAAGAATTATTTCGCTATCAGTAATACTTTCTAAGAATTTATGTTCACTAGATTACAAAGACTAATATAGGAGCAAATGACCATACCTATTTTTGAAGACCCTGGGGGTCAGAGACTCAAACAAAATACTAGGTGCACAATGAGACCAGAGACTGATTATATTGCAAAAAGAATCATTTCTCTATCAATTATACTTTCTGACAAATAGTGTTCACTACATTGCATATACTAGTATAGGAGTAAATGACCACACCCATTTCAAAGACCCTGGGGGTCAGATGCTCAAACAAAATATCAGGTGCACAACTGGACCAGGTACTGATTATATTGCAAAAAGAATTAATTCTCTATCAATTATACTTCCTGAGAATTGGTGTTCACTAGATTACATATAACACTTATAAAGGAGAAAATGACCACACCCATTTTCGAAGACCCTTAGGGTCAGAGGTTCAAACAAAATATCAGGTGCACAACTATACCAGAGACTTATTATATTGGAAAAAGAATTATTTCGCTATCAATTATACTTTCTGAGAATTGGTGTTCACTAGATTACATAGACTTATATAGGAGAAAATGACCACATCCATTTTTGAAGACTCTGGGGGTCAGAGGCTCAAACAAAATACATTAGGTGCACAACTAAACCATGGACCAAAATAACCACAAAAAGGATTATGTTTCTATCATTTACGGTTTCAGAGGAGTTACGATCACAAAAAATTGTTCACAGACAGACAGACGGACAGACGGACGGATGGACGCCGGATAACATGGTATCGCATAAGGTCGACTGGTCTTTGACCAGTAGAGCTAAAAATGACCACGCCATTTTTGAAGATCCTGAGGGTCAGGGGTTCAAACAAAACATCAGCTGCACATCAACCCCAGAGACTTATTGTAATGCAAAAAGATTAACTCTCTATCAAATATACTTTCTGAGAACGGGTGGCCACAAGATTACATAGATTATATATGAGAAAATGACCACACCCATTTTTGAAGACCCTGGGTGTCAGGGGTTCAAACAAATATCAGGTGCACATCTACACTAGAGACTTATTATAATGCAAAACGAAAGATTCCTCTATCAATTACGCTTTCTGAGAATTGGTGTTCACAATATAACATAGAGTTATATAGGAGAAAATGACCAGACCCATTTTAGAAGAACCTGGGGTCAGAGGCTCAAACAAAATATCAGGTGCATAAACAAGACCATGGGCCGAACAAAATAAAAAAGAATTAGGTTTCTATCATTTATGGTTTAAGAAGAGTTGTGATAAAAAGAATGTTAACAGACAGACGGCCAGCCGGACGCCGGACAACATGGTATAGCATAAGCTCGATTGGTCTTTGACAAGTAGAGCTATGAATGAGTGCTTATTTGGCTTTTAAAAGCAAAATCACTCATGCGGAAAAAGTAGGTCAAGGTCATTTGAAGAAAGTTTTAACAAAGATACACCCACTATGCAAGTTTGGTACATGTAGCACTTATAAGCCCAATATTTGCTTTTTTTAAAACAGCAAACTCACTCAGGTGGAAAAAGAAGGTCAGATGCATGGGTTCATCTCAGCCTCCAAATATGAATCACATGTGCAAGTTTGGTTACTGAAGTATCAGTACTTTGTCAGATACTGAGCTACCCCCAAAAACTTAAACTAGACACGGACTCAAGTCACTGAACCAGAAAATGTAGGTCCGATGCAGCATCTGATGCATAGGTTCACATCAGCATCCCCGATGAATCACTTGTGCAAGTTTGGCTACTGTAGCATCAGTACTTTTCCAAATACTGAGCTACCTCAAAAACTAAAATAAGACACGGACGGGGACCTAGAGAGTATAGCATAAGTTCGCCTCAACTTCAATTGCTTGCACAAACAGACAGACAGAAAATCAGACGGACCTGCAGACAGACATGTCATGTCATAAAACACAATCTAATTTTATCCTTATGTGTCAGCCCTGACATGTAAACAAGACACAGTCCCTATTACCTTTCTTCGGTTTAATGGGAATACTCCTTTTTGTCTTACCTCCGGTTTGAACTTCATCCTCAGATTCAATTTTCTTTGATATATGGATATCTTCCTTTTTATTAGGAATATCTTCAGGTGTTCTGTTTTCTACATGGTCAAAATTTTCATGTTGGTCTCCTTTGTCTTCTTCTATTGCAGTAGTTGATGTGACCAATTTGGTATTCAATTGATCAGAAGGAGATGCAATGCTCCCGTTATTTACTGTGCCCTAAAAAGAAGTCAAAAGTCCTTTCATGTAAAAGTGTAAAATCTGTCCTCAGATGAAAAAACATCTCTGGCTGGTTTTTCTTCTTACTTAGAATTTACTTTTAAATTAGTAAAATGTTGTGTTTGGAACAGTTATCATCCATACAGAGTAGCTCTCAAATGCATTTCACCATTAGCTTTGATAAAAAACGCCATCATAAGTTTTATTGGGATACAAAAAAGTCCTGAACAAGAAAAAAAAATACTGATTTATACCTCTTTCACACCTAGCTGGATAAAGCAAACAGACAAAAACAGATAACAAAATTTTCTATCTGTCGGACTTTGTTCAGACATGAAATGGATCAAACGGAGAATAAACAGCAACCTACAGGAGGCCAACGGACAAATCAGGAAAGGCCATTCCTCATATATTTTGTCCAGTTCTTATGTGTTGCATTCCGTTTTATCGGTTGCTTCTCTGTTACCGGTACAAGTACGTTAAAGTCTGTTACTTTCATGGTAGACCTCTGATACTCATATGGTACTTAGGGGTTACCATGCGTGTGTTTTGTAAAAAATGACAGGGAATCGGCGAATCCCCTGTCAGAAATTGAGTTTTACCGCGGATATTTCTGACGGAGGATTCGCCGATACCCTGTCAGTTTTTGTAAAACACCTATGGTAACCCTATTCTAATGCTTTGGTCAGTAAGAAGCTAGAAAACGTCCGCTTTTAACGACATCGCCATAGCAACGCATGACGTCATAGCAAAAACTGCAGTGAAACGTAAATCCCCTTGCAGTTTTTTAATCGCTCAGCCAATCAGAATGCGCGTTACAAACGCAGTGCATTAGAATTATCCATTACATACTGGTCAGAAGAGACTCCAGTAGAGATAGACAGGCCAAAAACTATAAGCCCCCGAATCTTTGATTCCATAAAAAATTAAATTATTTCATTGGCAGTTTAAAAATGCATTTGTCAAACTTTATATTTTCATCTCAGCACTATCATTCAAAGTACAGTGATGTCTCGTTAATCCGTACATATTGGTGCCTACAGAATTTGCCCGGATTAATGAATTTTTCGGATTAATTAGATATATTTGTTATAGAAAATATAAGTAATTGTTCCTGAGAAAACGTTCAAATAAAAAAGAGTTTTCCAGATTGTTAAATTCCAGATTAACGGGACGTTACTGTATAAGCAATAATAGGTTAATAAAACTAACTTACTTGAAATGTCTCCAAAGCTGATGATTTACATGTTTTTCTATGATCATCATCTGTTTAAATAATCAAAGAATCAATTAAAGTAGCTCTAATGTCAAATCAAAACAAGATGTGTTTGTGAATTTTAAAAACAAATAGCTCCTATGTGAAGGATTCAGCGTGAAAGGGAAGGAATGGGGATAAAAGGGGTTGGAGGGACTAGTAGCAGTATCTTAAAAAATCAAAATCAAGGAATTGTTGTCCCCCGCTTTTGGATGTTTGTCTTTAAAGAAATGCTTACAGACACTCCCCCCCCCATTTTTAAGTTTTCATAATTTATCTCATATATTATCAAAATTCTAAATATGAAAGATTTAACTCTAAGAAAAGGTCAAAGTGTCAAAACCTTTGTTTGTTACCAAGGGACAGGGCTTATGAAAAGGTATGCGCATGTGAAATATTAGTCCTGTCATTTAAATTACCATGCAAAACTTATGGTCTAGGTTGAAATTTTTAAATATTGGTCAACCTCCAAGGATGAGGTCACAAGGTCAGAATGTTGTTACCTACAGAAAGATCTTGTCACAATGAATGCACATGTTTTATTTCAAGGAAAATTGCAGGGCCGTTTTAGGGGCTTCGTGGCCCTACCCCTTTGCTCTGTAACTATCCAAGACTACGCTGTGTATCAAATTTCACCCGAGTATCTCCATTTGTTGAAGAAAAAAGTCCGGAAAACTAACAAAAACTGAATTTTGCAAATCAAGGAACTCCTCAGAAAATAGGTCAAGCATGAAGAAACTCGGACTTTCTCTGTAACTATCCAAGACTAAGCTGTGTATCAAATTATACCTGAATATCTCTATTTGTTGCAGAGAAAAGTCCGGAAAACTGAAGAAAGTTGAATTTTGTACGTCATCAAGGGACATAACTCCTCGAAAAATAGCTGCCAGAGTCACCTTATGCCCGACTGCATAGCATAATGTCTTTAATAACAGCCACTTTCTGAAGCTCACTTTTTCCTCCAATTAATATAATTATACACAATTGTATAATCATGCAGCACTTATACTTTGCTCAATATTGGCTTCAAAAGGCAAAATCACTCAAGCGGAAAAAAAGTAGGTCAAGGTCATTCTATGAAAGTTTTATCAGAGATACATCCACCATGTAAGTTTGGAACATGTAGCACTTATTCTTTGCTCACTATTGGCTTTTAAAGGCAAAATCACTCAAGCGGAAAAAGTAGGTTAAGGTCATTTTATTGAAGTTTGATTAAAGATACATCCACCATGTACGTTTGGAACAATAAAACTTATTCTTTGCTAAATATTGGCTTCTAAAGGCAAAATCACTCAAGCGGTAAAAAGTAGGTCAAGGTAATTCTATGAAAATTGATCAGAGATACATCCACCATTTAAGTTTGGAACATGTAGCACTTATTCTTTGCTCAATATTGGCTTTAAAAGGCAAAATCACTCAAGCGGAAAAAGTAGGTCAAGGTCATTTTGAGAAAGTTTGATCCAAGATACATCCACCATGTAAGTTTGAAACATGTAGCACTTTTACTTTGCTCAATATTGGCTTTAAAGGCAAAATCACTCATGCAGAAAAAGGAGGTCAAGGTCATTTTATGAAAGTTTGATCAAAGATACATCCACCATTTAAGTTTGGAACATGTAGCACTTATACTTTGCTCAATATTGGCTTTTAAAGGCAAAATCACTCAAGCGGAAAAAGTAGGTCACGGTCATTTTATGAAAGTTCGATCAAAGATGCATCCACTATGTAAGTTTGGAACATGTAGCACTTATATTTTGCTTAATATTGGCCATTAATGGCAATATTGCTATCTTAACATTCTAAAATTTCTGATATCAAATTTCTTGAAACTTCTAAAACGTGGGTCCTGTAGCATCATATCCCACCCATTCTGCTACGTCTTTCGGTACGCTTTTTCGACATAATAACTTTCATACTTTTTTGGCATATTACATTGTTTAGATTTGAGGATCACTGACGAGGGTTGAGTACCCGAAACATGCATGTCTGGTCCATGTTGCCAATTTATCCGTTCTTAAATGATGCTATTCAGTTTGAAGACATTTAAATTTATACCACTTGGTAAGTGTCACTGCTGGTGGACCAGGAGTCCCCGAGGGCACATGTAGCCAAGTTCGATCAATTTCGGTTGATCGTTTCTTCAACGCATTCTAAAATTTCTGATATCAAAATTTCCAAAAATTTTTAAAACGTGGGTCCTGTAGCATCATATCCCACCCATACTGCTTCGTCTTTCGGTACGCTTTTTCGACATAGTAACTTTCATACTTTTTTGGCATATTACATTGTTTAGATTTGAGGATCACTGACGAGGGTTGAGTACACGAAAACGTGCATGTCTGGTCCATGTTGCCAATTTATCCGTTCTCAAATGATGCTATTCAATTTGAAGACGTTTACATTTATACCACTTGGTAAGTGTCACTGCTGGTGGATCAGGAGTCCCCGAGGGCACATGTAGCCAAGTTCGATCAATTTCGGTTGATCGTTACTTCAACGCATTTTAAAATTTCTGATATTAAAATTTCCTGAAATTTCTAAAACGTGGGTCCTGTAGCATCATATCCCGCCCATCCTGCTACGTCTTTCGGTACGCTTTTTCGACATGGTAACTTTCATACTTTTTTGGCATATTACATTGTTTGGATTTGAGAATCACTGACGAGGGTTGAGTACCCGAAACGTGCATGTCTGGTCCATGTTGCCAGTTTATCCGATCTTAAATGATGCTATTCAATTTGAAGACATTTAAATTTATACCACTGGAGTCCCCGAGGGCACGTGTAGCAAAGTTCGATCAATTTCGGTTGATCGTTTACATTTACCTTATGATCTTACCATCTGGAAACATTAAACAAAGTATAATTAAACATAAACAACAAAAAGAACCAACAAAATATGAACATAGGAGAGGAAATTAGAAATATTGCTATCTTAACATTTACCTCATCATCTTAACATTTGCCTTATCATTTGAAATAATTAAAAAAAATCCCCACCCTAGGGGCTATATCCCCATGTGGTAATATTAAATAAAGTATGATTAAATATTTACAACAAAATATGAATATAGGAGACGAAATTGTGTGATCATAACATTTACCTTATCATCTATTTCGGACGACGCCGACGCCGGGGATATTGCAATAGCTCATTTGCACTAAAGTGCAGTCGAGCTAAAAATAGGCCAAGCATGACGAAAGTCTAACTTGCTTTGTAACCATCCAAGACTAAGCTGTGCATCAAATTTTACTTAAATATCTGTATGCAAAAAAAAAACCCACGTGTTTGTGAAACGAGAATGCCCCCGTCGGCATCTCTGTCAGTAAAAACTGTGAAATGGTCAAACTCCAAGGTCAAGGTCACAAGGTCTAATATATTGGTATCCAGGGAAAGGTCTTATCCAAAGGAATATACATGTGAAATATCAAAGCCCTATTCCTTACTATTCAAAAGTTATGGCAAAGTTTTTGCGAACAGACAGACAAACAGACAGGACAAAAACAATATGCCACGGAATCTTTGATTACTCAGACAGAAAAAAGTCTGGAAAACTGAAAATTGGACAGATGGGCTGACGGACTAATCGATCGGTTTACTCTTTCCGATTATTTTCCGACAATCGATTCTTAAAAGTCTTCCGATGTACAAAAACACTAGTTACAAAACGATGATGAAATTTCTATATTTTCCTAAAAAACATTCAGCAATAATATCATAGCATAATCATAATCTCAATTTAAAAGAGAAGAATAATTTAAGTCAACAATCAAATAGATATTTTCAATCATTACCTGAATACTGTTTAGACACATGTTCTGATTTGAAGGAATGCTCTAAAGATAACACCATTATCTGAAATTGAAATGATTCAATATAAATTTTTGTACCCTGTGAAGTGTGAAATAAGATCTAAAAGAAGCAGATCAGACAATTTTGGCCATAAATTCCATAAGTGATCTCTGAAAGTGACTATTCTTGATCAGAATAGATATTCATACCATATAATTGATAATATTTTCATTCCTACTGCGTATCCCTTATATGAAGATATCAAACCAACTGCACTGTATTTTTCGATAAACGTAAGAGCCTATCACGTGACATTTGAACATACGCGGATTAATTTCCCATGAAATGCCCATTTTGTTTACTGCTTCAAAACAGATTCAAAATTCCATTATCATTCGACGCCGTTTACCCCCAGTGATTTAATGTGTAAAAATCTATGTCAGCCACATGTACACTTCCAAGACGTGTGACGTAGTAAGTCGATCAAGCGTCACCCCCCAAAAATGTCCAAAAACCGGTATGTTTTGTCCCATTTTCAGTAAAAATCGGCAAAATCGCAACTTGACCCCCTGGACAAAGGGGGCGCTGGATCCGCCACTGTCAATTATACATTACATTCAATTACTTAAACAGATTGGGGAAAACTTCAAATCAAGCAATTATAGCTTGATCAGGCTATAATAGGTAGAACAAGCTATTGCCTAATAACATTTTTCAATACAAAATTAAACAAAAATCAAATTTTTTGAAAAATATTCACCGATTCCATTTGTATTCGATATACATAAAAACATTTAACAAGACACATATATTGAATTATGGACCGATGATGAGCGACAAGATTTTGAAAAAAGCCGAAATATTTTAGGTTCCTTTTCTTTCTTATCTGTTGGTATTTCCCCAACCTGTTAAAAAGATGTAATTAATTGTAATAAATTTCATTTACATTTTTAATAACCCCATCCCAGCTGTAGGGGAGTTGAGAGCACAATTATTATGAGAAAATTGACCACACCCATTTCTAAGACCCTGGGAGTCAGGGGCTTAAATAACATGAATAAAATATCAGGTGCACAACTAAACCACAGACTCATCATATTGCAAAAACAATTAAGCCTTCATCCTTTATAATGTCAGAGGAGTTGCGAGCACAAGATTACATAGAGTTGTATTGGAGAAAATAGTGTCTTCCCGGAATGCCCACATTTCAAATGAAATACATTCCCGGAATGCCCACATGCAAAAGACAATGGGTGTTATTTTAATCAATTAAGAAGGTCCAATTATCGTATATGATAAGATAAATCAGGTATCTGAAAAATAAAACAACAGTCATATCTTGTAAATAAAACATCTAACGACGATTTTTAAATAAATTTGATAAGAAAAGGACTAGCGTTCATCTTGAAATATTTGAAAAGAAACGCATATATATTTTTTTTAATTTTTCAAAAATAATTATATATAAAGTATTTGAATTGAATTTAGAAGGGATTAGGCGCGCATGATTCAGTCAGTGTCAGTAAAAATGATTATTATATTTTCAAAAATTTCGACATTTTCTGATGCTGTATTGTTTTTGGACGGCATGCAGAAGTCAACATGTTCAGGATTTTCGTATTGTTAACGTATAGACAATAGACATGGCAGAATGCATCCTTCCCGACTTTGTAATCTATCCCCGATAAAATTTCGGAAAATTTGTACAAATCGGTGATTTCTGGGGGTGTTTTGGTGCTACATGTGTCTCTGACTCATTTTATAGATTTATTTAGGAAACAGTTGTTTTATGCTTCCAAAAGCATGTAATAAGTGCCCCTTCGTTGGGACGCAGAGGTAGATGAATGACTGTATATGTATTATTTAATACCTTGCATTTGTTTTGTAAATATTATCGACAAAAATGTAGAAACTTACAATAAAATAGTGAAATTAAACATTTCTGTACAAAACTTCAAATAATTTCATAGCCTGGAAGTACTGAATTTTATTATATAAAGTCGGTATAACTGAATGTGTTTCCCCCGGCTCTCTGGGGAAAGGGTAGGTCACTTCATCTTCCTATTATCTCTTTGGATTTTGAATTTTTTGTATGAATTTTTCACAGGCAAAAAGAAAAAAAGTTCAAAGATTCAGATTATGTGAATTTTGTGGAAAAAGTTTATGATTTTCAGTAAGAATTTAAAGATGGAGGTGGCGATAATATGTACCGTCCCTTCTTTCATACTTAACTTAGCAAAACCCTTACGTTCACGAATCATCGGTAAAGAAGAATCCATCGTCAGATTTTCATGAAAATTGGAAGAAATGTGTATCGAGGATTCTTCTTTCTTCTGTGCAAATTTCATTAAATATCGTGAAGAATTAAAGATTTTAGAGCAAATAATGTTGAAAAAAGTGGCGATAATATGTGCCCGACCAGTAGTATGCCTTCCGCTTATCGGAACTTTCGAAAAGCACAAATGAATATAAATAAACAAGTACTCACCAATGATGACTGTCAGCAATGGTCAGATGATGAGGAAATAATAAAGATGAATACAGCAAACACAGGTTATGATAAACAGGTAGGAGATTATTCCGTATAAGGAAATTGACCTTTGTCTATTTGCGTATCTATATTTGATACACAGTATCTCGTGACAGCCCTCTCAATTTGTTTGTCATTGGTTGAGAGGGCTGTCACAAGACACTGTGTAACAAATATAGATACGCAAATAGACAAAGGTCAACTTCCTAAAGATGATTATGCTATAAATTATAAATAGCGACGCTCTGATTGGCTGATAACGTCGCCGACCTTTTTGTTCGCGTTGATGTTTGAAGGGATGGAAAATTTGTCTATCCTTCGGAGTTCTCTTGACTTATCGCTAGTTGTACATGTGCCACGTTTAAACGGGTCTGATAACACCAGCGGTATATAAATATTTTAAAATCATTATTAGTCATTTTGTTTTTGTTAAAATTTAATATAAAAAAAAAGATCTACATGTAGAGGGCATTATGTTCTGCGGAGTTAGAAAACCCCTCCCCTACATACGCTTTACTGATCGAAAAAAATCGCTTTGCAAATCAAAAAAGATAACAAAAATCACAAAATACAAATTAAAAAAAATCACAAAATACAAACAATGTGGAACTTAAAATTTACCCCCTTTTCATCATCTCCCCAAACCCAATCAAACACTAGATCCGTTTATTTATTGTTAGCTATAAAAATCTTTGAAGTCAGGAGTAGGGGTGTTTGAATTTTTATGGGGAAGGTAGGGTGGTCATGATTGTTGTTATCAATTTTTTTCTTTGGGGGGAGGGGGGTTTACAAACCTTATTGTAGACGCACCTTGGTCAATTTTAATAAAACATGATAAAGTGCACATGCATGGTCCCGAAACGTTTCTTACATTTTCACATTTCCACACATAATTATTTAAATTCTTCTTCTTCTTCTTCTTTTCAAATACATGTATATTTTTGCATCCTCTCTGTAAAACACCGAATCACTAATAAAGTTTAGAATCACACCAATATTTTCCTATACATATACAACCACATACATTTGTAATGAATTATCATACAGAATTAGCTATTCAAAGGAAGTGTTAAGATAAGGGCTTGATTTAGCCCTGAAATTACTCGATTATTTCTCGTGCGCTGTCCTTCTATTTCTGAAAAAGAAATGATCGGTTGAAAAAATAAAGTATTAGAAATAAGTAGGAATTTTATTTAAATAGATTTGATGAAAGATGTTACAATTACGAGTTGAAGAGGTAGGGGGTACTGATGAGAGAAAACGTCAAATATCGAGCGAAAATTCACAAAACAATGCAATACTTTAGACAAATTTGATTTATATTATACTTCTGTACCTTTTAGTATCAAAATCTGATAAGAGAAACCTTGAGGTTATTATATCAATATAATCGGCAAAATCCGTAATCCGGAAACTGAAAAACGGTTATATTTCGTATTTATCAGCCACATATGTAGCTTTCAGGCGCGAAATACGCACAGTATAGAAATACATAACTTTCTCGTTTATTTCCTAACTAACGGTTAAATATTTGATCGAAACACACTCTGATTAGATTTTTACATGATACAAAAAGGAAAAAATGGCAATTTTAATTTATTTTACCACTTAAAAGACTGATTCTAAAATATTCACCCATCCCCTTTTTTCGTTTTTCGCCTGTGGGACATGTTCCCCCCTCGGATCAGAACCACACTTGGCCAGAAAATTTATTTTATTGATACACATCTTTGGTGAAAGTGGCATTCTGAAACAAGGGGGGGGGGGACAATGTTGTAGAAAAAAACATAGGCAATCAGAGATTGCAAAGCTCACCTCGTAGCAGCATTTTATCATGGAAGAAAAAATTCAGTTGTATGCAATTCTGTTATGTACGCAATAAAGTATAAAGCTACCTATTCTTCCCTCCAAATTTGCAACTTTTAAGAAAATCACTCAAGCAGGAAAAGTAGGTCAAGTTCAAAATATGAAAGTTTGACCCGAAATAAATTCAGTACGCAAGTATGGTACATGTACTATGAATACTGTGCTCAATATTGGTAAAATCATTCAAGCGGAAAAAGGAGGTCAACAAAGGAGGGGATCTCCAACAACACCAGGTTGTAGCACCCACAGCAAAAACCCAATGCAAAAACACAAAGCAGACAAGCACAAAAAGAGACGCGTAAGGGACAAGGAACGTTAACGCACAACACAGAAACATCAAACACAAAGGACTACACATATACAAACGAGACCAATGGGCGACCGGTGCCGACTTAGGGCGGCCATCTGCCACGGAAACAGCAGAAGGTATGGTTATCCTGGATTACGTGCGCACAACCCTCCCACTTTTCCGATTACCCAGAGGTCTCGAAGAACGTACAATTGTGGTCTAAATCAACCTCCTCACTGTCAGATGACCACACACAAACAAGACCGCAAAACGCAGGGGCCCAAGCAACACAGATGAATATGAAAATGGATATAAAAAAGGGCGTACGTAATACAATCCGTGCTCTGCCGCCGCGAGCTCATGTATGTTATCATCCGAGGAGTCCGACCGACATTCAGAGAGGACAGGTGGTCGGGGCCCTGTCTTCTCTAAAGAGGTTTGGACAGGGCCCGTCATGGAGTCCTGTCGCCACAGTCAGTCAGAGCGCAAGTTTTAAGAATGCGCTTGTACAAGACTGTAGATTGGTCAAGTACCAAGCCTAGTGTCTGTCTGGTGACATTAGGAACATACCCACGGTATAAAAGGCGTTTGATGATTCTGACGCATTTTCGATAGTGATGTTGTCTATCTTTGATCCTTCTTAACTTGTTAATAATGTCACCATAAAATGCAGGTTGTGAAATACCCAAAGTAATATACTCTGTTGCCTGTATTGGTCCGAATTTCAGAAGAAGTTGACAATAATTTTTGTAAAATTTCCAGAAAGTCTTTACTAGTTTGTGAAAGCGAAAACCTTGTCCTAAAAGTTTCTTGGTAATTTGTAAATTTCTACTATGAAAATCCAAAACATCAGTACATGCTCTAGCATACCGGATGAGCTGTGAAATATAGATACCATAGGACGGTAATCTAGGAACATCACCGTCAAGCCAGGGGAAATTTACTATGTTAAATCCAAAATCATCTCTGTTGTCATACACACTTGTATGGATCTCTCCATTAACAATTTTGATATTTAGGTCCAAAAATGGTGTTTCTGTGTTTGAAACGTTTGCCTTGTTTAAAATCAATTCTTGTGGATAAATAACATTTTTATATTTCTCAAAAACAGGATTGTCGATAGTAAGAATATCATCCAGGTACCTAGAAGTACCAATGAAACATTTCGCATCATCATTTTTTCTTTGTTTTTGAAGATTTTGGATAAATTCCTTTTCATACGTGTATAAAAATAAATCTGCAACAAGAGGCGCACAATTAGTACCCATTGGAATCCCTACAACCTGCTTGTAGAGTTTCTCACCAAATCTTACATAGATATTGTCCAAAAGGAAGGACAAAGCAATACACAGGTCACCACATGTCCATGATTTGTATGATTTGTAATCTGTGGCGGAAAAGAAACCCTTCGATTCAAAAGTACAAATTTAAGTTTTCCCCTCTCGATCAAAACACCATTTAATGTGTTTGGACAGTCGATCATTTATTTTGTCGTGAAGAAGCGTGGTGTACATATTAGAAAAGTCGTATGAAGATATCGTATTTGCTTCAAAATTTCTTGATTTCATTTTGTCAATCATATCCCCTGAAGTTTTAATAGACCACAAGAAGTTTACGCCATTCCTGTTCATGACATTTTCACAGTATTTTGCTACGTGTTCCTTTATGGCCGTGAGTGCTGACGTCAGATTTCTAGACAAAATTGTTGTTGAGCAGTTGCTAGAATTAGCAATGTATCGAAACTTGTAAGGAGACTTGTGAAGTTTTGGTATACAGTATATTGTAGGGAGATCCAATTTAGAAATAGGGACATTAAAAGAAGAAATTTCACTGTTATGTTTGTTCAAAATACTGGGAACACTTTCGTTGCTTTCGATATAAGTATTAGTAGAGGAAAGTTCCGAAACTAAAGTTGATATGTAGTAGAGTTTTCAAATAATTATGGTGTTGTTGGCTGCTTTGTCTGCAGGCGCGAAGACATATTTTTCATGTAAATTACGTAACTTGGATTTGAAATATCTTTCAGATTTAGAAATTGGATTTTCAAAAAGTTGAGGATTTTTGTGGTAGTTATCTATTCGAATATCGGTAATATCCAAAATGAGGTTTTTCCAGTCATTCAGAGCATGCGATTCGACTCCTTCCGATTTACACTATCGTTTGGTATAGTTATCTAAAGCTTCCTTTAGCACTTCGCGACATTTAATAAAATCTATCTTGGATGGGATTCTTTACTTAGGTCCTTTCTTAAGAAGACCACGGAGCTGCCTGTCTTTGATAATTGAAAAGTCACCTGTAATAATATGACCAGCTGGTTTATATAGATATGCAGATGTTGCACATTCTCAAGAAGCAGGACATGATTCAGGTATTTTTGGATCTTGTGTAACTTTGTTGTAGTTAATAACGAAATTTCGAATAGGTCTCTTATATTTGTAACAAATAAGAGGGGGTTCTAAATTTTCAAAATATTCAGGAATGACACTTTGTCAAGTTCAAAATATGAAAGTTTGACCCAAGATGCATCGAATATGCAAGTTTGGTACATGTCCTCTGTATACTTTGCTCATTATCGCATATTTAAGTAAAATCACTCAAGCGGAAAAAGTAGGTCAAGTTCAAAACATGAAAGTTTGACCCAAGATGCATCCAGTATGCAAGTTTGGTACATGTACTGTGTATACTTTGCTTAATATTGACAATTTTAAGCAAAATTACTCAAGCGGAAAAAGTAGGTCAAGTTCAAATTTATGGAAGTTTGACCCAAGATGCATCCAATATGCAAGTGTGGTTCATGTACTGTGTATACTTTGCTCAATATTTAAAATTTTAAGCAAAATCAAAATCAAGTGGAAAAAGTAGGTTAGATGCAGCATCTGATGCATGGATGCAACTTGGTATCCTCAGATGATTCACTTCACTTCAGCAAGTTTGATTTATGTACTTTGTATACTTTGCTCAATATTGGCAATTTTAAGCAAAATCACTCAAGCGGAAAAAGTAGGTCAGATGCAGCATCTGATGCATGGATGAAACTTGGTATCATCAGATGAATTACTTCAGCAAGTTTGATTTATGTACTTTGTATACTTTGCGTTATATTGGCAATTTTAAGCAAAGTCACTCAAGTGGAAAATGTAGGTCAGATGCAGCATCTGAGGCATGGATGTAACTTAGCATCCCCAGATGAATCACTTGTGCAAGTTTGATTACTGTAGCATCGGTACTTTGTCAGATACTGAGCTACCCAAAACTTCTTAACCAAGTCACACTGACGTAACCCAAACTTCTTAACCAAGTCACTCAAGTGGCAAATGTAGGTCAGATGCAGCATCTGATACATGGGTCCATCTCAGTATCCCAAAATCAATCACTTGTACAAGTTTGGTTACTGTAGCATCGGTACTTTGTCAAATACTGAACTACCCCAAACTTCTTAACCGGACGCGGACGGGGACTGGGACGCGGACGCGCGGGGGTATAGCATAAGCTCACTCAACTTCGTCCAGGTGAGCTAAAAATCCGTTTTCCATTGCTTTCTATGGGAAGAACGCTTATTTTGACCCCCAAAAATCGGTCTTATTTTGAATAATTTATCCAACATGACAGAAGATTCATATCTGTACCAAGTTCTTATTTTTACAGAAAAATTTTCTCAAATTTTTCATTTTGAAATTCCGACTATTCAGGGCAGATTTTACGCCTGATCTTAACAGCTCCTCCCTCTTCTTCTTCTTCTTCTTCTTACCCAAATGCAGGTATATTTTTGCATCCTCTCTGTAAAAAACCGAATCACTAATTATGTTCTGCTTAAAAAGTTTAGAATCACACCAATATTTTCCTATACATATGCAACCATATACATTTGTAATAATGTTAATTTTAGAGAAAAACAAATTTCATTTAGAATCTTCCTACCTTTCTTTTCATAAAAGATTGTAACCATCTTGTAAAAAAACGAAAGTTTTTACAAGAAAACATTCCCAAATCTTGAATTCTTGTATATATTTTTTTGGTAATTACCAAATGTGATTAAAAAAAGATTTTTGGATAGGATGAGGGTTAAGATGGAAAAACTTTTAACGAATCTAAGACAATTATCGTCATTATCATCATAATAATAGACTGTCCAAGCATAGAGGGAGCGCAGTCCCCCTCTCCACACACACACAATCGTTTACGTTAGGTTATTTTTGTGTTTGTGCCCCCACACTTTTCAATCACAATATTTTATGATGCATTGTTTAAAACAGCAGCATTTTGTACCATAAATCTACAAATTTTCAATCAAGTTTAAACATTTTTCTTCGGCTCGCTATCGCTCGTCAGATCTTTATAAATCTTTATAAATCCATCCTTTATCCATATTACTTTATCAATGTACATGAAGACTTTTAACCCAAACTATATAGAATATCATTACATGTATTTATTAATGAAAGAGGGTATAGAAAGTATTTACTGATAATTCTACATAATATTTGGCCAAAAAGAATTTCTTGGTTCGCTACCGCTCGCCAAACATCTTTTCATGTATCGCTCGCCAAACATATATTCATTATTAAAAAAAAAAAAAACTGCACCAGATATATCTAAATTTGTGCATACAGAACATGAACCTCCATTCTTTATATCTATCCCTCCCCTTTCTGCTTGTATGAAAGTTTGGGATGTTGTGCCCCTACCACTTTTTTCAGGCAGATCTACGCCGTTGTATTCATTAATATATATGTACCGTTTTTGTAATAAAAAATCAAAGCTATAGATGTGACATTAATCCTAAGAACAGGCCAGTTTTATAAAGTATCAAAACCCTTTTCACACCTCAAATACTTTCAATACAACTTTCTGGTGTGTTAAAAAAAACCAAAGTTGATATGGGATTTGTGGTGTTTTATATACCCCCCCCCCCCCAACATAGAATCATTATAGAAAATTCCACTGACTTGCTTCGCTTTCCAGATACATTCATACATACTAAAAGGACTTCACCATGGACCCAATAAAACATTTTGCCTATGTGATATTTATCACGCCCCCCCACCTAAACTCGAATCCACCCCCGATTACATACTATTCCTAATAAATGACTTTAACAGATGGAAAATTTTAATATATATCATGCATTTCTCGTAGAGTTTTAAAATTGCATTACATATGTATCTTATAAAGATATTATAGGTTTATACTCAAATTGGTCTATTTTTATCGATTCCATGTATATATGAGATACAGATATTTTTTTTCAGAACTTTTTAATATATATAGGAGATTGGGACACAAACATACACACATGCATACAGACAGTATACACGAGCAAACGAACAGGAAATGCATTTATTCAAGTAGAAAAAATGTAGGATATATATGTATATACAAAAGATACAGATCTTATACAAGTGTTATACGTTTATACTACATCATAAAAATGCTTATAGATCGTCATCTTCTCATAGCATAAAAGGCTCAAAGGGATGGAAATTTTGTCGGTTTACATCAAAATATTAACAGATCGTTATATTCTTATAGCATAAAAGGCTCAAAGGGATGGAACATTGGTTGAGTTACATCTTTTACATGTATCTTATACCAGAATTATAGGTTTATAATATATCATAAAATATTTACAGATCGTCATATTCTTATAGAATAAAAGGCTCAAAGGGATGGAACATTGGTCGATTTACATCTATTACATGTATCTTATACCGGAATTATAGGTTTCTATTTCATATTATGAATTATTAACAGATCGTTATATTCTTATAGAATAAAAGGCTCTCAAAGGGATGGCAAATTGGTCGATTTACATCTATAACATGCAGGTAGGAGATTATGCCGTATAAGGAAATTGACATTTGTCTATTTGCGTATTTATATTTGCTACACAGTATCTCGTGACAACCCTCTCAACCAATGGAATACCGCTTTACGATAAACACTCTGACGTATACACATAAACAAACACACGTGTTTCGTAAAATAGTCCACTAGTCAATCTTAAATCATTCGGTAGAAAAAATCTGTGATAATTTTGTGGCTTTAATAGCAGAGTATCATTTATACATATTTTCATGAAAATTTGGCCGTGTCAAAACATGCATTTCGTCCTCAATTATCCCTTTATAGGTTTTTACATTACATCACCCCTACAATCCACACATAGTAATGTAAGCATATATATATGAAATACGCACAGTTTCATTGTAATGATAGATGAAAAATCTTACAAATACATATAAATTAAACGTTTATTGAAAATACTTTAAGAGAGGCGGAAGGGGAGGGGGCTGAGCAAACTAGTACATGTACACATACTTACCAAAGCAGAACAAGCAAGAGTGTAACAATCAAAATGTTACCATGGACATTGGTAAGAGCCACAAAGCCACCTAAATTAGTCCAATTTTCACTGTTACATGTATCTATGATATTTACAATGTTAAATTTTGGAATCTTAAATGAAAACAAACTTGATCTATTGTATGCTCTAGTTTACTACGTTTAATACATTGATAACTTCGTTAATATATTTTTGTACTAATCAAGGTAAGTCTTTTTCTAGGACGATCTGTCTATCACACATGTAAGTACATGGTTATCAATCACAGAGTATATGCACACTGTCAATCGGCAATAAATAGTCACAGTACATCAAATCTGCAATCTGGAAGGTTCTTTTGAAGTTTGGCGCCAAACATGTAGCAGGGTTGCATAGCAGTTCCCGGAAATGATAACAACACGCCACTACATTTCAATGATATATTCAGCAATCAGCATAAAGTGATGTAGAACACTGTAACAAATTATAAGGATCCATAAAAATATGTTCACAATATCTATGGAAAATATAAATTCAATACCTAGTTGAGAATAATATTTCTCAACAATAATATCACTTAGATTACATATCATAAAATCTCAGTACAAATATGAATTATACAAAATATAGAAAATCAACACAAATCATACCTAAATATGGTTCAGTGCCAAACACACTATTTTCTCTGGGATATCTATAATTCTATATCCTAATAATAGTCCTAAAATAAACAGGTTTATCTGAGAATGGTTTCCATAAATTATCAGGTAAGTAAAGGTTTTACACAATTATCCAAAATCCTGGGATGCTGACAACAGCTGAGTATATTTTCCAATTTCAGGTAACATTCAATGTAATAAATGCAGAAAATCTCATCATGATAATAAATAAAATAAATACTAAAAAAAATACTTACAGTCAATGTGTGCAGAAAATGGTATTTCAAAAAGATGTTTTCAACAATCAAAATGGTTACTGTTCTTCTTATGTTCACAATATCTATGGAAATCAGAAGGAGTCGAACCGCATGCTCTGAATGTAAACGTCTTCAAATTGAATAGCATCATTTAAAAACAGATAAATTGGCAACGTGGACCAGACATGCACGTTTCGGGTTCTTAACCCTCATCAGTGATCCTAAATCTAAATGATGTAATATGCCAAAAAAGTATGAAAGTTACTATGTCGAAAAAGTGTACCGAAAGACGTAGCAGGATGGGTGGGATATGATGCTACAGGACCCACTTTTCAGAAATTTCAAGAAATTTTGATAACAGAAATTTAGAATGCGTTGAAGAAACGATCAACCGAAATTGATCGAACTTGGCTACATGTGCCCTCGGGGACTCCTGGTCCACCAGCAGTGACACTCACCAAGTGGTATAAATGTAAACGTCTTCAAATTGAATAGCATCATTTAAAAACAGATAAATTGGCAACGTGGACCAGACATGCACGTTTCGGGTTCTTAACCCTCATCAGTGATCCTAAATCTAAATGATGTAATATGCCAAAAAAGTATGAAAGTTACTATGTCGAAAAAGTGAACCGAAAGACGTAGCAGGATGGGTGGGATATGATGCTACAGGACCCACTTTTCAGAAATTTCAAGAAATTTTGATAACAGAAATTTAGAATGCGTTGAAGAAACGATCAACCGAAATTGATCGAACTTGGCTACATGTGCCCTCGGGGACTCCTGGTCCACCAGCAGTGACACTCACCAAGTGGTATAAATGTAAACGTCTTCAAATTGAATAGCATCATTTAAAAACAGATAAATTGGCAACTTTGGTTTCGGAACTTTCGTCTACTAATTCATATATTAAAAGCAATGAAAGTGCATCTAACATTTTAAGCAAGCATTACAGTGAACTGTCTTCATTCAATATCTCTATTTCTAAATTGGATCTCCCAACAATATATTGCATACCGTAACTGCTCCACTACAATATTGTCTAGAAATCTGACGTCAGCACTTACTGCTATTAAAGAACGCATAACTAAATATTGTGAAACGGTTCTAAACAGGAACGATGTGAATTTATTTTGGTCTATTAAGAATTCAGGGGATGTGATTGACAAAATGAAATCTGGAAATTTCCAAGCCAATGCGATTTCTTCATACGACTTCTCTAATATGAACACCACACTTCCTCATGACAAAATTAATGATCGATTGTCTAATCTCATTAAATGGTGTTTTGATCGAGAGCGAAAAACGTACATTTGTACATCTGAATCGAAGGGTTTCTTTTCCTCGACAGACTACAAATCATACAAATCATGGACATGTAGTGATCTGTGTAATGCCTTGTTCTTCCTCTTGGACAATATTTATGTTAGACTTGGTGAGGATCTATACAAGCAGGTTGTAGGAATTCCTATGGGTACTAACTGTGCGCCTCTTGTTTCAGATTTATTTTTATACACTTTTGAAAAAGAATTTATCCAAAATCTTCAAAAGCAATGAAAATTTGATGATCTGAAATATTTCAATATTACTTCTAGGTATCTGGATGATATTCTAACCATTCACAATCCTGCTTTTGAATTATATAAGAATGAAATTTATCCACAAGAATTAACACTTAACAAGGCAAACCTTTCAAATACAGAAACACCGTTTTTGGACCTAAATATCAAAATTGTAAACGGAAAGATTCTTACAAGTGTATATGACAAAAGGGATGATTTTGGATTCAACATAGTAAATTTCCTCTGGCTTGACGGTGATGTTCCAAGATTACCGTCATACGGCATTTACATATCACATCTCATCCGGTACGCTAGATCATGTACTGATGTTTTAGATCTTCACAGTAGAAATTTACAGATTACCAAAAAAACTTTTAGGTAAAGGTTTCCTCTTTCATAAACTAGTTAAGACTTTCTGGAAATTTTACAAAAATTACAGTCAACTTCTTTTAAAATTCGGCTCTATACACGCAACAGAGTACATTACTTTGGGTATATTACTCAACCTGTCTTTTATGGTGATATGATAAACAAAATAAGAAGGATCAAAGGTAGGCAGTATAACCATCGAAAATGCGTCAGAATCATCAAACGCCTTTTATACCGTGGATATGATCCTAATGTCACCAGACGGACACTAGGCTTGGTACTTGACCAATCTACAGTCTTGTACAAGCGCATCCTTGAGACGTGCACTCTGACTGACTGTGACGACGGGACTCCATGACGGGCCCTGTTTAAACCTCTTTAGAGAAGACAAGGCCCCGACCACCTGTCCTCTCTGAATGTCAGTCGGACTCCTCGGATGATTACATACATGAGCTCGCTACAGCCGGCAGAGCACGGACTGTATTACGCATGCCCCCTTTTTATATCCATTTACATATTCATCTATGTTTCTTGGGCCTCTACGTTCCGTGGTCTTGTTTGTGTGATGTCATCTTACAGTGAGGAGGTTGTTTTACACCACAATGGTACGTTCTTCGAGACCTCTGGGTAATTGGAGAAGTGAGAGGGTTGTGCGCACGTAATCCAGGATAACTACACCATTTGCTACTAACGATACAAATGGCCGTCCAAAGTCGACACCGGTTGCCCATTGGTCTCATCGGTTTATGTGTAGTCTTTTGTGCTTGATGTTTGCATGTCGTGTGTCTCTTTTCCGTCTTGTGCTGTGCTCGTCTTTTGTGTTTTTGCATCGGGTGTTTTGATGTTCTGCTGTTGATGCTGCAACGGGGTCCTGTTGGAGATCTCCTCCCTTCTTCTTCATACCGAAAACAATAGTACAAAGGGAAGAGGGTCTAAACCAATGAAATACATTCTTATAAATCATGAACCAATGAAATAAGTTTAATTCAAAAGAGTGACCAAATGACCAATAAAGTTGACCAATACATTTGAGTATCATAAAGAAAGATAAATCTACTGGAAAAATTAGCAAAGCTATGTAACTCTTACAATAGTGGTACAAAATACAATGTGGAAAATGGTGAAAAAAAATACATTTTCATACAATATATCTCAAAATGACCCTATCACATAGTATAAACCTATGATATTTGTATAAGATATATGTTATAGATGTAAATCGACAAATTTTCCATCCCTTTGAGATCCTTTTATTCTATAAGAATATAACGATCTGTTAATAATTCATGATATAGTATTAAACATAGAAGAACCAGTCAACAAACCTGTACCTGCACCTAGAAGAATGATGACCTGAAGCAAAGATAAGAAATCTGTAGAGAAAGGTCATGAGGAAACAGATAGTGACAGTGATAGTGATGATGAAGATGAAGAAGTGATAGTTATAGAGGCAGTGAACATTCATATAGAGGCTCTCATATCGGGAGTTCGCTTCTTTTCATATGGTGGAGATTTTTGTTTTTGTTTGCTTTGGTTCCTGTTTTATCCTGATTTTGTATGCCTTCGGTTTCTGATTTTCTGAATTATCGATTTTGTACTGTAGACAGGGATATGGTCATTATCCATATTTGTCATTGCACACAGCAGTGAAAGCGCAACTGCAACCCAACCTGAAATCCAACCACAAACCCAACCTGAATCCACACCTAGACAACAAACAGAACAACCCCAGAGACATACAGAGAGAGAACAGAGTACCTCATCACAGACAAGGACCACATCAGTAGAACATTCTCCAGCTGACAGAGTTACTGAACCTTATAGTTCTATACCACACCCTGACCAAGCTGATGAATTGACTCAAATCAACAGATAGCCAAAGAAGAACAACCTGACTGGAAGCTCAGAGCTGATTATTTGATTTCGCTTTTATCCCATCATGAACAATTTGGACTTGATACATCTGAAATTTCTAGAGCTATTCTCAAAATAATCACAGAAAAGGTATAATTTTGTTTTATTCAGTCAAAGTCAGTCAACGGCCGGGTTAGTGCAGTGGTAGCGCGCTCGCTTCTCACCTCTAAGGTCCCGGGATCGAATCTCAGATTCGGCAAAGTGTCTTATGTGGGAGGGTAGGTGATCCCCCATCCAGGCCTCTGCAGGGGGTTTTTCTCCGGGTACTCCGGTTTCCTCCTGCTCCTTGGACCCCCTCATGCCAACATCTGAGCCAACGTGAGACATTTATATAAGTTGTGTAACTTGTTTGTTAAACGCTGTAAAATAAATAAAGTTTAATTTTTTTCAATGTCAGTCATATTTCATGTATCCAGACATATAAAGTAAAAGAAGGGAGGAGATCTCCAACAAGACCCCGCTGCAGCATCAACAGTAAAACACCAAAACACTCGATGCAAAAACACAAAAGACGAGTACGGCACGAGACGGAAAAGAGACACACGACATGTAAACATCAAACACAAAAGACTACACATAAACCGACGAGACCAATGGGTAACCGGTGCCGACTTTGGACGGCCATTTGTCACGCAAGTAGCAAATGGTGTGGTTACCCTGGATTACGTGCGCACAACCCTCTCACTTCTCCAATTACCCAATTGTGGTGTAAAACACCCTCCTCACTGTAAGATGACATCACACAAACAAGACCGCGAAACGTAGAGGCTCCAGAGACACAGATGAATATGTAAATGGATATAAAAAGAGGGCATGCGTAATACAGTCCGTGCTCTGCCGGCTGTAGCGAGCTCATGTATGGAATCACCCGAGGAGTCTGACTGACATTCAGAGAGTATACTATGTTTGATTGAGATGACAGATTTTCATTTCAGTACATGTATTTTGATTTGTATTGCAGATATATATTTAGCTTTAAAACTTACAGTCATATTTTGTATTTGTGTGCTTTTTTTCTATGTGGAAGTATGTGATAGGGTAATTTTGAGGTATATTGTATGAAAATGTATTTCTACCATTTTCAACATTGTATTTTGTAATTCTATTGTAAGAGTTACATATCTTTGCTAATTTTTCCATTAGAGTTATCTTTCTTTGTGATACTTAAATGTATTGGTTAACTTTATTGGTCATTTGGTCACTCTTTTGAATAAAACTTATTTCATTGGTTCATGATTTATAAGAATGTATTTCATTGGTTTAGAACCTCTTCCCTTTTTACTATTTTGAAATACTTACCATTTACTGCACACATTGACTGTAAGTATTTTCTTTTTAAGTATTTATTTTATTCATTATCATGATGAGATTTTCTGCATTTATTACATTGAATTTTACCTGAAATTGGAAAATATACTCAGATGTTGTCAGCATCCCAGGATTGTGGATATTTTTGTAAAACCTATACTTACCTGATAATTTATGGAAACCATTCTCAGATAAACCTTTTTATTTTAGGACTATTATAAGGATATAGATTTATAGATATCCCAGAGAAAATAGTGTAATTGGCACTGAACCATATTTAGGTATGATTTGTGTTAATTTTCTATATTTTGTATAATTCATATTTGTACTGAGAATTTATGATATGTAATCTAAGTGATATTATTGATGAGAAATATTATTTTCAACAAGGTATTGTTTTAATGGTAATTTTGATAAAAGTAAGAAAGACAACTCTTGTATATCATGATTTATTGAATTTATATTTTCCATAGATACTGTGAACATATTTTTATGAATGCTTATTATTTGTTACAGTGCTCTACATCACTTTATGTTGTGGCTGAATATATCATTGAAATGAAGTGGCGTGTTGTTATTATTTCCGGGAACTTCTATGCAACCCTGCTACACTACATCATAAAATATTAACAGATCGTCATATTCTTATAGCATAAAAGGCTCAAAGGGATGGAAAATTGGTCGATTTTACATCTATTACGTGTCTCTTATACATTTATCATAGGTTTATACACTTTATCATAAAATATTAACAGATCGGTATATTCTTATAGCATAAAAGGCTTAGAAGGATGGAACATTGGTCGATTTACATCTATTACATGAAAAGAAGGGAGGAGATCTCCAACAAGACCCCGTTGCAGCACGACATGTAAACATCAAACACAAAAGACTACACATAAACCGACGAGACCAATAGGCAACCGGTGCCGACTTTGGACGGCCATCTGTCACGCAAATAGCAAATGGTGTGGTTATCCTGGATTACGTGCGCACAACCCTCTCACTTCTCCAATTACCCAGAGGTCTCGAAGAACGTACAATCGTGGTGTAAAACAACCTCCTCACTGTAAGATGACATCACACAAACAAGACCGCGAAACGCAGAGGCCCCAGAGACACAGATGAATATGTAAATGGATATAAAAAGAGGGCATGCGTAATGCAGTCCGTGCTCTGCCGGCTGTAGCGAGCTCATGTATGTAATCACCCGAGGAGTCCGACTGACATTCAAAGAGGATGTATCTTATACCAGAATTAAAGGTTAATACTATATCATAAAATATTAACAGATCGTCATATTCTTATAGCATGAAAGGCTCAAAGGGATGGAACATTGGTCGATTTACATCTATCACATGTACCTTATACCAGAATTAAAGGTTTACACTATATCATAAAATATATTCTTATAGCATAAAAGGCTCAAAGGGATGGAACATTGGGCGATTCACATCTATCACATGTACCTTATACCAGAACTATAGGTTTATACTATATCATAAAATATTAACAGATCGTCAGAGGGATGGAACATTGGTCGATTTACATCTATTACATGTATCTTCTTTTCATATGGAGTTCGCTTCTTTTCATATGGTGGAGGTTCTTGTTTTTGTTTGCTTTGGTTCCTGTTTTATCCTGATTTTGTATGCCTTCGGTTTCTGATTTTCTGAATTATCGATTTTGTACTGTAGACAGGGATATGGTCATTATCCATATTTGTCATCTTATACCAGAATTATAGGTTTCTACTATATTATGAATTATTAACAGATCGTTATATTCTTATAGAATAAAAGGCTCAAAGGGATGGAAGATTCGGCGATTTACATCTATTACATGTATCTTATACCAGAATTATAGGTTTCTACTATATTATGAATTATTAACAGATCGTTATATTCTTATAGAATAAAAGGCTCTCAAAGGGATGGAAGATTCGGCGATTTACATCTATTACATGTACCTTATACCAGAATTATAGGTTCATACTATATCATAAAATATTAACAGATCGTCATATTCTTATGGAATAAAAGGCTCAAAGGGATGGAAAATTGGTCGATTTACATCTATTACATGTATCTTTTACAATTATCATAGGTTTATACTATATCATAAAATATTCGTTATATTCTTATGGCATAAAAGGCTCAAAGAGATGGAACGTTTGTCGATTTACATCTATGACATGTATCTTACGCAGGCCTAGGAATAATTATGCATTTATCTCGGAAGCTGTACGTAATAGAACCTGTTCAGGAAAAACGAGCGGGCCTCGTTTTGCTGAATATATATTTAAGACTGAATAACCGATCAGTACTACTTTAATGTTTATTTATATTCTAAATAAAGAGAATTGAAATACTTTTATATATTTATTGGCAATGTATGGCCGCGGTGGATATGACAAATTTATGAATTAAAATTATGACAAATTATGAATCATATATGAAATATCAAATTGATTTATGCAAACGTTTTAAATATGACTATTTTAACTTAATATGATAATAAATTATAAGTTATTTTACAATACACATAAAACCAATTGTCTCATAATACATATGACGTCATTGTTTGAATCAAGTTTTCGCAAGTTGAATGCCGTGCCTGATGACATCTATCATCGAACCAGAAAATTCAAATCCAAGAAAATTGACATTATGTTCACAGCATCGCCGGAGAATGCCTTGCGAGCTGGAACGTAATGTACAAAATGTAATTAATCCACATGCAGAATATATATTGAGTGGTTTTTACGCCTTTGTCTAACATCGAAGCAGAAAGTTCAAATCCAAGAAAATTCACATTGTGTTCACAGCATCGCCGGAGAATGCCTTGCGAGCTGGAACGTAATGTACAAAATGTAATTAATCCACATGCAGAATATATATTGAGTGGTTTTTATGCCACTACGCTATCAGGATACTTTTCCGCTAAATGAGTTCCACGATACCGCCGGTGAAAGCCTTGCGAACTGGAACCCGATGTACGAAACAGTAGATTTTCAAGATAGACAAAATCTTGCTTTTTATGTCTTTGAGACACTTAAGTTTTGCTCTTATCTGGTTCTCTGCGGTAGTTCTTATTTTTACTGGACATCTATTGGGGACTGGATCCACCGCGACGGGTCAAGGGGATGCTTTCGTCTAAAGGGGTCTGTGGTATATGGGTCTTTCTTAAGGGATCTATGGTATACGGGTCTTCGGAACAACCATGGCGTCGACCAATCTTCACTGATTTCAAGGGTAGTCAGTACGTCGAAGATGGACATTTTCCTAACCATAACTGAAAGATATAAAAACAAAATAACCTGAGTTAATGATTAATTATACTGGTAGCTGAACCCAAATTGTATCATTACCGGGTGGGAGGGTGGGAATTTTTCCATGGACAATCTAAAAATACGTCTAGCCGGTAAAACGGCTTTATCAAAGTGATTGAACCCCAGGTCGGTTTGCGCCGGGGTTAACGGAAGAGGGGTCATGTAGAATGAAATAAGCTACGTACAGCACCAAGATAAATGGAGAATGTTCGTAGACAAGCTAGAACATTCTTAATTATCTCGGAAGCTGTACGTAATAGAACCTGTTCAGGAAAAACGAGCGGGCCTCGTTTTGCTGAATATATATTTAAGACTGAATAACCGATCAGTACTACTTTGATGTTTATTTATATTCTAAATAAAGAGAATTGAAATACTTTTATATATTTATTGGCAATGTATGGCCGCGGTGGATATGACAAATTTATGAATTAAAATTATGACAAATTATGAATCATATATGAAATATCAAATTGATTTATGCAAACGTTTTAAATATGACTATTTTAACTTAATATGATAATAAATTATAAGTTATTTTACAATACACATAAAACCAATTGTCTCATAATACATATGACGTCATTGTTTGAATCAAGTTTTCGCAAGTTGAATGCCGTGCCTGATGACATCTATCATCGAACCAGAAAATTCAAATCCAAGAAAATTGACATTATGTTCACAGCATCGCCGGAGAATGCCTTGCGAGCTGGAACGTAATGTACAAAATGTAATTAATCCACATGCAGAATATATATTGAGTGGTTTTTACGCCACATGATCTATGATCACGCCAACATATTTTATTAATAATGTTGGGGAAAACCAATCAATAGATATTCATTTATAAATAAACAAGTCTCTTTTTGTCCTGTTAAACATTTTCAAATTCAAGAGCATCAAATTTGCAACATGGACCAGACATGCACGTTTCAAGCACTTAACCTCGTCAGTGATCCTCAATCTAACAATGTAATACGACCAAAGAGAAAATCCAAAATGTACCGAAAGATACACTTATATTTGCGTTTCGTTGCCGTAGCAAAAGTATTTACTGCGTGGCACCAGATATAAATGGAGCCCGCCAAAAGGTTATAGCTTTGGCTGGCCATGATGTATGAACTAATTGAATGGGCCGTCAAAAATTGTTTTGTCAGGATTGACCTTTTATGCTCGGTTGTTGTAATGATTTTATTTGACATCCGTTATTTACAGTACATTAATAATTAACGATCCCCACCGCGGCCTGATATAGGACAGCAGTCTAGAGTTTTTAATATTATGACATCAGATCTAAATAATGGATAAATTCGTTTATACTATAAATTTCGATTATATATACGACGTAAGTCGTAAGGATAATTAAAGGAGAGAGGGAGTTACTTTGTCATCGTGTAGCATATTTTTTCAGCTAATATTTTCATGAATAATTGAAGCAATGTTTCATGTATACTATGTGTGCGGTTTGTTCGTTTATTTACGAAATTTAGGTGGCCGAAAGCGACTTATGAATTTGTCTATGTTACGGTGGGGTTTTTTTTTGTATTTGCTTGTTTTGTTTTGTTTTTGTTTTTGTTTTTTTTTATTTTTGTTTTTGTTTTTTTTTTTATCAATTGATTAATTGATAAATTTATTTATTTATTTACTTATTTATTTATTTATTTTCATTTTTTTTTAAATTTTATTTTTATTTATTTATTTATTTATTTATATTTATTTATAGTTATTTATTTATTTATCTACTTATTCATTTCTTTTTGCATAATATACGTATGTTTCTCTTTATGTATTTGTTCGTTCGTTTCTTTATATATTCAATCCGGTAATTGCTCTATATTTATTGCTAAAAATAGCTTTATCTATTTATCCATTTTGTTCGTTTGTTATCCATTCATTTGTTCCTTCATTTATTCAATTCTTTCATTTATCTATTTCTTCATTTACTCAATATTATAGGCACTCAATATTTGTATTTTCCTTTTTATTTATCATACCCGGGTTTTATTGTTTGTATCAATGTTTGACCCCATTTGAGGGCGTTAAATGAGACAGGATTAACCATTTCTGCCGCATCTATTTTCTCTCTTTTTCTTTTGTAATAATCAAAGTTTCATTTTTTGGGGGGGGGGGGGGGGGGGGTTGTACATATATAAATGTACACAAATATTTATGACAAATTTCAAATATTGTTCACAAAACGTGGAATGCCGGTTTTTGTACATATATAGCTGTACACTTATATGTATCACACATTTCAAATATTGTTCACAAAATGTGGAATGCCGGTACATGGACAAACCACTATCACAAAATCACAAATCTCAAAACAAAATTGCTATTGTATTTACGACATCGCCGGAGAATGCCTTGCTATGTGGAACAACAATAGATAAAAAAAATAATGTTAATAAATAATAAAATAATGAAATAATAAATAATAAAATGATGTTAATCACAAATTCACAAATCTCAAACAAAATTGTTATTGTATTCAATTGTAGCTTCAAATATTGTTCACAAAATGTGGAATGCCGATACATGGACAAACCACTTTAACAAAATCACAAATCTCAAACAAATTGCTATTGTATTCATGGTATCGCCGGAGAATGCCTTGCGATGTAGAACAAAAAGAAATAATGAAATAATGTTAATGAATAATAAATAATAAAATAATGTTAATCACAAAATCACAAATCTCAAACAAGAATCACAAATCTCAAACAAAATTGCTATTGTATTCATGATATCGCCTTGCGATGTGGGACATCAATAATGTAAATTACAAAACTCTAATCAAAGATTGCAGTTACATATACAAATATCACATAGTAGAATGCCACTGTCAAATATATTAACAGTATGGACAAACCAAGTGATACCATAGTGAGACTCACGTACATTTTTACATGTACATTGAAAATAAAAGAGGGAAGATACGTCGTATAAATACAAATATCACAAATCTTGTGATATCGTAGGCAATGCACATGATTTATTTTTATTTCAAATTCTTGCTGAAGTCATAAATTAATTTTTTACCGTCCTAAGCAATGAAGAATTTAATGATTGCTTCCATAAGTTGATCATAATTGACAATATACCTAATCAACATCATCATCATCATCATCATCATCATCATCATCATGTCGTCGCTAGCGTTGTCATTATCATTGTATTGTTCTAGTTTCGTCTCGCCGTTCATATACATGTATTATCTATATCGATGCCGTCATCCTAATCATCCTCTTATGCATCATAAACATAACAAGAATTTAATGATTGCTTCCATAAGTTGATCAGTATTGAAAATCTACTCAACCGTTCTCATCATCATCATCATCATCATCATTTTCATCGTGTCGCTGTCGTCGTCAGTGTTATCATTATCATTGTATTGTTCTAGTTACGTCCCTCCGTTCATATACATGTATTATAATTTTTTGTTTTGTTTTTTGTTTTGTTTTGTTTTGTTTTTTTTTTGTTAATTACTTTATCTTCCCTATCTATTAGTTTTATCTATTAATTCAGGTATTTACTATGCTTATTTATTTATTTATTTATCTATCTATCTATTTATCTATTTATTTATTTACTTGCTGATTATAATTACTTTATCTGTGAATTTTATCTATTAAATGCTTTATATTTGTATTGATTGATTAATTATTTATTTATTCGTCTATTTATCTATCTATTAATCTGTATATACATGTAGCAATGTATGGCCGCGATTTAATAATGTTATCTATGTACATGTATATGTTTATTATACGTCTTGTACTCTCTCTCTGTCTTTTTATCTTTTGTCCTCTTTTTATTTTTTACTTTATTTTATTTTATTTTTACTTATTTATTTATTTATTTATTTATTTATTCATTTATTTATTTATTTATTTATTTATTTATTTTTTTTTTTTTTTTTTTGCTCCTTGACTTATTTGATCGTAATTCCTTTATCCTTTATCTATATTACGATTTCTGTATTTTTTTTATTTATTTATTTATTTATTTATTTATAATAATTGTTTTTTTTTTTTTTTTTTTTTTTTTTTTTTTTTTTTTTTTTTTTGCTCCTTGACTTATTTGATCGTAATTCCTTTATCCTTTATCTATATTACGATTTCTGTATAGGAGGTTATGATTAATTATATGACATGTTGTATTGATAACCTCATTTAGAAATTTGGTACGAAGAAGGGTCGATTCTGTGTCCCGGGTTCCAAGAAAGGAGGGAGGGGTTGTTACTCCAGCGAATTGCTCTCATATACCCCAACTAATAATGGTACATGTGGACGTGTGCCTTATCAATCTATCGTCAATTTGTGTAACTTAATTGCCTTATTTTTCTGAAAGTATCTTATTTCTCTTCAATTAACTCTATCTGATTTAAACCACACGACCTAAAGAAAAAGGTGAAATTGAGTGATAGTGTTTTTATTACTCGTAAATAATTGATAGTGACGGTTCTGCCGAGCCCTACTACAATTTGTTTAGGTTAAATTCCGTTCCCACGTACATCTGTATGAAACACGTGCATTATCCGCTGAAAGTAAAAGAAGCGTCTTATCCCAGATAGTACTTAGCGTATGAAATATACCAAAAACACTGAAAAGAAGTATATAAATAAATTGACTAGTTCGGTGATATTTGTTTGGACATGATATTGCACAATGGTGAATACATAATAGTGGTAATTGTTAGTGATCAAATAAAGAATATGTATGCGTAACTGATATGAGGCACAAAATATGTATTATTTCAAGATTCGATTCCTTTATAATTACATAAGATGAATGAATGTAGGTTTGATATCAGATCATGCCAAATTATTCATTAATAACTAATCAACGCGTACATAAATTTACATATAATAATAATATGTAAACTGCTAAAGCTCATAAATGATACTACGTATACGGACAATTTAAAGATTGTTGGTCATAAGTTACTCGTATTTGGAGGTAAAGGGAAGACGTATATCTTAGCAAAAATGAGACAAATATTCAAGTAGTATGCGTTTGCTTTAACTGATTAAGTTCAATGTGTTTTTTTTTTTAAATATCGACACTGCGCAGCTTAATATAACATATGTTTGTGCCTCGAAAGAACAATTGGAACGATACCACAGCATTTGAATTGGTCCTCTTCAAGCGCTCAGCTCGTCTAGATGAAACATCCTCCAACAAAGGCACAAGTACAAACCAAAATTAAAATTCCCAAGTTATAATATCCAGCATGTAAGTAACAAAACAATTCAGGTAAGAAAGCACAAAATTTTTCCATGGACAATCTAAAAATACGTCTAGCCGGTAAAACGGCTTTATCAAAGTGATTGAACCCCAGGTCGGTTTGCGCCGGGGTTAACGGAAGAGGGGTCATGTAGAATGAAATTAGCTACGTACAGCACCAAGATAAATGGAGAATGTTCGTAGACAAGCTAGAACATTCTTAATTATTCATTGTTGAATCATTGATGATAATTGTTATATACGTTGATTATATTAATACTCATTGATTGAATTACATACATTTGTGATGAATATTAATCATGTTAATTATGATTTGATGAATATTGATCATGTTAATTATGGTTTGATATATGAATATTTACAAATGTTATGACTTTATATTATATATACATTTGTAATTATCTATGCATTTTGTTATACCATGTATACCTTTTACACATGTTGACATGTTTTTTTGTTCGTCAAATGAAATACATTGTTTACTTTTGTTATTATTGATGTCACAGTGCTATTCTTTTATACAAAATGATATTTTAGTTTTGTTATAACAGTGCTGTAGACAGTTGTATATAGCCATATTTGTTGACCTATTTGCTCGGAAATCACAAACTTGGTAGAACACCTTGCATACATCTTTCTTTTTCTTCTTCGTATCATGTTATGTTTAAGGATAGTGAAACTATATGCGCTGTAAAATGTAAATCGTTTACACCAGTCGAACAACAGATGGTGCGTTTTGACAAATGTTTATTTAAGCTTCGCTCAGGTGAGCTGAAATAATCAAGAAGCATATAAGACACGAAAAAAACTAAAACCGAGCAAAAAAAAAAGGGCGGTATCGATTTACCATTTGAATGTTAACGTCTTCAAATTCAATAGCATCATTTAAGACCAGATAAATTTACAGCATGGACCAGACATGCACGTTTCGGGTACTTAACCCTCGTCAGTGATCCTCAGTCTAAACATTATGTAATATGACCAAAAAGTGTGAATTTATTTTGTCCAAAAATATACCGAAAGATGTAGCAGAATTGGGTGGGATATGATGCTACAGGACCCACGTTTAAGGAATTTCAAGAAAGTTTGCAACAGAAAAATTTCAAATGCGTTGAAGAAACCGACGATCAACTGAAGTTGATCGAACTTGGCTACATGTGCCCTCGGGGAATCTTGGTCCACCAGCAGTGACACTCACCAAGTAGTTAATAGAAGTTTCCAAAATGCGCATGAGGGATAAAAATACTGTCTTGAACATGAGACACATCTAACTCAAACCTATTTATTTCTCGTCCAATGATCGCACATTTCGTAGCATAATATATACTTACATTTGCTTTTTGCTTTCGTAAATAGTATTCTTTCTGATAAAAGGTTCTCAAATGCTACAACTTCCTAGATCTGCCTATGTATGTGACAAGAAGGTACACAGTTCTAATAATAGGAACAGAATTTGGAGATTAATGAATATAGCCATAATTGTAAAATATGATAATACGGAGGTGTTCCAACATTTTATATTAAGTCATGAATATTTTGTATAATAAGTATTTTATTCATATATGGGGGCGGACAGGGGGGCACCTTTCTCCCCCTTACCTCCCCCTTACCTCCCCCTCCTCCCACCCCCTCTTTTTCACCTTTCCCTTACCTCCCCCTCCTGCCCCCCATTCAACCGGACCTTCCTCTCCCTCCCTCCCCTATCTTCCCTTCCCTCCATCCCCCTCTTTCCCTCCTCCCGCCCTCTTCCTCCCCCTCCCTTTCACCCTGTCCATCCCCTCCCCCATATATCATTGTGGGTCTTTACCTGTGACGTGTTAGGTTCGCCTTGCTGAAATACGTATTCCCGCAACACCTATAAGGTGCACGATCCTCGTGTCTTTTCATGTGGTCATTAAACGCTGTCTTACTCAAAAAGGATCGGCCACACCACACACATACACCACGTACCCTCTATGCTCTTCCATTATTTTCCTGTAATATTTTGTACAGATATGTTTTAAAATAAAATTTCATCTACATTCACAAGCGTCGTCCGTGGAACATATCACAAATAGAAAAAACGTGGGACATATCATTTTTTAAAAATGACACTTTTCTTCTATTCTAGCTGATGTAACTTTACCAAAGGTACTTTGTTTGAATTTACATTCAATAACTGAAGTATATGCACGACACCCATGGTGTTAAATGAAAAGGTATGTCAGATATATGCGATTTTGCATTAATCCATGGAGCATATCATACCATGCGCTTCACATTGCAAATTTTCTGTTGAACTGTTCTCTAAATGTACGGCTTTTTCTGACTAGAATGGGTTACCATCATATGAATGTTATTAATGGCCATATGATAGGCCTATAATTAATACATATAAAGTAGATTTAAGCAGTACTTACCTCGTCCAAACACTCTGAGGCGAAGGGGTTTCCCGTGGAACGTATCATCTGTGTATCACGTGATACCCCACAGTGAGCCACTGTGGTTGGCTAGTACTAATTTTGGCTTAAATACATGTAGAAATAGTGTTATTTCTGATATTTAGTTCTTGTGAGAACTTAGTTTATTTCGGGTTATTTTATAGTTTATATTTAGTCTATTAGAAACCGTATCTTAGTTAGTTAGCACTATATTTGATTTTGGACTTGTTTTATTTGGCTATTATGGAGCAACCATTTGATTTTTTGGGGGGGGGGGGGGCAGGAAGACTTTGCAAAAAAGATTTTCCGGATCAAAATTTTAGGGAAAAAAATTTCCGGCCCATAGGGCCGGTGAAAAAAATTTCTGGATCATGAAATTGCCCCCCCCCCCCTCTCCTCCGACCTATCCACTGTCCAGTAAACACTTTTTTGTGTATCATAAACTAAGTTTAAAAAAATGGAACAAACTTTATGCAATTTCGAGTGATTAAATCAAATTCAAAAGTCATTAGCACCATATAGCCTGTCTCCGTTGAGTATCATTTAAGTAAATAGATTAAAGGCATCATATGCCATTCAAGAAATTAAAATGAAGTGATCTGCTGGCAAGAGAAGAACTAATTCTGTGTTTGATGTTTAATATGGCCGAAAAATCACGCTGAATTATTTAAACTTTAGAGTAATTTTCAACATTGGAAAAAAAAATTCCGGCTGGCAAAAGTCTTCCTCCCCCCCCCCCCCCCCCCACCCCTCCCCATAAAAATCAAATGGTTGCTCCCTTAAGCCCCTGTCACACTGTCGCGAGTTCGAGCTACGAGTTGTGGCGAGTTACAACTCGCCACAACTCGTCATTTGTCGCATGGAACTCGTGCAGATGTCTTCACATGTCGAAGAAATGTCGCCTCATGTCGCCAGAACTCGGCGTGAGGCGGCGAGAATTTTAAACGGTTTAAAATTGTCGTGCGAATTTTAATGTCGTACACATGTCGAGGAGATGTCGAACAGAGGTCGAACAGGTGTCGCATAAACTCGTACAGGCATCGTGTGCATGCCTCCACTTCTCGTCGCTTCTCGCCACATGTGAATCAAACTCGTGCGAGAAGGGCCGAGTTTTTATACGAGTTTAATCGACAGGAGTACGATGTCTGCACGACATCATGCGAGTTTTACCGACCTGTTCTCGACATCTGCACGAATTTGTACGAGTTCTGCTCGACATTTTCTCGAGTTCTGTCGAGTTGAGTACTTAAATCCAGTCTTTTATTTCTTTATTAGAATCTATTTATTTCCTTTATTTATACAGGATAGCACATTTAGCTACAAAATGAACTAGTTTATAATGTGGTCCTGTCTTAAAAATATGTACATATGAAGTAAATTAAGTCCATTATATCACCTTAATGAAATAAAACCTAAATAGCACAGTTCATTTACAAAAATACATACCTGTAAAACAAAATCAATATACATGCAGTAATTTAAGAGTCAAAGTAATGCTTCAGATATCCGTTTTTAAAAGATGACAATGTTGTAGAATTTCTAATAAAATCAGGTAAAGAGTTCCATAAAAATGCACCCGAAATGATAAAAGATCTTCTAAAATAATCTGTTCTTGCTCTCTTGACATAAATAAGATTTACTGCTCTCTGTCTTGTGTTTCTTGTATGTATTTTATTAAAAAAAAAAGAGAAAGAAAAAAAAAGAAAAAAAGAAAATAAAGATTATGTCAGTTCTGTTTCTAATTATTAATAACACAGGTAACTGGAGAGTAATGTCGAGCGAAATGCTTAAAATCTTGAATTTTCACATCATAGTACTTGATATTATTGATTGTCAGAACTTTCTGATATGTAAATACAACAAATGGCGAGCGATAGCGAGCCAGCGAAATTTTTTTTCCCAGAATTGGAATAAAGTCTACTGTTCGTGTCTTTTTCAGTTTCTTTTCGTTTTCATATAGTCTATTGGTGCCCTTGTTTATTGACCTAGGTGTAATGTATATGTGTTGAATATAGGAAAGCGCAGCATCATTTGAAAATAACGTACATGTACGTAATAAATTATGGCGATCCGAAGCAAGCCAGAGGACATTTTTGAAATGCTGACTTCAAAATATTATCAAAATGAAAGATTTCTTATACAAATTCAAGATATATTTTTCAAATATTATGACAAGAAAAGGGGAATTGGGACTTAATCTTATGAAATATGTATAATTAAAAAAAATTAGCTATGCTTTGAAAATTCCGGGGGGTCCGGACCCCCCCCTTAATCCGCGCTTGTCATATATCATTTTATTTTATTGTAATTCGTTGAAAAATAAAATTGCCATATTTTTCACTATTAGGGTACGTGGTTTTCGCTTGACGTCATCTTTTTGTCTCGGACTTGGATCCATATTTCATAAGAATCGGCAATGGAAACAAATTGTATGTAAATATAACGATATATATAATATAATGACTACAACTACACAACATAAATCAGATACTCTTTCCTTACCCGTTTGCCTCAATACATCAGAGATATCTACAGATGTGCATGTTACTTCAAGAACTACACAATCAGAGCCATACTCTTCGTCTGTTAGTAAACACCCCTCGGGGACATCAGGAATCATACAATCGGAGCCGCGCTCTTCGTTTGTTTGTTTACATTCGTCAGGGACACTTACCCCTACATATACTACTCCGAAGAGTACATATTCGGCCTCGTCCGTGCATGACAACAACATGTCCCAAGGCTTGCCAAAGAAGAAAGCCCCTAGACAGGTGCGTAGTACCGATAATACTCATGCAGATAATTTAAAATTAAAGTCGTATATCTCCAGTCTTGAACAGAAAGTTGTAGATATGGAGCGTACTATTTCCCTTCAGAACACACTGCTTAATAAGGAAACTAGTGCTAATCGGCTAAGTTCGCAACATGCTGTTAGGGAAAATCCTGTGAATACGGATGTACAGGGTTCCGTCTTATCGTCTACTTCTGAGAATTATGTGGATTGTAGGCTGCGCTCTATAGACAGTAAAATTGATTCTGCACTAGAACACCAAAAACTTCTCTCCTCTAACATCATGATGTCGCAGATGTTACAGAATAACGCCATGATAACCCAGATGCAAATGTGTACACAACTCCATATAAACTCAGTGAGACAACCAATGTCTCCTATGGGATACCTTCCTATGTTACATTCAATGGGTCACCACCTACAGAGCAGCCTGCTACCGCCATCTTTTGGGCCCATCCACCCATTTATCAACCCGTATGGCTTTTCGCCTCTTCATCCTGGGGTCCCTCAACCACCCCCTTACATAGGACGGCCAACTTCAAATAACGTCTCGCAAAATTTGCTCGAGGGCCACCCTCTATTCATAGCACCTAGTAATCAAAACGCCCCTGCTCCGCCCGCATATACCTCGAATCTACCTACCCATGGTGTGCAAGGAGTACAGCGTCAGCATGGTGATTACACTAACAGGCCCTCACTCGTAAAGGATCCTCGCAATTCGGCTAGATACACACGTCAAAGTGCCTCTACGTGTACTTCGCCTAATTATATCGCTCAATTGTCTACCCCTATTACACAAAGTATACCACAACAGTATGTAGAAGGTACAACTAGGCCCCCCTTCAAGCAGGACTCTAATGAACTAGCCATAAAAGATCCTGATGTATGTGATGATGTTTCAGACAGTTTAGCCAATAGGAAGTGTATATCTCATCTGAACTCACCTGAACATATAGAAATAGCGGTGGGCAACAGGTCCTCTTCATGTGTCTTTTCCTCTACTCAAAACACACAAGATGCGATTATCCAGGATACAGGTAGTATCCAAAATGCAGCTGGTAACAAAGATACAGCCGAATTATCTGATGTGCTTGAATCTGTGGACGAAATCAATAAGAGGAACTCAAATCACCCCTCAGTTACTCAGCATTTTTTATGCATTCCGAGCCTCCCGGGACGTCCACCGGATCTCTCACAGAACAGAATTCTGCGCAGAAGCTTGTAGTGGCATCATGTAATATTGAAGGGGTAAAAGGAAATGCACCTTATCTTCAGGATCTTATGAAAATTTCCGATATTATTTGCATTCAGGAACACTGGCTGTGGGACTTCGAAAAAGTGGACATAGAGAAATTCCTCGGGGAATGGGACTACTTTATAAGATGTGTAGACCTCCTATACCCTGCAGCTAAGTTCGAGAGAGGGAGAGGATATGGGGGAACTGCTATCATTTGGAATAAACAAATACAGCCCTCTGTTAAAACTCTGGACGACGGTAGTGAGCGCATATTGGCACTTGAGATTAATTGTAAACCTCACCCATTGTGTATCATTAATGTATACATGCCTACTGCAGGATATTCCGACTCTACGTCACAATATAAAGCCTCGCTCGACCTATTGGATGTGATGATATCAAAATACCGCGATACACACTCTGTACTTATATCAGGCGACTTGAACGCTACCCTACTTGACGATAGAAACCTCAGTCAGGATAAACTGTTGAAGGCGTTTGTAAAGGAGAACGAACTCTCTGTGCATTCTACAGGGTCACACATGACTTATCAACATGGAAGTGGTAAATCGCAGATAGACTATTTCCTTTGCACTAATCATGCACTGATAGCAAACTTCATGCTATTAGATGATGTATGCAGTAATACCTCCACACATACAGGTATAAAGTGTGATATTCTTTTGGACCATAACCTAAAAATTAGCACAGAGGTCAAGGTTAAAAGGTTTCGCTCGCAGTGGGACAAGTGTGATACACATCGATATAAAAAGTGCATATCTGATAGCGTGGAGACTCCAGTAATAATCACGCCGTCGGATATAGACAGAGAAGTTAAACACATTCATGATGTCTGCCTTGCAGCCGAAAGGGCTTCTGTTCCTAAAAAGCTGGTCAAACTTCATGGCCCAAAATGGAAGGCTTCTCCGAAAATACGTCAGATTTTAAGCGATAGGAAGCGTGTGTATAGGCAATGGATCACTGTGGGTAGACCGGGCCCAGAGCACCCTCTCTCTATTCTAAAAACAAATCTTAAGTACGACCTACGTAGAGAGCAGCGTAAAGAAAGGGCATCGGAGCGCATCGGAGCGCATCGGATTCTATGAGGAAGTCATGGCCCAGCAGAATTCGGCAAATTTCTATCGTCTTATCAACAGGAACAACAAAAGTTCAAGGTCAACGGTTGCATTGCTGGAAAAAGGTCATCACGTTACTAAATCTGATGAACAATGCCGTTCCTTTGCAGCCTTTTATGAGGATCTGGCTATCCCCAGTGATAACTCGGAGTTTGACTCAGATTACCAAAACAGATTAGCATATGACCTCGATCTCATCAGGAAAATAGTCTCCGATACAGATGACGTGTTACCAATTATTACCCCTGTGGAAGTTGCATGTGCGATAAAAATGCTACATAACAAAAAAGCCAAGGACGAATTTGGAATTGTGTCAGAGCATATTAAAACAGCAGGTGAAGCCATTTTGCAGCCTATTGCATCAATCTTTACTTCTATTATGCATCTAAAACATGTTCCCTCCGACTTCAAGTCAGGTATTCTGCACCATATACATAAAAAAGGGAAAGATCCAGCGAATGTAACAAATTACAGAGGAATTACTGTCACGTCTATTCTTGGAAAAATATTTGAACATGTGATTCTCAAACAAATAGAAGAAAGCTTGCCTCTTAATCAATCTACCTTACAATTTGGATTTACAAAAGGAATTTCACCGCTTATGGCTGCACTCATAGTATCAGAGACAATCTCAGAATATGTGGAGAACAATCGTCCAATCTACATGTCTTTTTTAGACTCACAGAAAGCCTTTGATGTTGTTGCCCATACATCCATGAAATGCAAACTATTTCACCAGGGGATTAATCAGCATATCTGGAATGTCATAGACAATCTATATACGTCACTCTCATCAAAAGTTCTATGGAAAGGTAATGTCAGCTCAAAATTCAGTATACTTCAAGGGGTTAGGCAGGGTGGCATATTATCAACTGGACTTTACAAAACGTATATCAACGATTTGTTGCTAGAACTTCAAAAGTCGCACACCGGTACCTACATTGGTTCAACGTACACAGGAAGTCCGACTGTCGCAGATGACCTCACCTTGTTAGGAGAATCGGACATTGACTCTCAAAATGCATTAGATATCGCATATAGATATGCAAATAGAGAACGGTACATCATTCATCCTGAAAAGTCTGTCATGTTGCGCAAATTCATACCAAGGAATTATACAGAAAATTTGAGCTCTTGGAAGCTGGGAGACTCGGAACTTTCGATTGCTACCCAAACTACACATTTAGGACTTATTCGTTCCGTGTCCGACGACACGCAAGCAAACATATATGAAAGAATCTCATGTGCCAGAAGGACATTTTATGGTCTCACGTCTACCGGCCTACATGGATCAAACGGCCTTCAGCCATCTACCTCTTATAGGATATATTCACTCTATGTTCTCCCTAAACTGCTCTACGGATTGGAGACGTTTGTACTTTTGCGTAAACATATAGATGCATTGGAAACTTACCATCTATCAGCTCTGAGAATCATTCAAAGCCTCCCGCAAAGGTGTGCTAAATGTGCTGTTTATCTACTTCTTGGCGCTCGACCCATAGAAGCAGAACTACATTCTAGAACTCTCAGATTTCTTGGAAATATTATCAGGTCTAATAACCCAACTCTACTAAACATCTTGACTCGCCAACTATCAGTAAAAAGCCACTCAAGTAAAAGCTGGGTTGTCTATGTACGGGACATTTTGTTGCGATACAACCTTCAAGGTATTGAAGACCTATTGGTAAACATACCATCAAGGGATTCTTGGAAAGCTTCTGTGTCCGATGCGATTAATACATACTGGAACAAAAAACTTAAGGAGGAATGCTCCACGAAGTCTACACTCTTGTATCTCCACAGAGATGCATTGTGCATTGGATCAATCCATCCACTATGGTTCACAGTGGATAGCAACATACGCGATACACGCAGAGCTATAACAAAAGCACGCTTCCTTACTGGTACATACATGGTGCAGTCTAAGCTGAGTAGATTTAATCAAAATACTGTTGATCCAACATGTCAACTCTGTCAATCATCCGTTGAAAACTACCAACATGTTCTCCTGGAATGCGGTGCTCTTCTAACATATCGCAAGGAATATCTATGTGAACTGTCTAGAGTCATGACATATCACTTTGGGAAAGGAATGTGGGAAAATCTTTCAAAGGATGTCATTATGGATATTATAATGGACGTCACGCGTGCCAACGTGGTTCATTCAATGCAGTTAAATACTGAACAGTGTACATATATTGAGCGGATTTCGAGATACCTGTGTTACCGTGTACATAGTGGCAGGATCTTTCTACTGGAAAAGGTCTCCAGAGGTAAAAGAGGACCGTCTGGCAGTTGAGGCACATTTCCCTTACTTTTTGGAACGTTTTTATTTTATTTTTTTATGAAGCGCATCTTACCTACTAGCGGCTGCTAGGTGCACCTACCTAAAGGTGGTTAATACAGACCAACTGAACTGAACCGAGGTCGAAAAGTCTTTTCTGAAAGGCCGAAAAGTAAGGACGAAAAGTATTCGACACCTGGTCGAATGGTCTTGGGTCGAAAGTTCAAAAGGTCGAAAAGACTGGGGTCGAAAATAGGGTAACCCTCGGGGCGATATGACTGGGCGATCCTCTACTTTCACTTTCTAGAACTAGCTTCTGTCCGGCAGCTACAGAACGATGACGTCCCCCCATCCAAAAGATCCAATATCAAGCACATCAAAAGCTAGTCATGGGGACAGAGATAGCAAGAAATCGAGTAGAAAACGCAATTATAGCTCGGAAAGTGAGAGCCGAAGACGGCGAAGTCCTGTGGACATGTTGAATGAGCTTCCAGATGAAACTTGTCTGTGGACAGAGAGACATCTTGATCAATTAAGAATTCATCCTTACTTTAGAGGACATGATCACCCCTCTCCAATGATGACTGAAAGTATTTTGCTCATATTGGGCGCCGAAAGTTATTCCATTTATGTGCACCAAAAATCACAAGATGAAAATGTCAAAATTATGAAGGACTGCTTGGCCGAGGCTTTATCAAGTTTTCACTTTGATCATGAAAGTATCCATGAAGTTTCCCTAATAGATGTGTACAGAACAAAAACTAGTTTGCAACAATGGTGGAAAAATTTTCTCTGCATCACCAAGGAAAATGACTTCCTAAAGGAAATTTGCATCAGGTGAAGTATAAACGGCCTTTGTTCAGTTTAGGGGACTGGGATTATATAGGTAAAAATGAACTATTTTAATGGTGAGAAAATCCTACTTAAGTCCTGTTACTATATCTAACTGTCTTGTGTCGCAGACCCTCCGGAAAGAGGGAGGACTTCGATATAATAGGGAAAATTGGGGTTGTACTGTAACTCAATCAATGTAAAAATGTCGTCATTTTGTTTTGAATTTGAATGTCACTTCGAGGGGAAAACTTGACGTCACAATGCGATTTTCGTACGGGAAAAAATGATACTGAATTTCAACAATTACTTTTACGTCATACAACCGTCATTTTGTACGGGAAATCAGTGAATCAACTACAAAGATGAGTTTGAAATGGGAAAATTTACGAAGCCAAGCGATGTTTGAGCGTATTTAACAGGGGTTAGGGGGTGGTAGCCCCTGATAAACGTGAGTTAAAATAGTGATTTTATATTGTTCCTTTAGCTACAGAAAAGAAATTCATCTTAAAAGTGTCCATGTATTTCATTTATTTTGTCCTGGTATCCTAAAGACAATCAAAAGCAATCTCAAAAAGAGAAAAAATAATGGTTATAATCCACAGTACAAATGAAAAACACAACACTATTAAAACAGTAGAAAATACTTTATTCTCTGAAAAATTCTGGTTGAAATTTTGTCTTAAAATTGTCTTTTTTGCCTATATAGTCCCGGTCCCCTAAACTGAACAAAGGCCTATATACATTTGTACTTGAGCACTTGTTTGGGGCGCATAGCTTTATATATATAGTCAGTTAAGCCCCGAAGTTTCAATCTGAAGATCCCAGGTTCGAATCCTGTTGAGGGCGGACTTTCTCAGAGGTGATTTATCATGTCGCCCCACCTGTTCTCTGACTCAGAGGGAACTAAAACAGTCTGAGTGACCCCTGGGCAGCTGCAGCTGAGGAGATTGCTTTGTGTGATGGCACATTAAAGGCCGTTGGAAATACGGACCATCCACTGTAGTACATAAATCACACTTTCCCTGCATACACTGCATACACTTGTATACATAGTGGAAGGTAACCTGTACAGAGCATGGTGAACGAGTGGTGAGTTGTGAGTGTTGAGCAGTAAGAGAGGAATTTGAAATGTTGTCTTGTTATATATAATGTTATGTTTAATAATATGTGATCCCCACTGGGGAGTGCTCCGATAAGCGGAGGGTCATACTAAGGAAGAAGAAGAAGAAGGTACTCTGACTGCGATTGGAACCGTGGGATTACGATCCTCCGATAGACCAGAGTGTTAAATGACTGACCTATCGGGTTGATCCTTTAGCTCACTCGGTAATGCTCTGGCATTCCACGCCTACGATCATTGTTCTGTATTATATATAGGGGTGCTCCTTAGTCACAGGAGGGAATTCCGGCGTACATACATATCCCAGTCAGAGCACCAGTGCACTTTAAAAACCCAGACCTGCCTACCTTTAAGATTTTGGCATAATTTCTGGGGTTTGTGACCCAATTAGGCTGTACACTCTTTCTTCATAATTTGAATAAGAATCTAATATGCAATGCAGTTGACTGTAGCTTTCTAGGCGAAGCAATTCTTTTTCATCTTCAGTGTTAGAGAGTAAACCAGCTAATGTCGAGTAAAAATAATTTGTGTGATTCTGTTTTCATTTTGGAGTTTCTCCCTTATTCTGTGGTCTAGGTCAACGAAACTTGGTCAGTATCTAGTTTAGCCTTTAGTCTGTCGATTAAAGTTATCTCACCCGTACTTCAGGATTCCTTATTTACTCCATGGAAATTCCGCAAAAAAATATTGATGCGGAGTATTTAGACTCCTTTTTCCTTAATCCGTATAATATTGAAAAAAATGAGGAAACATGGATATCAGGAAAAAATACGGAATACGGAATTAAAATGCGGATATGCTGAGTAATTTGCCGTAATATCACAATCTTTGTGGAAATATGGACAAAATACGGAAATATGGATTAAATACGGAGATGTGGAGTATTTAGACTAATTTTCCGTAAAATCATTATTCATATGGTAATACGGACAAAATACAGAAAGGGGGACAAAATTCGGAAATGCGGACAAAAAACGGAAATGCGGATAAAATACGGAAATATAGGGACAGGCTGGCCGCCTGGACATACAGGTTATCGCATAAATTGAATTGTCTACAAGTTTCTGTGCTATAATACCAAAATATCTAAGTACTATATTAATAACTCTGTAACAACAAATCAGGTGTAATGAAAACTGAAAGGCAGCTTCCTCTCCATAGTTAGATCACATAGTATAAATATCATGCAAATAAGTTAATTGACGCATATTCAAGTCATTGCATTCCATGTGCCTATACTTTGCCCTTACATTATGTAGCGACAATTAAAAACTGTTACATTGTAATTTAGAATATCCTTTCTTCTTGAAGTATACAAGTTTTCAAAACATTTCACCTAGAAATAGATTTTAAAAATTTTTTTAACTGTTTTAGTATATTTTCACTGTATTTTAAAAATAGTCCCATAACTATGACATATATGTAACGACAAATCGGACGAACCTGAGAATCGAATCTTTCATTACAATAGGGGAGTCGAAAACATATGGAAAGCCAAATTAACAGAAACTCAAATAATTAGAGAGCTCTTCAATTAATTATAGAGCTCTTTAAAAGAATTAGAGAGCTCTTCAATTAATTATAGAGCTCTATAAAAGAACTGAAGAGCTCTCTAATTTAATGATAGAGCTCTTTTATTCATACATTGCCGATAATTGTAATTAGAGAGCTCTTCAATTCTTTTACAGAGCTCTTTAATTCTTTTACAGAGCTCTACAATTCAATTAAAGAGCTCACTTATTCTTTTAGAGAGCTCTTCAATTGTATTAGAGAGCTCTTTAATTGTATTAGAGAGCTCTTTAAAACGGACATATCCACATTAGAGCTCTCTAAAAGAATTAATGAGCTCTTTAATTGAATTAATGAGCTCTGTAAAACAATTGAAGAGGTCTTCAATTAAATTAAAGAGCTCTGTAATTACAAAAATCGGCTTTGTATGAATTAAAGAGCTCTATAATTGTATTTGAGAGCTCTTCAATTCTTTTATAGAGCTCTGTGACTGTAATTAATTGAAGAGCTCTTTGATTCTTTTAAAGAGCTCTTTAATTCACATATTTATTGCGCTCATTAAAAGAATTAAAGAGCTCTCTAATTGTAATATTGAGCGCAATAAAACAATTATTGGCCTCTTTAATTCATTTATTGCACTCAATAATAACATTAGAGAGCTCTTTAATTCATTTATTGTGCTCAATAATTTGATGCGAATGAAAGAGCTCTTTAAAAGAATTAGATAGCTCTCTAATTGTATTTATGAGCGCAATAAATGAATTAAAGAGCGCAATAATAGAATTAAAGGGCTCTTTAATTGAATTATAGAGCTCTCTAATTCTTTTAAAGAGCTCTTTAATTAATTGAAGAGCTCTCTAATTATTTGAGTTTCTGTTTATTTGGCGTTCCATACAAACGTGAGTTGATACCTTTGTTTACATCTATTAAACTCCTCAGTGTTTACGGGAGAACAACATCATGAGCTTAAATGACCTAAATACAACTGTCTTCATCATAAATCGCATTAATCGTGGGGCGAAACATGACACGGATATCATATGACATGCAACAAGATAAATGGGAAACTGATAACGCATGCTCAGTTCAGGAACATTTTTCAGTAAGTTTTTGTTGCGGTAAAAATGAATTGTTTTAATTTCTAAATTCTGAAACTTTAAAAAAAAAAGGCAATTTTAGGAATCCAAAAGAACTTGTATCAGACAAATTGGTAAGACCTGCATTAAAAACGCTGATGGCAGTGTAAAATGTTCTGAAATATTGATGTCAGAGGAAATTCAGAAATCCATGACATATTCACTTTACAAATGCTGCTACAGTTACCTATCTTAATTTCTTTGAATTCTTTGAGTCCTCAAGGTAACCTTTTCTTCATGATAAAAAACTTTGACACAAACATTTGCCAGTAATTAATATCATAACACAAGAAAAAGCAGAATCCAGTGCATCCATTCCATGTGCATGACTGCATTATTTGAAAATTGTGATGTCATAAGTGATGTCACAAGTTCCACAATTTTTCCATATTTTTTACGTTTAAGTCCAGAGTTACATATAATTCCACATCAAAATTTAACTAAGTGTTGACTTAATTCCATACATTTTCCTTATCACAGAAAAGCTAAGTCCAAATTTCCTTCTTTTTTCCGTACATTTTCCACTCTTCCGTTAAAGAAAATTTGCCTCCCCATTTTTTTCGTTAAATTTCCATGGAAAATACATGGAAATGTAAGGAAGAAATGAGGAAATACGGAAGATTAAGTAATCACACCTTGAGAATTTATATTTTTCCAAGAATTTTTTTGACAAGAGTGTAAAACCAGTGTTATTAGCCTTGATTTGTTAGAGACACATACGAATAATTGCCAGGTGATCTTTCTGCCTGTGTAGCGATCTACCGTACATGTATCCAGGAATTTTGATGAAACTTGGTAGGTATGAGGTACATACGTTCCCCTACAATTTGTTGTTTTATGTCGGTGTATGTATATCCCTCAACACATGGCTCCACCAGGGGCAAAAATAGGTCACTGGGGAACTTCCTCTTCAGAACCGATAGACCAAAAGCATAAGGGTGATCTAGAAGGTTGTTAAAATTAGTGTTAAACGTTATTTTTTGTTCCACATGGAAGCCAAATTTTATAGGCAGATTAGACGTCTTTTTCACTGAAAACAAGAATGAAATAAACAACTGTTAAGCGCATACACAAGTATACTATATATAGGAGATATGTTATAATTTGTGTTTTATCACAAGTGTGCAAGTGCATTTATTATATGTAAACTAATGTGCTGACAAAAGATTCCTTTAGTAAGTTTTCTTGTCAATTTTTCAGCAAGATGGACATGGATATGAGGTGAGCAATATAAGCCCACTTGGACGTCTTGTTTGATTTTTTTTTTTAATTTGATCATTTCAGAGTAGCTACTCAAGGACAACTTTTTGCTGATCAGTTAGAGTATATGGTTTTGAGAAGAGAGAGAGGAGAAATATTACTAGAGGGCATGTACCAACAGCTCTTCATGCTTTTTGTGATGATGTTTAATTTACCAGTTTTGTAAGTTCATTAAACATATGTCAATACGAATATATTTTTGGATCTTGGAATTTTAACTTTTAGCATTTTGATTTTTGACAAACTCTTGATTTGGCAAGCTATTAGTAATCTTTGATTAACTTGTGTTATGATCTTGGATATTTACTAAGTATTTGGTTTTTTTTTTAAGAAAAACTTGTTTTTGCAAGCTAATATGCAGTCTTTAATTACCCCATGTTATTCAAACACTCTGATGTTAATGATACAGATACTGAAGTTTCTCCTTGTACTACGTAGTGTACTTTAAATCCAGAAAACAATAGAAATTGAAAGTGTGCATGATGAGAATCTCAGGACTGTGCAATAATTATATCAAATATTTGATTTTCCAAATGGAATAAAGCAAAATAAGGATATTTTACAAAGTCACTGAGATGAGTTAGAAAGGGTTATTGTGAGTCTGAACGAATCCAAACTCAAAATTCTACCAAATTTAAATTGTGTCGGTCATCTGCATCATAGTTATATGAATTGTGTTCAAATTTCTGATGGAGACCACCAAAAATTTATGATTTCTTTTATCAAACCAGTGGCAGCAAATACAAAAAATTGTTCCTAAACAGGGATTTTTTTACCCTTTGATTCCAGGGGCCTGGGCCTTCAAAATTGGGGAAAATAGCAACATTTGGTTGAAATTTGGGGAAAAAATTGTGCAAATAAATTGAGAAGACAAGCAAAAAGATCTTCTGGCATTTGGTACGAATGAAGATAGACACCTGTAGTACCAAGAATATTTATATTTCAGATGACAGATAGTGTACATCGCAAAACAGATATAAATATGTTTTCAGTAATTTCAAAGGGTTTTTATACTTTGTTTATTGAAATTTTATTTTCTTTCAAATTGGGAATTTTAAACTCAGAAATTGGTAAAATGCCTGCTTTTCAGGATCGGGAATGGGGCCAAATTTCGGCCCTGGAGAACCGGGACCTTAAAAAATCCCTGCTAGAAGCAGTAAAAAAGTTTCTTGTCTTCAGTAAAGTGATGTTTTGTTTTTCAGTGGCTCTACAAATATTGAAAGCAAGTCTTACCAAATAGGAAACAACATAGTATCATCAGTCCCCGACATGTTGATTATGGATACAAAACTGCTAATGTCGCCTGTTATTTCTGTTGTTGAGGTAAGAATCAATTTGCTTACCGGTACTGTCCGCATAGCTAAACTCGGAAATCGGTAAATGGAAGTTTTTTCTGATTTATGGGAATTTTTTTCTGTTTAGAATTCATATTGTGTGATAGATTTTCAAACTTTGACAACTAACCAATTGTTGCAAATAATGTGTCTGTACAAGCTAAATAGTATGCTCACAGTGAAAGAAAATAGGTTTAGAGTGGACTCAATGCTAAACATCCAGGACGTCACGCTAAAATTAACATACAGACTCCTTATCTTATACTTTTTTCTGTCTTTCAGTGAGCTTAGTACCATTAATTATGAGAGTTCGAGATCTATCCCCCTATATGAATTTCATCAAAGACCTTCACTTTTGACCTGTTAACTTTGACCTTGAAGTTTGACCTATTTTTCAAAAGTATATCTTTTTTCTATATCTCTTGAACCCTAATTGGTATAGCTTGCATTTTTCACATATAGATTCCTTACAAGAATACATTTCATGTGAGACCTTGACTTTTGACCTAATTAAGGCCTTTACCATGAAGTTTTGCATACTTTAAAAAACTTTAAACTAAACTATACATGTATCTCTTGGATTGAAATCAGTATTGACGGCTTCGATATTTCATATTGTAACAAGGCCTTTCAATTCAGACTGTGATCTTGAACTTTGACCTATATTCCAGAAAGATTGAAATTTGCTAATACCTACATGTACATCTCTTGAACTGTAAAGTTTAGGGTCATTATTAGCTCTACTTGTCTATGACCAGTCGAGCTTATGCGATCGCCCTGTGTCCGGCGTCCGTCCGTCTGTCCGTTAAACATTTCCTGGGGTTTCCAGTCCTCTGAAACTGTTGGTGATGGAAAGTTAATTCTTCTTGCAACATGATTGGTCTATGGTCTAGTTGTGCACCTGATATTTTGTTTGAGCCCCTGACCCCCAGGGTCTTAGAAAATGGGTGTGGTCATTTTCTCCTATATAACTCTATGTAATCTTGTGGTCACCATTTCTCAGAAAGTATAAATGATAGAAAGTTTATTCTTTTTGCTATATTAAAGGTTGATGATCTAGTTGTGCACCTGATATTTCATCTTAGCCCCTGACCCCTAGGGTCTTAGGAAATGGGTGTGGTCATTTTCTCCTATACGACTCTCTGTAATCTTGTGGTCACCATTTCTCAGAACGTATAAATGATAGAAGGTTAATTCTTTTTGCAATATTAAAGGTCTAAGATCTAGTTGTGCACCTGATATTTCATCTGAGCTCCTGACCCCCAGGGTCTTAGGAAATGGGTGTGGTCATTTTCTTCAATATTACTCTATGCAATCTTGTGGTCATTATTTCTCAGAAAGTATAAATGATACAAAGTTAATTCTTTTTGCAATATTAAAGGTATATGATCTAGTTGTACACCTGATATTTCATCTGAGCCCCTGACCCCTAGGGTCTTAGGAAATGGGTGTGGTCATTTACTCTTATATAACTCTGTGTTACATCTTGTGGTCACCATTTCTCAGAAAGTGTAAATGGTAGAAAGATTATTCTTTTTGCAATATTAAAGGTGTGTGCACTTGATATTCCATCTGAGCCCCTGACCCCTGGGGTCTCAGGAAATGGGTGTGGCCATTATCTCTTAAATACCTCAATGTAATCTTGAAGTCAACATTTCTCAGAAAGTATAATAATAGAAAGTTAATTTTTGCTATATTATATGTCTATGATTGAGTTGAGCACGAGCTTTTTTGTTAGCAGCTGAGCCTCTGACCCCCAGGGTCTTAGAATATGGGATTGGTCATTGCCTCTTATATAACCCTGTGTAATCTTTCAGATAGTGTAAATGATAGAAAGTTAATTCTTTTTGCAATGTTCAAGGTCTATGAGCTAGTTGTGCACCTGAAGTTTTGTTTGAGCCCCTTATCCCAGGGTCTTCGACATTTGGGTGTGGTCACTTTCTTCTTTATACATACATCTCAATGTAATCTTTGTGGTCATAATTTCTCAGAAAGTATAAATAATAGAAAGTTAATTCTTTTTGATATATTATAGATCTATGATCAAACTGTACACAAGATATTTTGTTTGAGCCCCTGACCCCAGGGTCTTAGAAAGGAGTTGTGGTCATTTTCTCCTGTATAACTCTATGTAATCTTGTGGACACCATTTCTCAGAAAGTATAAATGTTAGTTAATTCTTTTTGCAATACATGTATAAAAGGTTTATGATCTAGTTGTGCATCTGATATTTCATCTGAGTTCCCGACCCCCAGGGTCTTAGAAAATGGATGTGGTCATTTTCTCCTATATATATAACTTACTGCAATTTTGTGGTCATCTTTTCTCAGAAAGTATAAAGGATACAAAGTCAATTCTTTTTGCAACATGATGGGTCTATGGTCTAGTTGTGTACATGTACCTTAAATGTTTCGTGTGAGATTCAGACCCCAAGGGTCTTGGAAAATGGGTGTGGTCATTTTCTCCTATATATATTATATATATTATGCATTCTTCTTAAAACCAATTATCAGAGTGCATAACTGATAGAGTATAAATTCTTTTTGCATAATGCATATGTAAAGGGTATGTGGTTTGATTATCCACTTGATGATTAGTTTTAGCCCCTGACCTCCAGGTTCTTGGAAAATGGATGTGGTCATTTTCTAGTATACAACTCTATGTAATCTTCTGAAAACTATTACTAAGAAAGCATGACTGATAAAAAGATATTTGCATTATGTTCAGACTTACGCTTAATGTTACACTTGTGCATCCGATATACTTTTGTAGCCCCTCACCCTTGGGTCTTAGAAAATAGTTGTTTCATTTAATTATGTATTTTACAAAAACAACCAGGAGAGCTTCAGTCTCGTCAGAGACTTCTAGTATTTCACTGGTATATTCCTTTTGATAAATAAAGGATGAATCAACTAAAACTAAAGCTTTGCAATCCAGACTATAGTGGTTTAAGGTTTATTCATAGTCAAAACAAAATTAAAGTAGCGCCATCTCATTATGGTGTTGTACCTTAATCTACGATGTTGATTCATAATCATATAGGTCAAAAGAGACGTTTGTAGAGAAGAACCCTCAACTTCTAGGCATACAAGAAGACACAAAATACAGAGAAACCTTGATGTTGTAGATTTGTCTCACATTTCCATGGAACATATTGGTCAGGTCGGAGGAGACTTACTGACACATCTTCCATTGTCCATATTTGGAAGCAAAGGAGTGCTTGGAATGATTGTCCAGGCCACAATGGTAAGGACTCATAAAGTGTATTTAGAAGCATCTGTTTTCTGGCATTCCTTGGTGTTTACAGAGCTTTTCGAGTGTTTAGCTGAGTTGGCTTGTTTTTTTTAGCTCACGTCCAGAACAAAGCTAAAGTGAGCTATTGCTATACTGTTTTGGTTGTTGCTTATCTTCACTGAATATCTGTCACATTTAAGTTATTCATTCCTTTAATATTGATTTTTATGCCCAGGAATCAAAGAACTGCTTAATTTGATACCCATGCAATGTTCCATGAAAAATTCTGTTTGTACAATATACATGTCTACTAAATGATCAGGAATTATTGCCGATTTTGCTTATTTCTGATTGGCGGAGACGCTGTTTGATAGAGTGTACCTCAGAGTGAGTTGACCGCTTAAACGCTCCAAAGCGGTCTATTCGGAATTAGTGCATGCGGGACCAGCACGTGCGTTGATTTTTGTAGTGTTAGATCTTTGACTTTGCGTATCATTACATTAATGCAAATTTTAATAAAATCCTGATGATTTAATAAAGCAGTTATTGACTTTTGATTTTGGTCTACTCGTGACTATACAGACCCGGTCAGGCATTGGATAACCTCGGCCTTCTGCCTCGGTCAACCAATACCTGACCAGGTCTGTATAGTCACGAGTAGACCTCATCAAAAGTCAATAATTGTATAATATTGCTTTTGTAAGAAGTTGTCTTTCTTCATTTCAACTTTGTGTTCTGAATTGTTGTTACTGTGGTTAGCACCAGGTCTAAGGTAAAAAATCACATCTAGTTAGATTTCTTCTATTCTTCAATAAAGTTCCATATGTATTTTTATTTTTTAGATTTCATTCACATCCTTGATTCCCGAAGAAAATTATTTGTCGTGCCTAAGGAATGGTGACGTAATGGACAAGAAATGTACTTTGTTAGTCAGTAAAGAGTGCAATATTCTGTCACAGACAGGTAGACAAAAGTTACTGGAACCATTCATGGAACTTGTGTTTCTCTATTCATTAAGTAAAGAGAAGAAAATGAACAGATTCCTGTGAATAGTACACATACTCGTTTATTTTCACATTAATTTTCACATGATAATTGCATGTTTAGTGACAACAAACCTGGAAAATATATTTATGTTATGAACTGAGTATCCATGCATTGGAAAAACCAGCATCTACCTTCTTAAAGAAATCAGTTTTTGAATTGCCTCAAAGCATAGACTGAGCAGGCTTTCTACTGTTCCTACTTTTTCCTACTATTTCCTACTTTTCCTACTTTTTTATTTTGATCCTATTTTTTCCTACTTTTTCTTCAAAACCTCCTACTTTTCCTACTTTTTCATCTCAAAAGTAAAAAATTACTTGCTTCACTTTTCATGTTCATCTGATTCAAAGTTATTAAAAAATTTCGGGCTCGCTTCGCTCGCCCATTCTGTATATTTTACATGAAAAATCAATCTGTCCTTATTTCTCTCTGTGATTTCCTCAAAGATGAACATTTCCAGTCTACAATCATTGCTTACTGTGATTTTTGTGTCGTACTTACTGAAAATTGTTGCTAAAAGTGATGGAAAATTTCCTACTTTTCCCCTATTAATTCCTACTTTTTCCTATTTTTCTCCTACTTTTTCCTATTTTTCTCCTACTTTTTTTCATTGACTACTCCTACTTTTTTCCTACTTTTTCATCAAGGTAGAGTAGAAAGCCTGACTGAGGTACATAGGGGTATCTGCTTGATAGTCACACTTCCTCAGGCGACACGTTTTGTATGCTTCAGTTCATATTTAAGGTTATCATCAAGAAAATTTTAATTGATTCTGTCTGTTTGTCCGTCTGTACATGCAAAACTTTAACTTTGAAATGTTTATAAATAAAGCTCTCATTTTATGTTTAATTCCTTGTAACAATGCCACTGTTTTTGTTGTAATCTTGACTTTTTCTTTACAAAGGTTCAATAAAACTATTATGTCATAGTGTTCTGTCCATCTGTCTGTCGTTTGTCTGTAAACTTTTGCATCCTTGACTTCTACAAATTTACTTGAACATGTTGAAGGACTTTCAAATTGATGAAACATATAATATACATAGAACAATGAAGGTCCTCTACCAAATTTATATTTCAGCATGATTCCCTCGGGGGTGGATCCAGGATGGTGTCCCTATTCAAAGATTGTTTTGTACAGAACTATTGCATGGATTGAAAAACATGATCATATCTAGATGGCCCTTGAACTAAGAAAAACTTCAATATTTTACAACTTTCAGGACTTTTTTCGCAGTCTTTTCAGATATTGAATTGAAACAAAGCATATACCTTCATGAAAACTAACTACTGATAAAGTTTCAGAGAAAAAGTACCAATTTTTGGCAGAACTATAACCTTGAACTTCAAATTTCTAACATTGCACCATGTCATCATGAAACTTGCCAGAAATGTTTCCCCCGAGTCAAGGTGGCCCCTATTGAGTTTGGGTACAAAGGTCAAGGTCATCAGACTTTGATGATCGAAAATAGATTCCTAATCATAATGGAGAATGTTACACACCTATCATCACGTGTTTCCCCTAAAAGGATGACCTTATGGATTCAGGAGTTCAAAGGTCGAGTCTATAATGAGAAAAACTGTTCAATCTAAAAGCCTTTCATAGTACCTTGAGTACTTGCTTCCTGTAAAACTATGACATTCTGTGCAGAGATGTTGAAAATGTGTCGGCCAATCAGAGCCCTTGACAGCAATATTTGTTCACCGATAAGATCCAAAAATCACAAACCTGGTAAGAGCACCATCAGTACTTGCTTCATGTAACTGAAATTCCGGAGATGTTAAAAATCTTTAAAATTAAAGACGGACAATGCTCTATGACAATAACTCAATTCAGTTTTGCTCAGGTGAGCAATTGCAATTGTGAATACCCAATCATTTTACTTGCCAAGTGTCTTTTGTGAAAGCACATACGGACTTAACCATTAGTTTTCCAAGGACTTTTTATGTGATGGTACTACTGCCAATTATTTACTAATAATTATTTACTATTTTTGTGTTCTTGAACTCCTCTTCTTGACGTTATGATCCTGTGTAAGATTGAAGGTGCAAGTTTAGTGGATTACTGCCGCAAGGTAACCATGACCTTGTGTTTTCAAAATTGCCAGAAATAAGCGCTTCTGATGCACAACATTTAGAAATTCTTTTCCTAACGAGGCCTTCTACAATTAGAAAAATTTGATGAAGGTGAACTTCCAATTTCTTTTTCTTAAAATGATATTTGAAGTTAAACAAATAAATAACCTGAATTTAATCAAAATCTCTTGCGCAGAAATATGAAAAATTTGAGAAAAATCATTATTTTGCTATAAAACCCTGCAAGATCTCATTGTAAGATTCCATTATCTTCAAGATGACCCCTACAAAATACTGAACGGTCAACTTCTATTTTCTTTCCAATAAAATGAATTTTATAATACTGCAATTATATGATCCGAATTTAGTCAAAATACATTTGGTAGAAGTTCATCATTTTCTAATTAGACACAGCCTCGTTAAGGAAGCTTTCTTGCAGCAGAATTTGGCAATACATTTTTCTTGAAACACAAATGTTTTTTTCTCTCTTGAAAAGTTGAATCAATGTGATAAGTCTATTGGCTTCACTCATATCCATGCCATATAACTAGTCACTATGGCTGTGACATTGACAACAAAATATCAAATTATCAGGTACCTCCTGATGCAAGCATACTATAAGCAACCTAATGTGTATCCCACATTAGTACATGTAATACAATTGTAGTAGGGTAGGAAAAGATGAGCTCAGACCGGGTTTTGAACCCGGGACCCCTCTACTTGCAGGCAAGCACACTAACAGGGCCAATACAAATGGCTCTGCCTCACAATCGTAAAAGTACATGTACCTTTGAATGGATGATTCCTTTCCTCTAGACCACAACAAAATACGTCATTTGTGATGATTTTTTTAATACCAACATAATCAATTGTATGAACAAACAATATACTGCATCATTTTCAATCTTATCCAGTCTATTGCACAAGGTTATAGTATTGTTATCCAATCAAAATAATCATAAGTGGTCAATAAGATGATTGTACAAAAAAATAAAACACTTTGCTCATTAAGATATCATGAAAATAAGAGCATGAGCATTAACAATAATGATAATAATGGATCGCCCAATCAAAATGTATTATTTGGTAACTTTGATTACTAGTTACACATTTATTACCAAACTAAATTTATGTTTTACGACTCATTGATTTTACTTTGAATATTGAAATGCTTTATACTTTAGCTACATGTGACTTGCATTCTCCTATCTCCATGTTCATGTGTTATATGTAGGATCTCAAATGGTTTTCTATTTCATACAGTATTTATGAAACGAGGTGTGTGAATTTTTCACCCCGAGCCTTGACGAGGGGATTAAAATCACACAACCAGTTTCATAAATACTGTATGGAATAGAAACATCATTTGAGATTCTTTTTATCACCTGAAATATGATGTAATTGATAAAAAAACTTCAAAATATTATAATTCCACCTTCATTTCTTGCAAATAATGCGCCAACGTCACAGTTCCTATTGTGATGTCACAAAGATCATCCAATGATCACGCTCCCAAAGTGATATGTAACGTGTTATCATAAAATTTATTTATGATGTAACCAAATAAAGGTTGTATCATGTGATAAATTGATATATGCCAATATGATGAAAGTCAATAAGGAATTAGAATCTCAAAACCTATTTTTCATGTTTGTTAAATATTGTTAAATTTTTTTCATTTTGTAAAGAATTAAATGTATGCCAACATTTCAATAAAAATTGAATAGAAAATAAAGCCTGTGTTTGTGAAACACGAATGCCCCCGGTGGCATCTTTGTTAGTATAAACTTCATTTTCTGTAAAGTATGTGAAAGGTCAAGGTCAACAATTTTGGTATCAATAGAAAGGTCTTGTCGCAAGGAACACACATGTGAAATTTGAAAGCCCTATCACTTACCATTCAAAAGTTATGCCCAATGTTAAAGTTTTTGAAAATTAGGTTAAAGGTCTAGGTCAAGGTCACGAGGTCAAAACTTTTGGTATCAATGGAAAGGTCTTGTCACAAGGAACACACATGTGAAATATGAAAGCCCTATCACTTACCATTCAAAAGTTATGCCCAATGTTAAAGTTTTTGAAAAGTAGGTCAAAGGTCAAAGTCAAGGTCACGAGGTCAAAACTTTTGGTATCAATGAAAAGGTCTTGTCGTAAGGAACACACATGTGAAATATGAAAGCCCTATCACTTACCATTTAAAAGTTATGCCCAATGTTAAAGTTTTTGAAAAGTAGGTCAAAGGTCAAGGTCACGAGGTCAAAAATTTTGGTATCAATGGAAAGGTCTTGTCACAAGGAATACACATTTGAAATATGAAAGCTCTATCACCTTCCATTCAAAAGTTATGCCCAATGTTAAAGTTTTTTCGGACAAACAGACAATCAGACAGACAAACAGACGGACAGGCCAAAAACTATATGCCCCCGAATCTGTGATTCCGGGGGCATAAAAACTTTGTTGTCGTGGAAAGAGAAGGGAACATACATGCACGTATTTAGTTAAAAATATCAATGATAATCCTGCTAATAGTAAATCAATATTTATTATTCAAAGAAGGAATATTTAATGGAAACTTATTTAAACCTGTTTGTGAAACACAAATGCCCCTGTTGGCATAGCATCTAATAATAGTATAATGTAAAGAGTATGTACATGTAGGTCATTGTCAAAGTCACAAGAGCTCTTGTCACAAGGAATGCACATATGAAATGCCTTACATCTAATACTCAAAAGATATGGCAAAGGTGAAGGTTCTTGTTAGGTAGGTCAAAGGTCAAGGTCATATATTGTGGTTATCCATGGAAAGGTCTTGTCACAAGGTATGAACAATATGGAAGCCCTACACAGCCAATTGTGGCTAAGTGCATGAAATTCATATAAAATGAGCATCAACAGGTGAGATGTTTGTTTGCTGCACTTTTTGCGGTTAGCCAATAGGACTGATCTGACAAAATATCCAGACAAGACATTTATTTTTTTCCCAAGGGGAAGGGCCAAGAGATGCCTAAATCGGCCCTACAATTTTCCTCAGAATTGAATTTCATGAGAGATACTTGATGTCCATGATAACATTTTTCATGTTAGTTTATAATACTGCTTGTGGTCATTACTTATTTTATAGAAATTGTGTAGATTTTGAAGCAATTTTGTGGAATATTGCAGGTTTTGATGTTTCAGGGGGCAAAAAGCAAATGATAAACATCATAGATTCATTATTCAGTAGAAAACTTACCAAAGTGTCAAATCACAAATAAATATGAAGTTCATGTTCAAAAACAGGGTCAGTATTGGCATTGGATGTCCTACCCCTTTACAATAAATACAACTTCTTTGTGACAAATTTGCTCATATCACAGTATGAGAAACATCAAATTTATTTTACATGGCCTTGCAATGTAACGACTAGCGTGATGAGTGAAAAGCTTCCTTTCCTCTCAATTTACAAAGTTTTTGTACAAAAGACAATTCAAGGAGTGGCGTTAGCAGAGCTTGTCTTCCTGACTTACTCAGAATATTACACTCCTCACTGATAAATATCTCAGCTTGTTTGCCATCCAGGTAACCATCTTGTACGTTCTGTAAGTAACCTGACTCCGGGGCAAAAAAAGATAACGAAACCTGAAAAATACAGAAAAATATCAAATGTGTTTAGTCTAGTTAATGATTTGCAAGGTAAAGTAGATGATCATTTCATTTGACAAAAAATAATTAGCACTACATAATGATAAGGGAGTTAAAGTTTGACTTTAAGAATATTTATACTTTGAATCGAATGAAGCTATATTATGGAAAGCGAAACATTGATTTGACGCCTGTACTAAATGACCTTTTAAAAGGACTTATTGAAGATGACCTTGCTCATAAGATAAGTGTGATAAAGTGATTGCCTAATGCAGTGATACATTACAGTTTGAGAAACAGAAACAGACCATCCAATGCAGAACATTCAATACACCTTCCCTGCACACAGTATAACATGTATAATAAAAATAGCAATCCAAGGAATGCTTGTGTCGCCTGCGAAGCGGTTTGATTATTATTCTAGAAAGAGGATCAAAGTTATTGGTTTCAGAAGAAAAGTTTTGTCAAATGAGATTCATTTGAAATATCAGACCTCTTAATTACAAATTAAAAGATATGGTCATTCTCCAATTTTCAGAAAATAGTGTCAATCATCTAGGTCAAGGTCAATATGTAAAAATTGGCAACAAAAAGGTATCATCATAAGAAATATTTAAGACCTATCACCTACCAATTAAATGATATATACAACCTTAATTTCTTTGAAAAGATGGTCATATAGCTAGGTCAAGGTCAAAAGGTAAATAAAACACAGCTAAAGATGGTATGGCTGGATTGCAAAATAAGTTTTTGTCACTAACTGGGTCATGGTCAATAAGTCAAATAATACGGCATAAATTGAAAGGTTTTGTCAGAGGCAACCTACATGTATAATATAAAGTTTCTACTGCATACAGTTCCATAGATTTTGCTTAAACCAGAAACTTTAACCAAAATCTTTAACTAGGTGAAAGTCCAAGGTCAAGGTCACTAGGTCAAATGTTACTGCATAAATTGAAAGGTCTTGTCATGGGCAAGCTTCATGTATAATATACAGTTTCTACTGCATATAGTTCCTTAGATTTTGCTTCAACCAGAAACTTTAACCAAAATCTTGAACTAGGTCAAAGTCCAAGGTCAAGGTCACTAGGTCAAATGTTACTGCATAAATTGAAAGGTCTTGTGATGGGAAAGCTTCATGTATAATAAAAAGTTTCTACTGCATATAGTTCCTTAGATTTTGCCTCAACCAGAAACTTTAACCAAATGGCAGACGGACAGTCGGACAGACGGACGGACATCATCAATCCATAGACCGGAATTGCTTTGCAATCTGGCCAAAAATTATGATATGTGTAGAAAGGCATTGTTACAAGGAAAATACATGTGAAATATCAAAGCCCTATCACCTACCAATCAAAAGGTATAGCCGATTTTACTTTTCTTGAAAAGTAGGTCAAATATCTAGGTCAAGGTCAAAAGGTCAAATATTATGGTCTGTGTAGAAAGGTCTTGTCACAAGGAATACACATGTGAAATACCAAAGCCCTATCACTTACTAATCAAAAGATATATACAATCTTAAGTATTTTTGAAAAGTAGGTCAAATATGTAGGTGAAGGTCAATAGGTCAAAAATTATGGTATGTGTAGAAAGGCATTGTTACAAGGAATACACATGTGAAATATCAAAGCCCTATCACTTACCAATCAAAAGATATAGCGAATCTTATCTTTTTTTCAAAAGTAGGTCAAATATCTAGGTCAAGGTCACAAGGTCAAAAATTATGGTATGTGTAGAAAGGTCTTGCCACAAGGATTACACATGTGAAATATCAAAGTCCTAACACTTACTAATCAAAAGATATATCCATTCTTAATTTTTTTGAAAAGTATGTCAAATATGTAGGTCAAGGTCAATAGGTCAAAAATTATGGTTTATGTAGGAAGGTCTTGTCACAAGGAATACACATGTGAAATATCAAAGCCCTATCACTTACCAATCAAAAGTTATGGGCTGTGACACCCAAAGTGTGACAGACAGACAGACGGACTGACAGACGGACGGACAGACGGACAAAGTGATCCCTAAGTGTCGCTATGCTTCGCAGGCGACACAAAAACTAAGCAATGCAAAGGATAGCATCCCCTTGCACAGAAAAACATAGGTAATCACAGATTACGAAGCTCACCTCGTGGCAGCAAAATTCAATTCAAACATATTTCTTAATACATGTATATCGGCTTTTAAAGGCAAAATCATTCAAGCGGAAAAAGTAGGTCAATTTCATTTTATGAAAGTTTGATCAAAGATACATCCAATATGCAAGTTTGGTACATGAAGCACTTATACTTTGCTCAATATTGGCTTTAAAGGCAAAATTACTCAAGCCGAAAAAGTAGGTCAAGGTCATTTTATGAAAGAATGATCAAAGATACATCCAATATGTAAGTTTGGTACATGTAGCACTTATACTTTGCTCAATATTGGCTTTTAAAGGCAAAATCACTCAAGCAGAAAAAGTAGGTCAGGGCCATTTTATGAAAGTTTGATCAAAAATAAATCATATATGCAAGTTTGGAACATGTAACACTTATACTTTGCTCAATATTGGCTTTTAAAGGCAAAATCACTCAAGCGGAAAAAGTAGGTCAAGGTCATTACATGAAAGTTTGATCAATGATACATCCAATAAGCAAGTTTGGTACATGTAGCACTTATACTTTGCTCAATAATGGCTTTTAAAGGCAAAATCACTCAAGCGGAAAAAGTAGGTCAAGGTCATTTTAAGAAAGTTTGATCAAAGATACATCCAATACGCAAGTTTGGTACATGTAGCACTTATACTTTGCTCAATATTGGCTTTTAAAAACAAAATCACTCAAGTGGAAAAAGTAGGTCAGATGCTGCATCCGATGCCTGGATCCATCTCGGCATCCAAAGATGAATCACTTGTGCAAGTTTGGTTACTGTAGCATTAGTACTTGGTCAGATACTGAGCTACCCCAAACTTCTTAACCAAGTCACTCAAGCGGAAAATGTAGGTCAGATGCTGCATCTGATGCATGGGTTCACCTCAGCATCCAAAGATGAATCACTTGTGCAAGTTTGGTTAATGTGCTACCCCAAACTTCTTAACCAAGTCACTCAAGCGGAAAATGTAGGTCAGATGCAGCATCCGATGCATGGGTTCACCTCAGCATCCAAAGATGAATCACTTGCGCAAGTTTGGTTACTGTAGCATCAGTACTTTGTCAGATACTGAGCTACCCCAAACTTCTTAACTAAGTCACTCTAGCGGAAAATGTAGGTCAGATGCAGCATCCGATGCATGGGTTCACCTCAGCATCCAAAGATGAATCACTTGTGCAAGTTTGGTTACTGTGACATCAGTACTTTGTCAGATACTGAGCTACCCCAAACTTCTTAACCAAGTCACTCAAGCGGAAAATGTAGGTCAGATGCAGCATCCAATGCATGGGTTCATCTCAGCATCCAAAGATGAATCACTTGTGCAAGTTTGGTTACTGTGGCATCAGTACTTTGTCAGATACTGAGCTACCCCAAACTTCTTAACCGGACGCGGACGCGGACGCGCGGGGGTATAGCATAAGCTCACTCAACTTCGTCGAGGTGAGCTAAAAATGCCCCCAACCCCTTGACCATTGACTAAGATAATAACGTCACTTGTACAGACAGCAAACTGTATCAATTTTGACCAAGATCTGTTAATGAATGACATCTCTAGAGTCTATTCAAGGATTTAAACCCATTAAAATCAGTGACCTTGACCGTTTATATATGGCCTTGAAAATCATTAGGTTCTCTACCTTTTGTCATAAGCAATGTGTGTATGAAGTTTGCTGTATACAACGATTTCATACATTTCCATCTGTGACCTTGACCTTTGACCTACAAAATCAAAAGGCTTCTTTGTCTTGCCATAAGGAATGATTGTATGAGGTGTGGTTAAGATCCAATCAAAACTGCTCCTAGGCTGTATACAAGGATTTTAACCATTTCCAATCTTTGACTTTTGACCTTGAAAAATCAATAGGATTCTGCATCTTCCTATAAGAAATAATTGCATGAAGTTTGGACAAGATCTAATCAAAACTGTGCCCTCTAGACTGTATAAAAGGATTTTAATGATTTGCAATGTGTGACCTTGACATTGAATATCAAATGGTTCTTTGTCTTGACATAAGGAATAATTGTATGAAGTTTGGTCAAGATCTAATCAAAACTGTGCCCCCTAGGCTGTATACAAGGATTTAAATCATTTCCAATTTGTGACCTTGACCTTTGACCTTGACTAACAATAAGGTTCTTCATCTTACTATAAGGAATGATTGTATGAAGTTTGGTCAAAATCCAATCAAAATTGTGCCTTCTAGGCTATATACAAGGATTTTATACATTTCCAATCTGTGACCTTGACCTTTGACCTATGACCTTGAAAATCAATAGGCTTCTTTGTCTTGCTATAAAGAATAATTGTATGAAGTTTGGTCAAGATCCCATTAAAACTGTGCCATCTAGGCTGTATACAGTAGAAGTGTGACGAACGCATGCATACACTTACAAACTCACCCTCACACGAACAACAGCGTTACTATATATACCCTTGCATTTATGTTGCGAGGGGATAACGAAGGACAGACGGACATGGCCAAACCATACTACGTCCCATCTAAAGACAGACATTACGTATAATTACCTTTGTTGATTGAACCATGATTCCAAATATTCCATGACCTTCAAATACAGATAATGGTGAATGTATTAATAGATCTCCTCCGTGCCGTCCTATTAAATCTGTAGATATATGGACCTGATCACTCTCGTCACGACTTCTAGATGTCGAACTTCCTGGTTTAACTGAATTAATTCCATTATCCCCCTTCACCTGCAATCAGTGAAAAACAAACATAATAAGTTAACTGTTGTGTTGTCATACATTTTGAACTTCTACATACCTTACAATAGTATAGCAGCACATTCTCCTTTGAAATATAAAATAAAATCTGATGATAAGATTAAGATCAAACACGATAAAACAAGGGGGCAGTATGGCTCACCTGAGTAGCAAAGGAGGAGTCACTGCCACAGTTATGGAGAAGTTGAAAATGCATCAGCCAATCAAAGACCTTAGCTAATATGTCAACCAATAAAAGCCTTTGGCTATGACAATTGCTCACTTGAGACAGGACAAGACTTGAGACAGGACAAGACTTGAGACAGGACAAGACTTGAGACAGGACAAGATTTGAGACAGGACAAGACTTGAGACAGGACAAGACTTGGGACAGGACAAGACTTGAGACAGGACAAGAATTGAGACAGGACAAGAATTGAGACAGGACAAGAATTGAGACAGGACAAGACTTGGGACAGGACAAGACTTGAGACAGGACAAGATTTGAGACAGGACAAGATTTGAGACAGGACAAGACTTGAGACAGGACAAGACTTGAGACAGGACAAGATTTGAGACAGGACAAGATTTGAGACAGGACAAGACTTGAGACAGGATGAGACAGGATGAGACAGGACAAGACTTGAGACAGGATGACAAGATTTGAGACAGGACAAGACTTGAGACAGGACAAGACTTGAGACAGGACAAGATTTGAGACAGGACAAGACTTGGGACAGGACAAGATTTGAGACAGGACAAGACTTGAGACAGGACAAGACTTGAGACAGGACAAGACTTGAGACAAGACAAGACTTCAGTCAGGAAAAGATTTGAGACAGGACAAGACTTGAGACAGGACAAGATTTGAGACAGGACAAGACTTGGGACAGGACAAGACTTCAGACAGGACAAGACTTGAGACAAGACAAGACTTCAGACAGGAAAAGATTTGGGACAGGACAAGACTTGGGACAGGACAAGACTTGAGACAGGAGAAGACTTAAGACAGGACAAGACTTAAGACAGGACAAGACTTGAGACAGGACAAGACTTGAGACAGGACAAGACTTGAGACAGGACAAGACTTGGGACAGGACAAGACTTGTGACAGGACAAGACTTCAGACAGGACAAGACTTGAGACAGGACAAGACTTGAGACAAGACAAGACTTGAGACAGGACATGACTTGAGACAGGACAAGACTTGAGACAAGACATGACTTCAGTCAGGAAAAGATTTGAGACAGGACAAGACTTGAGACAGGACAAGATTTGAGACAGGACAAGACTTGGGACAGGACAAGACTTCAGACAGGACAAGACTTGAGACAGGACAAGACTTCAGTCAGGAAAAGATTTGAGACAGGACAAGACTTGAGACAGGACAAGATTTGAGACAGGACAAGACTTGGGACAGGACAAGACTTCAGACAGGACAAGACTTGAGACAGGACAAGATTTGAGACAGGACAAGACTTGGGACAGGACAAGACTTGGGACAGGACAAGACTTGAGACAGGAGAAGACTTAAGACAGGAGAAGACTTAAGACAGGACAAGACTTGAGACAGGACAAGACTTGAGACAGGACAAGACTTGAGACAGGACAAGACTTGGGACAGGACAAGACTTCAGACAGGACAAGACTTGAGACAGGACAAGACTTCAGACAGGACAAGACTTGAGACAGGACAAGACTTGAGACAGGACAAGAATTGAGACAGGACAAGACTTGGGACAGGACAAGACTTGAGACAGGACAAGACTTGAGACAGGACAAGATTTGAGACAGGACAAGACTTGAGACAGGACAAGATTTGAGACAGGACAAGACTTGAGACAGGACAAGACTTGAGACAGGACAAGATTTGAGACAGGACAAGATTTGAGACAGGACAAGACTTGAGACAGGACAAGACTTGGGACAGGACAAGACTTGAGACAGGACAAGACTTGAGACAGGACAAGAATTGAGACAGGACAAGAATTGAGACAGTTGAAAATGCATCAGCCAATCAAAGACCTTAGCTAATATGTCAACCAATAAAAGCCTTTGGCTATGACAATTGCTCACTTGAGACAGGACAAGACTTGAGACAGGACAAGACTTGAGACAGGACAAGACTTGAGACAGGACAAGACTTGAGACAGGACAAGATTTGAGACAGGACAAGACTTGAGACAGGACAAGACTTGGGACAGGACAAGACTTGAGACAGGACAAGAATTGAGACAGGACAAGAATTGAGACAGGACAAGAATTGAGACAGGACAAGACTTGGGACAGGACAAGACTTGAGACAGGACAAGATTTGAGACAGGACAAGATTTGAGACAGGACAAGACTTGAGACAGGACAAGACTTGAGACAGGACAAGATTTGGGACAGGACAAGACTTGGGACAGGACAAGACTTGAGACAGGAGAAGACTTAAGACAGGACAAGACTTAAGACAGGACAAGACTTGAGACAGGACAAGACTTGAGACAGGACAAGACTTGAGACAAGACAAGACTTGAGACAGGACATGACTTGAGACAGGACAAGACTTGAGACAAGACATGACTTGAGACAAGACAAGACTTGAGACAAGACAAGATTTGAGACAGGACAAGACTTGAGACAAGACAAGACTTGAGACAAGACAAGATTTGAGACAGGACAAGACTTGAGACAAGACAAGACTTGAGACAAGACAAGACTGTTGCAGCACACACAGCAAAACACCAAACTGCATCAAAGGTAAAACACAGACAAGTACAACAAGAACACAAAACACAACATCAAGGAACACCAACTCACACCATAGAAACATGAAAAACAAAAAATTACACATAAACCAACGAGACCAATGGGCAATCGGTGCCAACTTAGGACAGCCATCGACCATGTTAGTAGCAAATGGTGTTGTTATCTGGATTATGTGTGCACAACCATCCCAAATGTCCATTTATCCAGTGGTCTCGAAAAACGCACATTTGTTGTGTCATAATAGCCTCCTTAAATATAGAGTACCACACAGATATATATCTTACCTCAACAACAGCTGTAACCTCTATAGAAGACAGATTTTTGTTGTCCATAATCAGTAAATCAGGATCTGAGGTAATGGTCTGAATCCCTGTGTTCATGGCCATCACATTGTTCAGTTTAATATCCATGCTCCCATTGGCAATGTTTGTAAAACCACTGAAAGGATGTTTGAGAATATGAAATAAGTAAGAATTCTGAATAGCTCATCTGAGAACTAAGTACACTTTTGGAGCTGTTGGTTACTTGAAGAAACCTACTAGTATTCCAGTTTCCTCGGCTATGCATGGCTTTGGTACTTGAAGAGCTCGAGATCAAATTTGCTCAAAATCTGTCAATGATTTTTACGCACAAAAAAAAACAATGTAGGAGTAAATATTTTCATGTTCTTTTTTCAGTAGTAAATACCCAAGTACCCAGTAAAGGTTAATAGCAAATCTGAAGATAGAAACTTAAGAAGAGGCAATTTTCTTCATATTTACTAAACAAGAGGCCTGTGGACCACATCGCTCACCTGAGAAACCCTAGAAAACTGAGAAGAAATGTAATTTTTAAAAGACTTATCATGAGCCTTATGTAAAATTGAAAATCTGACAGATAGCCATCACAGAAGTGGCTGGGATTTATTTTTTGCCAGTAGAATCAACAACATATATGCTTGATTGATTTTTTTGGCCTGTAGAGTCAAGAACTGTTGTAAAAGGATAACTGGGTATCTTATAAATTAAGTCAGCTGGTTTTTAAGCTCCATGTAAAAACATCATAAATTTGATCAATAGAAAATGTCCAGGAAAAAGCAATAACCATATACATGCAGTGTATAAAATTTCACAAGTGTACATTGCTATTAAAATGTTTACATTCAACTACATGTATGTACATGTACTTACTAAACTTTCAATCCAAACATTTGTAGATATAACATAAATAACTGCTGATACATTCCCTCCATTACATGTCCATTCATATTCATGGTAGTAACCATATACTCTAACTGCTCAGCAAAACTCTGACCGTACACTTCTGCCCTAAAAAAATAATAAAAAGTCTGTAGTGAAAAATCTAGAATTTAAGAAATTGTATGAACATGATGAAGGTTGATGAAGGTCTCAGGGACACAAAAGAAATGAGTTCCATGGAAAAACAATCAGCAGACCTATACATGTCTACCTGTTTCTTACCATAAGTGTAAAATTTTGCTCAAGAAAGTGTGAATTTGGGGACTAAAGCCTAATATGAACAACTTGTTGTAATTTTGGGGACTAAAGCGTAACATGAACAAATTGTTGTAATTTTGAGAAAGTCATTGTGTTTTCTGTGTTTCACCGTATATGCTTGCCTATACAATATGGAAGGAATTTGCTTAATCAAGTGTTCAAAAATTAAAAAAAAAAAAAGACATTTTCCTTGGAAGGAAGTTGGTTTTAGATGCAATATGGAGTAGCAAAAGTGTTTGGAGTAATTTAAGATCAAATATCGTAAAAATTATGCCAAAATCATAAAAGTATAGGCAGGTATATGACAGGCATTGAAATTAACTTTTTTTACCACAGGCTAATTTTAGCCTGTTGGAAAAAGAAATTCACTGGCTAAAGTGAAAATCAAGAAATAATTTCTTTAATGCTGTAATCTATTATGTCATGTTACAGAACATGAATTTCACATAAGCGAATACAAAAGTACACTAATGCGAACACTACAGTGTCTATATTAAATGTCAAGGTATCACAAACGTTTGACATTATACTGGTATCACAAACGTTTGACAAAAATTATAACGAAACATACATTAATAATATAGCTTTTTGCTGTCACTGTCTAAATCGGAATAAAAACTACAACCTGATAAAAAAAAAAAACACTCTCAATTTTTTTTCAAGTTCCTGAATTTTCTACTCGCAATTTCCAAATTCAACTCGCATTATTTCCCACTAATTTTGAGGCCTGGTATGAATGAGCAATATAAATATCACATGTCCACTATTATAGATCTTTTCACACATCTTTGTGATCATGGTGATTTACAAAGTTATTCACAGATAATCAGTTTTCATTTTCACTTAAGAATTGTTAATACATAACTTTCTTTTGTTTTTATTTTTTTAACCTGTATTTTTTTTACCTGCATGTAAAATTAATGTAAAATGTGCAATGTGTGGTTAAATAGTACATGTGTACCAATATTTTCCAAATCAATGATTCCTTACAATATTTTCACAGGATGTCCTAGTCCTGCTTACAAGACTCCGGTATACTGCTAACGCACCGGAGTCTTGTAGCCCGCGCCATTTTGGTAACGCGTTCTTTACGCATCGGATGTTAGCGGAAACTAGAACAGGGAAATTACGATGATTTTAGCACTGACAGCGAGTAAGATTAAATTGAAAGGATGGATTATATATTAAATTATTATTAACTAACCTTTGAAATGTTATATAAAGTCCAACACTTAGTGTAATCTTGTCATTATCTGACCACATTGGATTCACCAGTGGAATTTAGTGATACAAAAACTCGAGCCCGAGTTTTCATTCGGATCATTAGATTTCAAACAAATAACATATATTTGATCAACGAATTAATTACAATAATAATAATTATGATTTAATTTGACAATTCAAAGGTAAGAAAATGGTGTTTGTTTAACATAAAGGCGAAATAAATATGTTTTATGCTAGGCGAAATCCCTCTTTGCCATTTAAGAGCTGACAGATATAACCTTGCGTCTCGCAGCAAGGTTATATGTTATAGAACTAAGGATGTCCATAATTTCTGCATATTCACTAAGTGGTATCTACCACATCGTAACACCCCCCCCCCCCCTCCATGACCTCATCTCCACTGTGTGACATTTATATGAGGCTGAAATCACAATGTAATAGTATATATCAAAGACCAACAGTTTTGTTACTTCATTTTAAATCATGTTTAAGTAAATCATTTATTTGTAATTGAATTCCAAACAAAAATTTACTGGCCAAATTGTCTAACACAAGCTGAGATACATGTATGATGGATTGTCAAATATCAAACCTGCTGGCGGACTTTTATATTATGATGTCATAATCAATAGCCAGTGTAAAACACTGCTTTAACGTAATGCTTTATAACATATCATTACGTCATTTTCGCCAACAGGTGCAATGTCGGACATTTTATGATCCCCAGATTCTTCAGACATTCTGATGTTTTATCAGGGATTGCTGTGGCGGGTGGCACCTTTCATCACCTCTTGAGCTCTCTTATTATTCTTACCGTAAACAAATATCTGTCAATTCCTCAGATTGCCTGTTGTCCAACATTTGTCTGCGCCACCGTTTAAGGTCTGTTTTCATCTTAATTATAGACTCAATAGTAACATATTTGAAGTGGTTGAAGTCAATTTCTATCATGTTCATTAAGTCGACCATGCATTGCATAATGTTATATTGTTCCGAAATATATTTTGCTTTCAAATCGTTGTAGTCTTTCATTCCTTTATAGCCTAAGAAATGAGTCATGTTTTCCTGAATGAAATCCACAGGGTCTACTAAATGACTCTTTCTCAATCTAGGGTATATTCTTAAAATATCTAAATGATACTGTGTCCATTGTCGAGTTGACTTCTCCAAGTCTGAGACAAGGATAGGACTTGATGGGCGACTTTCGCGTGAGCCACAGGATTGGCAACCATGATTAGTTGTACTTGTCGACACATGGAAACCTTTAAACTGTTTTGAATTGGTCTCTGAATCGCTTGAGGACGATATTTTTCGTTTTGAATTTGAGGCTTCGTTATCCATTCTCTGTTCTTTGATTTCTGGACGTTCCGTCTACAAAACATTCCGTCCATAATCGGTGCGGACGACTCGGACTCCGGAAAACTCGGTCCGTTCTCAGACATCCTCTGATCCTCGGACATATTTGGCCCGAGTTTGTGAGATATGTATAGAGGATGTCCAACATTTGTATAGAGTTTTTACAGATCTTCAGGGAAGTATATTTTTAAATCCTTTCCTGTTCTCACTACGGACCGATTAGTCTGTGGTTCGACACGACTGTAACTTTCTACTTTCCATTTCAAAAATGGAAGACAGCACGCGCCAAGTTCTTCGCCGTGAGTCCTCCTCTTCCTCTGTTTCTTCCGTCACGTCACTGTCATCAGACAAAAATAGCAGCAGAAGGAAAGCTTTGGTTCCTCCAAGGGCATCAGACTGGAAGAAAGAAAAAATATACGAGCTAGGGATCCAGTATAACGTTACTGCATCAAGTCTTGATGAATTCACTGCACACATCAAGCGAAATGCTGATTACCCCGCACTACCCAAAATTTCTAAAAGACTTATTAGCCTTACGCATGAATTCTGGACTTCATCTTTGGATCTTAGAAACATAGTACGTTTCAACTCATTGAAGGCAATCGGGGAAATAAATGAATCGGCAGAAAACCTTTTGTCTGTTGAAAAGGAGAAAAAACGGACTGTGGAGGAGGTTGACCAGAAGTAAGTCTAAATAACTGCCTCAGGGGAGCTCACTTCAGAAACTACATAAACCCGATTTTGACGACTTTTTTGGTAAATGAAATTGATACTAATTTCAACAGGTTTTCAACAACATTAACAACAGATCCACAGGCTGCCGATGTTTATCTGTTAAAAGATAAAATCCAACCATTTCTTGTTGCATCGTTCGATATGTTGACACTTCAACTATTTGATCCACTAATAGTTTCAATAAAGCGAACGATGCCTGGATTTCTACATGAAAACTAAAATAAGCAATTCAGCAGGTAAAAAAAAACATGTCAACAGTTTTAGGTTCAATTTTTCTGTAAAGCACCTTTTCTTTCTTTTCCTGTATGTATGATAAAAAACAACAAAAAGTTGGTTTTTATTTTCTGATAGATAAACATTGGCAGCCTGTGAATAGATCTTGTCTGAAATTTCGGTTTTAATACCATAGTTAGAGTAGTGCGTGTAATCAAAAGCCGCTGAGTGAGTCACTACTACAAGTATTCATTTGTCTGTATAATATAATTGCATAAAAACATGACCATATAATATACATGTATACCAAAATTTATGACTAAAATCTATCAACACATAAGAAGTATGTGAGTGCTTGAAATTTTGTATTGTAAAGGTTTTAATTTATTTTTCAGAATTTTTGAGGTTTGGAGTTGTAATTTATTCTGCTTCTGGCAAAATCTAACCAGGCTGCTTACAAGACTAGGAAGATCTGGTGAGAGGGAAGCTACTTACACACATCTATTTATGCTCTTCTCAAGGATTTGTTTGTTGGATCCGGAGTAAGTTCATTTATATGTTGATTTATATGTTCTTAGACATATTAATTCAGGGCTCTCACACCCTTTGTGTCGGTCTGTCTGTTTGTCCGCCTTTGTGTCTGGCAGCCATACTTTCACATATTTGGCTATAACTTACCTGATGTACATCAGACATCTTTCAAACTTGCAGGGATGGTAAAGCATGATTAGACTCAGCACCTAATGTAGGTCAAGGTCACTGGTCAAGGTCACATATTTAGGGTCAAATATGGAACAGGCTACTGTTCTTGAACAGTGCTATTTTCTATTTTTTGGCAAACAAATAATGTATAAAATGCAGAACTGAGCACATCATTCATAATACATGTACTTCCATCAACTTCAAACGGACAAGCATCACCAATCCATGCTTTGCACTTTTCTTTGTTTGTTAAAAATGTACAAAGAATTCAATATGCTCATATAGATTAATTGCTATATTGATTTTTAGAGCGATATCAAAGCTTTTCTCCATCATTTGATTATGACATCATAAATACGAAAGCACGCTATAGATAGTAGATACGAACCAGCAATAGTTGATTAAAACGGTTATGGTATTGCATGAAAAGATGCGCATATGGTTTTGTCCAGGTCATCGTTAGAGAGGCATTCAGTCGAGGTTTTGCCAAATGTCCAGCATTGCACCTGCTGGTGGAATTTACATGACACCATAATCGATGGTCTGTGGAACAATGCTTTGACGGGTCGTTTGATGTTATACATTTTGTGCTTCCATCCATAAGGTGTGTAAACAGTTGTGATGTAGGACTTTTTCAATTAATCAGTTGTCAGTAAACTCCAAATGATTCTAAACTTTATAGATTTAGTAAAACTGTATTCGCTATTTTCGAAAACCAGAGTAACTTCCCATCTGAGATGATATCTGACGAAGACTGATTATGACGTCATCAAATTCTATGGAAACAGTTGTAAAAGTCTTGGAAATGATGGTATAAAATCCACGTTTCCATACCATTTTCATAACGTCACAATGGTTTTATATCATATACCATCTGTAAGGGGGAAAAACTCTGTATTCCACAAAGACTCAATAAGCAAAGAGGGATATATTCCACAGGATTGTACATGTGATACTTTCACTCACTGAAGTTATTTTTTTTCCCAACAGACCAGGTAAAGCTTATGCAGGATCCAAGCAAATAAAAGGTGTAACAGTCCACAGCCTACCTAGTGTTCGCTTCAACACAATACCGTCTGATGGTCATTTAATGTTAGCTGTCGTGACAGAGGTAAAATATTTTGTTACATTTCATCGGCAAGTAAAAGTGACTTCTTTGTCGGTTTGTTTCAGGACAATAGAGAGGTTTAGAAACCGTACGTGTACGGGTACGTGTACGTGTACGCGGGGATTCCCCCCTTTTACTGTGTATGACGTCATCATTTTTTGCGTACGGGAAATCTCTACAAGTTGTCGAGTACGTGTAATTCGTCTGCTACAAGTAAGTACAAACGTGTAGGCATTTTCTCTAAATTAACAAATTCAATCTACGGAAACTTGATATATGTACATTTTCAAGTATTCGCTGCCACATTTTATCTACATTTAACCTTCCAAAGCGTACAGATGTCCTTTTGGTTCCTGTTCAAAAATGGCCAAGTAATGACATGAATGAGTCCCTCACTCCCTGTCTAATCGTAACACGATTACAGAGCGATTTACCCCCAAAATGTCTTGAAGAAAAGTATCTGAATTATAATTTAAGGTTCACAATATTATGCTACCTCCTATCCGCCGGGCCGTTGGTCATAACATTGCCAGATTTGGTCCAAATTTTGGATCGATTCAACGGGATATTTGAAGACAGCCTATTTCATTTTGGTCATATTTTAAAGAGAAATTTGTTACCTCTGCATGTTCAGCAATGGCCCCCTTTCTTAATTAGTTTCTGGTCTTAACAAAGATAAAGCCCAATGCTGGATCCGCCCGTCCAATCACACCATTATTATGGCATTAGAAAAGCAGAGATCAGGAGTCGGTCTTTTAGTAAAGGTAGTGCGGCTTTATATATATATTTTTAAAGACAGGCTAAAATGCAAAAACCTCCTGGGTCCAAAAATATATCATATTCAAAATTCTTGCTTTTTACTTCTTCCATACGAAGCTGGAGGATCAGTGGCTCAGTTGGGAACGCTTCTGCTTCGTATGCAGGAGGGACGGGGTTCGAAACTCGATGAAACTTAACTGTAATTATTTTCCTCATAATCCAATTTTTTTTCTCACGATATTCTATTTTTTTCAGATATGACAACTTTCATGAGAAAGAAGCAAGTGAGATTTGGAGAGGGAAATGATCTGCAACTGTTGAGGGAAGTTATTGCAAAGAATCCCTTCAAAGATCGCAGTAAATGGACAGAAATAGCTGAAACACTCCCTATAGATTGTGACGCGAGAAGGGTTCGGGAAAGGACCCTACTGTTGGTTAACCAACATAAAGGGAAAAATGCGGAGTCTAAGAAGAAGTACGTCGAATGTTATATATGTATTGCCTTTCCAAATAAAATCCTTTCCTGTCCTTTCCTTTCTTCTTTCAAATGTTCAAACTTTAAAATCATATAATTTTTGTGAATTTATTATAGATCTGGTATAGATGAGGCATACGGCGAGAAAGACCAGTTGCTAGACGAGGTACTAGAAATATCTGAAGAGGAGGAAATCTCAAAAAAGGCAGAAAAAGAAAAGGCGAGAGAGTTTGAGCAGGCAGGGAAGAATATCAGAAAAAGGGCTATGGAAACCCTATGTAAAAGTAGGCATTCATAAATTTATGATATTCGTTTTATCACTGAGATAATTTGGAAAAAAAATAATTTTGTTGCTAAATTGTTTTTTTGATGGAAAAAAATGCCCATTCACTATTCCTTAAAATGTTTGAAAAACAAAACAAAAACAAAACGTATCGAATTATATAAATTTACTAATGCAGGCATCAATTACAGGTGATGAGGAAAATACACCGAAAAAATCTTCATCTAGAGACAGTGTTCTCAGCTATTTAAGAGAAAAGAGTGAGGCTGAAAACAAGACCAAAGAAAAAGAAATAGAAATGAAGAAAAAGGAACTGGAACTTAAAGAAAAAGAAGTTGAGCTCCAGAGGGAAAAATTTGAGATGGAAAGAGCTGAAAGAAAACAACAGTCGGACATTATGACTCAGTTGTTAAAGGCTTTAATTGAGAAGAAATAAATTGCTTTCAAATTGTCATACATTTATTGACCATAAGTTTTATTTAGCATCTATCATGATATAATAAATGCAATGTCATGAACTCGCTTTTCATTGATCATTTCATACTTCATATTGTACAATGCATGTATTTCACTTGACTTCTAAGATTTGAGATCGTACAAAATTATAATTTTAACAATTCAACAGGAAAACATGCAAAGAATAATGAATATGTTGTTTGTAACACGTGACAAAAAAACCAATCAAATCGATTAGAGCTATCCGGATAGATACGCATGGAGTGTCGGGGGATCAATTCCAAAGAATCTGCCTGTTTCACTTCCATAAAGGCAGGTATGACAGTTGGTGAGAAGAGCAGCAACAAGGTAATATTTACCTACTGGTTGCAAGTGTAACTTCAGATTTTTTTTATAATCAAGGAATGCGAACAGGCTTATGATCTTCCCAAATGTCCACTCAACGCTTATCCTTACTGCCGACATTTTCTTATTGAAATGTGCCTGGTTGGCTGTAATAACTCCTCCCCTGTATGGTGTGATAATGAAAGGGGTAAGAGGATAAGCAGGGTCACCATAAAGTGAAAAGACCTCTCCGTTGACAAATGTCATATGCCGGCGCATCATTTCCTGAAGGCCACTTTCTCTGAGAAGCCCAGCGTCATGTCGTCTGCCTTCCATGGGCCCAAACATGTTTGCAATCAATCCGTTTGGTACGACAACATTTTGAAATTTAAGGGCATGTACCCGCTTGTGACCGTTATAAACCATTTGCTGGTTTTCCGTGGGTCGACATAAGGGTCTTACGGTACCGTCTATAAAGCCCCAACAGTTTGGAACTGGCCCTCCACGAGATCTTACAGCAGCAGCATATTCTCGGAGATTAAATTCAGATAGCCACGTTCTTGCTAGATCCTTCAACAAATGACCATGTTTCTCTTCCAAGAAATCGAGTACCGTGTTAACTATGAATGATAAGGCAGTGGTCGACCTTCCGAATAGGTAATAAAGATCACTCAGGCGGCTGGGATAAGTTAATCGTCTTAACAAGATACATATACCTTCAACACTCGAACAAACAGTCCCGTTCTGGCATTCAAATTTTGGCGGGAGGCAGAGAGCGTCGCATAAAAGTGATATATCATCTTTTTCAAACCTGAACAAAGTTTTGCATTGGTCGTTGGAAAGTTTTTCAAAATTAAAATCTACCTTGTCAGTCTTCAAATCACAATCAAGCATAGATAAGAGTAGCAATTCGTCATTGCTTTCGGTAGCAGCCAGCAGACGAAGCGACGCCATAATTACGTTTTATCATAAACCTCCGTAAAATTACGTCATCAAATAATTCAATTATGACGTAATGTCACGTGAATTTTTGAACAACCATATAATCATATTTGAATTTGATTACACTTGGGCTCATCCGAGGCAGCGGACCTTGTCCTTATCGACCAGCGGATTCCCAAATAGGTGAAGATGTTATATATACCATACGGCGGCTTCGCCTAGCATACAAAGGAGACCGCTCATACCGCAACGCCACGGTGACCGTTGTGTTGCGGTATGAGCGGTCTGCTTTGTATGCTAGGCGAAGCCGCCGTACGGAGTTTACCGACTTTATACATATAATCATATGCACGTCCGATGGTCATTCCCTGAGGTGAGAATGTTGCACATACGTCTCAATAGATATGCTCTATATACATGTTAGAATAACGTATTATTTCGTTAGTTGCTCATTCTTTTCAGTCACAAAACAAAACTAAGGTTACCATTGTCGTTAGCCGTCTTCCTTGAAAAATATAAGAGATTGCATTAAAATGAAACATTTTAACTTCACCAGTAAATTGAATAGGAGATTACATTAAAATGAAACATCTTCACTTCAACAGAGCCTTTGCGTTTAGTTTATGGTTAACGAAACAAAACACACACCGTTTTCACAAGAGAAAAACAAAGTTTACGACCAAAATAATCGTCTGAGATCTAGCTATCCATAAAATAAAGATATTAGGCAAGTGTGTGAGAAAAAAAAAGACGAATGGTTTACGCGTATCTCCGGTTAAACGTCACGGATGAACTTACATACCTCTACACGTACACGTACACGTCAAAAATCTTCTAAAACGTCACTACGTGTACGCCTACAAGTAGTTTTACACGTACACGTACACGTTTTTTTTTCTAAACGTTAACTTTAACTCTCTTTTTCTACGTGTAGTCTAACTTGTAGATTACACGTACCCGTACACGTACACGTATGGTTTCTAAACCTCTCTAATGTTTTACCATATAATTACTGGAACACTTCGATTTTCTTTACATTTACAGTTTTCAAGATTTATTTTTCTGTATTTCATAATTCATTTTTGGTATTTGAATATATCTCTGTGTTGTAAAGCTAGCTAGTCTGATCGATTTTAAGAATCATTTTCATGAACAAAATTTTTAGCAGAGTAAAGGCCCTTAATGCAATAAGTAAGTTTAACCTTTTTTTAGTTTTTTAACTTTCATGGATATATCACATAGCAATCAAAAACTTGTTGGTTTGAATATGGTTTCAGGCTCGGCATAGTGAGGCATTAAAGGGAGATGGTTTTACAGAGGAAACATTCCGTGCGGAGCACATGAGCAGCAGAGTTCTTGGACAGCATGGAATGGAACTGGTTATTGAATCTTGTGATTCATATTTTTCCCCATGTGTAGCTGGAATGATCTGTTTGGGGACAAAGGTAAGCATAAGCCTCTAACAGAATGTATGAAACAATACCACAACAACCAGTCTGCCTTTATGATTTTGGCCTAATTTTTTACGATATTCGACCTAAAATTAGATTCTACACTTTTGCTGCTCAATTTACGTCTAAAACATAATTTTGAGCAGAATGAGCAGACAAATGAACTCCTGTATGAACTCCTGTATGAACTCCTGTATGAACTCCTGTATGAATCTTAGGCAGAAGAGATTTTATATTTCAAGTGAGAATACTTTGTGATAAGACCTTTCATTTGAGACTTTGACTTTTGACCTAGTGACCTTGACCTTGAAGTTTGTCCTACTTTGCAAAAAATATCAACCTTGGCTATATTCTTTGAACTGTAATGGGTACAGTCTCCTTTTTTTCACTTGAAACTTTCCTAAAAAGACCTTTTATGAAATCTTGAATTTTGTCCTAGTGACCTTGACCTGGAGGTTTGGTATACTTTTCAAAACCTTAAACTTGACTATCTTTGATATGAAGATTCCTTATGACATAACCTTTCAATTGGGGACCTTGAACTTTGACCTACTTTTCAAAGAAATTATAATTGGCTATATCTCTTAAACTACATATATGTAAAAGGGGTAGGGATATAATATTTTACTCATAGATTCCTGTTGACAATACCTTAGGCAAATAGAATACACATCAACTAAAACTGCCGCTTTGCAATCAGCAACATCATCTTAAGCGATTTAGGATTTATTTCTTTTGTCTTTCTTTCCTTCTGGTTTGGTTTCCTGGTATTTTCTCTTGAAGGTGAAATGCATCAAAATTATTTGGTATACAGAGATGCAGGTCAAGTTTGTATATGGATGTGGTCCAAACATTGTTGCTGAAAATCTCTACAGGTTGTAGGGATTTCTGTGGGTACAAACTGTGCACCTACTGTCACAGATTTTATAAGTAACCTAGTCATCTATTGACCTGGTATAGGATGATATCAGGTCACTAGATTATATTCAGGGGAAGGCAAAGGGACCAGAGAAATAGCTCCATCAACTAAGAATTTGTAGATTATTTTGTAGCATTTATGGTACTCTAATTAAGCAAGTGAATTTATTTCAGCGAGACATTGTTCTCTTATGAACCTAGAGACCCACTCGGGCATCTTTTTCATTTAGTATAAATGTTGGTCTTTCATACTGTATCAAAACAAATGAAGTTTGAATTTCTGAGCAAATTTCCTTCAAATAATTGTTTTTTTAAAGAGAGAGCTGTTCTTTGTCCTTGGAAAAGATATACAAACCCAATTAGGTTAAGAAATGACTGTCTTACTTTTAATGTTCATGGGTGTATAATTCTGGTTGGTCACGTGCAAATTCCGTGAATTGCGAAGCGATTCTTGGAAAAATTGCACGTGCCCAACCAGAATTGTACACCCATGAACACCAAAAGTAAGACAGTCATTACTTATATTTACATTTTTTCTAATCATTGGTCATTTTTATTTGCATACACATTGCAGATTTTGCCTGTAACAGCGTCAAATGTGTCTTAACGTTGGTAAATTCTCCCTACATGCAAAACATGAACGTGACGTCACATTAGCAACCCAAGTTATTGGAATATAATTTTAGTTGCCTAATGGGCGTTTAACATTGGGAATCTACTAGTAATGTAAATATATCTCTTTGTGTTGATTGAAGGTCAAATGTCAGCTTCGGCAAGCACTAATGCATTGTCTATTCATTGACAATTTATTATGAACATACTCAAACATTGTATTTCACACTCTTGCAGGTGGTGTTCACATATTTGGACATTAGTCGAGACCATGTGTCGTTGATTGAAAAGGACAGCATACCCAAGGAAATGAAGTCCACTATTCTGTACACAAAACCATATGACTTTATGGATGCACAGGATCGGAAAGAAATGTTAGAAATTTTATTTTGGTTTGGATATTTACAGTCTGGGTCATATAAAGGAATGAAGAAGGGACAAACATGATAGTATTTCCGTATCCTTTATGATATATCAGCTGATAAAGTAATCACAGGTTTCTAGCTGGTACCAAAACGCAGCTGTCTGATTACAAGTCCAGAGCGTTACAGAGTGAGGTAAACACTAACACAGTTAAGACAAGATCTGCTCTGTCACACCGCCGGAACCACTACAATGACAATCTTAAAATTAGAGAGGAAAACAGTAGATTCACCATCAGTCTGTCTGTGATATGTGAATGACTTGTATAATTTATGACTTGTAAATGTGCACCTGCATGGTTTTCAGAGTAATATGTATATTATACCATTATTGGCATTAATTTCTAGGTCTCTGCCACTAAGTGAGTGTCATAAAGTAAGCACCTTTTGTGTTTCTCTGTCCATCAACAGATAACTTTAACATAAGCTGTATGGCAGAATTGGCACATAATCTAGTTGATACATAGTTTACATGTGTTTTTTCGTTGGGGGAAATTTTTGCGAAATGACCATAGCAGCAGTGTGCATCATAGGGTTAATTTTTGGGACATTTAGAGTATTCCTTTAAGTCTTTTATACGAGAAGAATTTTCATGCGGGGCTATTTTTGCACTATATATTAATATTAATACAATTGTGAAATGCACGAACAGTATGTCCCCATTTGAAAATTTCCCTGATTGCAGTATTAAAAATTCAAGTATGTCAATTTCTTCTAATATTTGTACAGGACAGTTAGTTTTATTTGGAAAGCATGTGTGCATTATTGTAAAAATCTCTATTGTATAGAATTCTAAAGTTTAAATATGATTCAGATCATATTTCTTACTTTTCACAATCACTGTAAATATATTTCACTTTATCATTATCTGTGCAATAAAGTTGCAGAAAATGTACTAAGTTAATAATTATGTGAACTGATTTCAATATTGTCATTGATAAGAAATGAAGAATTTTTCATATATATATATATATATAATTTAACTATTCCCGTAATGTCTGTATAACGCCTTTACAAACGTACGGCGCGAAATTTTATCTATAGCTGTATAGACAATGTCGCCTATTATGACGTCACTAACGGCGAGCGCTGCTTCGTTCGGCCTGTTCAAATATCACGTCGCCAGTTTTGAACTTGAAAATCTACCACGCTAAAATGACATCAATTGCAAAATAAACTAGACAATCAAATAGTGATTTAATTAAATTATAAGAAATGACTGTAATAATTTTTCTGTCTATCGATGTATAGACAAAAACCGATGCACAAACAAAATATAATCCGCTTCGCGGATTATATAGTTTGTGCATCGGTTTTTGTCTATACATCGATAGACAGAAAAATTATTACAGTCATTTCTTAAATAAAGATATAGACTATCATAGATATTTCATTTATTTATATGAGAAATTAATTTGAAATAATTCAAATGGATTGTTATGATTATGTTTAATTTAGAAAAAAAAAACATGTAATAAAATGTTCAGCATGAAAATTAAGTGTATATTTTGTGTACTTGGACTAAGAACAAAATATGGAAAATGACTTTGATGGATCCAAATGATATTTGGCGTGCAAATGTATCATGATAAGATGATGGTGAAGTTTGAATATTGTTGGGATCCATACATTATTGGAAGAGTTATTGCCCATGAACTTTAATAGAACATAAAACACTGCTAAAGACGGTATGGCGGGATTGCTAAGTAAGCTTTTGTCACCAACTGGGTCACGGTCACTAGGTCAAATATATCAGCATACATTGAGAGGGCCATTCAGAGGCAACCTAGCTACATGTATAATATAAAGTTTTTACTACATACAGTTCCTTAGATTTTGCTTGAACTAGAAACTTTAAATAAAATCTTTAACTAGGTCAAGGTCCAAGGTCAAGGTCACAATGTCAAATGTTACGGCATAAATTGAAAAGTCTTGTCATGGGCAACCTAAATGTATGATATAAGATTTCTACTGCATACTGTTTCTCAAAATTCTGCCTCAACCAGAAACTTTAACCAAAATATTTAACTAGGTCAAAGTACAAGGTCAAGGTCACTAGGTCAAATGTTACGTCATAAATTGAAAGGTCTTGTCATGGGCAACCTTCATGTATAATATAAAGTTTAGAACTACTGCATAATGTTTCTCAGATTTTGCCTCAACCAGAAACTTTAACCAAAATATTTAACTAGGTCAAAGTACAAGGTCATGGTCACTAGGTCAAATGTTACGTCATAAATTGAAAGGTCTTGTCATGGGCAACCTTCTTGTATATTATAAAGTTTCTATTGCAAACAGTTTCTCAGTTTTTGCATCAACCAGAAACTTTAACCAAAATATCTAACTAGGTCAAAGTCCAAGGTCAAGGTCACTAGGTCAAATGTTACGGCATAAATTGAAAGGTCATGTCATGGGCAACCTTCATGTATAATATAAAGTTTCTACTGTTTACAGTTTCTCAGATTTTGCCTCAACCAGAAACTTTAACCAAAATATTTAACTAGGTCAAAGTCCAAGGTCAAGGTCCATAGGTCAAATGTTACGGCATAATTTGAAAGGTCTTGTCATTGGCAACCTTCATGTATAATATAAAGTTTCTACTGCATACAGTTTCTCAGATTTTGCATCAACCAGAAACTTTAACCAAAATATCTAACTAGGTCAAAGTACAACGTCAAGGTCACTAGGTCAAATGTTACGTCATAAATTGAAAGGTCTTGTCATGGGCAACCGTCTTGTATAATATAAAGTTTCTACTGCATACGGTTCCTTAGATTTTGCCTCAACCAGAAACTTTAACCAAAATGTTGACGACGGACATCGTCAATCTATAGACCGGAATTGCTTTGCAATCCGGCCAAAAATATGGAAAAGGGCAAATTCCGGGAATTTTCTCCTTGGAGATTTGATGGATCCAAATGATATTTGGTATACAGCGCTAGGTCGAGTTATTATGGATGTGGTCCGATCATCAATGGGAGAGTTATTGCTTGAGGACTTGGAACAAACCATGGGTGTCAGTGGGACATTCATGTAGTTCAGACACAGCACGTCTAGTCATCTTGAATATTGAATGAACTAGGTTACTTCCCACAAATGGGAATTTGATATTAAGATAAGTGGTTAGAAATACAATGAATCTGAATGTTTCATTTTGATTTCTGCAAAGAAGAAAACTCCCTTTATTCATAAGTTTAAGTTGACCTTCATGATTCCAAGGTAGTGTGTAATTGTCGCCTTCTATGAGGGGGTGGACAGGGTGTAAGGGAGAGGGGAGGAAGTGGGCGGGAGGAGGGGAGGGAAGGGGGGAAATGGGAGGGAGGGGGAGAAAGGGGCGGGAGGAGGGAGGTAAACAAAGGGTGAAAAGGAGCGGGAGGGAGGGGGGGGGGGTAAGGTGGCGGGAGGGGGAGAGGTACCCCCCTGTCCGCCCCCCCCCCTTCTATTTGTCTATTTTGCGTGGGAAAGTTCTGTTTTATATCTTTTCAAGAATTTGTAAGCCTTTTGATTGTGATTTTTGGATCATTCTATTTTCGGATTTTGTGTGTGAGTTCTCTGATCTAAATTATATCATGGTAAAATATTAATGGATCTGAAAAAAATGAACAATTTGCTTACGCAATGTAGTACATATGATAGAATCTGTCTTGCAGGTAACAAACCATTTTAAAAGTGTATGACCTTATAATTATCCCCTCATACTGTACAACCACAGGAGCTCGATGCCAACGATCCACAAGAATATCCGTCTCTTCTTCCCTACTTTGACTAGAGTGTCATGGGGAGGCGCGGGTGTCAATGAGGGTTGTTGGCATTGAGGTCCTGTGCATGTAACTTAATTTTTAAAGGAAAATAGTAAGGCCACGAAATTGGAGTGTCTCTGTGTGGGTTCATGAAAGATTATGGACATTCTAGAGGTCACAGTTTACTTCTAATCTTCATCAATTTTTGCATGAAATTTGTCCATGGTGAGATGACATTTATATATACACATCTGTTGATATCAAGGTCAAAATGGGTGATGAAAAATATTGTGGATGCTATAGAGGTCGAACTTTATTTTCAATTTTCATCAAACTTTACATGCATATTGTCGATGGTGAGAGGACAATCCCTATTGATTTTCAAGGTTAAATATCAAGATCTGTTTTTCTAGTATTTGATTAAATTATAAGGATGCAACTTTAACAAATTTGCAATTTATTGAGACATAATATGGTTTGAGGCGGTGCACACTTTTTAGCTCATCTGAGCCAAAGGCTCAAGTGAGCTATTGTCATAGCAATCCGGCCGTCTATCGTCCGTCGTTCGTCGTCCGTCGTCGTCGTCCGTCGCCGTAAACTTTTCACATTTTCAACTTCTTCTCCAGAACCATTGAAGGGATTTGGATGAAACTTGGTAGGCATGAAGTACTAATGGTCCCCTACAATTGTTGTTGATTTTCGTCCGGATTCGTCTACAGGTGGCGCCACCAAAGGCAAAAGTAGGTCACAGGGGGTACCCTCCTTTGACAAACTTCTTCTTCAGAACCAAAGTACATATCGACAAACCGAAAGCTTCTGGATGATCTAGAAGGATATGTCTTAACAAGTGTTGTTGTTTTCGGTTCCAGTTCGAAGTCAAATTTTGACGCTTTTTGACGTCTTTTTGGACTTTGTCAGAAATGCTCATTTTTTTAACTGTTTCTTTGACTAACTCTATAAATGAATGGTTTTGTGTCCTCATTTAGTGCATGTTTGACATATTTAAGTTACTATTTGCTTTGATATACATTACATGCTATAATCTTCTTTTTTTTTTTGGAATTTTAATTTCATTTTTGACCAAAAAAAAAAATTGTTTTTCTTCCATTTTCATTTTTTTTTCCATTTTGCACAATCTGTCACTGTGTATTTGACATATTTGAGTCGCGCTCTTATTGCTGTGATATTAATTTCATGCCTAAATCATATATCTTTGAATTTTGAAAAAAAGGTTTATGTGTATATAGTCCCAGGGTTGTGGGTTCAAATTCTGGCACTGAAACTATCATAATGCAATATCAGTAGGTTAAGAGTGTGCATGGGTATCAGATGAGCATTGTGCCCTCTGTGACTCTTGTTTTTCTTGTGTGAAAAAATGAGGGGGTATTTTCATACATATTGGACATCTTATCCAGAACCACTGAAGAGATTTTAATGAAACTTGGTAGAAATGAAGTACTCAAATTGGTCCCCTACAAGTGTTGTTGTTTTTGTCTGGTTCCGTCATTAGGTTGCGCCACCACAGGCAAAAGTAGGTAACGGAGGAGGGGGGGGGGGTACCCTCCGTTGACAAACTTCTTCAGAACAGAAGCACATATGGATAAACCGAAAGCATCTGGACTATCTAGACGGATATCTTAACAAATGTTGTTGTTGTTGGTTTCAGCCCAAAGTCAAATTTTTGACATGTGTATGACATCTTTTCGGACTATGTCAGAAATGCTCATTTTGAACTGTTTGTTTGATTGACTCTATAAATGTTTGGTTTTGTGCCCTTGTTTAGTGCATGTTTGTCATATTTAAGATACTTTTTGCGTTGATATACATTACATGCAATAATCTTCTTTTTTTATGAATTCTTTAAAATATGAATAGAAATGTTTTTTTGTGCACATGGGCCCAAGGGTTGTGAGTTCAAGTCCCAGCACTGCCCCCCATTTTTTCTTCCTTTTTCATTCTTTCCATTATGTCAGCTTTTTATGCACGTTTCAATCATCTTAAAACCTTTGATTTCTTTTTTGACCAAAAACATTTTTTTTCTTCCATTTTCATTATTTTCCGTTTTGCATACTCATTCACTGTGTTATGTCTCTTAATGCTGTGATATATGTTTTATGTCTAAATTTTATATTTTCAAATTTTCAAAAATTATTTAAATATGCATATAGACGCAGGGTTATTGGTTCAGATTCTAGCACTTACACTATTATCATGCAATGTTAGAGTTAAGAGTGTGTATGGGTATCAGGTGAGCGTTGTGCCCCCTGGGACTCTTGTTTATAATCCGCTTCTAATTTAGAATCTAAAATTGTTACAGTAAAGTTAATCCTTAAATAAATAGATCGAGTCATTGTTGTCGAGTTGATTTGAGTCTTCATCGACTGACTCAGTTAATGTTGTGATTTTTCTTACATAGAGAATAAGTGTCTTAATTTGTATTTTGTCACGGGAATGCAACACACAGCAAATCCATGTATTGTACATTTAATGCGCGTTAACTAGATTCTCCGAGAAAAGTGGGAGGGTTTGTACGTAACCCGGATAACTATTTGCTGCTAGCTAGCGGTTTATACACATGTATATAGTCTTTTGTGTTTAATATTTCTATGTCGTATTATTGCTTTGTTTGTCACATTACGGTACCCCCTCCCCTCGCGCCCACTTTTTAAACTCACATTTAAAGAATTCGTCAATCAATGTAATTTGTGAAGAAAAGAAAATCACCAGGAATGATGCGTAATCAATTCATGAAAATTTGTCATATTTAACATATATTATTGAACAGTTTGTCACAGTCCTTTTTATCTATAAATGAGGGGGTGGACAGAGTGAAAAGGAGAGAGAGGGTGCCGGGAGGAGGCAGAGGGGGGAGAATGGATCGAAGGGGGAGAAAGGGGAGGGAGGGGAGGAAGGAAGGGGAGGAAATGGTGAAAGGGAGGGAGGGGGAAGTAAGGGGGCGGGAGGGGAGAGGTACATGTACGAGGGGATGGACAGAGTGAAAGGGAGGGGAGAAAGGGGCGGGAGGAGGGAAAGAGAGGGAGGGAAGGGATAGAGAAAAGGCGGGAGGAGGGAAAAGGGCCGGTGCGGGAGGGGGATGTAAGGGAAGGATGAAAAGGAGGGGGCAGGGGGGGGGGGGGGGGGGTAAGGGGTGGGAGGGGGAAGAGGTACCCCCGTACCCGCTGTCCACCCCCCAATGAATAGATATCTTTTCTAAAATTCGATTAATTTCACTTCCTTTCCTTCAAAATTTAGTATCGACGTCACTGAAATAAAATGAATGCCTAAAATTGATTACTTTGAAATTAAAACTCCCACTTGGTGCCCCTCACAGGTAAACACAGGTAAAGTAGGTCAAATACACAGCATTGCATTATGGGAGTAAGGAAGTGACTCAAAATGGACGACGCTATTTGAAAGTACCTGCCAGAAATTTAAAATTAATTGTATAATTTAATTAATTTGAGTGATTATTTCATGTAACAAAATGGATATTTCGTATATTTTATCGTATACCTTCGTTTTTATGGTGATATTTTGGGAAGGTAAGTTATCTCTGATCGGGGATATAACACATTTTTTACCTGTTTACGTTTTCCTGTTTCAATCTTTCCTCAGATTGGAATTTTCTGTTAAGTGTTTTCAGACTTATAATGCCTAGCTACCTTTTGAAAATTAAGAGTTTCAAACAAACATATTAAAATCTTAAACAAAGCTAAATCTGAAACGGGACGAATTTCCTCTGATCTTCATTATAATTTATGAGATGACTTGATCATCTATGACTCGAGCCTTTCTATGTGAAGATCAGATTGTTTGGAGTCAATGTGTTGTTTCTGTAAAGTTTTTAACCTCTGTCACACTGATACAGTGCGGCATTCTAATCCTGGAAAAATGAAAGAGCACCAAAGAATGAGCTGATTGTTGGAACTTGGGGGTGCAATGGCAAAACGTAATCTCGATCCTTGTGACAGCTCAATGGCATCAGATGCTGAATCATGGTCTGTTAAGCATGCACAAAACAGTCAAAGCATAGAAACTGCATGCACATCAGTGGCGGATCCAGCGCCCCCTTTGCCGGGGGGTCAAGGGGAGAATTTTGCCAATTTGACTGAAAATGGGCCAAAATATACCTGTTATTGGAAAATTTTTGGTCAGTGCGGGGGGGGGGGGGGGGTGCCCCCTCCGTACCCCCCTGAATCCGCCACTGCATATGCTTGTCAAACTTAAAGGACATGAATAGCAATCATGGATCGGTGGTTCTACTGGCAGTACTGCAGTGCTTGTACCATGTTCTTCACTCTTTGGTATTCGGTCTTTTTGTTCCCTTCGTATTTGGTACGGTATCTGACGTACCATAATTGTGTTGTCATCAAATTCTATGGGAACAAGCATAAAATTCAGGGAAGACATGCTTCAAATACGTCATTTCTTTAGGAATTTCATACTTCATAATGCGTTTATGTCAGATACCGTCCAAAAAGGGAAGTAACTCTGTTTATCAAAAAGACAGAATAAAGGACAAGTGCTGTGAGGATGCATCAACATTGAAAAATATGTAAAAAAAACCCCATTTTTCCTGTGATTCCACAACATAATAGCGATGGCAAAGCCCTTGTGTGTGACAGATTCATACTACATTGTACAGTGCAACAATCATGACAATGGACTATTCTTTCATTGATTAAAACAGAAAGCATTTATTTGATTGATTCAATGTTGGGTTGAATGATAAAACCAAAATATTTCTGTACAGATGTATGTACAATTGAACAGGTGAATGATGCAGGTACACTAACTACAGCCTATACTGACTATAGGTACAGATAATACTCATGCATATACGGTATTGTGAGCATACATGTACCATACTGGTAGTGAATCATTGCAGCTTTACTTAGTCTTACATTTAGTTTCTTTACATTTACAATAAATAAAGTGATGTTATTGTTTGTAGTCCTGTGGCTGTCAACTTTGAAGTTTGCAATGCAATAGGGAGATCTCCTTCTGTGACAGTTGAAAAAGAGGGGAATTGCGCGTCAATTATGATAAATTGCAACATTTGGAGGGAAACATCTTTCCAACGATTTCTTAATTTCTGAAAACCCTTTAGCTTGGTCATACAATGTATATGATATTTTGTGAAGGAAAGACCCTTGAGACAGTAATGAAAGGAAGGTCAAGGTCAGCATTTAGCCAGTCAGGTCACACCTGTCAGCTTTCAAGGTCAAATGTTGCATCGATTATCCATCTATGGTGCCATGTGCATGTAGCTCCTTTACTTCTGTTCTTTTCTAAGTTACACTTATTGTATTGATCAATTTGATGTATATGCATAACCATGAAGTCATGATGATTTTAAGTTTGTTGTAACTTGACTTGTGAATATGATTTGTCAAAAAGAATCATACTACATACACAGCCAATTGTGCCTCACATGAAATTCATATGAAATGAGCATCATGTAAATTTCACATGAAAGTTCATGTAAAGTTCATATAAATTTCACATAAGATTTATGTGAAAAAACTTTCACATGAATTTCACATAAATTTCCTTCACATGGATTTCACATGAATTTTTCTAAGTGACCTTCACAGGAAACTGAATTCACATAACATCCATGTAAAAATTCACATGAATTTCATGTGAAAAATTTCATGTAAATTTCATGTTCGTGCTCGTTTCATATAAATTTCATGTGAACTTTCATGTAAAGTTCATGTAAATTTTACATGAATTTCATATGAGGCACAATTGGCTGTGTAGTCATACTGACATTATATTGATGGAAAGTGGGAGGAGTATGGAAGCTGTCCCTGTATATATAGGTAAAGAAAAATTGGATTGATAAGGTACACGTCACATGAACATGATGAAAGTTCATGGGAAATTCATTTAAATTTCGTATAAGTGTAAAGATTTATGTGAAAAATATTTCACATGAATTGAATTTTTCTTTGTGAACTTCGTGCTAAATGGAATTCATGTAAAAATTAATTTTATGTCAGAAAGTTCACATATTTCATGTAATTTCATGTAAAATTCATTTTTCTGCTCGTTTCACATAAATTTCATGTGAAGTTTATGTACCAGGTAAATTGAATTTCATGTTAGGCACAATTGACGAATGAGGCCAGGGAAGGAGTAAGGGATTTATGTTGAGGAGGGAATTTGAAGAAAAAAATGCTTTATGGGATATGTTGGAGGTAGCAAGTAGGGACAAAAGTTTGTGTAAATGGAGGTTTAGGATGGTAGAATTGGTTATTCTGTGAATGACAAAGGGACACTACAGACTAGAAAGCTAGCTCTGGATAATAAAGAATTCATTATAAATACATCCATGTAGAGATTACGTGTTGTAGGGAGAGTTACAGGTGTCTTATTACAGGTAATAAAGGAGTCATAAATGAGTCAAGCTATAATTGATATCGAGTGATTGTATTGACCTACATTTTTTTGTAACCCTTGCCTGACTAGGTATCATTGAGTTATTCATGGGCGGGTCCATGTATGTTACCGTAGATTTCACTCTTCATGCGTTATTTTGGGGCTAGAAAAAGGTGTGTTTCTCAATTAGTTCCAAAATATTGCCGAAAGTACATGTATGTTTAATTTCTTAACCCAAGACCCTTGGTCCATTGACACCGATGAAACCTTAGGGATTTCTATGCCCAAGATCCTCGGTCCGATTGCTGAAGAAATTCTAAACCCAATACTGGATCCCGTCCTTTGGATATCTAAAATACAGATAAACATGATAAAAGACGGATATATGATCTACTGTATAGTCTATGATCGGTTCAAATCCTGGATCCACCAACTAACGGTACTTGTGACTGTATAGGTTCTCCTCCCTGGATCCACCAACAAACTTTACGGGTGAAACATAGGTGTGACATCCCTACTCTAGTTTATAGGAGTTTGAGTCACATCTAGCTAACTTACTCATTCCTCTTCAACAAAGACAGGAAATCGTACTTCCGTAGGTTGAGTTTACCTGTAAAATATCAGATTCTTATTTTTAGATTTCTCTTTGAAGATTGCTGGTTTCTTTTACCTGTATAACTACTATATTTTTTTGCCTTTATCATGTAATCTCTACCAGATAATATAGCAGAACTGTGAACTCAGCAGAAAAGTGTCTAACTGGCTGAAAAATATCCCTTCCCTTCAAATTTTGTTACCTAGTACGTGTACGAAGTGAAGCTATCACCACCCCCTCCTTCCCGTTCCCTTTTGAACAAACAAATTATGCCGAAGAATAAATTTGTGCGTAACTGTATGAACATGGAGAAATTCAATACCAACAATGTCCTCCTTAGTGCGCGTAATCATTTATACAAGGTAGTGAAGGTATATGGTTTTAAATCGTATACAAAGAAGTATTATGTAGACGAGATGTCATAGAGAGAGAGTGCATTTAATGACACCCCGATGAGTGACACATGTTATATGTATATAGCGAGTATATTTTTCCTTGGATTTATAAACTCACGGCATCAGAAATTTGACATTGGCTTCTTTTCTTTCCTCTATGGCTATGCAATTACCTCCCCCCCCCCCCCCCTTTAGATTAATTCTGCCTCTTTCTCCCCCCTTTAAAAAATTTCCCCTTTCCCCATAAAAAGATAAGAATTTGTAATGACAAAAATTAAGGAAATAAAAAATGAAATTAAGCATATAATAATGAAAAAATTTAAAACTCGAAAAACCTCCTTCCGCATGTGACAAATTTTATTTTAGCTTTTGAATGAGAATCTGTGGACTGGAAAAAAATCTTGCCAACAGAATGCTAGTATGGGGATGTTAATTTGTTTTACAGGTTTATGAGCATGTATATACACGTGTGATACAAATGTTACCATGTTAGGTGGCGGCGAAATGTCGTTTGTACGGATATAAACTTTTTGAAACAAGGTCAAAGTATTCTGTACCTGTCATTGTATGACCTTCAGAGTATTGTCAAAAAGGGGAAACCTGAGCCGAAAAGAAATCTTTAACACACTATAGTTAACTATGTACCTCGTGAGGAGGGTTAAGAAAGGAATAGCTGTATCATACTTGTATTTTATTTTTTTGGTACCAGAAAGGCGGGAAGGGGGGGGGCATAGAGTGTCTTGGTTGCTGACATGGTAGTTCCAAATTGTTATAGATTGAGATTAAAATCGTAGGACAGGGATTTTTTTTTTGCCCCTTTTTGGGGCCGTTATTCGGCCCCATTCCCAGTGAAAAATAGTATCTTTTTTTCCCAATTGTGACTCTAAAATTTCCCAATTTCATTCAGATGGAATTATCAGCGAAAATAGTGAAAATAACTGGTTCAAAAGTAGCAAATTTACTAATTATTTGCCATATTGTTGTAAGCATAAGAAATTAAATCATATTTAAAGAAAATTATATGATTAAACATTCAATTCTTAACTTTTGATTGTATAAACTGTCATTTTACTTTTACTTTGATATTTAGTACTTCCCAAATATTCCCAAATGTCGTTAATTTTCCCAATTGCAAGGGCCCCGACCCCATTCCCAAATTACTGAAAAAAATCACTGTAGGAGATTCAAACAGGCTGGTAATGGATCCACCTATTCTAATGAAGATAAATCTTATTTCGAAGTTTGTATACGTAATATCGATTTAAGTTCAAGATGAGAATTTGTTTTTGTATCAATATTTTCTTTTTTTTTTTAAAGAGCTCGGGATTTTACATACAAATATTGACTTTTCGATTTAGATTTATTGTACATTTAGACGGAGTGTTACGTTGAATTATTTAGGATAGTGTTTGGGGTCAGAGAGGTGAAGTTAGAGGGCAAAATTTGATTGGGGAGTATAACATGTATAGAACTCTGATTTTAGCAGCAGAAGATAATCGATAATATAACACAAAACAAAATTTGCATAATTCTTTCCTTTATCAAATAAATAGAAATGTTTTAACCTTGTCTGTCCGACCGTCTGTTTGTTCAGGGACACAACAACGATAGTTATGATATTACATACGGAATGAGGCCCCCCATAATATATTGTATTGTTACTTTTTCCGTGGAACAATACGATATAGGGAAATTTTTAATATGAAATTATGATACAATTCTCACTCCTTGAAATTAATGACATGGAATTTGAGATATGCCGATTTTTCCCACGTAGAAGATTGTACGATACAGAACCTATAACGTCTCTCGGACACTCCTACGTACTGTATCCTCGGGGCGCACTCATATTTGTAAATTTAATAAGATGACATATGTAGACATTACGCACTGTTCACTGATAAATACTGGTATACATAGAATAGAAACTATCATTTTGTAAACATACCTGGCAGTTAGACCCCTCGAACCCCTCCCTCTTCCCCTCTCTCTACGATAAAAAATACATATTTAACACATATAGACATGTATGTGTGATATAACAAAGAAAAAAAAAATCCAGTTTTATTTCTATCCCCATTAAAACATTTTTTTCAGGGGGGAGGGGGGTGTTCAAATTCCTCAGGGGATAGGAGTTCAAGCTTTCATATGTAAAAGCGATAATATTTTTTTTTCAAATCCCAGAAGGGGGGGGGGGGGTAGGTTGGGCTCATACCAGGGAGTCCAGAGCCCCTTTCCAACCCCACCCCCAACCCTGTAGATCTGTGCTTGACTAGATAGAATATTTTCTCTCCACTCTATAAAGACGACCACAATCTGTTAGTATTACCATTCCATACAGCATGCTCAGATGCACGTAAAGATAGATCTGTCTTTTATGACAAGATTATAATCAGTTTGTCTTTGCTCGATAGATAAAGTCTCGGTAAGACAAGATCATTAAAACAATACTATCAGAATTTTACGGTGGTGTTTACATGGTTATAAAATACATAGTAGTAAGGTACTGCTAAGTCAGGTATGCACAAGATCATGGAACAAACAATTATTTATTACTGCATGAATTTATCATAATGAATAACAAATAGATAGTTAATTGTCCTAGCTGCCGCCATATTTGGTTGTTTGACTTTCGCCATATTTTTGAACGATGGAAAGAACAAACGTTAATTTTATTCATTTGTCTTCGAACGACGATACGATATGTAAAGGTCATTAAAGTTAAAACATAAAGGATAGTGTTTTTGAAATAAATTGCACCCTAATCATGCTGATGTTGTCACAACTATTATCTACATGTACAGATGAAAAAAAAAGTCAAGAGGAGGGGGGGGGGGGGTTCAGGCAACCTGCAACAAGGTCATAGGCGGCACAGGCTTGCAATATAGATTCAAAGTGAAGAAAAGGGGAACTGAAATCGCACGCATGCGTAGGAGATTGGGGGTCAGGATGATCTGTTCACCTGTAAGAACCCTCCTTCTCCACCACTTGTTTTCAGTTTTGATATACTTTCTCATTTTAAGGCTTGATTCTTCAAACATATTCCGCACATCAAGATGATGGATAGTACGGTTACCCTCGGCATTCCATGCAGATGAGAGGGCCAGGTGACCTTAGAATATCTAATTAAGGACATCCCTTTGATGTGACCGCCAGGTACTGAAGTAGACACCCGTGAACCATTTTGAAGTTAATTGCGCCGCACAGCAGGTCGAGTTGATCTTTGAGGAAAGTCTCGACAGAGCGGGATTGGCAGACATTATGACGAGATAACTCGTTTTTCACGATAACGATGTCGTTTCCAGTGCCTCACCATGCTTCTGTCTTTGTCTGTCCGTTCGTCGTTCTTTGTTAGTATTTTGGGGTCTGTCTGCTTTCCACTTTCGAGTCTGTTCGTCTATTCGCCGTTTTCCATGTGCCTGAGTGTTTGCAGATTTTGTGTCGGTTCGTACGGTTAGCTTAATAGTATTTACGATTTGTGTCTGATTGTGTGTCCTTCCGTTTACTGTCTGTCCATCTGTCTTACTGTTTATGTTCCTTGATTTTGTTTCACAAGGTTTCCGTTCAATCTTGACGCGGCCATATTGTGATTGCGGAGTTATGTCGCGTACTCATTAAACATGTTAAAAAAATCTACACAATAATGTCGACAGAAGGGGAGCATTTTTAGCGGAAACTAACCGCCCCCCCCCCCCTCCCCCATCTTTCCACCCGACCAACTGTTTTGATACAATTTTATGTACGATCAGTTACCAACATCAATGGTTGAATGAACATAAAACTCTGAGTTACAAAATGAGTAGATGAGATTACGAACCTATGATACCTTTTAACATGTCGTGGGAGTGTTGAACTATAACAAAATAACAATAATTAGAGATCGAAATGTTATTTAAAACGATCCATAACTCAAATGAAATGAAATTCCAGAGGGTCTTTAAATATTAATATTTGTCGTGTATTTGAGGTAATTAGCACGCGCCTTTTGGCACTGGTGAACGACCCGTTAACTGATTAGACGGATTTTGATGAAACTTGATAGGTGGGCACTATTAGAGCGTGTAGAGGTCTATCGTTTTAGATCACATTATTACATGCCATTCATGTTTAACATTGTTTGTATACTGTATGTTATTATGCCTTAAGGTAATCTTATAATACGCCACTAGGGGTAACTTAAGGTACATGTATATGTACAAATGTTTATTTTTAAGGGAGATAATCCACCCTGAAAAGTGACATATTTGAGTCATTGTTGATTGAACACATACAAGATTGTTAGATAACCAGGATAAAAGACTTGTCAATCTGTGACTGTTTTTGTAATGGAAAACGGGGGGGGGGGGGTAGTATTTCTTGAATATGTGATGTTTGCTATTAGCATGTGATTGGTAGGCTTTTCTCTACATGAAGATTATTGGCCGGATTGCAAAGCAATTCCGGTCTATAGATTGACGCTGTCTGTCCGTCTGTCCGTCTGCCGTCAACATTTTGGTTAAAGTTTCTGGTTGAGGCAAAATCTATATGCATTAGAAACTTTATATTATACATGAAGATTGCCCATCACAAGACCTTCCAATTTATGCCGTAACATTTGACCTAGTGACATTGACCTTGGTTTGACTTAGTTAAAGATTTTGGTTAAAGTTCCCGTTTTAAGCAAAATCTATGGAACTGTATGCAGTAGAAACTTTATATTATACATGTAGGTTGCCCATGATAAGACCTTTCAATTAATGCTGTAACATTTGACCTAGTGACCTTGACCTTGGGCTTTGACCTAGTTAAAGATTTTGCTTAAAGTTTCTGGTTGAAGCAAAATCTATGGGACTGTATTCAGTAGAAAACTTACATTATACATTTATGTTGCCCATGACGAGACCTTTCAATTTATGCCGTAACATTTGACCAAAAAGTGACCTTGACCTTGGACTTTGACCTAGTTAAAGACTTTGGTTTAAGTATCTGGTTTAAGCAAAATCTCAGGTAGTGTATGCAGTAGAAACTTTATATTATACATGTAGGTTGCCTCTGACAAGACCTCTCAAAGTATGCTGTAATATTTGACCTAGTGACCTTGACCCAGTGGTGACAAAAACTTGCTTTACAATCCGGCCATACTGTCTTTAGGGGTGTTTTATTTTCGGTTGAAACACAATAGTGAGGTTTGAGCCTTTGACATGTTTAATGATACCACTAGACCAGGATTCTGACATACATCAATGTCTATGATATATCTTAAAATTTTAAACATGGTCAATTAATTTATTGATAAAGGTTTCACATTTCCTTGACCAAAGGTCATGTGACCATGATGACTTTAGGGTAACAGTCACTTGGCAAAAATTTGAGATGCTCGACTGCAAATCTTTGAATATCCCTGTTATCAGGTTATATATATATATATATGTATTATTATTCTGTTTTCAGATGTATCAAGTGTTACCCTAACAGCTGACAGAATACCTTCCACAACAGACATTCAAATCGGTGGTAATCAGGTACAATTCCGATGTACTTATACCCATGACGGTACAGATAACACTTTTCTTGTTGAGTGGCAAAAAGAATCTCCGAGAGGGAGTGGCTCGTTTAACACTATAGCTCTCTTTAATAAACCTAATGGAGCTGGTGCTTCGTTTTCTACTTCGGAGGAAGGAGTATTGTTTCAAAATCGATCGACATTGACAAATCCTTCTTCTTTATCATTGACCGCCATTTTGAGTGTGAATACTATTCAGTGTGAAGATGAGGGATTATACAGATGTAAATACACGTATTTTGACTCCACCGGAGTTAGAAATATGCACAGGGACGTAAGCTTAGATACATCAGGTAATTATGTCATATGAATCGGGCTCTTTTTGTAAGCACAGAATCAAATATTCTTTATTTAATTGATATATAGGGTAAGTTTGATGTCACATTTGGCCTGTCAGATAATCAAATAGAAGTTGATGTAATTGCAACACTAACCTGCATTTCATTCAGAATTTTTGCAATTTTACACAGCCAATTGTGCCTCACATGAAATTCATATGAAATGAGCATCATGTAAATTTCACATGAAAGTTCATGTGAAATTCATATAAATTTCACATAAAATTTATGTAAAAAAAATTCACATGAATTTCGCATAAATTTACTTCACATGAATTTTACATGAAATTTTCTTTGTTACCTTCAAGCAAAATGGAGTTTACATGCAATTTGTTTAAAAAACTTCACATAAATTTCATGTGGAAATATCATGTAAATTTCATGTTCGTGCTCGATTCAAATGAATTTCATTGGAACTTTTATGTAAAGTTCATGTTAATGTCACATGAATTTCATATGAGGCACAATTGGCTGTGTAGATTGTATGGTATTTACATGATTGATGAAAGATTTGTCAGTATTGGGAATTGAATTAGGTATGTTTTAATTTATCCTCAGCTCCGGGTGACACGCCATACACAAAACCTACAATGTCAAAGACGGCAGGCACGATAGAGGAAGGTGACAGCATCACGTTTACGTGTACGGCCAACGTAGGTAAACCGATGGGGAGGATTCGTTGGTGGAAATATAGATCCTCTGTAAATTCTGCGTCGGAGATCGTAGCTCCGTCTCCTTCACCGCCCACTCTGGTACCGGGTGTATGCGAGTACAATGTAACTAGTACCATGACGACACAGCTCACTAAGGACGATAATAATGCCAGGATTCGCTGCTCTGTCGATCAAGATCTCATCCCTGGATCCACCCCTGAAAACAAGGCGTTTATGGAGACAGAGGCCATAAATGTTTTCTGTAAGTTATTATCAAGCTACTTAATTGTCAGATGAAAAGTAGTGTGAGCAAGTATACAAATGGTATAGTTGAGAACTTGACCCAATTCTTTTTAACAATGGATATAAGTTTCATTTTGCAAGTTCTTTTTCATGCACTTTTGGAAATTTGATTAAAGGAAAAAATCTATTTAGTTTAGATGATTTGATAAGGACTACAGGACTCAACAGTTTGTGGACAGCTGATGAAGTACATGTACAAATTATTATATTTACATTACTAGTAGATTCCCCATGTTGAACGCCCATTAGGCAACTAGAATATTATATTCCAATAACTTGGGTTTGCTATTGTGATGTCATGTTCAAGTTTTGCATGTAGGGAGAATTAATAAATTTACCAAAGTTGAGAAACATTTGACACTGTTAGAGGCAAAATGTGCGATGTTCATGCAACAAAAATGACCGATAATTAGAATAAATGTAAATGTAAGTAATGACTGTCTTACTTGGTGTTCATGGGTGTATAATTCTGGTTTAACGTGTGCAAATATTTCGAGAATTGCGAATTTGCATGTGACCAACCAGAATTATACACCCATGAACACCAAAAGTAAGAGTAAGACAGTCATTTCATAAATAAAATTGATCATTTCATTCTCATTACCATGATTACGAAGACAAAGAAAAAAATTCTACTATACTCGTAAATTTGGATTTTCAGATAGAGTTGGTGTTCCGACTATAATCAAGAATCCGAACTCAAATGAATACCAGGTCGGCGAGAATCTGCTGGACTTAACTTGCTCTGTAGAGGGTAACCCAAACCCTGCCACAAGTAAGAAAAGTTGAAATTAATGGAATTACTAGCTTCGGACATTTGACATAGATAGGATAAATAAGATTACTAGCTTCTGACATCACAAGCTTCTGACATTACTACTGTCCTGTTTACTAATTCCAGAGCACCCTGTTTTCCTGGTTTTCTATAAAATATGATAATGTCATCTTTCAAATAAGATATCAATTTTATAGTACTCCTTTAGTCGTAACAGAAAATACCATTGTTTTGGCTTTGTGTCAGTTAACTTAGAAATAGGACGGAAAATAAAATGTCTATGGGGATTTTCTATAGTAAAATCGCTGAAAAGGCTTTGACGTCACTGTTTACTATTGTTGATATGGAGAACAATATGGCGGCGGCTTTAAATTAACATAGGAATTTCCCGTAGACATTTTATTTTTTCATATTGCGGTTTGAAGGCAGCTGATAGGGTAAGTTGAAGTTAATTTTCAGTTAAGACTAAAGGAGGTCAATCATCAGATACAGTAATTTATAGCAAAATTCTTCAGACGATAGAATAAACCGCCAAAACAGGGTGCTCTGGATTTAGTGAACAGGACAGTAGCTACTGACACTTCTGACATTACTAGCTTCTGACACTTCTGACATTACTAGCTTCTGACACTTCTGACAGTACTAGCTTTTGACATTACTAGCTTCTGACACTTCTGACATTAATAGCTTCTGACATTAATAGCTTTGGACATTACTAGCTTCTGACACTTCTGACATTACTAGCTTCTGACATTACTAGCTTCTGACATTAATAGCTTCTGACATTTTTGACATTACTAGCTTCTGACATTTGACAAAGATAAGATGAATAAGATTACTAGCTTCTGACATTACTAGCTTCTGACATTTCTGACATTACTAGCTTCAGACATTTCTGACATTAATAGCTTCTGACACTTCTGACATTACTAGCTTCTGACACTTCTGACATTAATAGCTTCTGACACTTCTGACATGACTAGCTTCTGACACTTCTGACATTAATAGCTTCTGACACTTCTGACATGACTAGCTTCTGACGCTTCTGACATTACTTGCTTCAGACATTTCTGACATTAATAGCTTCTGACACTTCTGACATGACTAGCTTCGACATTTCTGACATTAATAGCTTCTGACACTTCTGACATTACTAGCTTCTGACACTTCTGACATTACTAGCTTCTGACATTAATAGCTTCTGACATTAATAGCTTCTGACATTTTTGACATTACTAGCTTCTGACATTTGACAAAGATAAGATGAATAAGATTACTAGCTTCTGACATTACTAGCTTCTGACACTTCTGACATTAATGGCTTCTGACACTTCTGACATTACTAGCTTCTGACATTACTAGCTTCTGACACTTCTGACATTAATATCTTCTTACACTTCTGACATGACTAGCTTCAGACATTTCTGACATGACTAGCTTCTGACACTTCTGACATTACTAGCTTCTGACACTTCTGACATTAATAGCTTCTGAAACTTCTGACATTACTAGCTTCTGACATTTCTGACATGACTAGCTTCAGACATTTCTGACATTAATAGCTTCTGACATTTCTGACATGACTAGCTTCAGACATTTCTGACATTAATAGCTTCTGACACTTCTGACATTACTAGCTTCAGACATTTCTGACATTAATAGCTTCTGACACTTCTGACATGACTAGCTTCTGACACTTCTGACATTAATAGCTTCTGACACTTCTGACATTAATAGCTTCTGACATTTCTGACATTACTAGCTTCTGACATTACTAGCTTCTGACATCCCTAGCTTCTGACATTTCTGACATTCCCAGCTTTTGACATTTGCAGCCAGTTAATCCTTATTTCACCTTTCTGGTTATAGTGAGTTTTTGCAAAATATAGAGTTATTGGTATCTGTCATAAACCCATCATGACGTCATAAAACTGGTATGGTAACGTTGATTTTTTTTATACCTTCATTTCCCAGAGCTTAAGGACAGTTTCCATAGAATTTAATGTCAGAATTAGTATACGTCAAATATTTCTCTTAAATTAAAAGCTCTAATTTTTTCTAATTCAAAGTCTAGCTGCTGAAAAACATAAGTAAGTGCTTAATGGATATGACTTAAGGAATGTTTACAAAATTTTACTCTGGACTTGAGACAAGATTTTACACTTTTTCGGAGACATGATTTTACGCTATTTTGCGGAGACAAGGAGAAAAAGTAATGACCATATTTTTAGATTTTATTTCAATGTATATGATGTTTAGAATGTACAAGTAATAAGAAAATGATTGAGTTTTTTAAGGAAAATTGAGATATTTCCGAATTTGAGACGGTATCTTTTATAATGTAAAACCATTGTGACAACATTAAATGGGTATGGTAACATCACTGTCCTTTCCCAGAAGTTGCCAGATAAGTTGATCATGTCAAATCTATAAGTCTATGTCAGAAACCGTCCAAAACCAGAAGTAACTCTTGTTTTTGATAGTACAGAATATTACAGGTAAAAATCAAGCAAAAACAATAATTATTATATCCAAAATTTCTGTCTGATTCAGGTACCGACAAAAATGTCAACAATTTCACGTGGCACTACAAATCCTCGGATGGCGATAATGAAACCATGGCAACAGACGTCAACAATGTGGTGCTGATTAACGGAAATCGTACGATACGTATATCAAGCCTTATTGAGGATCAGGCAGGGATTTACATATGTCAGGCGCAAAATGGATTTAATAACCAAGTGTTCACAGAAAAAACACAGGTCCAAGTTACTATTGGTAAGAATGCTTATTTACATCTATTACAATCTTGTTGCAATTTGCAAACAAGATTATAAGCTGACTTGCTCACTGGGCCTCTGGACCCAAAGGCTCGAGACTATAAAACAAAATGACAAATATAATTTTATCTCCAGTATTGTTATGAAATGGTTCAAAATGGAAAAAAAATCTCAAATTAATGTTATTTACGGAATAGTTATAGCTGATTTTCTATCTTTTCTTTGTTCCTTTAATTTTCTCTCTAGTTCTTTGTATTATTTTAGCACATGTCATGTCTATAAATACATGTTTAATATTAATTTTGATTCCTTTTATGTACCTTACGTTAAATGATAGTGGGTTTGGTAGTTGAATTTTCATAATATTTCTGTCATTTTCTCTCACTGATCATGCCGATATATTACCCTGCTATCTCTTCTCCTTTGCCTTTGTATCTTGCCATGATACAATATCTATGCTTACTTATTCTTATAAAACTAAGTAATTAATTGCATACAATTATGGACGCGAGGTTTTTGATATATATATGCGACCTGCAATTTTGAAACGGCATTTCTGATGACAGAGTAAGTATAAATATTTGCCAAGTAAAAAATACTTTACAAATTTAGATATGCTCTCAGGTTGCAAGAAGTAATGAGCAATCTACTGATTAAGATTTCATGTACATGTGTCTCAATGCATCCCATTGGTTTGCTAACCACCTCAACTCAATTTTAGGCATTTAATATTTTTCATCAAAGTGTCAAATTTTCAGGTCAAAATTTGACTTATCTTAGAATAGACATATAAACCATATTCCGACCATGTTGCCTGTTTCCATTTCTTTGTTTCTTTTAAAAAAAAAAGAGATCATACTTTTATGTCAGAAAGGATGTGTGGCCAGAGATTTTTCAACTCTACACTGAGCTGAATCTAAATGAACCTCATAGGGTGATAAAGAAAGTCAGGAAAACCAATTTTCATCAAAGGAACATAACTCCTGCAAAACTAGGTCAACATCGACCTTAGTCAAAACTTCATCTGAAACTCATAACTCTTAAGCACCACATCAAGATTTATTCAAACGCCAGCAGAGATGACTCTGAAAGTCACTTAATTGACCCTTCCGAACGCGGGAAAAATTTGAGAAATTCCATGACTTCACAATGCAATTTCGATGTTTGACCGAGGCTCGAAGCTTGTTTGTCCGAGGTAAAAGCATTGTGACGTTACAACATTTTACATTTTTTCCCGCAATCAGAAGAGTCAATTTGCTTCAAAGGGTGTTAACTTGTGTAAAGTAGGTCAACAACAATGGTTGTGTGCTTGATCTAAAGCTCCCTGCCAAGTTGTATCCAAATAGGACCTGTAAAACATAGTCAGTACTTTTTCTGTAACTCCTCATGCTGATCTCACTCAAGATCCTCACTATTTATTCTAACTCAAATTAACAGTCACTGTTACAGAGAATCTTTTAGGCCATAATTAAAAAATTGTTTGTTTCCCCTCGCCCCGACCGGGTCAGGAAAAACGCCGCCGAGTCAGATTTTTTTATAGTCAAAAAGTCCAATATTTTTTTTTTTCAGAAATCGAATCACGGCTATGTCCATTTTCAGTTATAACGTTACAATATTGTATCCAAATAGAATTGTAAATCATCTCAATAGCTTTCTCATTCTTGCATTATTATAAGAAATCTTGCTGTAAACCCCGTCCCCCCATTCCCGTTGGCTTTGAACCGTCAGTTTACATGGTTTACGTATTATTAGTACATCGATAATTATGTCTCTCTATCGTGCCTATTGTAAATATCCTCCCAAAGTTTTTGAGAACACTGAGCATGTTCAGTCGTAAGTCATGATAGACGAGCGCTCGGTCTACGGATGTAAAATTTCAAACAAGCATGTGCCTATTTCGAATTCTGCGAGTGCGACAGGTATTGTCTTCAAATAATGAAATCTCGTTTCACGGATAGGCGTTTGAACGCTATGAAGACCCATCGCTTATTTGGAAGGATCCGCTGAGTGGGCCAAAATTCAGACAATATCTAAATGCATAAAATCGAGTGAATAAGAAAACTACTACCTGATCAAAGTACTCGGTTATTATGATTGACCTACATTTCTATAGCGGTTGTCGGCGGTCCGTGCTAACTTTTTGCATCGTGAATGTCATTATCAATAGACTCAATATTACAATGAATTTTTGATGTGTTCTTATAATTATCTTTCACTTACGCTGTTTACATACAATAAACAGACCGAGAAAGAAAGGTATACAAACTTATTTCATCTTTATCATGCACTGGAAAACGCCGGTCATTTATAGTCCTTGACTCGTGGTTGCGTGTGGTCAATATCTATACAAATTCAATATTTACAAGTCGAGATGTAATCGTTCTAAAGTGCATCTTATTCTCGCAGATTTGACGTTGCCGTAAAATGACCCGTTATGCCGCGCTGAAACACTTATGCACTTGTTGCGGAAATATTTATCGAGTATCTTGGGACAATTTTGTTTATATAGAATAGGTTTAACGTAATTAATAAACATTTCATACTTAACCAGCGATAGAAATTGAGACACAAGGGATATTTTGAGCTCGCCAGGACGAAAGTCCGAAGAGCTAATGCCATGATACCCTTGGCGTCGTCCGTAGAAAAAGCTTTAACCTGGGCTATGCATGTATCTCTACAACCATAAGGGGTAGGGCTTTCATATTTCACATGTAGATACCTTGTGACGAGACCTTTCATTTGAAACCATGATCTTTGACCTATTGACCTTGGACTTTGACCTACTTTTCAAAAACCTTAAAGTGTGCTATATTTCTTCAACCATGAGGGGTAAGGCTTTCATATTTCACAAGTAGATACCTTATGATGATATCTTTCATTTGAGATCATGACCTCTTGACCTTGGACTTTGTTCTACTTTTCAAAAACTTTAACCTGGGCTATATCTCTTGAACTATAAGGGGTAGGGCTTTTATATTTCACATGTAGATTTCTTCTGATGGGACCTTTCAATTGAGACCATGACCTTTGACCCAGTGATGTTGACCTTGGACTTTGACCTTAACCATTAACTATTCAATTACTCATACTTTGGCTGTATCTTTAACTCTCTAACGGATGAGACTAACATTAGATGCATAGAATCCTTATGACAATACTTTTTGTATTTTGGAAGTTATTTGAATTTTGACAAAAACCTGTAACGGCGAACTATGTAATCTTTGATTACCCAATGTTTTACGGAAAGCAGGCGGCGATTTTTCCCGAAGTAAGAGGTGAGAAATCCCCGGCTGCCAGCTCTTAATCTTTATCATATCAATTAGAAACACAGAGTGTGACTGCACAGCTGTAAGGAGTCCAGTAATGTGCAATTTGGATTCAAACGACTTTAAACATATTTGATACAGGTAGTTGTGGCAGCAAAAAAAAAAAAAAAAAAAAAAAGGTACCCGCCTGCCGGGTCACTTGGAAAAAACAGACCCGGGGGGAGGGGAAACAAACAATTTTTTAATTGTGGCCTTAATGAAAATTTTTGCAAAGGGCAATAACTTCTGTAAAAGTAGGTCAACAGCAACCATAATGAATTTTGATCTATAACCCATCGCACTAAATCTACGCAACATAATTCATCCAAATATCTGTTACCATGACCAAGGAAAGTTTGAAAATCTTTGTCATAGACGAACAGACAGACCTATAGCCCCATCTGCTTTTGGTGGGGGAGGGGGACTAATGAGCATGATAAGGGAAACATAAATATGTGTACCTAGAATACAACTGAAAAAAGCGCAATGAAATGCGATATTTATAGATTAGCATAACAATAGGCCTAAGTGCGGAAAAATAAACCGTGCACTCATGAAGGTGACCTTTATAAATCCCACTACGTATATCTGAACCTGCTGTACATGAGGAATTATTTTTATCAAAATTAAAAAAATCTTCAGTATCAGATTTCATATAGAAAAGCTATATCTGAGGCCAGTCTACCTGATGTATAGTTATTACACAGCGTTCTACCTGTGTCAGTATAAAAATCACATTTATATCGGAACCTGTTATTATGAGATATGGATAAATGACTTTACAAACAGAGATAAGACTTGGTAAATTTGGCAGGCAAACAATGAAGTGTTTAAGTCTCACGTTAAAGGAATTATTAACTGATAACATACTCGTTTCACTAAAATGTATCAGACTTGCTGATTTTTGGGCCGGTTTTAAAAGATACATGTAATATGGTTGAAAGTATTGACAGAAGAAATGAAATTGAAGGAGTTGGGGGTGGAGTGGGGTGGGGTGGGGTTAGTTTTGAGAGAAAGGGTCTGCAAGTATCAGATAGATGATGACTTTGTTAAGTAATATACAAATCTATTTTTTGTAATTTTCTTTACAAATCTATGAAAGATAACTATCTAGTGCCCATTAAGAATTTTTTCCGATTTTTTGTTTTATTTTAAGACACAGTGCATGAAATACATTTAGTTGTTTGATTTTTGTGACAAAATTTTGTCCAAAATTAAGGACAAAGTTCTTCCTCTCAGCATGCTTAAACCTTGATATATGTATTTTCAAAGCAGGCCCAATGAAATAAATTCCAGCACTTGACTCGGCTGTATCCCACATTTATTTCTTTTACTGACATTCATACATTTCAAAATTCCTTTGAAACTATAACATTTATTTTCTTCCATGCATCATTTGAATGATGAGCTTTCTGTATTACTCATATGGTTGTTTGTGCATGAACTATATTGTATCTATTGTTTATCTTGCCCCATTTTCTCGTTTTGAATATGCATAATTTACAGAGGATCTTGATTGATTTTCATTTCATACAGTAGTGAATGAATTGTGTTATTTTAAATCCTTGCCTTTTGGCATGTTTGGTCAAAGATTTAGAATTATAAGACATTTGACATTTAGAATTAATAAATAAATTACATAGAGAGGGGAGTAACAGGGGGTCAGTATCTCGTGGAATTTACCAAAAATGCTGAATTTTCCCAAATATACTTACATGAATTTTTCAAACTTTTTATACAAAATTCACATAATTATAAATTACATTAAATTTTCTTTACAGTCATATACTGGTAATTTTCCTAAATTTACATATGATTTTTAAATTTTTACGTAGAATCCCAAAATTCTACATAGAATTTTTATAACATCGAATTTTGAAAATTTTACAAAGAATTTTCATGAAATCATAAACTGGATCGCCATCCTCCTCACAGACCAGACCACCTGGATCGGACATGCATGTTTTTTTTTTATTTTTCAATTATTATGACAATGTTTAGTGATCATTAGCTTGCTAGTGCATGGGAATGTTGACATATATCGATTTTCTTACTTCTTCTCATACAGTTAAAACCACCACTACCACCACCACTACACCCGCTACCTCACCTTCTTCTCCAGCGAACACGCCCACACCGGCAGGACAAGGCGGCGGAGGGGACGGTAAGTATTCTCCATGTAACTTTGTTCTTTGATCGGGTTTCTTTTTCGAGAAAATAGATACTTTGTTGGAATGGTGGTAGCGGCCGTTAATTTTTCCCTTGAGGGCAGTTTTAGTTGCTTAAAATTTGATGCTGTGACATCTATGCTTTATTGAAATTTGTATATGACTGATGAAATTATGACATGACCAAAGTACGCTTATTGTCGATGAAATCTGGGAAAATAATAGCCGTGGCTTTTGGAGAATGTGGTAATTTTGTAATGTTGCACACGTCTTATCAGACTGTACGACTCAGCATATGATATGGATGGAAATATCTCTATCAAGTATTGCTTACAACTCCTCACGTTTGAATTGAGAATTTGTTTTTCTTTGATACGTTTGAATGAGTATATTTGCATGAATCACAGTTTTCTGCTAAATAATGCTTAAATTGAGGTCGGACACATATATAGAATTGCCTCAAAAATTTTCCAAATCTTTTTATTTACACTTTATTACCTATAGGCCATCGCTTGAAATTTTTTCATGCATCGTATTTTAACTTTGATTAAAATTGTCTTGGGCTTATTTCAATAAGATAACGACACACAGTAATGTATGTAGTTGTGGAGAGACTTAAGACATTTAAATTGCTATAAATATTTTGTACATGTATATGTTTACCTATCGTGAATCACTGTACAGTTTTTGTGTTTATTTTTTAGATTCGGGACTGGGAGGCGGTATCATCGCTGCGATCGTCATCGTTGTAATCGTTGTTATAGTCCTTATCGTAGTGGCCATTGTTTGTTTCGTCATGAAGCGTAGAAATAAAGACGATTCCATAGAAGGTATGTTGTAAAGGGAACAAAAGTTCACATAGCTTACTTTGAAAATTTACAAAACATAAAATTTTCTTCGAAGCTATCTGGCAGATCTTTAGATAAAATTGATAGATTCTGTACACAATTATCAAAACCTGTTTAACAAATTAATTCGATTTTAATTTTGATGAAGATATATTCAAAATTTCAGTCTCGGTTAAAACTCTATAGACACGTATTTATTCTTACTGATGTTTTATCATTTCTGTTTTGTAGAGCCCTCAGAAAAGCCAAGAAAGTGAGTATCAAATAAGACTACTATACTTACATGTATCTCTATAAAGAATTTCTTAGCATTTGATATGTTAATAAATAGTCTTTTTATATTACATTTTTCATTTTTTTCACACGTCCATATAGGAAATGTAGAAAATTTTAGGGATATTGACTTGAATTGATGTTTAACTACAGATGAACTTCTTTTCTATATGTAATGTTAAAAGTTCTTTAAAAATGTGATTAAGGATTTGTTTTCTGTGCTGTAACATCATATGCCTGTTTAAATAATAACTTAATGATTTATTTTCTAGCAACCATTTAACCACTGTCAATCAAACCAACATGTTAAACGAGAAAAATTCACCGTTTTACCAACCTAGCAACCAGGTCAGTATTGAAACATACTTATACAATTATTTTCACTGAATGCATGCTTTAACCAATTTTGTATTCAGTGAAGCCGAGTTAGTTTATAGCTATGTCAATTTAACAGTTAGAAATTTGTACTTCAAATTGCACATTAGGGTGCTTTGTGAACGTGAATGTGGTTTGTCATGTGCAAATACTGATTATCATACTGATAAACATGGTTAATTTTGCTGGGGGGGGGGGAATTTGTGATTATAACATGAAGATGTTCATTGATTTGCAAAATAAGCGAGAATTACCCCCACACAAAAATGTCCACAGCCACAGTTATAGAGTCTATGATGGGTATGATCATTGACAAAGACACCCAACCCGAATGTTCAGGATTTGCACGTGCCACGGTGAGGCTCGTCTTTTTCTATACAAATACAGATCCTGGATATGAAAGTTGGATTTCCTAGTCAACGATCAGTTTGGAAAGTCAAATTGGAGGCTTTTCTTCTATTTGGATTAGATTAATTGATGACATCGTACTTTATGCACACATGAATAGACAGTATTCATCATGTCTTGGTGACGTTCTGATTGATTTAAATAATTGTGAGGTCAACTCTAGAAAATAACAAGTGAACTTGAAGAGGAAGTACAATTCCATTGGCCTTTAAATGATCAAAGTAGATTTTGATGCTTAAATCCACTTTCGAGACTGTCTGTCAAGTTAGGGTAATGTATCCAATGAAGAAGATACACAGTCTTAATTTTTCATGCAATCTTAGAATTTTTTCTATGATACAACAAAACGTATATTAAAAACATGAAACAAAATTTTTCTTATTTTCATTGTTAAATTTTATTTTCATTTTCAGTATGAGAAAAATTACAACAAACAAGATTTGCAGTATGCAGACTTAACATTCGACAACAAACCACGGAGTAGAAACCCAATGGTCTTAAATGAGATCGACACATCAAATATGGATAACCATTCCTACTCACAAGTCATGATGCCGAGTGTGTGATCTTATAGGAAATTCTATGTACTGACGTGCAACGTACATTTTATTTTGTAACTTAGATCTGCGGTCAACATTTCTGTTTAATTGCGAAAGACTTTGAATCTACCAATTCAAACTTCCAGTGATTTTTGAGGATTCATATTTAAATATCTGCATTTGACATTTTTTCGTCAAGTTTTCCCCCAGTTTGACATTTTCTTGTTGAATTGGAAATTTCGAACAACATCTTGAGTGAAAAATTCTAAGGGAAGGAACTCTTGTTGAAAGAGAGAAGAGTGTATGACAAGATAAACAAAATAAATGAACTGTGTATTTAATCTCGAGTAGTTAGAAAGTACAAGTATTGTGATACGATGATGATATTTTGGTGAGACTTTTCACTTTCTATAATTGATATTAGGAGGTGAATCGTGAGAAGTCTCTAGGAATGTGTACATGTAAATAGCACTAATGCCACCGCTTATTAATTTTATCGGGAGGAAGAGAAATTATTCTCTGTTTAAAGGATGATATATTTTTTACCCTCAAGGCATCAAAATGTACAGCTGTTGACAATTTTTGTATGGTATCAAGAATATCAAGAATTTTCTTTTCTAAGGCTTACATATTCCCTATAATAGATGTAAATTGAAATTGTGTAATTGGTTGTATGGTGAAAATTTGTTAAAAAGAAATGACAGGAAATTAGAAACAAAAGGGATTACTAAGATTGACATTATGTAAACCATCCATTGACATATGATCAGATACATGTATTGAATGTACATGTATAGATGAAATATCCTGTAAGTTTTTTATTTTTCCTACCACTTAGCTATCAGTATCTCATTATGAAAAAGGATACGAAAAAAAAAAAATGCTAATTTCAAAATTGTCGGATATATTTTGCGTCTCCTCCGTGTCCTTATTGTCCTCTCCCACTTATGAGAAGAATTCATGACCTTTGTATGATACTATACAATGACATCCCCCTCCCCCTTCCCCATTCCATCGCCCTATCTGTCATGACCATTTCAATAGTACACCATAAAGTAGAGGGTCTAACTCTGTAGTAGTTAATTGTGTGTTGTACAATGTTAACTCGCACAATGTTAATATAATGATCAAATCAAAGCACCTCCCTATGTTAACGTGTATCGTTCATATCCTGTAATCCCCCAGCACAAAAAGTGCTCGTAGATTTATTCACAGATTGTATATTATCGTTCATTTCATTTATCATGTTCATGAAATACTTTCTGAAAGAATTTTCATTTAAAACGTTGATTTCTTTTACGAATCATGAAAAACATTGATAGTCATTTATCATCATGATTTTTCATGATCATTATCATCCCTGTTATCATTATCATTGTCATCTTTTTCATCATCAAAATTATTACTTTTATCATCTTTCATTCAAATCATCTTCATTTAATCATCATCTTCATCAAATCATCAATTATGAAGAGCCAACTTGTAAAATATATTTTAAATTTTACGAATATTACCCGCTTTCAATTTATATAAATATATGTACAATTATGTATATGGTTATTTTTGTACATTGCCTTTAACCATCCATACTTTGCATTGTAATCATGTAAAATATCCGATTTCTCATTCTTTATGACATTGATATTACGTCCTTATTTTTTTCAAGTATTTCTTTATCATGTATTTACTAAAGTTGCTATGAAAACATCATTTTACATGAAAATGTAAAAAAGGTACCTATTTTCTATTGAGATATTGCAAAGGGATTTCAAGCAAAGTGACTGTGTAACGTTACATTCATCATATTGATTTATTTTTATGTGATCGTTTTTGGATAACTTTTATCAAACTTCTGCCGCCCAATACTACACATATCACCATAGAAAAGCAATATATATATTTACATGTTTTTAATGGTGCGTAAATAGATGTTATGTGGACCAAAATATCCATTCCAGTGGTAACGAGTTGTGATCATAATTTTTTTAAACATCTTTTTTATGTCCTTGTGTATATCAGGTTGATACTTAGATTTTCACACCTGTGTTGCTGTTTAAAACAGAGTTCCTGGAAGCAAGACGTGAATACTAGGAGAAAATCATACTCTATTTTAAGACTTTATTTTAAGTAAACAATTTCATAAATTGTTGTTTATTATTTATCATTGTTTATGAAAAGATTTATTTTCTATTTGCCCAGGCATATCTGGACATACCCAAGTTTAATACAGTCAATATAGTTGGGTTGTATTATCAGGGTTAAAAATTAAATACATACTTATTACAAGAAAGATAATTTATAAAACAAGATCTATATTTCTGCAATAGATGGATTTATTCTTAAATGGTTGAGTTAATTTTTTAAAAATATATTGAACAGTGTGTGTTAAGTTAAAAATGTGATAATCTATATAATTTCAAACGAAAAAGAATCAAAAACGTTATCTCTCTTTAATCATCGTACTGTGATATATGCTAGTAGAAAGTATGTATAACTTCTTTTTTTTTTATAATTTTAACCACCCAAAAAGGCATGATTATAGAGAGGAAAAAAAAAGACATTTTTAGGAAAATTTTAAAAGTATGTATAATTGTTCAAAGATAATAAAAATATGCTCTACCCATTGACTTATCCATGTATGTAGTCCATTTTAATATTCACAGAATATTCCATGTTGACTGTGACATTTTGGACATTCACAGTTAATAAGATTTTTCATTCGTGTAATTTTTTTCGTTATTTTTCAGTAAATTGAAGTCCAGTCTCACAGTCAAACTTTTTATTTCACATAAATCCGTAAAAGCTCTGTAGATATAATTTAAATTCACATGACATATGCTATTTTTTTAGTTATGCAGTATTCTTCTTTACAATGAGTCTCTTTCATCATCATTTATATAGAGTTAGGTATATAATTTATTATGCTCTAACTTTAACACCGCCATATTAGGTTGTGGACTTTGATGTAGACTTCACATTTCTTGTTCAATATTTAAAAGGAAAAACAGGTGACGTACGCGAAACTTAACATTGTGTTTTTATTGGTAGGTTGTATTTTAACTAAATATCGCAAGATTGTGTAATAAAGTAAAGAATGCTTACAATTCATGTGTAATATACATTTAATAATTGTTTATATGTAAATATGTATAACAAACCAATTAAATACAAAATGTCACTATAACAAATTTTATTTTATACACAACATACCATCTAGTATGTTACATTATAGTAAATAGGTCAAAATAAGCAGGCGTTATAGTAACTAGGTCAAAATACCTATCTTTCCATTATAAATTGTGTGAGATAGGCACATTCATGATCATTGAATGCATTGTTCATGGCACTATGGATAGTTTAATTGAGACCTGTTGGTATTTGGAATTTCAGAGAATGAAGGTCAAAAGGTTAAGGTCACCAGGGGAGGATCTGATCTCAAACTTGGTAGGACAAAGGTCAAGATCATTAGGCCAAGAGTTAAATTGTAAAGTGGGTAATCTTGGGCATTCTAAACCTAGCCCTACCAAAAAATGATGTCTGGGTGTAAATAAATTGGAAAAGCAGTTGAGACGTCACCACGTACAACCTATATGTAGATATCAAAAATCTAGATGTGGTCCAACTTGCAGTATTTGATAAGAAGGTCAAAGGTCACCGGGTCAAAAGTTATGACTTAAATTCTGGTCATAAAGAACCTACATATGTAATAACAAAAGTCCATTGTGTATGTTTGAATAAATATGGTGTAATTTTGTTAAAATAGGTCAAGGTCATTAGGTCAAAGGTTATGGTATAAAATGTTATTGGCAATCTGGAGAAGAAGAATAAGATCCCTGCCCCTTATAGTTACTAAGATTTTGCTGAGACTAAAACCACAATGTAAACCAACATGATTTGCTGTGCCATCAAGTCTACTCTGCTCTGCTTTGTAGCAGAATTCAAAATATTTCGGAATACCTCATAATTACAGTCAAACTTCTGCAAACAAGTTTAGGAAGGAAAAAAAAAACATCAGTGGTTGGTCCTTTGATGATGAAACTTCATACATGGATTGTATTTGGCATTGAAGGTTTCTGTGGTGACTTTGGAGTCTAAGGATAAATTTGGCAACTTGAGTAATAGATGATCTACAATGATTGGACTACAAACAAAGAATGTACATGACAAATGGAGGAATCTATAGGTATTGAGGTGGAGAATATCAAGATCTAACTTTGCGTCTGTCACGTGATAACCTCATGACTTGGTGTGGAAGGAGAATTTGAACACTTCTTGAACTAAAGGGATGAAACATGAAATACAGACGAGACGTACACTAGTATATGGGGACTATTATACCTGACAGTGGCATAGCTACCATGTATGCTAAAGCATACGCTTTTTTCCAAAATCTATAATTTATTATGTTTGAATTAATACTTATTTCAAACGTTTTACTCTCAAGATTATTTTTTCAAGCTACCAAAGACAACACCTTCATAGTGCATTTATTAGCCTTCACTGGAAATATCCTCAACTTGTGGCCCTCATACCCCAGCCCTTGTTTTACAAAAAAAAAACATTAAATTTTTACCAAGCTACGCCACTGCCTGAAACCCAACCGAAGTCAATTTTTACTCTTTTAGATAAAAGTAATTTAGATGAGACACATAGGCTAACTACAAATACTTAGCTCAGAATTTTATCTAGATGAAGTGCCGTCAAACATTTATATAAATTTACTTCTTGTTAATTAATGTGATATTTATGTGAAACAAACAGTTTGAAAGGTGAATCAGATGATCAGTCAGTGTGTAGCATGCGCAATTTGATTTTTTTGTCTGCGATAATCTGCTTTCATTGATTCTAAAAAAAATCATTGTTTAAAAATGTGCACCTAAAGTTCATCCCACACTTACCATGGACTCTGGAGTTCATTAGATAAAGTTGTCCGTCGACTTTCTATCTAGCTGTGTCTTTGTCTCCGTTGTTTGTCCGATATTTCTTTTCGCGTGAAAACGTGCTGTTAATTTGTTTTCAAGTTTTGGATCAGACACATTTAAAAAGTATATCACTGTTGAAATATAAAGGAAAGGAGGGGATCTCCAACAACACTCGGTTGCAGCACCAACAGCAAAACCCCAAAAACACCCACTGCAAAAACACAAAGCAGACACGCACAGAATAAGACAATAATGGTACAATCACTACAATGAACGCCAAATCACAAAGAAACATCAAACATAAATGACTAAAATTGCCTTCTCGACTTTGAGACGGAATAATTGTTAGGTACATCTTTGATATTTACACATAAACCAACGAGACCAATAATCAATCGGTGCCGACTTAGAACGTCGCAGACGGTGTGGTTATCCTGGATAACATTATATTTAGTGCACCATATGCGCATTTCAACAAAAAAACTTTTCCTGATCATTTCTGAACAGAGAGACGCTAAGTTAAACGTCTTTAAATTCAACAGCATCATTTAAAACCTGATAAATTTACAGCATGGACCAGACATGCACGTTTCGGGTATTAACACTCGTCAGTGATTGGGATATATATACTAAAGGCATTCCATACTATTACGTTTGGGATTTACAATTTGAGGAGTTGGAGATGCTGCATTTGAATTCTAATACCAGAACATTATCTTTAATCCTTTATTCAACCTTGAGTTGATGCTGCGGATGTTGTGTCTTGTTGACTCGAGCATCATAATACATTAAGGCATGGTCCATTTGATATTCGGGGGGGGGGGGGGGGGGGGTTGTCGGAGCAAGATTATTTTTTTCGCCCCGGACCGTGGCAAAATTATTTTTTTCTGGCAAAGTTGGAGCAAGGAAATTTTTTTAACAAAGTGATGCGCATATTAAGAATGTTGTGTTTTATCAATAGAAATTATTTATATTTTAATTCAAAACTCTAAATATTAATATATTACTTTATTTTTTTATGCAAGTATTCCATTCACTTTTAAACAGAGAGATAAAAGATTTGTACAATACAATTCTCAATATTTTATATAAGGTACATGTATATATAACATGTATAAGAGGGTCTGAGGGGAAGGTCTCCTAGACTTATCTTAAATGTTACTAAGAATTGTAAATTGGTGAATAACTGAAGTTCTCCTTCCAAGCTTACAAGAACATGACTCTATGGTATACATGCAACATGTATTAACAGCAATACAATGTACATAACTATTGATAATATATTTAAGCTTTTAAGGAAGCCCTTTTTCATTCACATACATGTATAACTTTTGATATCTTCAAATATCTAAACTTAAAATGCTATTAGTAAATAATGTTTTGATGGAAAACTATGGCGAGCGAAGCGAGCTCAAAATTTTTGATACAATTTGAAAACTGCGGCGAGCGAAGCGAGCCGGAAAATTTTCAAGAATTTTAGCAAAATTTTATGGTTATTCTTCAAATTCAGATTATTTGTAAGAGCAAGATTATTTTTTTCTGTCACACCATAAGCAAATTTATTTTTTTCATCAAAATTGAGAGCAAAATTATTTAAAAAAAAACAAACCCAAGCCCCCCCCCCCCCCCCCCCCCCCCCCCCCCCAGAATATCAAATGGACCGTGCCTAACATGAGGATTTTTGATTTTTTCTTTCGCTATATTTTTGCATATTTATTTCAGAGTTATTCTTCTTTGGTCATGTGACAGTATTTTATTTATGTCCATCAAGAAAAGATAAATTCGTACTTTGAGAAAGTCGAAATAACTGACTTTTTTTTACAGAAATTACCCAGTTAACATTAGCATGTTTTAAAAAACGTTTAAAAAAATTGTATACAATGTATAATCATGTTGTCAAACATTAAAAAATGTTTCAATGAAATTATCAAAAACCCAGTTATTTTTCAAGTATTGAAGCAATGTGTGATGCCTTTTGACTTTTTTTTCTCTAATCTGCGCCCTTCCTGAGTACGTAGCGGATCTATAAAAACCAATTTTCCATCTCGCAGTATTCCAAACTTTCCAGCCGTACGCGAACTCTGGTCGTCCGCACCATAGTCAAAACGCAAGTGTCTTGAAAAGGATTTGAAAATTCTGTTCACAATTTTGTTTTGAATTTTCTGAAACGTGGGTCCTGTAGCACTCCCATCCTACTGCATCTTCAGTATTTTGCCATTTCCTAATTCTCTGTTAATTTCAAATTCTTCCTGCACCCCTACCCGCCCAATCGCATTTTCGTAAATTGACCCTTGGTCCCTCCTTTGAAACACAATTCCGCTTTTTCAGAAAATTTGTATTATGAAAATAAATCTTAGGTAGAAGTGGTGTTGTGAGGGACGATGTTTTATGAAAACTTTTCCGGATATAAAACTCTCCATTGGAGCAATTCCATGAAAACTTTTCTTCAGATTTGAACAGATTTTATATTCAAAATATTTCTTCAACTTGATTAAAGAAATGAAGTTCTTTGAAATTTCATTATATTATTTTTGGGCAGATGTTACGCCTTATCGTTACAGGTCCTATAACACACAATTATATAAGTTTGGTCATCAAGTTCATTTTGCTAATATTTTTATTTTTGCTTCAAGTCCGATTTTATCAAAATAAAATTCAAAATGACCGTCTCAGTAAGACCGTTTCAAAAATATATACAGCATACATTAATGAAAAATTTTATCTCGAAAAATTAAATTCATAAAATTTAGATGCCACCTTTTTGGGGAATTCCCTAATCGCACTCTCGTAAATTTTTATTAATGTAATATCGATGTCAACTTTTGTTACATCGATTATTAATATGAACACTTATTTCCTGCTGCAGTGTGGAGCAGTTAAAATCGTTCCCCGTGACCTGATGTTTGAAGCGTATTAATATGGATTCTCTGTAAAAACCTAAAACAGCTGGCCACGGCATGTCATGGATTTTGATGAAACTTTCTGTAATTATCATACTTAATGTAAAAACAATGAAAACAAACCATATTGTTATATTTGAACAACGGTTGCCATGGTAACGGGGTCAATCTTTTTGACACCCCCATAAATATGAGAGATAAGACATATTGTGGCATTCTGTTGCCATGGAAACCATGGTCAAAATTTACTTTATGAACACAAAAACTTTTCTTTGTAAGTTTAACTCTGACAAGAATAACTTTTTCAGGGCAGGGGGTTATCAGGTAGTTGTTGATATTCAGTCAAATTATGTGAAAATTTAGCAAAAATAAGGTCTAATTTTAGGGTCATTTTTGGCCTGTTTTTGATTATTTTGAAGGTTGAAAACCATTATTCGGTGAATGTTATGGGTATTTAACATCACCTTGCCAAAATAAATGTCTATAGCTGGGACAAATCAAGAAATAAAATCTATGGTGAAACTCACCATTTTGTCATGAATGCCAATCAAAATCCGTTGCTATAGCAACTTGGAATCCATATTACCATATACCGCATATTTAAAAACATTGTTTTTCCTCATGTTTGAGTCCTATGATTATGAAATAGCATACCAGTATACAAATTATATTTATCATTATCAATTGACCTTCAAATCATTTCAAGGTCATCTGTCCAAATCTCAAGGTCATTTCTAAATTTAGACTAAAATTAAGACAAAAATCAGGATTTCCAATTAATTTTAATTGATTTCTCTTACTTATTTCATTAGATATTTTGATTTTAAATATTTACAGTTGAACAACCGATCAAAAGAAGTAGAATTCATCACAATTTTCTTAAATTGTATTTCACTTCTATGTATGACATACTTTCAAAAGAGCATAAAATTGCGATTTTCTCAAATTTTCTCGTAAAATATGTGACATTTTTTGGGGTCTTCATTGGACTCTGATAAATGTGATACTCATCCCAACAAATAATACATTTATCATACTTTTACCGATAATTGATTGTTTTGCCAAGGTTCCATACTGTTTACTGTTAATCATGTCTCTTTTAAGTGAAAAACCACAAAATTTGGCCTCAAAATAGCATATATTTTTAAAAGACCTTGAAAATTGAGCAAATGACCTTGACATTTTCTCAAGGTCATGATAGCATCAAATGGTCTTTAATACATCTACATACCAAGTTTTGTAACAATAGCAGGCATACATCTGTAGAAATTAGCTTTTTACATATGACAGGTATTTACACCTTCGTACCAAATGTTGCCATGGTAACCTATTTCAAAGGCATGTAAACAGAAAAATCTCACTTCTAGATAAATTTCCTTCGATTCCCATGAAGTCCTAGGATAATACTCTTCAGGAAAAAGTCAACTGTATTTCAAATCTTGTGCAATTGCATTATTACTCTTGTCAAAAGTAAGTAAAATATAGGTAAAATAAGGCCTAAATTGGCCGAAAATGGCTCATTTTTGATAAGCAATTTTTCTTGAAATTGAAGTGAATTTACATGACACACAGAAAGAAGGAGCATCGAAAAATCAAATTGTATCAACTTAAGAGGATTTAAATAATCTTTTCGGAAAATTACATATACATTCAACATTTGTTTCCTTGGTAACGGGATGCATAAAAATGCCTTGTTTAAAGGTGTTTTTATACAAAACCTTGGTTACCATGGCAACGGAACGTCGGAGAAAAAAATGGAAGGTCAATTCGTTCTGGGGACATCATATTTACCTTATACACAAAAGATATCCAAAATCTGAGACATGTCGTGGCCAAACATGTCTGATTTTTTAGGTTTTTACATAGAATCTATATTAATTACTTCTTTCCAGTTCTGTCGCCTAAAAGAAGCTTTGTTATGGCCCTTAATCAATTTTACATCATAAATATTTTATTGCTATTTCGAAAACTTGTCATTTCATAAAAAAACATCACCGAAATCAAAGGAGGTTAACGTCTAAGCACCATCCATCCAATGCTATTTTGAACAAAGATTTTATTTTGATATGCTACTGAATCGACCCTACAGGAAATTTGGAGCACTTTGGCTGATGAGACATTAATACTCGAAATACATGTTTGGTGCATGAAAATTGGTTTGAAATTTTCTCCAAGAAGGTATAGAGTTGGAACACTTCCGTATTATTACAGTGATTTGTTTTATGTTTATACAACAATTAAGCGTCTATGGAGATCTCTATTTATCCGGATAAGTAGGGGTTGTGCGCACATAATCCGGATAACCACACGATTAGCTAATAGCAGATGGCCGCCCAAAGTCGGCGCCGGGTGCACATTGGTCTCTTTCGTCTTATGTGTTGTCATCAATGTTTGAGATCCTTCCCTTTTTCTTTGTTTTAACCAATCAAAACCGATCTTTAAAAGTACTGTTAAAGAGTTCACTTTAGAAGCGGTTTCAACCAAATGTGGATAACAAAATATTCAAAAGAACATTTAGGGCACCATCATACAACGATTCCGAATTCTTACTCACATCATTTAAAATGCATTCACCAGCAAAAATGGCAATCGCAAATACACGTGCATGTGTGGGTTACAATAACAATTACTTTATGAACAAATATTCTGATTCTAATATTGTAACCAAATTTGTGAGCGACTGACTTTGTCAGTGCAATGTTTTGGACGACACAATGAAAATATTAAACCCGGGAGGAGTAAGCACACCTTGTTTGGCTAGCCGCACCCGCCGTCGATGTTCATGCACGAAAACGAAAACAATATCTACAAAACATACAATGTCTTAGGTTATGACTACATAGAAAGTGCTATGGCGACCATGTCAGGGAAGACATTTACGAAAGGAGGTGATCTCCAACAACACTCGGTTACAGCACCCACAGCAAAACACCAAAACAAAGGTGGGGATCTCCAACAACACTCGGTTACCGCACCCACAGCAAAACACCAAAACAAAGGTGGGGATCTCCAACAACACTCGGTTACCGCACCCACAGCAAAACACCAAAACAAAGGTGGGGATCTCCAACAACACTCGGTTACAGCACCCACAGCAAAACACTAAAACAAAGGAGGGGATCTCCAACAACACTCGGTGACAGCATCCACAGCAAAACACCAAAACAAAGGAGGGGATCTCCAACAACACTCGGTTACAGCACCCACAGCAAAACAAAGGAGGTGATCTCCAACAACACTCGGTTACAGCACCCACAGCAAAACAAAGGAGGTGATCTCCAACAACACTCAGTTACAGCACCCACAGCAAAACACCAAAACAAAGGAGGGGATCTCCAACAACACTCGGTTACAGCACCCACAGCAAAACACCAAAACAAAGGTGGGGATCTCCAACAACACTCGGTTACCGCACCCACAGCAAAACACCAAAACAAAGGTGGGGATCTCCAACAACACTCGGTGACAGCACCCACAGCAAAACAAAGGAGGTGATCTCCAACAACACTCAGTTACAGCACCCACAGCAAAACAAAGGAGGTGATCTCCAACAACACTCAGTTACAGCACCCACAGCAAAACACCAAAACAAAGGTGGGGATCTCCAACAACACTCGGTTACCGCACCCACAGCAAAACACCAAAACAAAGGTGGGGATCTCCAACAACACTCGGTTACCGCACCCACAGCAAAACACCAAAACAAAGGAGGGGATCTCCAACAACACTCGGTTACAGCACCCACAGCAAAACACCAAAACAAAGGAGGTGATCTCCAACAACACTCGGTTACAGCATCCACAGCAAAACACCAAAACAAAGGTGGGGATCTCCAACAACACTCGGTTACAGCACCCACAACAAAACAAAGGAGGTGATCTCCAACAACACTCGGTTACAGCACCCACAGCAAAACAAAGGTGGGGATCTCCAACAACACTCGGTTACAGCACCCACAGCAAAACAAAGGAGGTGATCTCCAACAACACTCGGTTACAGCACCCACAGCAAAACACCAAAACAAAGGTGGGGATCTCCAACAACACTCGGTTACAGCACCCACAGCAAAACAAAGGTGGGGATCTCCAACAACACTCGGTTACAGCACCCACAGCAAAACAAAGGAGGTGATCTCCAACAACACTCGGTTACAGCACCCACAGCAAAACACCAAAACAAAGGTGGGGATCTCCAACAACACTCGGGTTACAGCACCCACAGCAAAACACCAAAACAAAGGTGGGGATCTCCAACAACACTCGGTTACAGCACCCACAGCAAAACACCAAAACAAAGGTGGGGATCTCCAACAACACTCGGTTACAGCACCCACAGCAAAACACCAAAACAAAGGTGGGGATCTCCAACAACACTCGGTTACAGCACCCACAGCAAAACACCAAAACAAAGGTGGGGATCTCCAACAACACTCGGTGACAGCACCCACAGCAAAACACCAAAACAAAGGTCGGGATCTCCAACAACACTCGGTTACAGCACCCACAGCAAAACAAAGGAGGTGATCTCCAACAACACTCAGTTACAGCACCCACAGCAAAACAAAGGTGGGGATCTCCAACAACACTCGGTGACAGCACCCACAGCAAAACACCAAAACAAAGGAGGGGATCTCCAACAACACTCGGTGACAGCACCCACAGCAAAACACCAAAACAAAGGAGGGGATCTCCAACAACACTCGGTGACAGCACCCACAGCAAAACACCAAAACAAAGGAGGTGATCTCCAACAACACTCGGTTACAGCACCCACAGCAAAACACCAAAACAAAGGAGGTGATCTCCAACAACACTCGGTTACAGCACCCACAGCAAAACACCAAAACAAAGGAGGGGATCTCCAACAACACTCGGTGACAGCACCCACAGCAAAACACCAAAACAAAGGTGGGGATCTCCAACAACACTCGGTTACAGCATCCACAGCAAAACAAAGGAGGTGATCTCCAACAACACTCGGTTACAGCACCCACAGCAAAACACCAAAACAAAGGTGGGGATCTCCAACAACACTCGGTTACAGCATCCACAGCAAAACACCAAAACAAAGGAGGTGATCTCCAACAACACTCGGTTACAGCACCCACAGCAAAACACCAAAACAAAGGAGGTGATCTCCAACAACACTCGGTTACAGCACCCACAGCAAAACACCAAAACAAAGGAGGGGATCTCCAACAACACTCGGTGACAGCACCCACAGCAAAACACCAAAACAAAGGTGGGGATCTCCAACAACACTCGGTTACAGCATCCACAGCAAAACAAAGGAGGTGATCTCCAACAACACTCGGTTACAGCACCCACAGCAAAACACCAAAACAAAGGTGGGGATCTCCAACAACACTCGGTTACAGCATCCACAGCAAAACACCAAAACAAAGGAGGTGATCTCCAACAACACTCGGTTACAGCACCCACAGCAAAACACCAAAACAAAGGAGGGGATCTCCAACAACACTCGGTGACAGCACCCACAGCAAAACACCAAAACAAAGGTGGGGATCTCCAACAACACTCGGTTACAGCACCCACACCAAAACAAAGGTGGGGATCTCCAACAACACTCGGTTACAGCATCCACAGCAAAACACCAAAACAAAGGTGGGGATCTCCAACAACACTCGGTTACAGCATCCACAGCAAAACACCAAAACAAAGGTGGGGATCTCCAACAACACTCGGTTACAGCACCCACAGCAAAACAAAGGAGGTGATCTCCAACAACACTCGGTTACAGCACCCACAGCAAAACAAAGGAGGTGATCTCCAACAACACTCGGTGACAGCACCCACAGCAAAACACCAAAACAAAGGTGGGGATCTCCAACAACACTCGGTGACAGCACCCACAGCAAAACACCAAAACAAAGGTGGGGATCTCCAACAACACTCGGTTACAGCACCCACAGCAAACCCCCAAAACACCTATTGCAAAAAAGCAATTCAAAACACCAATGCAAAAACACAGAGCAGACACGCATAGACTGAGACGGAAATGGTACAATGAACGCCAAATCACATAGAAACATCAAACATACATGACTACATATAAACCAACGAGACCAATCGGTGCCGAATTAGGACCGCCATCTGCCACGTCAGTAGCAGACGGTGTGGTTATCCTGGATAACATGTACACAACCCTCCAACTTTTCCGATTACCCTGAGGTCTAGTGGTATAAAAATAAAAAAAACTCCTCACTGTTAAATGACCACAATCAAAGAAGAACCGCAAAACGCAGGGGCACAAGCAAAACAGATGAATATGTAAATGGGTATAAAAGAGGGCTTACGTAGTACAGTCCGTGATCTGCTGGCTGTAGCGAGCTTATGTATGTTATCGCCGAGGCGTCCGACTGACATTTAGAGAGGGCAGGTGGTCGGGACCCTCTCTTTTGTAAAGAGGTTTGGACAGGGCCCGTCATGAATTACCGTCGTCACAGTCAGTCAGAGTGCAAGTCTTGAGAATGCGCTGGTACAAGACTATAGACTGGTAAAGTACCAAGCCTAGTGTCTGTCTGGTGACATTAGGATCATATCCACAGTATAAAAGGCGTTTGATGATTCTGACGCATTTTCGATGGTTATGCAGTTAACCTTTGGTCCGTCTTATCTTGTTAATTATGTCTCCATAAAATGCAGGTTGTGAACTACCCAGAGTAACATACTCTATTCAAAACACTTACAGTCAAACCCCTCCCGATGAACTTTTTACGAGCTCCACTCGGCAAAGGGCATAAGTGTGACACAAATGAGATAAAGAAGATCCTGACGACAACCTCAACAACACTCGCAATAGAGAATTATTACTTCTTAATTCTTCATTAAATTCATTCAAGGTAGTGGCACCAACAAGGAACTTATGCAATTTTCTTATTCTAATTTCTGATTACATAATCATTAAGCCTCTTTTCCTACTTGGTTGATAAATTTTGATTACATTAAAATGCAGCATGATTTTTTTTTGTGGTATTAAGACTTAACTAACTAAAAAGGAATGTTATTCAATTACGTTGCCTACAATACAATATATTAGAGTACATTTCGTTCATATACTGAACTCTGGAGAATGGTGAATATTAGATAGTGTGGTAATTCGTGTTTCTATGGAGATCTGTTATTGTCACATTCTGTTTGTCCGATTTGTCTTTTCTCGTGAGAACGTTCTGTTTTATATATATTTTTTTCCAAAATTATTTTCATTTTATTCTTAAATTGAGTTTATTGGCGCCACTCACAATGATTTCTGGTAATTCAATGAAACGGAACTAACATCACTATTTTTATAAATTTATAATGCCAAAGTGCACGAACATAACAAAAAAATCATAAACATTAAAATATAGTTGCCCTTCTTATTCCCTTGATTATTTTGATATCTACATAAATAGTGTTCTTTTATTCATATCTTTACCCCCTATAGGCAAACAAATGAAACGAAAAGAAAGAAAATTGAAGAAAAGGTCTAACTCAAACTAAAGTCATTTCATGCCATATCTAGCGGGTTAATAGAAACAAGAAGCAACGTCTAAAGAAGATATGCCATCATTTCCCTTTATTAATTGAAGTCAAGTTTTATTCATTCTTGCGTACAACGAAGCGACTCATGTCGATGGAGATTAATCCAATATGACTATCTTACTCTGACATCAATACAGTCTATGAATTAAAACCTATTACGGACGTAAGTCGAGCATCAATTTTCCGGAATTGCTGATCGGTTTCAATCATTTATGTTGTACCGAAGATTAAATTTATATTACTTGTTTAATACTGTACATTGGTTGTTTATCATGGGGAGCCTTCACCAGAAGTCGGAATTTATTCTTCATCGGAATCAAACATGCATGTCAAATCGCATTACATTCAAGGATATCGACGATTGGTCTGATAAATATGGAATGAGAATTTAAATAAAACTACACCGTAATTAGTTCCTGTGACCAGCATTTCAATAGTGACTGAAATAATGTCGAAGGGTTCCAACTCTCTACCTTCTTGAAGAAAATTCCAAATCAATTTACATGCACCAGACACGTGATTCGAATATTAAATTCTCATCAGTGATGCTTACAGCGGAGCCACCAAAAATATTTTCAGTAGCGCCCTCATTTACATTACAGAGAGTGCGCTAAAGTCAAACTCAGAACTCGAATTCGAAAATCACCATGTATAAACAAGGAAAAATATATACACAAAAAAGAAACAAAACATTATGAAAAGGAGCAAAAATCCAAACTTGAATCCCAGATTGATACCGGTATTTGATTATCGGCATGGGAAGAATAATCATATCTTGCTTTCTAAAACAAAGGAGGGGATCTCCAACAACACCAGGTTGCAGCACCCACAGCAAAACCTCAAAACACTCAATGCAAAAACACAAAGCAGACAAGCACAGAAAGAAACGCATAAGGGACAAGGAACGTCAACACACAACACAGAAACATCAAACACGAAGACTACACATAAACCAACGAGACCAATGGGCAACCGGTGCCGACTTAGGACGGCCATCTGCCACGGAAATAGCAGAAGGTGTGGTTATCCTGGATTACGTGCGCACAACCCTCCCACTTTTCCGATTACCCAGAGGTCTCGAAGAGCGTACATTTGTGGTGTAAAACAACCTCCTCACTGTCAGATGACCACACACAAACACGACCGCAAAACGCAGGGGCCCAAGCAACACAAGACACCTTAGCCGTACAAAAATATCGCAACCAGTGAACGCGTCATATTTCGGGTGCCTTTGAATACATGTATTTCTCACCTGATATGTCGATCAATATTATGGATACTGAGATGTTATAGCTTTACTGTTTTCATTGAATGATTGAATTGAAACATTATTGCATCGGAACTGAGTTAATTATCCTAAATGATAATTGATCTTTTTCTGAAGGATCTGATACCTTATATACAAGTGAACAAACTTCAGTTCTAAGGTTTTAACCGTGTAAACCCTATACCGGTAACCTCCAAGCTATTTTGGCCTTGGTCGATTTCCTTTATATAAAGTGTCAGAGACTGATATAGTGTGTATGATAATTAAAATAAAGGCAAGTTTTAAGGCATCATTAGATTATTTATTTTTATTTTTAGATATGCATATAAGTATCAAACACGAGTCACCGAGTACAAGAGTCACAGAGTAGAGGTGTTTTCGGGAGGGGCTCAGAATGGGGACTTGTAAATATCGGTTCATCATGATGTATTGTGGATTTCTCTAAAACAAATCGGCGAAACCCTAAGTAAATTCCATATATGATCGAGACAGATATGACGTTCAAATCAGCATAATCTTTATGTTAAGAATGGTCAATTTCTATAGCACCAATTTTGTTGTACTAGACACGAATTTCGGATATTTTAATCCTCGTCAGTAGTGCTTCATTTCTTTCATGAACAATATTAAAAATGGGACCAATGTTCATTTGAATGACATGTCAAAATCTCTCTAATTTCGCTTTCGTATTCAGAGAGAAAATGGCACCGGAGAGGTATATACAATTAAGTTCTAATGAAATCTATAGAAATTATTTTTCTTTTGATATACCACTTTTTATATTATCCGTCTATTTTAAGTCAGTAAATGATGTCAGCTTTTGGGTACAGAGAAGCGGTTTTTGAGGTCAAATCTCTATACTATTGTGCATATATGGTGGTATACTTCAAGATATTAATAGACCTTCTTCGTATTACCATTAGATTTGCATTTTAGACACTCCAAGACCCGACATCACTACTTTTGACGTTATTTCTAATTGTGACGTCATAATTCTGATGCGACGTCACAGTTTAAAATACGTCAAATGTTGTCATGACGGGTCTTAGGATGTGTAAAGTACAAGTCAAATGCGGTAATGTGAAAATCGTCTATTCATGTTAACTTGCCTACATGAAAGAACAATATGTTGACATGCAAGATATCGCATATTGACAAAATAAGTTACATGTTGACAAAATACTAATAATGTTGGAGGTGTTCCAACTGACCTTCTTGAAAAAATTCCAAACCAATTTAAATGCACAAGACACGTGTTTCGGATAGTAAATCCTCATCAGTGCTAATTGATTAGATACTAAAGTGATTTTCAGACACAGCCAATTGTAATTTAGTAGCGCCCTCTAGTTTTATTTTTTGAATTTCAATTTGTGCATTTTGTAGAGTGCGCAGCCCAAATTTCGTGTAGCGTCGATTCACTAGCATAGTTTAATAAAATCAACGTTCAAAATAGTACTGAAGGAATGGTGCTAGGATGTAAACCTCCTTTGATTCGACGATATATTTTCCTTAATAGAATAGCAATATATGATGTTAAAATAAAGGGCCAAACAAACTTTCTTTCAGGCGACAGAGTTGGAAAGAAGTAAGTGTTACACTTTAAACATCCACTCACGGGAAAAAGTTTAACTGCTCCTCACTGCAAAAGGATCTCAGTGTTTATAATGATAATAAGAAAGTGTTCCAACTCTTTATAAAGATAAATTGCATGTTGACATGAATAAGTAACCTACTTCGACGGCTAGCCAACAGGGGATGCTTACTTCTCCCGGGCACCTGGTCCCACATCTAGCTTGTTAGGGTCCGTCGATGCTCAATTTTGTGCTCTATTGTAAGTGCTGTTGAGATTATCGTCAGGATCTTCTTTAACTAATTTCTCTCACTCCAAAGACAGTGCAATGCATGTATTTTATATATTGTTTTTATTTTCGCGCATGAACATCAACGGCGGGTGCGGCTAGCCAACAGGGGATGCTTACTCCTCCCGGGCACGTGGTCCCATCTCTAGCTTGCTAGGGGGTCCGTCGATGCTCGTTTTGGTGCTCTATTGTGAGTGCTGTTGAGATTATCGTCAGGATTTTTTTTTAACTCATTTGTCTCACACTTATGCCCTTTGCCATGTGGAGCTCGTAAAATGTTCCCCGCGAGGGGTTTGACAGTAAGTGTTTTGAATGTTAAACGTCTTTAAATTCAATAGCATCATTTAAAACCTGATAAATTTTTAGCATGGACCAGACATGCACGTTTCGGGTACTAAACCCTCGTCAGTGATCCTCAGTCTTAACAATGTACCGGTAATATGGCCAAAAAGTATAAAAATTATTATGTCCAAAAATGTACCAAAAGACGTAGCAGAATGAGTGGGATATGATGCTACAGAACCCATGTTTTAGAAATTTCAAGGAATTTTGTAGCAGAAAATTTCAAATGCGTTGAAGAGACAGACGATCAACCGAAGTTGATGGAACTTGGCTACATGTGCCCTCGGGGACTCTTGGTCCACCAGCATTTGGTCCCTGCATGGTCGCCATAGCACTTTCTATATAGATAAAACCTAAGACAGTGCAATGCATGTATTTTATATATTGTTTTTATTTTCGTGCATCTACATCGACGGCGGGTGCGGCTAGCCAACAGGGGATGCTTACTTCTCCCAGGCACCCGGTCCCACCTCTAGCTTGCTAGGGGTCCGTCGATGCTCAATTAGGTGCTTTATTGTCAGTGCTGTTGAGATTATCGTCAGGATCTTCTTTAACTCATTTGTATCAACGTAAGTAAGTCGCAAGTCGACAAATTCTAAGAAAAAAATATTTTGCATGCTGAATGCAGAAGTATGCCACCATAGATGTGTGACGTCATGAAGATAAACCATACTAACACCGTTGAATTCGTGATGTAATCCGTTAATAGCGATGGACTGACTCCAAAACAAAACTAGGGCAGAGACAAATTTTTCTATGAAGGCATTCAATGTATAATGAGAAAGTAATTGGGCACCCATCTATTGAATACGGAGATCTAAAAATCACAGCATATGTATATAGTCATCATGTTAAATATAACTGAACATTTTTGACTGATGGGATTTTGAAAATAGGTTACTTAAAGAGTATTGGTCCTTAGAATATACATTTAATATCACATGAAAAAGCTATTCTTTTGCCAATTTTCAACAAATTGATTTGACATCAAATGTAGATTGGTAAACAAACTCTATAAAATATATGTCATCAAATTTCTTTGAAAATTCAAAATTGACTATATTTGAAAAATATTTTTCCTCAAAATAAATTTTATTGAAAGCGTAAAATTTATTCCGACAGGTCTGGATTGAGGAAAAAAGGAGCAACAAAAAGTTTTAGTTGAACATACGCAGTAACGAACATAATATTGCCGAATTTATAAAATTTATCTCCATATACCTCTATCGTAAAAACGCAATACATCGTAGGTAAATTAAATATGACGTTTTCAAACGGCTATAACTGCGAATGTATGCCTTAGATTCGCCTGAAAATCTGAATTTATACAGATGAGAACGTAGACTTTCATATGAAAAGAATGATTTTGCATTATAAATTTTGTAAAATAAATTAATTTTCAGGGACACCATTCCTTAAATGAAAATGGAAATCTAAAATCGTCTTTACAGTGTCTGAAAAAGCTGTTGAATATGGTTGAGAAGTACATTAACTAAACTTTCCTTGTTACAGAATATGGCCAAAGGAGATGCCGAGAAAATAAGAAAAACAAAGGAGGGGATCTCCAACAACAACAAGTTGCAGCATCAACAGCAAAACCCTAAAACACTCAATGTATGTTAACTGTTATTCAATGCTTCGAATCAGTTTATCTAAGCAAAGACTTAAAACAATTAACCGATATTTTAAATCTTTGTCCGTTCAAATATCGCATTTTCTAATTTTGTCAATTACAAAAGGATACTTCTTGAAGATTATATTATATGGATACGATTATGTGAATATTATTACAAACACAAAGCAGACAAGCACAGAAAGAGACGCATAAGGGACAAGGAACGTCAACGCACAACACAGAAACATCAAACACAAAGGACTAACTCATAAACCAACGACACCAATGGGCAACCGGTGCCGACTTAGGACGGCCATCTGCCACGGTAATAGCAGAAGGTGTGGTTATCCTGGATTACGTGCGCACAACCCTCCCACTTTTCCGATTACCCAGAGGTCTCGAAGAACGTACAATTGTGGTGTAAAACAACCTCCTCACTGTCAGATGATGAAAAAGACATGGAGGACTGACTGAAAATCAAGATCTTAAAAAAACCTTTAGTAAATAGAAAAAACCCATTCGACTGTCTGAAAATCAATTTAAGTTAATGTGACATTGTATGTTAACTGTTATCCAATGCTTTGAATCAGTTTATCTAAGCAAAGACTTAAAACAATTAACCGATATTCTAAATCTTTGTCCGTTCAAATATCTCATTTTCTAATTTTGTCAATTACAAACGGATTCTTCTTGAAGATTATATTATATTGATACGATTATGTGAATATTATTACAAACTATAGAATTTCCATCTGTATCCTAACTAGAACTAAAGTAACCAGTGACTGCAATATTAAGTAACTGTTTTGAATATATTTTCCTGACATGGTCGCCATAGCACTTTCGATATAGACATAACGTCAGACAGTGCATGCATTTTATATACTGTATTCTTTATCGTGCATTAACATCGACGGCGGGGGTGCGGCTAGCCAATAGGGGATGCTTACTCCTCCCGGGAACCTGATCCCACCTCTAGCTTGCTAGGGGTCCGTCGATGCTCAACATAGTGCTCTATTGAGAGTGCTTTTGAGATTATCGTCAGGATCTTCTTTAACTCTTCTATATTCAATTCTATTCACTGTCGTAGTAATATTTTCTATGTTTTTTATTGTCTGTTGGTATAATTGTCCTCAGTATTCGCTGTGGTTCTTTTTCGTACTATTGCTTAGGTTCCACCAGAAAGGAGGGGATCTCCAACAACACTCGGTTGCAGTGCCCACTGCAAAATCCCCAAAGCCCCCAACAATACGTTTGTATTACTGTTGGTTACCAATGCAAAAATACTCAGCAGATACTCACAGAAAGAGACGCAAGCGGAACAAGGAACACAAACTCACACGATAGAAACACGAAACACAAAAATATTTATATTTCATCATTGAATTCAAAATTAATTATCTATGTCTCGGTACATTTGTACTATTCTTACATAAATTATCCAGTATGATATATCGTGTAATTCGAATTGCATCTCCCAGCTAGAAAATTACTTAGGAATGAAAAATCTTAATAAAAATGGAAAATTAGAATCATCTTTACAATGTGCAAAAATACAATGTCTGAAATGGCTGTTTAATACGGCTTCACATATGAACAGAAGTACATTAGCTAATCCCCGCCTTGTTACAGAATAAGACCAAAGGAGATACCTAGAAAATAAGATTGTCTACACGGAAAAAGACAAGGAGGGCTGCACAATCAACATCTTAGAAAAAAAAAACTTCATAGAAAAAAAACCAAACATTTGTCCGTCAGAAAATTGGGGCGACTTTTCATTTAAAGTTAAGGAGCCATTGTATGTTATCTGTACACGTTATTTAATGCTTTGAGTGAGTCTGTCTCTTTTCATTTTCATTTTAAGTTAAGGTGACATTGTATGTTATCTGTACACGTTATCTAATGCTTTAAGTGAATTTGTCTCATTTTCAAAGATTTTCAAACAATTAACCAATATGTTAAATCACTGACAATTCAAATATTGCACCTAGTACTCAGACTACTTAGACACATGGAGGATTAGTAGTTCTGTTTAGCTTCCTCGTGTTGGCAGGTATTAATCCTCAGCCATGACAAAATCTGTACAGAATTTTTTTCTCAAACTACCTGAACTTACGTATCATGTAGACAGCAAATGTAACATTCTGTTCGCACTTTTGTAGTTCGTTGATATTTGCCACGTAAATATGAAAGCCACTGCATCATGCTCATGAGGGTACATGATAGATAATTTGTATTTGAAATTAAAAAAGAAAAAACCCAACCCAAACACACATTTTCAAATTTGGTTAATTACAAAGGGATACTTCATGAAGATGATATTACTTGGATACGATTCTGTGAATATTTTTCCGAACTAAAGCATTTCCATCTGTATATAAGAACATAAGGTAACCAAAGAGTTGTATATTAAATTCTATTCACTGTCGTGGCAATATTTCCTATGTTTCGTATTGTCTGTCGGTGTAATTGTAGAATAAAGAAGGGGATCTCCAACAACAATCGATTGCAGCACCAACAGCAAAACCCAAAAACACCCAATGTAAAAGAAAGGAGGGGTTTTGGTGAATATTGTTACGAACTGAAGAATTTCCATCTGATTCCTAATTAGAACATAAGGTAACTAATGAGTTCTATACTAAATTCTATTCAGTGTCGTAGTAATATTTTCTATGTTTTTTATTGTCTGTTGGTATAGTTGTCCTCAGTATTCGCTGTGGATCTTTTTCGTACTAGTGCTAAGGTTCCACAATAAAGGTGGGGATATCCAACAACACTCGGTTGCAGTACCCACAGCAAAATCCCAAAGCACCCAACAATACTTTTGTATTACTGTTGGTTGCCAATGCAAAAATACTGAGCAGACACTCAAAGAAAGAGACGCAAAAGGAACAAGGAACACCAACTCACACCATAGAAACATGAAACTCAAAAATATTTATATTCCATCAATGAATTCAAAATGATTCATCTATGTCTCGGTACATTTGTACTATTCTTACATAGATTATCCAGTATGATATATCGTATTATTCGAGTCGCATATCCTAGCTAGAACATTACTTAGGAATGAAAAATCGTAATGAAAATGAAAAAAATTAGAAACGTCTTTACAATGTGCAAAAATACAATGTCTGAAAAAGCTGTTTAATACGGCTTCACATATTACTCAGAAGTACATTAGCTAATCCCCGCCTTGTTACAGAATGTGACCAAAGGAGCAACCTAGAAAATAAGATTGTCTACATAGAAAAAGACAAAAAAAAAAAAATACAAGGAGGGCTGCACAATCAACATCTTGGTAAAAAACTTAATAGGAAAAACCAAACATTTGTCTGTCAGAAAATTGGGGCGACTTTTCATTTAAAGTTAAGGAGACATTGTATGTTATCTGTACACGTTATCTAATGCTTTGAGTGAGTTTGTCTCATTTCAAAGATTTTTGAAACAATTAACCGATATTTTAAATCTCTGACCGTTCAAATATTGCACCTAGTACTTAGACTACGTAGACACATGGAGGATTAGTAGTTCTGTTTAGCTTCCTCGTGTTGGCAGGTATTAATCCTCAACCATGATAATATCTGTACAGATTTTTTTTCTCAAACTATCTTAACTTACGTATCATGTAGACAGCAAATGTAACATTCAGTTCGCACTTTTGTAGTTCGTTGACATTTGCCACGTATATCTGAAAGCCAATGCATCATGCTCTTGAAGATACGTGATAGATAATTTCTATCCCTTTGTATTTGAAATTAAAAAAGAAAAAAGAACCCAAAGATTTCTGCAATACACGTTTTCAAATTTGGTTCATTACAAAAGGATACTTCATGAAGAATATATTATTTTGATACGTTTCTGTGAATATTTTTCCGAACTAAAGCATTTCCATCTGTATATAAGAACATAAGGAGCCCGTTTCATCATTGGGCGTAAATTTTGGCTTAAGTTACGCCAGATATTTTGGCGCAAGTCTAGTTACGTCAAAATTTAGTTTGGCGCAAGTCCGTTTCACGAAACGACGTAAATACATACGTACGTAAATCTCGACTATCTTTTCGACTAACTCAACATTTGGCGTAAGTCCTTGGTAACGAACCCGATATTCTCAAGCATTTACTTAGTAACGCACAGAAAAACTATGAGAATGACATTCAATTAATTCAAATATTTTTTGTAAGACTTTTTTATGTCTAGAAGGTTAAGCTTGACGTCAAACTTGACGTCATAAGCATAATGACGTCATTTTACGAACGGCGGGAAATAAGCGACCGAATACTTCGAATCGATATAAAGAAGTTTGCTTAATAAATGACGATTAATTTTCATATATATATTCATTTGTTTTCAAAATTCTTATTCTATTCATTTATTTCATTTATTTTTCTTTTATTTCAAATTATTTTAAAATTGACCTTTTCCCCCAATCTAGGTTTTCGTAAATAAGTGTGCACGTGCGGAATTTGTTTATGTGAAACTGGTATGACAGTCCCTCCCCTATGAAATAAAATAGAAATAAATATCAATAAAAAAAAACCCCCAAAAGATGTGTTTGCGAAACAAGGGGTCCAATGCAGGGGAGGGGCTCTTGAAACTTAGGAGATATATCAATTTAGGCCTTAGAAATATAAGGTGCAAAATCACCACCCCCACCCCCTTTGATTGATCCAGCATGGTGGTCTTCTTGTTTTACAAAAAATGATATGTATATGAAACCAGAGAGAGAGAGAGAAAGAGAGAATATGTGTTAAAATAAAGTAAAAAGCCCGTCAGCATGGGTTTTTTCCTTCAAATGTAAGAGTGGATAGGAGGGTTGAGAGATGTAATGGTATTACAGAGAAACATCAGTAATGTCTTCCGTAGGGAAGTATATACATGCATAATAAATAATAAACATGCACTCAAAGTCCACATTTTCGGCCTCTCGGCTTTTATTAAGTGGAAAGCAGGAATCTGAGATTCTCTAAGTAAAATCCATAACTGCTGGTAAATATATCTTCGGTGATTTCCAGTTGAAATAATGTAACGTACTTTTCTGACACGTAGAAATTATTATAAAAAAATCTAATTTACGCAACCGTCCAATAATTTTCATATTCGCTCCGCTCGCCGTTTTGTTTTGTATTTTATTATTTTCATTGATTTTTAGGGGGGGGGTAGTCTTTAGCTCCGCTCGCCGTTTGCTATATTTTTTTGATTGTCTTTAAACATCTTTGATATAATACAAGAATGACTAATAATTTCATTTCTTAAATTTTTCCGATTCATTACACTCGCCTGTTTAGTTAAAAAAGGTATTGATCACATTGATTTTTTTTTCGTCGACGAACACCCCCATTCATCCCATTCTAGAGGGAAAAGCTTTGAAAACATTGTTTACTCCATTCCCTCTTTTAATGTTTATCCATTTCGCTTAGTAGAAGTATGGTACATGTTGTTGTATGAAACCATAACGGACATTCCGGATGATGTTATTTTGACTTGTTTGACGTGTTTGTCAATGGATTACTGACATATCAAGAAACATATTACCAATGAGGATACAAAACAACACAATTTTCCCCAAAATAACCGATAATGGCCATATAACACGCAAAATACATCTAGAAAATTTTGGCGTAAATCTAGGACAGGATTTACGCCATGTCAGGAGGTGGCGTAGAATTTTGGCGTACTTAGTCGATTTTTGCGTTTGGCGTAAATTTACGCCATTTCATGAAACGCAGTTACGCATCAAAAATCCGCTAGTTCAGACTTACGTCAAAATTTACGCTAAGTACAGATTTACGCCTAATGATGAAACGGGCTCAAGGTAACCAAAGAGTTGTATATTAAATTCTATTCACTGTCGTGGCAATATTTCCTATGTTTCGTATTGTCTGTCGGTGTAATTGTAGAAGAAAGAAGGAGATCTCCAACAACAATCGATTGCAGCACCAACAGCAAAACCCCGAGACACCTAATGTAAAAGAAAGGAGGGGATTCAGTGAATATTGTTATATATATACTAACTGTAGAATTTCCATCTGATTCCTAATTAGAACATAAGGTAACTAATGAGTTCTATACTAAATTATATTCAGTGTCGCAGTAATACTTTCTATGTTTTTTATTGTCTGTTGTTATAAGTGTCCTCAGTGTTCGCTGTGGTTCTTTTTCGTACTATTGCTTAGGTTACACAGGAAAGGAGGAGATCTCCAACAATACTCGGTTGCAGCACCAACAGCAAAACTCCAAAACACTCAATGTTAAAACACTGAGCAGACACGCACAGAAAAAGACGCAAAAGGGACAAGGAACACCAACTCACACCACAGAAACATGAAACACAAAAGATCACAAGAAATTATTGATATTCCATCATTGAATTCAAAATGATTCATCTATGTCTCGGTACATTTGTACTATTCTTACATAAATTATCCAGTATGATATATCGTATCATTAGAGTCGCATCTCCTAGCTAGAACATTACTTAGGAATGAAAAATCGTAATGAAAATGGAAAATTAGAAACTTCTTTACAATGTGCAAATATAGAATGTCTGAAAAAGCTGTTTAATACGGCTTCACATATTACACAGAAGTACATTAGCTAATCCCCGCCTTGTTACAGAATAAGACCAAAGGATATACCTAGAAAATAAGATTGTCTACACGGAGAAAGACAAGGAGGGCTGCACAATCAACATCTTAGAAAAAAAAAACTTGATAGAAAAAAAACCCAAACATTTGTCTGTCAGATAATTGGGGCGACTTTTCATTTTAAGTTAAGGAGACATTGTATGTTATCGGTACACGTTAGCTAATGCTTTGAGTAAATTTGTCTCTTTTCATTTTCATTTTAAGTTAATGTGACATTGTATGTTATCTGTACACGTTAGCTAATGCTTTGAGTAAGTTTGTCTCTTTTCATTTTCATTTTAAGTTAATGTGACATTGTATGTTATCTGTACACTTTATCTAATGTTTTGAGTAAGTTTGTCTCTTTTCATTTTCATTTTAAGTTAAGGAGACATTGTATGTTATCTGTACACGTTATCTAATGCTTTAAGTGAGTTTGTCTTATTTTCAAAGATTTTCAAACAATTAACCGATATTTTAAATCTCTGACCATTCAAATATTGCACCTAGTACTCAGACTACTTAGACACATGGAGGATTAGTAGTTCTGTTTAGCTTCCTCGTGTTGGCAGGTATTACTCCTCAGCCGTGACAATATCTGTACAGAATTTTTTTTCTCAAACTATCTGAACTTACGTATCAAGTAGACAGCAAATGTAACATTCTGTTCGCACTTTTGTAGTTCGTTGACATTTGCCACGTATATCTGAAAGCCAATGCATCATGCTCTTGAAGATACGTGATAGATACTTTCTATCCCTTTGTATTTGAAATTAAAAAAAGAAAAAACAACCCAAATGTTTCTGCAATACAATAATTTCAAATTTGGTTCATTACAAAAGGATACTTCATGAAGATGATATTTCTTGGATACGATTCTGTGAATATTTTTTCGAACTAAATCATTTCCATCTGCATATAAGAACAGAAGGTAACCAAACAGTTGTATATTATATTCTATTCACTGTCGTGACAGTATTTCCTATGTTTCGTATTGTCTGTCGGTTTAATTGTAGAAGAAAGAGAAAGAAGGGGATCTCCAACAACAATCGATTGCAGCACCAACAGCAAAACCCGAAAAACACCCAATGTAAAAGAAAGGAAGGGATTCAGTGAATATTGTTACGAACTGTAGAATTTCCATCTTATTCCTAATTAGAACATAAGGTAACTAAATTCTTTTCAGTGTCGTAGTAATATTTTCTATGTTTTTTTTATTGTCTGTTGTCTTCAGTATTCACTGTGGTTCTTGTTCGTACTAGTGCTTAGGCTACACAAGAAAGGAGGGGATCTCCAACAATACTCGGTTGCAGTACCCACAGCAAAACACCAAAACACTCAATGTAAAAACACTGAGCAGACACGCATAGAAAAAGACGCAAAAGGGAAAAGGGACACCGACACATACCATAGACACATGAAACACAAAAGACCACGAGAAATTATTGATATTTCATCATTTAATTCAAAATGTAGCGCCACTTAAAATGGATTTTGGCAGTTTTCGTATCCTGCATTCTGATTCTACGGTCATAGTGAGAGCTGCACCTACTAAATACAGCGATAGATTGTTAAACAAGCTTAAAGCTACCTTTTCAATCCTACATAATTAGATACAATTAATTGCATTGCATATTTAACATAATTTGTGTGATATCAATTAATATAGCGCATGCCTTTAACAGAGCCACATACAATTAGGTAATGTTGTCCGATGTGTAACTGTGGTACTGTGATATTGTCTCCGTCTGTTTGTCCGCTTTTTCTTTTCTCGTGAGAAAGTTATGAGCTCGTAAAAAAGTTCCCCGCGAGGGGCTTGACAGTAAGTGTTTTGAATATTTTTCCCCGACATTGTCGCCATAGCACTTTCTATATAGACGTGGCCTTATACAGCGCATGCATTTTATATATTTTAATTTCGTGCATGAACATCGACGGAGGGTGCGGCTAGCCAACAGGGGATGCTTACTCCTCCCGGGCACCTGATCCCACCTCTAGCTTGCTAGGGGTCCGTCGATGTTTAATTTTGTGCTCTATTGTGAGTGCTGTTGAGATTATCGTCAGGATCTTCTTTAACTCATTTTTGATTTATATTTTGAAGAATTTATGGTTCTTCTGATGTTTTGGATCCTGATTTTGGATATAAGACTAAAAGCAACAAACAAAAACCTCCATCACATGAAAAGAAGCGAATTCCCAATATGGGAGTGAGACCAGGTGCCCAGGAAGAGTAAGCATCTCCTGCTTGCATGCAACAACCGTGACTTCAATTCGGTAGAATTATCACATCCGGTTACTTCCATTTCGGAAGATATAAACATATTCCGTGATTGGATGGTTCAAATGGTCTAAGACAGAATATCATCCACCATTCTGGACAATGGGACATCATACTGTATGTATGACGTATAGAACTTCCTCATTGACTATGTTAATCATTCACTGATCTCCCCCGGCGTAGCAAAATTATTTCGCCTATCTCATTTCGTTTCATCTTTATGGGTTTTATTTCCGGAGCTTAATTAAAAGTTAATTAAAGAAAAATTCAGTCACATAAATGATTCGTGCAACAAACTTTTGTGTATGCTAGGATATAAATATTGTTGGGATACTTTCGCCCTGTCCCTCATTTTCGTTTGATGGACACAACTGTTTTCTTTGAAACTTAACAGGAAGCCTTTTGTTTTACATTATATATGCGAACTTAGGGGCATCCTCATGTAGAAAATACACATTTTACTGTTGATTGTGTTACAGATGATTTATAAAGACATTTTTCTACCTTGGTATGGTTCCATATTCAAGTGAAATGGCTTGTGAATTTTTTATTCATTTCATGCTGAAAGAAACCACATGTTAAAAGATGTATGCATTATACCTTAAAAGATTTCTTTTACAAAATCAAATCAAGTATAGAGATTCTAACTTTGTCAATATGATAATGCATCAATCCGGGACTCAGTTCCTTTTTTATCTTTAAAACATCTACATAAATCTTTCTTTTTTTCTTTCTTTTACAAACGAGGAGAAAACAAGAAGCTCACAGAAAGTTGTTTTTTCTTTCACAATGCAATTAAGCTTTACTTCCTTCTGACTGACTTTTATACTGCGAAACATTGTAGGACGAAGCAATGAAAATATTAAACATTATAACATCCCTTTGTCCTCCATGTTGGATTATATTAAAGGGTAGAGACGTTCATAAATATCGAATGAAACAAAACAGAATATGAATTTTCTGCATGACCTAAGTGACGGGTGTTGTTAGTAAACAGTAGATGCTTACTCTGCCCATGCATCTAATCTCATTTCCACTGGGGATGCACTTTTATGTCTTTGTAAACTATTGAAGTTGATTGTAGTCCTTTGTGTCTTTTGCATTGGGTGTTATGGAGTTTTCCTGTGGGTGCAGCAACCGAGTGTTGTTGGAGATTCCCTCCTTTCTTTTGTATAATATTTATGTTGATTGAAGATCCCACCCATCCTGCTACGTTTTTCTGTGCATTTTTAGAGATAATAGCACTCACACTCCTTGGCTATATTTCATTGTTTTGATTGAGGATCACTGACGAGGGTTAGATAGCCGAAACGTGCATGTCTGGTCCATGCTGCAAATTGATCTGTTCTTTAATGATGCTATTGAATTTGAAGACGATTTACATGAGTTGTGGGAATATTTTCGATATTTCTCACTTTTTGACGGTATGATAGTCTTCAGTGTTCACTGTGTCTCTATTTTGTTATTATAGCAGACGACACACCATTATTAAGTTTGGTAGACTCTGTGATCAATGGAATTGCAATTTTAAATTGAAGACTACGTCTTATTTCTTCATTTAATCTATTCAAGGTAGCGCCACTTACAGTAAGTATTTTGGATATTTTTCCCTGACAAGGTCTCCATAGCACTTTCTATATAGACGAAACCACAGACAGTGCATGTATTCTTAATTTTGTATATTGTTTTCATTTCCCTGCATGAACATGAACGGTGGGTGCGGCTAGCAAACACTGGACACTTACTCCTCCCGGGCACTTGGTCCCACCTCTAGCTTGCTAGGGGTCCGTCGATGCTCAATTTTGTGCTCTTTTGTGGATGCTGTAGAGATTGTCGTCAGGATCTTATTTAACTCATTACAATGACTCCCCTAGTATTTCTTATCCTAATTCGGATTCCTGAACCAATGTGCCCATGGTTTTTTTAAAGTAATTCAGCCACAAAAATGTAAATAAGCTTAAGCTTCCTTTTCAAGCCTACTTACTTAGATGACAAATATGGATAATGACCCTATCCCTGTATACAACACAAAATCGATAATTCAGTAAATCAGAAACCGAAGGCATACAAAATCAAGATCAAACAGGAACTATACTGTAGTGACTTACAAATACAACATAATTCATGTGATATTTAAAGTGTGGTCTTTTGTGTTTCATGTTTCTGTTGTCCCTTTTGTTTTGCGTCTCTTTCTGTTGGTGTCTACTCTGTGTTTTTTTTTTTTTGGATTGGGTGTTTTGGGGTTTTACTGTGGGTGCTACAACCGAGTGTTGTCGAGTGTTGTCGGAGATCCCGTTCAAACTTTGTGCTCCGTTGTGTTTCTATGGAGCTGTGATATTGTCTCCGTCTATTTGTTCTATTTTTCTTTTCTCGTCAGAAAGTTCTGTTTTATATTTTACTTCAAGAATGTGTACGCCGTTTGATTATAATTTTTGGAATCTTACTTTGGGTGATTACTTCCATTCACTGAACTGGACAAATATCTGGATAAATCGAGGCAAGTACCAAAATTCAAAGAAACATGAAGCAAAAAGAATATGAAATATTTGTGTGCTTCTGAAAATTTGATAATTTTGGGGCCGTAAAACAACCTCGTCGTCGTTATCATATCGTTCTTTCATCTGTATACTTTGTTACGATATCATATTCCTACAAAGAAATAAAGGAAGTCTCCTATATATCTCCTACAATGAGATGATTTTGTACTTTTATGTATACAAAATTTTATGTTTGATAAAACCTATTAATATTCTGGATATCCTACGTTTTTATGACATTGTCACCAGATAAAAAAAGGTAATATACAAGACTCCCTTTGTAATATGAGGCAAGATCCTTCTGACGGCAGACTGTGTTCTTTTATCTTTGAATGGCCCTTTTTGTATGATATTTGAATGAAGTTTATGAACTTTGTGTATATATATATATACTATGTAATACTATAGTACTTTAAGAAAACCGTGCTTTAAAACAGAAAGACAGATAAAATGAATAATGATGTTTCGATCTTAAGACCGGATGTGTGCGGAAGTTATAGTGCGGAGGAAAGGAGGGGAGTTATTCGGCTCAAAACTAGTTTTAATGTAGCACGGATCTGAAGAAAAATACTCCCAACTTTATTCTTTTCTCTGTAAAGTTTTGTGTGAAATGTTTCGAAACAACAACTTTTTCAAAGATAGCTCCTTATGGAACTTACTTATTTGAGGTACATAAAAGAAAGGAGGGAATCTAAAACAACACTCGGTTGCAGTACCCACAGCAACATTCCAAAACACCAGATGCAAAAACACAGAGCAGACACCCACAAAGACACAAAAGGGACAAGGAACACCAACTCAAACAATAGAAACATGAAACACAAACGCCCACACATAATCAAGAGATACAAATTCACACCATAGAAACATGAAACACAAAAGACCACACATAAACCAACGATTCCAACTCACACCATAGAAACATGAAACACAAAAGACCACACATAAACCAACGATTCCAACTCACACCATAGAAAAATGAAACACAAAAGACCACACATTATCCAGCGATACTAACTCACACCATAAAAACATGAAACACATAAGTCCACACATAATCCAGCGATACAAATTCACACCATAGAAACATAAAACACAAAAGTCCACACATAATCCAGCGATACAGATTCACACCATAGAAATTACATGATACACAAAAGACCACACATAAACCAACGATACCAATTCACACCATAGAAAAATGAAACACAAAAGACCACACATGAACAAACGATACCAATGAGCAACCGGTACCGACTTAGGACGGCCATCTGCCACGTAAGAAGCGGACGGTGTGTTATCCGGAATAATTGTACACAACCCTTCCACTTTTCCCATTACCCAGAGGTCTCGGAGAACGTACAATTGTGGTGAAAGGTGCCCAAGAAACACATAGATGAATATGTAAAATGATATAAAAACAGAAAGCATTCGAAAAACAGTACCTGCTCTGACGGCTGTAGTGAGCTTATGCATGTGAACACCCGAGGAATCCGACTGGAAATCAGAGAGGAGAGGTGGTCGGGGCCTCTCTAAAGAGGTTTGGACGAGACAAAAACAAATGCTGAGTAAATATTCCGATCTGCACGCAAGCTTCTGGTCATTAGTAAATCCTTCCTTATTATATCTTGAATCCGAGAATAGCTTTATTCATCACCATAAAATAAGTGGGACACAATAAAGTTGACTTAGTGCGTTTTTTGTTTTGTTTTTCATAATGACTTCTTTGATACCAAAAAATGAGTGCGACACAATGGTGCATGGAAATTGGTTTGGAATTTTCTTCAAGAAAGTATAGAGTTGGAACCCTTCGGCATTAACGATATAGTTTACCTAGTGCGGGGTTTTTGGTCCTTTCTTGTTAAGTTCTGTAATACAACACTAATATTATATAACGACATTAAAGACAATATACTCCAAGCCAACCAAGTCTTACTTCCTATGACTTTATATGAAAATTCCTAAATTGCCTCCAAAGATAATTAAGGAAGAAATTAGATTTAAGTTTTTATTTAAAGGAATTCAAATTTGTTCGTCTCGCCTACAGATTCGTTACATTCAATTATTTACCAGTCTGCCTATTTAAAACTTCTGACCGCATTCAATCTGTAATTTCAAGAAAGATAAGAAGTTAATTTTTAAGATCACGATGGTGGCATACTTCGATAACATGTGACTTTCTTATTAAAGATATGTCTTACTAATTGAATACGCGACTTACTTAGAAAAATCTGCCGTACCAATTGAATGTGCTACTCACTTATGAAAATGTGTCTCTAATTGGATATGCGACTTTCTAATGAAAATGTGTCTTACTAATTGAATACTAGTATGCGACTTACTTATAAAACGTGTCTTTCTAAATTAATAAGTGACTTACATATTCACTTTTTCAATATGGGACTTTCTATGTCAGTTTTTTTCTTTCTTATTCAACATGTGACTTACTTATTCAATGTGCCATTCTGATTCAACATATGACATTCTTATTCATTATGTCATTTATTCAACATATTACTCACTTATTCAACATGTAGCGTACTTATTCATCACATCAATGATCTCCAGCAACACTTGGTTGCAGCACCATAAACAAAACTCCAAAACGCTCACAGAAAAAGACACAAAAGGGACCAAGAACACCAACTGACACCATAGAAACAGGAAACACAAAAGACCACAAATAAACAAACGAGACCAATGGACAAACGGTGCCGACATAGGATGGTCATCTGCCACAATCTTCCCACTTTTCCGATTACCCAATTCTCGAAGAATTCTGTCTACCTTTGATCCTTCTTATTTTGTTAAAGATACAGTGTCCCTGATGATAAATTTTATTGAAAACGGAAGATTTCTTCCAAAGGTTCTAGATAGATAAAAAAAGGAGCCATAATAAGTTTTATTTGAAATTATGATGTTACGACCCTAATATTGTCAATTTTTAAATAATTAAATATAAGTTTAACTTTATTGTAAAAACTCAATACATTGTAGGTGACGCTAGTGGAATGAATCAGAGCTGCGCACCCAAATTCAACCCAAAATCGCCTTCCCTTTCTTTGACCATGTTTTCAACATTTGTACAAAATCTTTTGAAATCATTTACACCATTGCTTATACAATATCAATGTTAAACGTCTTTAAATTCAATAGCATCATTTAAAACCTGATAAATTTACAGCATGGACCAGACATGCACGTTTCGGTTACTAAACCCTCGTCAGTGATCCTCAGTCTAAACAATGTAATAAGGCCAAAAAGTATGAGAATTATTATGATTGTCCAAAAATGTACCAAAAGACGTAGCAGAATGGATGGGATATGATGCTACAGAACCCACGTTTTAGAAATTTCAAGAAATTTTGTAACAGAAATTTTCAAATGCGTTAAAAAGACAGACGATCAACCGAAGTTGATCGAACTTGGCTACATGTGCCCTCGGGGACTCTTGGTCCACCAGCAGTGACACTCACCAAGTAGTTCAAATGTTAAACGTCTTTAAATTCAATAGCATCATTTAAAACCTGATAAATTTACAGCATGGACCAGACATGCATGTTTCGGGTACTGAACCCTCGTCAGTGATCCTCAGTCTAAACAATGTAATAAGGCCAAAAAGTATGAGAAATATTATGATTGTCCAAAAATGTACCAAAAGACGTAGCAGAATGGATGGGTTATGATGCTAAAGGACCCACGTTTTAGAAATTTCAAGAAATTTTGTAACAGAAATTTTCAAATGCGTTAAAAAGACAGACGATCAACCGAAGTTGATCGAACTTGGCTACATGTGCCCTCGGGGACTCTTGGTCCACCAGCAGTGACACTCACCAAGTAGTTCAAATGTTAAACGTCTTTAAATTCAATAGCATCATTTAAAACCTGATAAATTTACAGCATGGACCAGACATGCATGTTTCGGGTACTAAACCCTCGTCAGTGATCCTCAGTCTAAACAATGTAATAAGGCCAAAAAGTATGAGAATTATTATGATTGTCCAAAAATGTACCAAAAGACGTAGCAGAATGGATGGGATATGATGCTAAAGGACAACCCTCATCTTACAAATGAATTTATATCGTTGAGTCTGTGCGTTTGTTTTAAATATTCTATAAGGTAATTTTGATCGTAAATATGTTTTTGACGTAAAAATGAGCAGCAAAAGCGAAGAGCGTATTTGAAAATCAAAAATCGTAAAAATTACGCCAAAATCGTAATAGTAGACAGGTCTGCTAGCATGTACTTTTTCAACATACAGCTTACATTCTTGCGACTTACTTATTCAACATGAGACAAACTTATGTTAACTTAACATTTTACTTAAATACGCTTCTGAATAACCCTACTCAAAATTTGGAGCCGCTCATTTAGGCAAAAGGAAATTAAAACTCTGTATTGTATATGGCGCTAGGAAAATTCACTTCGACTTTATTCAATATGTTTTGCATGACGTACTACTGACGAGGATTCAAGTATCCGAAACACTTGTCTAGTACAATAAAATTGGTACTCTAGAACATATATTTCAATATTGACAATTGCGACTAATTAAAATCAACATGCAACTTACTTCTGCAAATAAAGGGTTACTTATGACAATATATGACTTATTCATTCTGCGATGCGACTCATCGAAAGTAAAGGAGGTTAACATCTTAGCACCATCCCTCCAACGCTATTTTGAACATAGATTTTATTTGGATATGCTACTGAATCGACCCTTAAGGAACTTTGGAGCCGCGCACTCTCTAAAGTAAAAAGTAAATACAATAATTTAAATTCAAAAAATGAAATCAGAGGACGTGCGTGAACATCAACGGCGGGTGTAGCTAGCCAAACAGATGATGCTTACTCCTCCCGGGCACCTGGTCCCACCTCTAGCTTGCTAGGGGTCCGTCGATGCTCAATTTGGCGCTCCATTGTGAGGGACTATAGGGATTGTCGTCAGGATCTTCTTTATCTCATTAGGTGTGCCAACATGCGACTAACGTTTACCAACATACAACATTCTAATGTTGATATGTAAGTTGCTTAAACGCTATTTCAAAAATAGCACCTAATGTGATCGCCGAAAGAAGGGGGATATGCTAATTTGGCTCTAAATCTGTGTGATATCGGTAATTCTTAACGTAGCACATTTCGCCACAGGTCTAAAAAAACTCCCAACTTAACTCCTTTCACCTTGAAATTTTGTGCGAATTAAAACTACTAAATTTTTTTCATAGCAAGCAAATGTAACAAAATAAATGGTAAATTAAAAAAAAACTTGTTTGATAATTCAGATGACAAATATGGATAATGACCATATCCCTGTTTACAGCACAAAATCGATAATTCAAAAATCAGAAACCGAAGGCATACAAAATCAGGACAAAACAGGAACCAAAGCAAACAAACAAAAACCTCCACCATATGAAAAGAAGCGAACTCCCGATATGGGAGTGAGATCAGGTGCCCAGGAAGAGTAAGCATCTCCTGCTTGCATGCAACACCCGTCGCTTCAATTCGGTAGAACTGTCACATCCGGTTACTTCCATTTTGGAAGATATAGAGTACAATCTTTGGTTCGATGGTTCAAATGGTCTATGACAGAATATCATCCACCATTCTTGAGAGTGGAACATCATAGTGTATGACGAGTTCCCCATATCGACCGTAGAACTTCCTTAGTGACGATGTTAGTCGGTCACAAATATATCCCTGACCGAGAAGCTTATCTGAAAGACGCCTAGCTCTCAGAACAAAATCCGTATATTTGGTACTTGCTCTGGCATAGCGTATCAACTGAGATATGAACACGCCATAAGCAGGCGATGAAGGGATGTTGCTACTCAGAAAAGGAAAGTTTGTAATGCTGAAATTGAAGTCGTCACGTTTGTCATAGAGTGAGGTGTTCATGTGACCATCAGTGTCGTAGGACAACATTATGTCCAAATAGGATGCTGAATTAATTGTCTCTGAGGTTTCTTTGACTTCAAGCTCCGAAGGATAGATACTGCTCAGGTAATCCGCGAATTTTGGATTATTGATGGACAACACATCGTCTATGTATCTGTAAGTGAAGTTAAAGTCAGAAGCTAAGTATCTTTTCCCTTCAGAGACCAAAGATTGAATGAATTCAGCTTCGTACGAGTAAAGGAAAATGTCGGCAAGGAGTGGGGCACAATTGGTCCCCATTGGAATTCCGACAATTTGTTGGAAGACCTTTCCTCCAAACACCACAAAAATGTTGTCGATCAGAAAGTTTAACATCTGAATAATGTCTGTTTCAGTGTACTTATTTTCAGAATCGGACTTTTCTTTTACAAAGTAGGTTTTGTCATAGTTAACAACAATAAATTTGTATTTGCGATTACCGTTCTTACTTGTAAACGCATTACTTATAATTTTTGCGAGTCTTTCTTTCAATTTAGAATGTGGAATTGTAGTGTAAAGTGTCGAAAAATCAAAGGCTTTGATCGAATGGACTCTACTAAAATGAGTGGATTTCAGATGTTCTAAAAGTTCCTTCGAATTCTTTAAAATCCACATCTGGTTGATACCACTGCGAGAATACACTGTCGAACAATATTTTTGAAGCCCAGATTTGATTTCAGATAAAACTTTGGTGAGTAAGATCGATACAGATTTGGTAGAACATTTTGAGGAACCAGCGATGAAACGTTGTTTGTACGGATTCTTATGCATTTTAGGTATGCAGTACAAGTATGGTAAATCTAAATCTAATTTGGTAGTGTCGAAGCCAAAGGAAGTAAGAGCTGATTTGTGGTTATCTATTATTTCAGATGCAGAAAGGTTTGTTGGGGTGTAAGTGGGATTTCCAGGTGTCGAATTTAAACCCAACTCTTTAACTAGACTGTCGAAATAGTACTTTTTGCAAGTAAATGTGTAATTATTTGAGGCTTTGTCCGCTGGTGTGATGACATAATGTTCTTGGAGGTAGGTGAGCTCTGTGATAACATCAGGGTCTTTAAATATAGACACGAATCTGGTGTTCACAGTTGATTTTAATCGGTTAATTCTAGATAAAAGTAACCCTCTGATTGATTTTATCCATTCGGAAAGGGTGTCGAGCTGTACATCCTCTTTCTTTGCCCAACGTCTTGCATATTCCTCACAAGAGTCCATGATAATTTTGACATTTTGGTTCCATGTAAAGGACATACTTTCTCTGTATTTGGGACCCTTTTTTAACAATTCTCTCAACTTGTCGTTCTTGACTATACTAAGGTCACCAGTAATAACGTGTCCACAAGGAGAGTAGTTGAAATCCGATGAAGAACATTCGCAGGGAAGTGGATGTAGTGAGGGATTACTTAAATCAATACACTGCAGGAATCGTTTGTAATTGTAAATTTTAGATGCAACTGTTGGTGTGTAGCTATAGGAAATACAAGGAGTTTCTTTTCTTTTGAAATATGGTGGGATTTTTTCTGTGACAGTTTTGTGATTCAAAATTTGACCAAGATTCAAGTTATCAATACCTTTGTTTGCAAATCTTACTTTAATGAAAGGGCGGTTTGTTTTCTCCTCTGATTTATCTGATCTAACTGCTTGAAATAAACGAAAAGTAGAAATGTCCAATATGACTCCTTGTAGTCTGTATTCTGGGGAACGTGTATCGGTATATGTGAGGTCCTTCGTATAATCGTAGATTTCGTGCAACTTCCGTAAAGGAACAGAGTATAATTTGGTACGAATATAATGCAGGCCTAGAGGCTCATTCAAAAATGGAACCAAGTCATCGAAGGAGAAACTATGTATCTCAGGCCTATTGTATTTTCGAATGCCATGACTTCGAGGTCTTCTTTGTTGTCTGTTGAATAAGCTAGTCACATTTACCGATTGACAACCGGGACTTGTTAAGTTTCCTATAGTGCTGATGTTATCGTTGCACCCATAGGGCGCTGCAGTGTTAAGATTTTTTATCCAGAACTCTTCTCTGTTGCGACGGAAAGGTGTGCTCAAATTGGGATTGTTTGTGGGGTGATATATTTTCTCCAGGATTCTGACTCTCATAGATAAAACCGAATGATCGGCCTGGTCAAAATGTCGGTAAAGGAGTTGACTTCCTTTATTATTTATTTTTGACCGGTGTCCTGACATTCTGGTTCGGAGCTTACCTTTGGTTTCACCCACATAAATCAATCCACAAAGTGAGCACTCTATTCCGTACACAACATTAGATGTCATGCAGTTAAGGTTTTCAAAACTATGCGTGTTAAATGTTTGTTTTGTGAGATTACTTGAGAATGAAGTGTCTGTTATTAGGATGTTACAAGTTTTGCAGTTCTTCGTGCCGCACTTAGAAACTGAGCAATCGCTTGGTGAAAATTGGTGCTCTTTTAGAATATCGACCACTTCAATCTTACAGGGCTTGATTTTAATATACCCATCTGCATGTTTGTACCAAAACTCATGGTTACTACTCACTACAAATGTCTCGTCTCTAATGTCATTTAGACTAATTCTAGGGACACCTAAGTTACCTGTTGCGTATGTGTCCGTAGACGCAACAGGTTGGGGCCTTTTTATAGTGGGCGACGCCCCAGCCACTTTGTAGGTCTCTTACCTGCACGCACGCTTCTGGTAATTAGTAAGCCATTTCTTATTATATTGGATCTAGAATAGATTGATTCATCAGAATAAGATTAGGTTAGACACAATGAAGTTAACTTAGTGAGGTTTTTGCATAATAACGTTTATTTCACAATGAAATAAGTAAGACTCAATATTGTTTACTTAGCGCGTTTTTTTTATAATAGCTTTTATATTACATTGAAGTAAGTGAGAGTCATTATTGTTTACTTAGTGCCTTTTTTAAATAATAACAATTCAATATTGTTTACGTTTGTTTTCATAATAACTTTTATATTACATTGAAATAAGTGAAAGACAATATTGTTTACTTAGTGCCTTTTTATGATAATAACTTTTATATTAAATTGAAATAAGTGGGACACGATATTGTTTACTAAGTGCCTTTTTTACAATAACTTTTATTTTACAACAAAATAAGTGGAACACAATATTGTTTACTTAGTGCCTTTTTTATTTACAACAAAATAAGTGGAACACAATATTGTTTACTTAGTATCTTTTTTACAATAACTTTTATTTTACAACAAAATCAGTGAAACACAATATTGTTTACTAAGTGCCTTTTTAACAATAACTTTTATTTTACAACAAAATAAGTGGAACACAATATTGTTTACTTAGTGCCTTTTTTATTTACAACAAAATAAGTGGAACACAATATTGTTTACCTAGTGCCTTTCTTATTTACAACAAAATAAGTGGGACAAAATATTGTTTACTTAGTGCGTTTTTTACAATAACTTTTATTTTACAACAAAATAAGTGGAACATGTTTTACACCACAATTGTACGTTCTTCGAGACCTCTGAGTAATTGGAGAAGTGAGAGGGCTGTGCGCACGTAATCCAGGATAAATTACACAATTTGCTACTTGCGTGACAGATGGCCGTTCAAAGTCGACACCGGTTACCCATTGGTCTCGTCGGTTTATGTGTAGTCTTTTGTGTTTGATGTTTAAATGTCGTGTGTCTCTTTTCCGTCTCGTCTTTTGTGTTTTTACATCGGGTCTTTTGGTGTTTTATTGTTGATGCTGCAACGGGGTCTTGTTGGAGATCTTCTCCCTTCTTTCTATAATATTGTTTACTTAGTGCCTTTTTTATTTACAACAAAATAAGTGGAACACAATATTGTTTACTTAGTATCTTTTTTACAATAACTTTTATTTTACAACAAAATCAGTGAAACACAATATTGTTTACTTAGTGCCTTTTTTACAATAACTTTTATTTTACAACAAAATAATTGGAACACAATATTGTTTACTTAGTGTCTTTTTTATTTACAACAAAATAAGTGGAACACAGTATTGTTTACCTAGTGCCTTTCTTATTTACAACAAAATAAGTGGGACATAATATTGTTTACTTAGTGCCTTTTTTTATAAAAAACTTTTATTTTACAAAAAAATAAGTGGGACACAATATTTTTTATTTAGTGCGGTTATTTTCTTCTTGATAACTTTATTATTATAACAAAATACGTTGAACACAGTAAAGTTTACTTAGTGCGGTTTTTTCTTCTAAATGAGACACAATATTGTTTATTTAGTACGGTTTCGATTTCCGTAATACATAAACCCTATCATCATCACAGACGATATCCTTCAAGCCAGCCAAGTCTGGCTTTCTATGGCATAATTTGAAAATTCCTGAACTACCTCCACAGATAATTAAGGAAGAAAGTAGTTTGAAGTTTTTATTAAATGAAATTTAAAATCGTTCGTCTCGCCTACAGAGTCATTATTTACATCCAATTATTTACCAGATTGCCTATTTCAAATTCCTGTGCACTTTCAAGTAAGACTGAAATCTGTACATTTTTGGATCTAATAACTTTCATAATCTTTGGCCATATTACATTGTTTTGATTGAGGATAACGGACGAGGGTTTAGTACCCGAAACATTCATGTCTGCAAATGTAGCTGTTTTGAATGATGCTATTGAATTTGAAGACGTTTAACATCTGTATTTACTTGGAAATAGAAATAAGAAGAGACGAGTATTTAAAAAGAAATACTATATTGACATACCAGACGTTCGCAGGTTTGTTTTCATCGGACTTTGTACAATGCTTCTTTCTTATGCTAACATTCGGCTCACTTATTGAAAATAAAGTAGCCGCCAACAACACCATAATCATTTGAAAACGTTACAACATATCAACTTTAGTTTCTGAGCTTTCCTTAAAAATTTGAACAAACATAACAGCGATATTTCTTCCCTGGGCACCTGGTCTCACATCGGAATGTTCGTTCCGGATTTCGCATCCGTTCCGATGGTAATTCTAACGATTTGGCCTTGCCTTCTCGACTTTGAGACTGAATAACTGTTAGGTAATTCTTTGATGTTTATTCATTTGCAAAATATTGTGATACTGTTCTAAACAGGAATGATGTTAACTTCTTTTGATCTGTAAAGAATTCAGGGGATGTGATTGACAAAATGAAATCTAGAAATTTTCAAGCCAATACGATTTCTTCAGACGACTTTTCTAATACATGTATGTACACCACGATTCCTCAAGACAAAACCCAAACTCATAAAATGATGTTTTGATCGAGAGGGGAAATCTCATACTTGTACATCAACAGAATACAAATCATGGACATGTAGTGATCGATGTAGTGCCTTCTTCTTCCATTTGGACAACAAGATTTGGATAGAATCTGTACAAGCAGGTTTTAGGGATCTCAATGGGCACTAATGTGCGCCTCTTGTTGCAGATTAATATTGAAACTTGTATGAAAAGAATTTATCCAAAATCTTCAAAAGCAAAAGAAAAAAGTTGAAAAGTATAAAAATGCTTTTTATACGCCCGTCTTTCGACGGGACGTATTATGTCATTGCGCTATCCATGTGTCCGTCCGTCTCTCCGTCCGAGGTAATGCTTTCCGGACTTTTTTTCTGAATTCTTTCAATAATAAAAATCAAAGAAGTACCTAACAGTTATTCTGTCTAAAAGTCGAGAAGGCAAGTCCAAATCGTGAGAATTTCCAGCGGAATGGCTGCGAACCCCGGAATGAACAACACTCCGAAGTGAGACCAGGTGCCTGGGGAGAGTCAGCGTCTCCTGATTGCATGCAACATCCTTCGCAACAGCTCCATGGAAACCTGTCAATTTCGGTGGTGATTGTTTTGATGTACATTTTGATGTATAGATCAGGTAAGTATGTCTTGTTTGGTGATGACTACATCCATTCAATCACAATGTAGAATGTCACTGATTATAAACGATTGAAACAAAGGAGGGGATCTCCAACAACAGCAGCACCCACAGCATAACCCCAAAACACCCAATGCAAAAACACAAAGCAGACAAGCACAGAAAGAGACGCATACTTGACAAATGACTTGATATCAAGCGGCGTAAGATCCCGTTTGAGTTTTGGAAAAATTGACCTATTTTTAACAGAGTTATGGTCCTTGAACATAGAAAATTTCAACAATTTTACAGTTTTTCAGAATTTTTTTTCGCAGCCTTTGCAGCTATTAAGTTGAAAATTGATCTAAGCGTTTACAATAAATAATTACAGATTCAGAAAAATTGACACTTTTTAATAGAGTTATGACCCTTGTACATAGAAATTCTCAACAATTTACAGTTTTACACACTTTTTTTCGCAGCCTTTATAGCTATTGAATTTAAACTTCATACCTGCCTCTTCAAAATAAATAATTACAGATCTAATTCAAGTCTTTGAGCAATTAACCTATTTTCAGCTGAGTTATGGCACTTAATATTAAATTGACCAATTTTTAGCAGAGTTATGGCCCTTAAACATAGAAATTTGAACAATTTTACAGTTTCCTGGACTTTTTTGCAGCCTTCGTAGCTATTGAATTGAAACTTGGTATACACCTTCATTATAATGAATATCAGATCTGATTTTAGTTTGTGATTAATTTACCTTTTTTGCAGAGTTATGGACCTTGAACTTAGAATAGCACTCATCCCTAGTACCTCCAGATTCTCATGTGGGTTGACTTTAGCAAGTAAAACAACCTAGTTATTTTAAGGTTAGGGGTCAAAGGTCGATTTCACTTTGTGGCTAAAAATGACGGGTTTTTTTGGAGGGGAAATTTTTTATTTTGACACTTTATTTAAATACAATTTAAACAGCACATGTTCTTTCATATTTTGGTATCTTAATCCTGATAAATGAGAAATTATGTTTAAAGGTCAAGTCATTTTGAAACTTAACTGACTTAATTGCATTCACAAAATTTATTTTAGAAATTGATACCCTGACGGGTGTATCTTGCAGTGTTGCTGTTGCTATTTTTATCCACAAGGATTGACACTAAACAAGGCAAACGTTACAAACACAGAAACACCATTTTTGAACCTAAATATCAAAATAGAAATGTATATGACAAAAGAGATGATTTTGGATTAAACGTAGTAATTTTTCCCTGGCTTGACGGTGATGTTCCTAGATTACCGTAATACGGTATCCACATTTCACAGCTCATCCTGTATGCTAGAGCATGTACTGATGTCTTGGATTTTCATAGTAGAAATTTACAAATTATCAAGAAACTTTTAGGCCAGGTTTTCGATTTCACAAACTAGTAAAGAAATTAAAGAAATTTTACAAAAATTATTGTCAACTCCTTTTGAAATTCGGATCCATACAACCAACATAGTCTGTTACTTTGGGTATTTCATAACCTGCATTTTATGCTGACATAATTAATCAGGTCTTAAATGATGCTATTGAATTTGAAGACGTTTATCATTTGAACTACTTGGTGAGTGTCACTGCTGGTGGACCAAGAGTCCCCGAGGGCACATGTAGCCAAGTTCGATCAACTTCGGTTGATCGTCTGTCTTTTTAACGCATTTGAAATTTTCTGTTACAAAATTTCTTGAAATTTCTTAAACGTGGGTCCTGTAGCATCATATCCCACCCATTCTGCTACGTCTTTTGGTACATATTTAGGACATAATATTTTTCATACTTTTCGGCCATTTACATTGTTTAGACTGAGGATCACTGACGAGGGTTTAGTACCCGAAACGTGCATGTCTGGTCCATGCTGTAAATTAATCAGGTCTTAAATGATGATATTGAATTTGAAGACGTTTATCATAATTAACAAAATAAGAAGGATCAAAGGTAGACAGAATTACCATTGAAATTGTGTTAGAATCATCAAACGCCTTTTACACCGTGGGTATGATATATCTGTCACCAGACGGACACTTGGTGAGTGTCACTGCTGCGTTTCTTGTACCCCTGCGGAGTTTATTTTACACCACCATTGTTCGTTGTTTTGGGTAATCAGGAAAGTGGGAGGGTTGCGTAGCAGATGGCCGTCAAAAGTCGACACTGGTTGCCCATTGGTCTCGTTGGTTTATGTGTTGTCTTTTGTGTTTCATATTTCTATGGTGTGTGTTGATGTTCCTTGTCCCTTTTGCGTATCTTTCTGTTGGTGTCTGCATTGTGTGTTTGCATTTTGTGTTATGTATTTTGCTCTTGGTGTTGTTGGGGATCCCCCTCCTTTCTTAATAATAGAATATGCAACTTTCTGATATAAATTTGTCTTTCTTATTGAATATGCGACTTACTTATCAAACATCTGTCTTACTAAGTGAATATGCGACTTACTTATTCAAATTGTGACTTACAGATATCAACATGTTACTCACTATTCCAACATGGGACTTTCTACTTCAGCATCCTTGCTAATTCGACATATGACTTATGAAGTATTTACTGTGAGCCATTCTGATTCATTATTTGACATTCTTATTCACACTGCGACTTCTACAAAATGTGGCGTACTTGATCACATATAACTTACTTAACATGGTACTTTCTTATTCAACATAAAACATACTTTTTCAACAAAATTATGACTAGCAAATACTTTTTATTCCCCCGTTATCGGAGTTTCGGGGGCATATAGTTTTTGTCTGTGTGTCTGATTGTCCGAAAAACTTTAACCTTGGCCATAACTTTAGAATGGTTAGTGATAGGGCTTTCATATTTCACATTTGTATTCCTTTTGACAAGATCTTTCTATGGATACCCAAATTATTTACCTCTTGAACTTGACCTTGGAGTTTGACCTACTATCGAAAATCGAAACTATAGTCATAACTTATACCAACATTCGACTAACGAATGCAAACCTGCTGAAGTGCTCCAACATTCGACTAACGTACACCAATTTACAACTTTCTAATGCAAATATGTGAATTAATTGCTTATAATGATGTTTCGTAAATAGCGAGAATACTTTTTGATCGACAACATTTTTGTGGTGTTTGGAGGAAAGGTCTTCCAGCAAATTGTCGGAATTCCAATGGGGACCAATTGTGCCCCACTCCTTGCCGACATTTTTCTTTACTCGTACGAAGCTGAATTCATTCAATCTCTGGTCTCTGAAGGGAAAAGATACTTAGCTTCTGACTTCAACTTCACTTACTGATACATAGACGATGTGTTGTCCATCAATAATCCAAAATTCGCGGATTTCCTGAGCAGTATCTATCCTTCAGAGCTTGAAGTCAAAGAAACTACAGAGACAAATAATTCAGCATCCTATTTGGACATAATGTTGTCCTACGACACTGATGGTCACATGAACACCTCACTCTATGACAAACGTGACGACTTCAATTTCAGCATTACAAACTTTCCTTTTCTTAGTAGCAACATTCCTTCATCGCCTGCTTATGGCGTGTTCATATCTCAGTTGATACGCTATGCCAGAGCAAGTACGAAATATACGGATTTTGTTCTGAGAGCTAGGCGTCTTTCAGATAAGCTTCTCAGTCAGGGATATGCTTGTGACCGACTAACATCGTCACTGAGGAAGTTCTACGGTCGATATGGGGAACTCGTCATACACTATGATGTCCCACTCTCCAGAATGATGGGTGATATTCTGTCGTAGACCATTTGAACCATCCAACCCAAGATTGTACTCTATGTCTTCCGAAATGGAAGTTACCGAATGTGACATTTCTACCGAATTGAAGCGGCGGGTGTTGCATGCAAGCAGGAGATGCTTACTCTTCCTGGGCACCTGGTCTCACTCTCATATCGGGAGTTCGCTTCTTTTCATATGGTGGAGGTTTTTGTTTGTTTACTTTTTTTCCTGTTCTATCCTGATTTCGTATGCCTCGGTTTCTGATTTTCTGAATTATCGATTTTGTGCTGTAAACAGGGATATGGTCATTATCCATATTTGTCATAGAACAAAATGTGAGTGCAGAGGGGAGGAGGGGTGTACAACTCACTGAAAATTTGTGTGATGTCGGTATTTCTTAATGTAGCACGTTTCGCCACTGGTCTAATGAAAAAAAAAAAAACTCCGAAGTTAACTCCTTTGTGAGAAATATTCTAATTAAAACTGCTGAAAATTTCAGAGTTAGCCCATTGTATAAGCGCCTGGTGGAGCATATTCAATATGCTTATTCAAGGTACATAACGAGAAAAGAAAGGTAGATAAAAACCTAGGTTGATCATTCTGACCTGTGCGCACGCTTCTAGTCATCTGCAAACCCTTTTTCTTGTCATATTGGATAGGAAAATAGATTGATTCATCACCATAAAATAAAGTAAGACACAATAAAGTTTACTTAGTGTATTTTCCTCCGTCTTTTTCATAAAAATAATAAATACACAATAAATTTACCTAACAACTTTTATGACAAATATGGATAATGACCATATCCCTGTATACAGCACAAAATTGATACTTCAGAAAATCAGAAACCGAAGGCATACAAAATCAGGATAAAATAGAAACCAAAGCAAACAAACAAAAACCTCCACCACATGAAAAGAAGCGGACTCCCGATTTAAGAGTGAGACCAGGTGCCCAGGAAGAGTAAGCATCTCCTGCTTGCATGCAACACCCGCCGCTTCAATTCGATAGAACTGTCACATCCGGTAACTTCCATTTCGGAAGACATATAGTACAATCTTTGGTTGGATGGTTCAAATGGTTTATGACAGAATATCATCCACCATTCTGGAGAGTGGGACATCATAGTGTATGACGAGTTCCCCATATCGACCGTGGAACTTCCTCAGTGACGATGTTAGTCGGTTACAAACATATCCCTGAGAAACTTATCTGAAAGACGCCTAGCTCTCAGAACAAAATCCGTATATTTGGTACTTCCTCTGGCATAGCGTATCATCTGAGATATGGACACGCCATAAGCAGGCGATGAAGGGAAGTTGCTACTCAGAAAAGGAAAGTTTGTAATGCTGAAATTGAAGTCGTCATGTTTGTCACAGAGTGAGGTGTTCATGTGACCATCAGTGTCGTAGGACAACATTATGTCCAAATAGGATGCTGAATTATTTGTCTCTGTAGTTTCTTTGACTTCAAGCTCCGAAGGATAGATACTGCTCAGGTAATCCGCAAAATTTGGATTATTGATGGACAACACATCGTCTATGTATCTGTAAGTGAAGTTGAAGTAAGAAGCTAGTATCTTTTCCTTTCAGAGACCAAAGATTGAATGAATTCAGCTTCGCACGAGTAAAGGAAAATGTCGGCAAGGAGTGGGGCACGATTGGAATTCCGATAATTTGCCGGAAGACCTTTCCTCCAAGCACCACAAAATGTTGTCAATCAGAAAGTTTAACATCTGAATAATATCAGTTTCAGTGTACTTATTTTCAGAATCGGACTTTTCTTTGACAAAGTAGGTTTTGTCATAGTTAACAACAATAAGTTTGTATTTGCGATTAGCGTTCTTACTTGTTAACGCATTACTTATAATTTTTGCGAGTCTCTTTTTCAATTTAGAATGTGGAATTGAAGTGTAAAGTGTCGAAAAATCAAAGGCTTTGATCGAATGGACTCTACCAAAATGAGTGGATTTCAGATGTTCTAAAAGTTCCTTCGAATTCTTTAAAAATCCACATCTGGTTGATACCACTGCGAGAATATACTGTCGAGCAATATTTTTGAAGCCCAGATTTGATTTCAGATAAAAGTTTGAGTTGTCGAAGCCAAAGGAAGCAAGAGCTGATTTGTGGTTATCTATTATTTCAGAGGCAGAAACAACTTTTATATCACAAACCTAACAACTTTTATATCACAACATAATTAGTGCTACACGATATATTTTACTTGGTGCGGTTTTTTTCTTAATAACTTTTTATTTTACAACAAAATAAGTCAGACACAACAATTATAGTTTACTTGGTGCGGGGTTTTTAGTTCTTTCTTTTAAAATAACTTTTATATTACAACCAAATTAAAAGGACGCAACATAATTTACTTTGTGCTTGTTGTTGTTGTTTTTTGTGTAGTTTTTTTCAATAACTTTTCCATTAAAACGAAATAATTGAGACGTAATATAATTTACTTTGTGTTCTTTTTTTTCTAATTAGGTCTTCCGACTTCCGTCGGAAGACCTATTGTTTTCGTAACCGTGGAAAATTGGATCAGCGATTTCTAAAGAACCCTGTAAGCTAGGACAATGAAAGTTTTCCAACGTTACGTTTGGAGTAAAAGCTAGATTGGTCTTTTTTATTTTTGGTCTCTGTTATTTTTTTTTATCATGTTTTTTAGTAGATTCAAATATTTGACGGGAGCGTCGAATTACTCAAAAGGACCGAAAATTTCATGTTTTGCTATTTGTAAGCTTAAATATCTCGTATTTTACTATCTACAATTTCCATTCTTTTTGAAAGTCGACAGCCATGCAAGATATGAAATGCTAGATGCACACTGTAACGATTTATTACGATGACGTCCTTCACCGTCCTTCATATTTCCAAATTCAGAAGTTCATAGGCGGAAGACACTTTTTTGCTTATAATAGTAAACAAAAATTAAGCTTATGAAGTTTCCTAAAAATTTCAATATTATTATTTTTTATCCATATATCTGTCTTATTTAGTCTTTCTGATTTTTCCTATCTCTTACTGTTGAAAAGATATGAGCATCGAAATTTTGAGTTGGGTATTTCGATACACCTTCACGCCAACAGATCAGGCGCACACTAAAATTGGTAGTCCGAGTCCGACTCGAGAAAAGCAGTGTTGAGATTTTCAAATTCCGATTTCACGGCAATGATGAATATGCATTTCATAAATACATTTCGATATACACAATTTGATTTTAAAACAGTTGATTAATTTAGAAGAGATCAGCTACAAACCAGAATTTACGCACAAAAAGTGGTAGTTTGATTCCGATTTCTAACCTACAAACCTGTTTCTAAACTTCAATAACTATATTTTGAACATCAAGTTTAATTTCTAATTCTAGCAAACGTTCGAACATAATTTTCGGTTGGTTTATTTACAAATTGATGAACAATTTCTCCAACATTCTTCCCTCCCCTCGTTTTTCGAAAACAGTTCTGTTTATATTGAACGATGTCGCCATGATGGAAATTCAAAATAAACTTTGAAATAAAACACCGCTAAAGACGGTATGGCCGGATTGCAAAGTAAGTTTTTGTCACCAACTGGGTCTAGGTCACTAAGTCAAATATTACAGCATACATTGAGAGGTCTTGTCAGAGGCAACCTACATGTATAATATAAAGTTTCTACTGTATACAGTTCCTTAGATTTTGCTTAAACCAGGAACTTTAACCAAAGTCTTTAACTAGGTCAAAGTCCAAGGTCAAGGTAACTAGGTCCAATGTTACGGCATAAATTGAAAGGTCTCATCATGGGCAATCTAAATGTATGATATAAGGTTTCTACTGCATACAGTTCCTTAGATTTTGCTTAAACCAAGAACTTTAATCAAAATCTTTAACTAGGTCAAAGTTCAAGGTCAAGGTCACTGGGTCAAATGTTACGGCATAAATTGAAAGGTCTCATCATGGGCAACCTACATGTATGATATAAAGTTTCTATTGCATACAGTTCCTTAGATTTTGCTTAAACCAAGAACTTTAATCAAAATCTTTAACTAGGTCAAAGTTCAAGGTCAAGGTCACTGGGTCAAATGTTACGGCATAAATTGAAAGGTCTCATCATGGGCAACCTACATGTATGATATAAAGTTTCTATTGCATACAGTTCCTTAGATTTTGCTTAAACCAGAAACTTTAACCAAAATCTTTCACTTGGTCAAAGTCCAAGGTCAAAGTCACTAGGTCCAATGTTACGGCATAAATTGAAAGGTCTCATCATGGGCAACCTAAATGTATAATATAAGGTTTCTACTGCATACAGTTCCTTACATTTTGCTTAAACCAGAAACTTTAACCAAAATATTTAACTAGGTCAAAGTCCAAGGTCAAGGTCTCTAGGTCCAATGTTACGGCATAAATCGAAAGGTCTCGTCATGGGCAATCTAAATGTATAATATAAGGTTTTTGCATACAGTTCCTTAGATTTTGCTTAAACCAAGAACTTTAACCAAAATCTTTAACTAGGTCAAAGTTCAAGGTCAAGGTCACTGGGTCAAATGTTACGGCATAAATTGAAAGGTCTCATCATGGGCAACCTACATGTATAATATAAAGTTTCTTCTGCATACAGTTCCTAAGATTTTGCTTAAACCAGAAACTTTAACCAAAATCTTTAACTAGGTCAAAGTTCAAGGTCAAGGTCACTGGGTCAAATGTTACGGCATAAATTGAAAGGTCTCATCATGGGCAACCTACATGTATAATATAAAATTTCTTCTGCATACAGTTCCTAAGATTTTGCTTAAACCAGAAACTTTAACCAAAATCTTTAACTAGGTCAAAGTTCAAGGTCAAGGTCACTGGGTCAAATGTTACGGCATAAATTGAAAGGTCTCATCATGGGCAACCTACATGTATAATATAAAGTTTCTTCTGCATACAGTTCCTTAGATTTTGCTTAAACCAGAAACTTTAACCAAAATATTTAACTAGGTCAAAGTCCAAGGTCAAGGTCTCTAGGTCCAATGTTACGGCATAAATCGAAAGGTCTCGTCATGGGCAATCTAAATGTATAATATAAGATTCTTGCATACAGTTCATTAGATTTTGCTTAAACCAAGAACTTTAACCAAAATCTTTAACTAGGTCAAAGTTCAAGGTCAAGGTCACTGGGTCAAATGTTACGGCATAAATTGAAAGGTCTCATCATGGGCAACCTACATGTATAATATAAAGTTTCTTCTGCATACAGTTCCTAAGATTTTGCTTAAACCAGAAACTTTAACCAAAATCTTTAACTAGGTCAAAGTTCAAGGTCAAGGTCACTGGGTCAAATGTTACGGCATAAATTGAAAGTTCTCATCATGGGCAACCTACATGTATAATATAAAGTTTCTTCTGCATACAGTTCCTAAGATTTTGCTTAAACCAGAAACTTTAACCAAAATCTTTAACTAGGTCAAAGTTCAAGGTCAAGGTCACTGGGTCAAATGTTACGGCATAAATTGAAAGGTCTCATCATGGGCAACCTACATGTATAATATAAAGTTTCTTCTGCATACAGTTCCTTAGATTTTGCTTAAACCAGAAACTTTAACCAAAATATTTAACTAGGTCAAAGTCCAAGGTCAAGGTCTCTAGGTCCAATGTTACGGCATAAATCGAAAGGTCTCGTCATGGGCAATCTAAATGTATAATATAAGGTTTCTACTGCATACAGTTCCTTAGATTTTGCTTAAACCAAGAACTTTAACCAAAATCTTTAACTAGGTCAAAGTTCAAGGTCAAGGTCACTGGGTCAAATGTTACGGCATAAATTGAAAGGTCTCATCATGTGCAACCTAAATGTATACTATAAGGTTTCTACTGCATACAGTTCCTAAGATTTTGCTTAAACCAGAAACTTTATCAAAATCTTTAACTAGGTCAAAGTTCAAGATCAAGGTCACTGGGTCAAATGTTACGGCATAAATTGAAAGGTCTCATCATGGGCAACCTACATGTATAATATAAAGTTTCTTCTGCATACAGTTCCTAAGATTTTGCTTAAACCAGAAACTTTAACCAAAATCTTTAACTAGGTCAAAGTTCAAGGTCAAGGTCACTGGGTCAAATGTTACGGCATAAATTGAAAGGTCTCATCATGGGCAACCTACATGTATAATATAAAATTTCTTCTGCATACAGTTCCTAAGATTTTGCTTAAACCAGAAACTTTAACCAAAATCTTTAACTAGGTCAAAGTTCAAGGTCAAGGTCACTGGGTCAAATGTTACGGCATAAATTGAAAGGTCTCATCATGGGCAACCTACATGTATAATATAAAGTTTCTTCTGCATACAGTTCCTAAGATTTTGCTTAAACCAGAAACTTTAACCAAAATCTTTAACTAGGTCAAAGTTCAAGGTCAAGGTCACTGGGTCAAATGTTACGGCATAAATTGAAAGGTCTCATCATGGGCAACCTACATGTATAATATAAAGTTTCTTCTGCATACAGTTCCTTAGATTTTGCTTAAACCAGAAACTTTAACCAAAATCTTTAACTACGTCAAAGTTCAAGGTCAAGGTCACTGGGTCAAATGTTACGGCATAAATTGAAAGGTCTCATCATGGGCAACCTACATGTATAATATAAAGTTTCTTCTGCATACAGTTCCTTAGATTTTGCTTAAACCAGAAACTTTAACCAAAATATTTAACTAGGTCAAAGTCCAAGGTCAAGGTCTCTAGGTCCAATGTTACGGCATAAATCGAAAGGTCTCATCATGGGCAATCTAAATGTATAATATAAGGTTTCTACTGCATACAGTTCCTTAGATTTTGCTTAAACCAAGAACTCTAACCAAAATCTTTAACTAGGTCAAAGTTCAAGGTCAAGGTCACTGGGTCAAATGTTACGGCATAAATTGAAAGGTCTCATCATGGGCAACCTAAATGTATAATATAAGGTTTCTACTGCATACAGTTCCTTACATTTTGCTTAAACCAGAAACTTAAACCAAAATATTTAACTAGGTCAAAGTCCAAGGTCAAGGTCTCTAGGTCCAATGTTACGGCATAAATCGAAAGGACTCGTCATGGGCAATCTAAATGTATAATATAAGGTTTTTGCATACAGTTCCTTAGATTTTGCTTAAACCAAGAACTTTAACCAAAATCTTTAACTACGTCAAAGTTCAAGGTCAAGGTCACTGGGTCAAATGCTACGGCATAAATTGAAAGGTCTCATCATGGGCAACCTACATGTATAATATAAAGTTTCTTCTGCATACAGTTCCTAAGATTTTGCTTAAACCAGAAACTTTAACCAAAATCTTTAACTAGGTCAAAGTTCAAGGTCAAGGTCACTGGGTCAAATGTTACGACATAAATTGAAAGGTCTCATCATGGGCAACCTACATGTATAATATAAAGTTTTTTCTGCATCCAGTTCCTAAGATTTTGCTTAAACCAGAAACTTTAACCAAAATCTTTAACTAGGTCAAAGTTCAAGGTCAAGGTCACTGGGTCAAATGTTACGGCATAAATTGAAAGGTCTCATCATGGGCAACCTACATGTATAATATAAAGTTTCTTCTGCATACAGTTCCTAAGATTTTGCTTAAACCAGAAACTTTAACCAAAATCTTTAACTACGTCAAAGTTCAAGGTCAAGGTCACTGGGTCAAATGTTACGGCATAAATTGAAAGGTCTCATCATGGGCAACCTACATGTATAATATAAAGTTTCTTCTGCATACTGTTCCTTAGATTTTGCTTAAACCAGAAACTTTAACCAAAATCTTTAACTAGGTCAAAGTTCAAGGTCAAGGTCACTGGGTCAAATGTTACGGCATAAATTGAAAGGTCTCATCATGGGCAACCTACATGTATAATATAAAGTTTCTTCTGCATACAGTTCCTAGATTTTGCTTAAACCAGAAACTTTAACCAAAATCTTTAACTAGGTCAAAGTCCAAGGTCAAGGTCTCTAGGTCCAATGTTACGGCATAAATCGAAAGGTCTCGTCATGGGCAATCTAAATGTATAATATAAGGTTTTTGCATACAGTTCCTTAGATTTTGCTTAAACCAAGAACTTTAACCAAAATGTTTAACTAGGTCAAAGTTCAAGGTCAAGGTCACTGGGTCAAATGTTACGGCATAAATTGAAAGGTCTCATCATGGGCAACCTACATGTATAATATAAAGTTTCTTCTGCATACAGTTCCTAAGATTTTGCTTAAACCAGAAACTTTAACCAAAATCTTTAACTAGGTCAAAGTTCAAGGTCAAGGTCACTGGGTCAAATGTTACGGCATAAATTGAAAGGTCTCATCATGGGCAACCTACATGTATAATATAAAGTTTCTTCTGCATACAGTTCCTAAGATTTTGCTTAAACCAGAAACTTTAACCAAAATCTTTAACTAGGTCAAAGTTCAAGGTCAAGGTCACTGGGTCAAATGTTACGGCATAAATTGAAAGGTCTCATCATGGGCAACCTACATGTATAATATAAAGTTTCTTCTGCATACAGTTCCTTAGATTTTGCTTAAACCAGAAACTTTAACCAAAATGTTTAACTAGGTCAAAGTTCAAGGTCAAGGTCACTGGGTCAAATGTTACGGCATAAATTGAAAGGTCTCATCATGGGCAACCTACATGTATAATATAAAGTTTCTTCTGCATACAGTTCCTTAGATTTTGCTTAAACCAGAAACTTTAACCAAAATATTTAACTAGGTCAAAGTCCAAGGTCAAGGTCTCTAGGTCCAATGTTACGGCATAAATCGAAAGGTCTCGTCATGGGCAATCTAAATGTATAATATAAGGTTTCTACTGCATACAGTTCCTTAGATTTTGCTTAAACCAAGAACTTTAACCAAAATCTTTAACTAGGTCAAAGTTCAAGGTCAAGGTCACTGGGTCAAATGTTACGGCATAAATTGAAAGGTCTCATCATGGGCAACCTACATGTATAATATAAAGTTTCTTCTGCATACAGTTCCTAAGATTTTGCTTAAACCAGAAACTTTAACCAAAATCTTTAACTAGGTCAAAGTTCAAGGTCAAGGTCACTGGGTCAAATGTTACGGCATAAATTGAAAGGTCTCATCATGGGCAACCTAAATGTATAATATAAGGTTTCTACTGCATACAGTTCCTTAGATTTTGCTTAAATCAGAAACTTTAACCAAAATCTTTAACTAGGTCAAAGTCCAAGGTCAAGGTCACTAGGTCCAATGTTATGGCATAAATTGAAAGGTCTTGTCATGGGCAACCTTTATGTATAATATAAGGTTTCTACTGCGTACAGTTCCTTAGATTTTGCTTAAACCAGGAACTTTAACCAAAATCTTTAACTAGGTCAAAGTCCAAGGTCAAGGTCACTAGGTCAAATGTTACGGCATAAATTGAAAGGTCTTGTCATGGGCAACCTTCATGTATAATATAAAGTTTCTACTGCATATAGTTCCTTAGATTTTGCCTCAACCAGAAACTTTAACCAAAATGTTGACGGCAGACGGACAGACGGACGGACGGACAGACAGACGGACGGACGGACGGACAGACGGACATCGTCAATCTATAGACCGGAATTGCTTTGCAATCCGGCCAAAAAGGGAAGGGGGGTCCAAATTTGAACCTGCACAGCGAGAACCTCATGGTATTTATATATATATATTGAACGTAACTTGTTATTACCATTTCTCTTCTCAAGAAAATTGGTTCTACAGCTACGAGCTCGCCTTTTTTTTATGGGGGAAGGGGGCAGGAAGAATTTGCAAAAAAAAAAAATCCCGGCTCTGAAAAATGCTGAAAAAAATATTCCGGCCCAAAGGGCCGGCAATTTTTTTTTTCCCGGACCAAGCAAAAGTAAGGATACATTGCATGATATGGAAATTTTTGCTGGCCCTTTGTGCCAGACAATTCAAAGTCAAAAAATTAATAAATATAAATACAAACTGTTCACATAGCTGTATCTACCAGAGACCTAATACGCATAGGCACAAAAATCTAGAAAAGGTTCTATTTAAACATCATACAATCTGTCTGAAATTCGCTAATTGCAAAGAGACATCTGAAGGAACGGTTATTAACTCATACTCTGTAACAGCGGGGAGTTTAACTTACACAGACATTCACAACATTTGACAATTTGTTTAAATCCGGCCCGAAGAACCGGCGAAAATTTTTCTCCGACTCTGGTAATGGCTGAAAAAAATGGCCTGCTCAGAAAATTGCTGAAAAAATTTTACCGGCTGGCAATAGAATTCCTGCCCCCCCCCCCCCCCCCCCCCCCAATCAAATGGTTGCTCACCAACAATTATCGGTTTGAAAATTTAATGTTACTGCTATTTGAAAACTTAAATATATAATATAAATACATGTAATGTGACGTCCTTCATATTTCCAAACCAAAAATTGTATAGGAGGAAGACACTCTTGTTGCAACCGCAACAAGAAACCTTTCTAGTTAACTTTTATTTTACAACAAAATAAGTGAAACACAATATAGTTTACTTGGTGTGGTTTTTTGTTTTTTTATTTTGTTTTTGGTTTTGATTTTGTCTTTTTTTAAATAACTTTTTATTTTACAACAAATAAGTGATACATGATATACTTTACTTTGTGCTGATTTTGACTTCCGTAAAACATCACAGACGATATCCTTCAAGCAAGCCAAGTATGACTTTCTATGGGTTTTATGAAAATTCCTAAATTACCTCCAAAGATAGTTAAGGAAGAAAGTAGTTTGAAGTTTTTATTAAAAGAAATTAAATTCGGTCGTCTCGCCGACAGAGTCGTTATTAATAATCAATTATTTATTAGATTGCCTATTTCAAACTTCTGACATTATTCAAGTAAGATGGAAAACTTAGAAATAGATAAATGAAGAGATGAGTATTTAAGGTAGAGTATCCCTCAGGTCTCAGATGCCCATATTTCCAAAATTACAACTTTTACAATTTTTTCATTTCCATATATTTAAAGTTTATGTTAGATACGATATAAAACAAAATTCCGAACTTTGAACTTTAACATTGGACCCTATGGGAAAAGTAAAAAAATCCTTTTAAGAGGTGATGATATGTAAGTATAAAAGTTTCCTTTCCCAAAACCATATTAGTTTGATAATCTGAACGATATTCTAAAGAGAAAAAATAGGGTATCCAGGCAAAAAAAATACCACCGATTCTGACCTGAGGGATACTCTACCTTAAAAAGATATACTATGGTGACATACTAGAACTCGAAGGTCTGTCTCACGCTATGCTACTTTCTTATGCTAACTTGGGACTTGCTTATTGAAAATGTATCTTACTAATTAAATATGCGACTAACTCTCGGGCACCTGGTCCCACCTTTAGCTTGCTAGGGGTCCGTCGATGCTCAATTTGGTGTTCTATTGAGGTGCAGCTGTTGAAATTATCGTCTTACTTATGCGACTTACTTATTAAAAATCTGTCTCACTAATTGAATATGCGACTTACTTATCAAAAATATGTCTCACTAATTGAATATGCGACTTACTTATTCAAATTGTGACTTAAAGATATCAACATGTGACTCACTATTTCAACATGGGACTTTCTATGCCAGTATGCACTTTTCTTGTTATTCTGATTCAACATTCATATTCAACACGCAACTTACTTCTTAAACATGTGGCGTACTTAATCTCCGTATGGCTTACTAACTTAACACGATAATTACTTATTCAGCATAAAATTATAACTAGCAAATTGCAACAAAATTATAACTAGCATGTACTTTTTCAACATACAACTTACGTCCTCAACATGCGACTTACTTACTCAACATGAGACAAACTTATGTTTAGCATCAACATGCGACCTATATATGCGTATGTAGGACTTACTTTTGCCAATATATGACATATTCATTCTGTGATGCTACTTTCATACATCAAATGCGACTTACTTATGCCAAACACACGACTTCCTCATACGAACATGCGACTTAATTATGCGACTTAATTATGCCAACATGCGACTAACGTATGCCAACATCAACATGCGACTAACGTATGTCAATGCCAACATGCGACTAAACTGCGCCAACATGCGACTTACGTATGCCAACATACAACTTTCTATTGCAAATATGCAAGTTGCTTACAATGATATTTCGAGAATAGCACCGAATATGAGTGAAGAGGGGAGGGTGGATGTTCAATCCGGCTCACAATTTGTAAAAATAAAACGGTAAATCTTAACGTAGCACGTTTCGCCACTGGTCTGAAGAAAAACTCCTCCCAACTTAACTCCTTTCTCTTTGAAATTGTGCGAAATATTCTAATTAAAACTACTAAAAAATTTCAGAGTTAGTCCTGTGTATTAGTAACAAGGCGAAGCATGCTTATTATGATTATTTAAGGTACATAACAAAAGAAACTTAAGGCGAATAAAATAACTACACGCAGTTTGATAATTCCGACCATCACGCACGCTTCTGGTCATAAGTAAACCCTTTCTTATTACGGTATATTGAATCCGAGATTAGCTTTATGCATCACCATGGAATAAGTGGGACATAATAAAGTTGACTTAGTGCGACTTTTGTTTATTATTTTATTTTACAACAAAATAAGTGATACAAAATATAGTTTACTTAGTGCGGGTTTTTGTATTTCTTATATTGACTTCTGTGACAAAACACTTCTTCACAGACGGTATCCTTCGTGCCAATCAAGCCTGACTTCCTATGGGTTTTATGAAAATTCCTAAATTACTTCCAAATATAATTAAGCAAGAAATTAGTTTAAAGAAAATAAAATTCGTTCGTCTCGCCTACAGAGTCGTTACATTCAATTATTTACCAGATTGCAAATTTGAAACTTCTGAACGCGTTCAAGAAAGATGGAAATCTGTATTACTTTGTAAACAATATCAAGAAAGATAAGAACTTAATTCTTAAGATCACTTATGCCTCCTGCGTGCATTTTTGTTTGTAATTCGTTTTTTTTTTCAACATGAGTCAATTATGCTAACATGCGACTTACTTATTTTAAAAAATGTGTCTTACGTATTGAATATGCGACTTACTTATTCAAGTTGCGACTAACACATATCAACATATGACTCACTATGACTCACTATTTCAATATGGGACTTTCTACGTCAGTGTGTTTCTTGCTTATTCGACATATGACTTCGATCAACTTTGGTTGATCGTCTGTCTTTTCAACGCATTTGAAATTTTTCTGTTACAAAATTTCTTGAAATTTCAAAAACGTGGGTCCTGTAGCATCATATCCCACCCATTCTGCTACGTCTTTTGGTACATTTTTGGACATAATAATTCTCATACTTTTTGGTCATATTACATTGTTTAGACTGAAGATCACTGGCGAGGGTTTAGTACCCGAAACGTGCATGTCTGGTCCATGCTGTAAATCTATCAGGTTTTAAATGATGCTATTGAATTTAAAGAAGTTTAACAATTACTTATTCAATGTGATTGATCAACATTTGACATTCATTATGCAACTTACTTATTCAACTTGTTACTCCTTACTCACAAATAAATTACTAACTTAATATGATACTTACGTATTCAACATAAGACATACTTCTTCAACAAAATTATGACCAGCATGTACAATTTCAACATACAACTTACTTACTCAACGTGTGACTTATTTATTCAACATGCGACCTACTTATGCAAATATTGAGCTATACGTATGCCAACATATGACTTATTCATGGGACTTCCAAATGTAAAACACGACTAACAAATGCCAAACATACGACTTAGTTATGCAGACATGCGACATGCTTATACCAATATGCGACTTAGTTATGTCATCGTGAGACTAAGTTATGTCAATATGCGACTTAGTTATGTCAACATGCGACTTAGTTATGTCAACATGCGACTTAGTTATGTCAACATGCGACTTAGTTATGTCAACATGCGACTTAGTTATGTCAACATGCGACTTAGTTATGTCAACATGCGACTTAGTTATGTCAACATGCGACTTAGTTATGTCAACATGCGACTTAGTTATGTCAACATGCGACTTACTTATGTCAACAAGCGACTTACTTATGTCAACAAGCGACTTACTTATGTCAACATGCGACTTAGTTATGCACAATATATTATTTGTCATGTCAACATGCGACTTAGTTACGTCAAAATGCGACTTGCTTATGTCAACATGCGACTTAGTTATGTCAACATGCGACTTACTTATGTCAACATGCGACTTAGTTGTGTCAAAATGCGACTAACTTATGTCAACATGCGACTTAGTTATGTCAACATGCGACTTACTTATGTCAACATGCGACTTAGTTATGCACAATATACCCTCTTAAAATAAAGTATTATTATATGACTTTGGTCATGTCAACATGCGACTTAGTTATGTCAACATGCGATTTACTTATGTCAACATGCAACTTGCCTATGTCAACATGCGACTTAATTATGTCAACATGCAACTTAGTTATGTCAAAATGCGACTTGCTTATGTCAACATGCGACTTTTTTATGTCAACATGCGACTTATTTATGTCAACATGCGACTTATGTCAACATGCAACTGACTTATGTCAACATGCGACTTAGTTATGTCAACATGCGACTTAGTTATGCCAACATGCGACTTGCTTATGTCAACATGCGACTTAGTTATGTCAACATGCGACTTAGTTATGTCAACATGTGACTTAGTTATGTCAACATGTGACTTACTTATGCCAGCATACAACTTACTTTTGCCAACATGCGACTTTCATACGCCAACATGATACTTCCTGATGCAAACAGCTGATCCTTAAATATGTTTCTACTTGTAATGATGGTTTAACAATATGTTAAAGTGAATATGTTACATTTAGTACCACATTCTAAACTTTGTTTTTAATTATTTTATTGTTTTTATTTTATTGACAAACAAAAAGGAATAAGATAAAAACGAATAAAATGGAATGAAATAAAAGTTACAGAAAAAGAAAAAAATCAATGGTTTATTTTCAAGTGAAGTGTAATATAAAACATGAACCAATCACGGTCCGTAATATAGCTATTCTCCATCACGCACGTTACACTTATTTTCCTCTACACACGAAAGGCGAAATTCAAAATGAAGAGAAAATAAATGGAACTGAATTGAAAATCACGCGCACTCTGGGAAAAAATCTAATAAACTCCTAACCGCTAGACCAAATGCTTGATATTGAAAACTCCAGATTTCCAAATAATTCAATTAGCTTTTCCTTATAAGCAACGTTCTCTAAAATAAAGATGGATCAATTTCAATGTATGTCAAAATCTCCACTTAGCTTGCGCTTACAAATGCATCTGAATCATTTCAATCGTGACTTTAAATGTTTTATTTTGACATATATAATGGATAAATCATTTGATAAAATCCTCTAGTTAGCATTTGAAATAATAACCGGTCCCCGAAGTCATGTAAATGTTTGATATCAGGGTCGAAAAGGCGTGAAATATTCCTTTTTTGGCTCCCCTATGCAGTTGTTTAATAATCGCCTAGACATATAGATATGACAATAAGTGGTTTTGGTTGAAATTGACATAACTGATTTTCAAAGAGTGCTCGCGAATTGAAAAACAACAACAAAAAACAAAAACAAAAACAAAAACAAAATAAAAAACAAAAACAAAACCAAAAACAAAACAAAACGACAAAAACAAAACAACAAACAAAAAGAAACATCGTCAAATTGATCATCAAAACGACAAGACAAATTAGAATAGAAAAAGAAAAGAAAAAGAAAAAAAAAAAAACCCAGAAGAATAAATTTAAAAAAATAATAAAAGGATAGATAAGTTGAAAAAAGTTCGAAACGTGTATATATACAAATAGCGAAAAAAAAAAACCTTTTAGAAAGATCTGTGTAGTATGTATAGAATCCGCGGGAAATAGTTGTTACAGTACCTGGTTTAATGAAAAGAGGGGAGGGTAGGGTGGAATTTTGATTGCAGTGTGAATTCACGGAAATATAAAAATTCTGGAAACGGCCCCGTGTGCTTAATATGACATAAAAATTGTTCAAAATGTTTAATAGTACTTACGAGTCTATGTATCTCATACCTCAATTGAATTTCCTTGTGACGAGCCAATAGTTGTCATGACCTTGACCTTTTGCGTACTTTGTCACGGTTGGTTATAACTTTTGAATGGCAGTTTCTTGGGTAACCATAGACACGATCTTACACATACTTTTTAGCACTCATCTGATAACCTTTGTTGCTTTGTTGGAATGCCATGTTTATTTCATGAAGCAGGGTTCGGTCAGCAAGGATCGCCACATGTCGTAGAATTCCAATTTTTATTTCTATTTAGCGTCCGCGTGTGCTTAGGTTTTGAGTACATGTATGCACAAAAAACCCTAGCATCAACAACTTGGGATTTTAAGGATTTCAAATCAATGAAAATATAAGTGAGCATAAATCCCAACGACATGTGGCGATCCTTGCTGACCGAACCCTGCATCACGTGTAATATCATGTCTATGGTTACCCAAGAAACTAAATGATGCTATTGAATTTAAAGACGTTTAACATTGTTTTGGGTAAATTGATTGTGCCATCTTAGATGAATTGGTACATAATAGAAAAATCTTCATTCTCTACTGTTATCATTTATATTTTAAACTAAAAAAAAGTTGTTCTTATCTTAATGAAAATTCGACTGTTTTGCTTTTAGCACGTGTCGGTAGGTTAATTTTTGGACGCTAAACAAAAATAGAAATGGCATTGGCCTAATGGCTAATCTGAAAAGATATGATTCCTCTTTTGTACCATTGATCCTCCTAGATCCACACATGCCAGGATATCTTCTTTTCTTCCAGTCCTGAAACCCTGCAAATTTACGTCATTATATAACATTGTACAAAACAAGCACCGATTGCAATTACCATTGTTTTCTTTTTCTTGATATTTATGTAAAGCTTTATTTGGCAAGAAATCGTAAAAGCAATTTCCCTCCTCTAATAGAAAATTACCTCGAACCCATTGACATGCAGAGGGAGATGTAACAGACAATTAGGCGGGAAGATATTGCACACAAAAACGCGCTTTAAGGCGCAGGCGCTTTGACAATAACTTATTGTTTTATATTCACAGTATAAAAAATGTTTGTGTTGATTTGAGAAGAGTGACATGCCGGATCAATTGTTTCTATTCTAGTTCAGTTCATTATCAACTTGATTTGTTTGAATCTGTTTCATAGCAAGGTCTCCATTTTTTTTTTTTGCTTAATTGATTTTTTTATTTTCTTTTATGTTTTAAGTTGTCTTTCTCTTTTTATATTAATATTGTTTCCTAACTCATTGAAAGTAATTTGAATTTGAGCGCACTTGCGTGACATAACTCCATACAAACAGACTTACAGACAGAAACACAGACTGGTGGACAAATAACCGAACAGCACACATACATTAAGGTTGTAAATAAGAATGTAGAAGAATTTCTAGCAAGACCACCCTGTACTGACCGCAGCGGAGCACAACCTCAGGATGTAACAAATGTTACATCTCTTTACCTAGCCGCGGAAACGGCCAACGACACGGAAAATTTTCCAGGGGATTATTGACTGTATCCGCTTCGTCTTTTCGAATTCAAGCGCCATGTTGTAAGTTTACACTCATGCGTCAGGTCAAACATGTGACACCGCGAGGTTGTTTCCATAACAACATCCATACATATAGGTCGAGATGTCACGTGTTTGACCTTACGCATGAGTGTAAACTTACAGCATGGCGCTTGAATTCGAAGAGACGAAGCGGAGGCAAGTAGAATCCCGGCCGTATCATTGATATTTAAGCTTAACAAGGTAAAATATGATTGCCGATCGTTTGGTTTTATTTTATTTGAGTGAGACACGGTCAATGATCCCCTGGAAAATTTGCCAATTCGTGCCGGCCATATCCTAAATTTGGGTCCCGGATTTGTTCAATATAGATTCCCGCGGCCAACACACCCCTACCAACCAAATATCCAAGTGTCGTTGGCCGTTTCCGCGGCTACTTTTGACCAAGATATCGACGGACATACGAGAGACTGCTGAATAAACAGACCGACCGTCAAATTCAAACTATAAAAGACAACCTTTTGGTTTTGATTCCTTCACAGTCAACAATATGGCTATGAAACCCAACTGCGTTCCTACCGCTAAGCGTTTTTTACATGTTTGAATCACTCATTCTTATTTGCTCTGTCGTGCTCATACCGTCCTGCAATCTTTGACAAATTGAAATTTATCTCGGTAGGTCAATGTACTACTAATAGAATTAATGGCTATCATGCATGAATGTTATCAATAAGAAAATGTATCTGAACAGATCGGGTATCCATGGCAACGATATGTATTTCAATAAAGCGTTTGTCAATTTGATAGGTGCATCTCTTGTACGGTACAGAGGATAATTTATTGTAAAATAGTTCCATCTTATTCCGAGTAGACAAGGATGTGCATGATGGATGGCTGCTTTATATGGCTGTGGCGCTAAATAAAATACGTCAGTTTCCCGCCATGACGTTAGTTGTCGTCTGCTCCCTTTAATATTGATCAGCAGTGTACTGCGAGCTATCTCCATGGAGGGGAAAAGATTAAAATACGATATGAAGGGATATATGACAAATTAATGTTTATCTCCTACTAATGTTTGATAACTCGTTTGTTCAAATTGTGAGGCAGAAATTGAAATTATAAGACAACGGGATACAATGGAAAAGAAGATGGATATAGTGCATGCGACAAAACGAGAGAGAGAGAGAAAGAGAGAGGAGAGAGAGAGAGACTTTTATAATCATATAAAATGACAATATTAGAACAAAATATGAGCAACCCGGCATATCGATTCAGATAATCAACTACAAAGTATAATTAGTGTTCTGTGGAATCATCCCTTCACACTGATACACTACAAAAAATTTGGTGTTACGTAACTAAATGAACAAAGGGAGATAATTCTGCCGGCGTTTCTCCTTCCCTCATCAACACGATGTAATATACGTTACACGTCCGTCTTCCATCACGTATGTGACAGCTCCGTGGAAGCTCCGTTAAAATGATCTCCGTACTATAACGTGGTAATGAATACAAATATACGGGAAACTCCCCGAGGAGAAGTTAGCAGCTTCTGACAGGAATATCTATAGCTTAGAGTGACGTCATCAATAGTCGTATTTTATGAAAATCTTTAAAAGATATGGTTAAACCTAGATACTTTTTATCTAAGATGTATATTTATTAACTTTCACTCCGAACCTCTTGCTATGTAGAAGAAGGTGATGCGCCGTAAACGTAAACCGAGATTAAGCTAAAACGAAACGAAAAAGTATTGAGGAATTAAACAAAACGAAAAGTATCAATTTGAGTTACTAAAACAAAACGGAAGTGTGTTGAGGAAAGTCTTCATATTTTAAAAACTTTCTATCAAAATTAAAGAAGTACTTTTAAAAGAAGAAAGGGACGTAATTCACAGTGATTGGCGACTAAAAATTCGGGAAATTGCAGGTAACTGTGAAATTAAAAAAAAAAAAACGTGCATAAGATCTTATCCCATGATCCTGTGCTGGATGGGTTACGAAATTTCTTAGAAATTTATGTTTAGCGAGGAAAGCAGAATTGTTAAAATAGTATATTGCTTTGTTTGTGATGGTATTTGGTATATTATCAATATGAAACTTGAATTTAATGAAAATGATACTTTCATTTATTCCTTTATTTCTCAGTTCATTGTCTTGTTTATTGACAAAGGTGTAATGAATAGCGATTGCTATTCTATTCTTTATTGATCTCAGTCTAAATGACACAGAGATAATTTTACAAAAATAATACAAACAAACTTATATACAGTACAACATGCATGAAATAATTAAGATATAAATATACGTGTAATATTAACATTATTTTACGAAATATTTTCCTAACCAGGAGGGGTGACTCTCTGGTTAACTTTCTTTATAAACAAGCATAATTTTTTCAAAACATCTGTATCTTTTGTTGAGAATAATGAATGAAATTTAAATATATTTGGGTAAGAAATAAAATATTCAGGTAAGTAAAGTGATCTTTCAAAATTTAAAAATGGACACTGCATAACATAATGAAATTCATCGCCAATATCTGATTCACATAAATTACACATTCTTTCTTCTCTATCTAAATTAATCCATCTACCAATTTCTATCGGAAGCTTATGATTTGTACATCTGAATCGTGCTAAAGTTCTAATCTCATTATTACAAATTTCTGAAGTTATATAGTTCTGGATTTCAAAAATATCATTCGTAAAAAGTCTGTATGATTTTCCTTTTGATGAGTTTTGACAAAGATCCCTCCATTCTTGTTCAAACTGATCATTCAGATTTTGTTTAATCAAATCACAAATATACAATCTATTGCGCAATGAAACACCTTCATAAAAAATATAACTAAAACCACAATTATCAAATATTGATTTCAGGTTCTTCATCCATTCACATTCTATACCATTAACATATTTTTTATATAAAAGTCTGTAAAAAATTGAACAATATTTACTTTGTTTTCCGCATACAAGCTTTGACCAATAACTAATGATACGATTTTTTATTTGTAAATACAAGGGAGTTCTTCCAAGTTCTCCGTAAATCATAATATTAGGTGTACTAGGTTTTAGATGTAGTAACAGTTTGCAAAATTTTAAATGAACACGCTCAATACTATCTAGGTTGCCAAATCCCCATAGTTCTGATCCGTACAATAAAATTGGCACAACTATTTTATCAAACAAAAATAACTGATCTTCAATTGACAGATTAAACAGTTTACCTTTTCTAAGAATAGCATACATAGCAATTGTTGCCCTATCAGTTAAGTATTTCTTTGTCTTAACAAAGGAACCTGTTCTTGAAAAGTATATACCGAGATACTTAAATTCTTTTACAATTTCTAAAACATTATCATTATATCGGAATTCTAGATTATTCTGACTTCTCCCTTTTGAAAATATAACAATTTTCGTTTTGTTAATATTTACCTCCAATTTCCAAAAAGTACAATATCTATGGAAAACATCTAATAATTGTTGCAAATCATCTTTGTTTTCAGCAAAAAGAGCAGTATCATCAGCATACAAAATCAACATTATCTTAAGAAATATGTTCAATTCATTTTCAATTTCTTCAGATATAGTAGGAAGACCTGTGACGTCATTTCGTGAAAGGAATTCTTCTAAATCATTCAAAAATAATGCAAAAAGAAGGGGAGATAAGTTTTCCCCTTGTCTAACCCCATTTTTACATGCAAAATAATCAGAATATACATTATTTACTGATATTCGTGATTTACATTCTTTATACATATTAATGATGACATTCAAACATTTTCCAGTTATTCCATATGAGATCAATTTTTGCCATAATCCAATTCTCCATACACTGTCAAAAGCAGACTTAAAATCGATAAAGGCACAATAGAGTTTCTTTTTAGACATTTTACATAATTCAATTAAGCTATATAATGAAAACATGTTATCTACTGTTGAATAATTTTGCCTGAAGCCACTTTGATTTTCATTCATTATTTCATTTTCTTCGACATATCTATTAAGTCTACACGACAATATTGAAGTAAAAAGTTTTCCAACACAACTCAACAATGTAATTGGCCTATAATTCTGTGGATCCGACAATTCACCTTTATTTTTGTATATAGGTAATATATTACCAATGAGCCAGGCTTCTGGCAATATACCTGTATCAAGTACGATGTTAAATAGTTTTTCATATAATGGTAACATAATATCTAAAGAAGACTTAATGTACTCATTCATCACATCGTCTACACCAGGTGACTTATTATTTTTGAGAAGTTTTACAGCTTTCCGTATTTCCTCAGCATTTATCATATCATCAAGCACAGTGGAACTATTTGAATAAAAGGCAGACACGTCATCATCATCATTCACATCTATGTCATTTCTATTATTAACGTTTTTAAAATAATTAAAAAATTCTTCAACACCAACATTACACACTCTATTATTCTTTTTGTTCAGAATTTTCCAATACTCTTTGGGATCAGAAACTCTTAAATTCCTCATTCTACTCATCATATCATCTCTGTATTTTTTGAGTGATTTGTCCATAGTTAATTTGTAACTTTTTTCTGCCATCGTCACAACATTTTTAAAAATTCTCGAACCATAAGTTTTGTACTTTCGTTTACATTTTCTGTACTGTTTTCTTGCCTTAAAACAATCTGCATCAAACCATACATGCTTCTTTTTTTCTTTCAATTTACTACCTTTTGGCTGTATAATTTTAGTACCAAATGTAATTTTTGCCGAATTTATCAAAATGTCGGCGATTTCATTAAAAGCATGATTGATATTTTCTTTACTTATATTAACAGAGTCAAGATTTTCTAAGTACCCAATAATTTCTGTTACCTTGTTAACATCAATTCTATCATTGAATTCTTCACCTTTTGTATTATCCCATGTATTTACCTTTTCTTCTATAACATTTTCTTCTATCATGCTAGTACAATATTCTATATTTCCAACATGTTTCTGCAATACACATACTATTGGTTTATGCATATCTGATAATAATTTGCTAAAATCATCAACATAGAAGCGCTGTACAAGGTGTAAAAAATCAAAACTTCCAATTACATAATCTATTAAACTTGATTTTTCAGTTGTGAATTTTCCTTCGTCTAGTCTTCCATTAAGAATAAATAAATTGTTTACTTTACAAAAATTCAGAAAATTGTTTCCCATATTATTCCTTTGTAAGTCCATTGTTTTTCTGTCTTTTCTGATACCAATCGTTTCTAGTTTGTTTACATCAGAGTAAAAATCAATTTCATCATCGTTAAAATGTATTTCTGTTTCTGAAAATTCCTCAAATTCAAAATAATCCTTACAATTTCCTGTCCTTGAATTAAAATCTCCCAACAATGAAACATATGTATGATGTTGCGATAATTCTAGATATTCTAGTTCTATTTCATGAAAAGCATCTTTATCATAGTAGGTTGAACCCTCAGGTGGGATATATATAATTCCAAAAAGCACATCGCTTTCATTTTGAAAAACATCACCACAAATCTTGAACCAATATACGTAATCACAATCTGTTTCTATAGGTTTAATCAAAGGAGATAACTCTTCCTTAAATCCAAGTACAATACCACCTGATTTTTTCTTACATTTTCTTTTTCTATTTTTCACATAAAATTCATAACCTTGAAATTCAATTTGATCAAACTGGTCAGTTTTACTTTCTGTCAAGCACACTACATCAGCACCCTGAATCAATTCCTGGAATTCTGGATAGTTCATTCTGTTGATTAGTCCGCAAACGTTGAGTGAAACAATACGCAGAGAGTCACTCTGAATCACATCGGATTGAAAGTCATTCGGATACTGTAACCCTCCATGGTACCCCTATCGACCTCTGCCACGACCTCTACCTCGTGCACGACCTCGTACAGTACTTCCTCTAGGAGCTCCCCTGGAGCCGCCTCGTCCCCTCGCACCGGCATTCGAGCGAATACTAGCTCCTACACCTGCGCCTGCAACACGATCCGCCGTGGATCGAGGAACAAACAGCGGGGCCTCCGCATTGAGATTGGGTCCAGGCGCGGATCCAGAAACGGGTCCTTGATCAAGTGACATACGACGGGTGCCGTTATCATCTATCTCATCCGGGATGAATCTCTCGCCATTAATGAAAAGTTTGTCCACAACAAGTTTGGCCTTCATTTTTTGTCTTTTCGCCTCTTTATAATGTGGATATAACTTTTTTCTGATTTCATTCACCTCCCTGGGGAACTGTTCTGCCACTCTAAATCGACTTTCCCTATTTTCATCACAGTACTTAATAGCCGTAGAGCGCACTAGTTCACGCTGTTTAAAACGGGAGAATTTTGCGACAATAGGCCGCGGGCCAGGTTTATTGTTTTTTCTACCAAGGCGATGCACCCGATCAAATTCTATGTCCTCCGTTATATGAAGTGTGTCCTTAAGAAAAGTGTTCAGGTTTGATTCACAGTCAATCACCGTCTTTTCGTCACTTGGTTCGTCTATACCGAAGAACAAAAGATTTTCCCGCATAGATCTTGCCTGGAGCTCAATATTTTTCTCTCGTAGCTCTTCCATGTCATTATTTAGAATTTCTAATTCAAATCGTAAATTCCCATTTTCGGACTCCATTTCACCGATTTTATCAGAAAAACTATCCATCGTTTTCTTCGTATTTTCAAAAGTTTTACTAATAAACGAAGCACTGGCCTCTAGATCCACAACTGTTTTTCGTAAATCACCAACGTCGTCTTTTACACTTTTTAACGAGCGTTCAAAATTTGTCATTCTGGCATCTATACTGTCAAGCTTCTGTAATTTTTCTACAACTAATTTGAGAGTTTCTGACATATTGTCTATTCTGGCACCTACATCGATACATTGACCGTTGCTCTGTATAATTCCTGAATTTGCGATCATATTTGGATTGGGGGGTTGGTATTGTCCTATTGGCGAAACTGTAAATGGTTGCAGTCCATTGTTTGATTGATTGACTTGATTGACTTGATGGTTTGCCATAGGGGTTGAGAAACGTACAAAATCACCGTTATTAACTGGTAGTGTGTTGTTCATATTGTTGTTCATATTATAATCGTTTGAGGTACTTAAAATGTTTACCTTTGCGCTCCGCTGACCGTCAGAGCTATTGTTCTGGTTTTTTTTCCTTTTTCCGTTTTTCTTCGTCATTTTCTTCACTTATAATTTGACTGTCTGTAAGAGCTTCCATTTCTCGTTTGTTTATGATAAATGCACTTTAAAATCCTTTAAATATCACAACTTTACACTGATTTATTCTCTCTCCAATTTTTTTTGCTGCCGCTCATTTTCACGCATGCGCACCCTTATTTATCATACCATTATTTGCTAGCTTTTATCAAGGGAGCCCATGAACTTTACGGACAACCCTCGTATATGGAAGATTTTATGAGCATAATTCTGCACATAATTGAATTCTAACTTGACTCTCTATGTCTTCGTTTAAAAAAATTAATTCATGAAATGACTTGATTCGCTGGAACGATAAAATGTCCGGAAACCACAAAATATTGATTTTTTTCCTTGTAAGTTTCAAGGGGCATAGCTCTGTATGTAATTGAGTGACATGTCCCATATTCAAACTTGATCAGTACTTTTTTATTGTAAAAGCTATATCTAAGAAATTAATATATTAATCTCTGTAACAGCTTTCCTTTAAATGTCCGGAAACCACAAAATATTGAATTTTCAACGTTTCAAGGGGTATAACTCTGCACATAATTGAGCGACCTGACCCATATTCGATCTTGACCTGCGTTTCTTGGTGTAAAAGTTATATACAAGAAATGAATTGAATCTCTTAAACGGTTTTCCTTTAAATGTCACAGTCGGAACGAACGGACGAACATGTGCATCACAATATATATACACCTCCACCAATTTCTGGCGGGGGTATAAAAATTTTAAAAAGAAGGAACACGTAAAAAGTCGAGGAACACAGAAAACACACATATAGGACAAATGCAAACGATGTATAGGAACTAAGCAAACACAGGGAAATGACATTCGAGCACAAAGAAAGACGTAAAGGAACTAAGAAAACACAAATAAAGAACAAACACAAAGAAAGACGAGACAAGAAAAGAAAACACAGAAGAGCGAACACAAAAAGTCGAGAAGGAACAAAGAAACGTACAGACAATACAAACGCAAAGACACACAGAAAGCACAGAAATGTCAAAGCACAGAAATGTCAAAGCACAGAAATGTCAAAGCACAGATGTAGATGATTCATGAACAAAGAAAACTTTCAGGAACGAAGCTACACAGAGTAAAGACAAACACAAAAAGTAATTTTTGTTTCTTCTTAAAATTGAATAGAAGGTGAAATCTTCATCTAGTTGCTGTTCGCCTCCTCCCCTCCCCTCCCCTGTCCCTCCTTCCTCCGACTCCAACCTTCCTTCTATCCCATCCCATGTTTCTCCATCTTCGTAATGTTTTCCTTCTATCTTCATAGTCGCTTGATTTTTTATCCAATTTACTCTCACTTCCTTAATTCTCACTATGCATTGCCAAGGAAAATGAATTAATAAAAGCATCCTTGCTTTTTTCAGATCTCTATCTCATTGTTATACCATTGTAACACTGCATAATTACTAGATATCAATAAATATTGTTTAAACTAAGAAACAAGAAGACAAAGAAAATACAGAAATGATAAATACAAAAGATTCGCAGGAACAAGGAATCCATAGAATCGATTTATTTTAAATTCAAAATTTCTGAATAGATATGAATGATTATAGAAGTCGCGTGAGGCTTAAGCGAACGAGACTATATACCCCTATAACTTTCCCTTTGTATATCTTGAACTTTTAAGGCAATGTGATACCCGAAGGACATATGACTTTTTTTTAAAATTTGAATTATTGTTTTTCACCTACACTAGTACCTATTCGGAATTATGAGATCTCATCTCTGGCTTTCTATCTATGTTATGGTTTCGTGAGCAATGTTCTTAAAAGGTGTTCCAAATGCGAATGCCTCAAATTGTGTTCTTTTTTAAAGATACATTTGTTTTATATACAAATATACAAAGACTTTACGTACTGTGTTCCAGATGCGAATGTTTCCTGCCCCAATTTTTCGATCATACTCCATTTGTTATGATCGTAGATTGATGATATCCTTTGTCGGTCCTGGATATAGAAATGAGTATGGTAATTGCCTGAATATTTTGTATTTTTTTCATTCTTGTTTTTTTTTTTCTCTCTCTTCTTTTCCCATTAGATCTTCGAGTTCGTACCATTTGATCTTCGTATTCTTCCCATTTTTCGTGTTTGTATCTTCTCCTGTGGTCAAACTGTTTCACACACGTACCAGGGTAGCTACAATTAGGTTTGAGTGCCCGGAGAGGAGGAACACAATGGCCTCGTTGTTGTTGCTGTTTTGTTGTTGTTGTTGTTTGTATCACAAACGGTCTTGTTAAAAACAAAGTTTGTTCTCATTACTATACACAATGCACCTACAGGTATATAGATATCTTTGTGTATAATGGTTTGTACAGGTATCTTTGTAATGCACCTACATGTATATAGATATCTCTGTAATTCTGCTATGGGTTGTACAGGTCATGGAAAATCGCGGAATTTGATCTGGGTCTGGGAAAGTAATGGAAAATGAGTGCAGTCATGGAGAGTCATGGAATTTAGGTGTCTTCCATGCGATGTTTATATATATATATATATGCAAATCTCATCTATTACCATTTGAAAACATCACAAAATGCAGAATTTCTAAAGACGAGTATAGGTTCAACTGAACAGATTTGCACAATTTCAGTGAAGGGCTTAACATAATGGTAATATAACATTTATAAATAGGTCGCTTGTCTGTCATGGAAAATGTAGTTTGAGTCATGGAATTTTGGTGTATAGCATCTTTTAATGGCCAATCTATTTTTTTGTTTTTGTGGTAAGTCTCTTCTTGTTTTCTTGTTCGGAAGGGCATTAGCGGATAAACTTAATATAGGCTGTTCTCTGAAATGACTTTTAAGCATATATTGCCTTATGGTATAGATACACAGCCAATTATGCCTCATATGAAATTCATGTGAAATTTACATGAACTTTATATAAAAGTTCACATTGAATTTATGTGAAACGAGCACGAACATGAAATTTACATAAAAGTTTTTACATTAAATTCATGAGAAGTTTCTGACATGAATTTTATGTGAATTCAATTTCGCACGGAAGTCACAAAGAAAAATTCATGTGAAATTCATGTGAACTATTTTTGACATAAATCTTATGTGAAATTTATATGAATTTCACATGAACTTTCATGTGAAATTTACATGATGCTCATTTCATATGAATTTCATGTGAGGCACAATTAAAATAAAAAAAGAAAAAAAACAAGTTGTGTAATTGTTACATTATTTCCGGTTGACATCCCTAATCCCATTATTACAAGAAGCTTGGAGTATAAATGTATCTTTATTTTAGTATCATATCATTATCTTTTCGTCGTCAAAGTCCAGTGTTACCGACCATTGACAAAACAGGGAAATCAAACAGGAGTGAGTGTAGTGTGTTTTATTACAAGTAAAACATTGTCATGACGGTGCTTTACAAACACGGTTGATTTAAACAAACAAAATAAAGTTCTCTTCACTTACAACAGTCTGTTAGAATCTTTTTAAAAGCTTTCCTAAACTCCGGATTAAATATTGTGTAAATTGCCGGGTTCAGGAAACTATTTATGTAACCCAACCAGACAAAATAACTCAAAATGGAGTCTATCTGACAGATTGCGCTGTTACGATCATACCGGAAGCAGATGGCGTTGATTATATTGATGGTGAAAAAAGGCATCCAGCAAACCAGGAACACCCCTTAAAAAGAAAACAAAAATATTTTACCTACCAATTTAAGATATAGTTTAGAGAAAATCAAATAAAGTAGATGTCAAAGACCCGGATGTTACCTTCTATCCGGAATTGACCTGGGTGTTAGAGCCTACCTAGATTAATTTGCAGAATCCATTACAGCACAATTCCTCAGTTTACATTTAAGCGTTCAAGCTTAAAATTTACATCAAACATTGTCAATGTGCCCGAAGTTTCACATAGAATGCTTAGGTTGTTTCAAATACGTATTACATTCCCTGATTGTCGACACATTCCAAACATTATGATTCTCATACAATACGATGCTTCAGATTTTCGAAATGTCGAGAAAACAAAGTTTCGAAATTTAAGAGTCCTTTTATACTCAGTCTTAAAAGAAGAAATAAATGAATATTTGAAAACAAAGTTTTTTTTTAATCTTCCGAAGCAATATGGGATCCCATAAGTTGCAAACATTATTTTTCGGATAATTCACCTTAAACCTCACTGCGCATGCGTGAATAATCACTATATACTAGAAGGTTTACGTCTTTGTTTACTTGTACAATGATGCCAATGAAAGAATTATAGTAAATCCAGAGCGATTATGCTCTCGCGTAAAAAGGGTATAATTCGGAGAAAGCAAAAGTAGGCAATTCATTACTGCGAAGTGAGCTATTTATAAGTCCCGTCTCTGACATAAAACCCGATGTCCTTTATCTTACTTCTTTCCCAGGTTAATTTTGTTTTACTTTATCATGATCGGGCTCACTTTTACGACATTCTCATTCTCGTTTACGACAACAAAATTCCGTTTTACGGCACTTGAGATGGAAATGCGCGATGGAAAGTGCGCATAAATACACTGTCTATCCGTGGATTTAGCTGTATTCCGGGGATCGATCGACACTAAAAATTGTTCTGGGGACAAATATCAAGCCAAACTGCCGCAAAGGGGGAGACCTCTTATCATAGAGCAATGCACACAACCTTCAAATGACTTAATACAGACTTGGTTACACTTTGAAAGCAGAAACAGTGAAGTAAGAAAAGAAATTCATTGGCACTGATAACATTCTCATCGTTTCATTTTAGAAATGACAAAAATTACCAACTGATGTTTTTTTTTCCCTTATGTTAATTGTCAAATTATTAAAGTCTTTGATTTGTAAATATGACAACATAAATATTCCACCGTAAATATGTCATCGAAAATATGTCTACATACAAGATACAAGAGATTGATGGGGGAAACGAGGTGACAATAACCTAGTTTAGTCGAAGTTTTGTTTTTCAGTTAATGACACGGCTTACAATTAATCGTTTGATCTTTGAAACTTGACGCAACATCAGGTAAAAGAGGAAGTTGCAGAAGTTTTTAATTCAAGAGTTGAATTGACTATCATTCTTGTGACGTGTTTGTTGTTTATCGTTCCTTTTTTATCGTCTCTTGCTGTGTATTTCTTTTCTTGACGCTGCTCTTTTGACAATTTTCTATAAAATTTTATCACTGCTTCGCGAACCATTAGAAGAATACGACAACTTTTTATAACGAACTAATTTAAATATTTTGTTTGTCTCATATTTTGGATCAGACCCTATCAAACAAGGGACAACAACAAAGTCCAGCGAACGAAGGCGTCCATGATAGATATTCAGTCGGAACCCCTTTTCTTTGATCGATATTCCCATATCCAATCGTTATCTATAAGACGCTTAATGACTGTTGCCATTTGAGCTGCAGAGATCTGCCTCACGTCTGCGTTTATTGATGACTGTTCGCCTTTGATACTGTTATGACGTCTAGCATATTCCGAGATTGATTGTTTTTGGTGAAGATAAACATACAGGGCAAGGGGCGTAATAAGCAAGCCATTGATTTTTCCCGCGCAATATCTCGAGCAGAAATTGCTTATAATAAAGAAGAGAACCGAGGACGGATTTCAGAATCCCGTATTCTTTAAACAGTCATCATTGACAAACATTCTTTCAATAAATTTCCTTTCAGTACATTTAACCCAAAACGTGTAATTATAAAATTTTTATCTGTACGAGTAATTAGTTACTGAAATTTCAATAAAAATGTTTAAATTAAAATTCTGAAGGCATTCTCACGAGAGCGAAAACGAGGGCAATTTGTTGAATTTCCTAGAAACCTGAAAACACTCATTAAATTTAAGATCTGCCATAACAGGCAATGAAGCCACTTGTGTTTTGATTACTTCTCACCTAAGGCTTTTTTAATCAACCAAAGAACGAATCTGATAGCGCTCATTCAACACTTAAAGCTATAAAACAAAGCAGAGATCTCCACTAAGACTCCGCTACAGCACCCACAGCAAACATCGAGACACAAGTAGACATAGTTACACAGCAAGAGATGCTAAATGGGACAATAAACATCAAACACGTTACCAAAACTATAAAAAACAAAAGACTGAACGTTAACCAACTAAACGATGGACAAACATTGGCCGCTGAGGACGGTCATCTGTCACCTGTGGTTATCCGGATAACGTGCGCACAACCTTCCAACGTGTCCGGCTACCAAATCGTCCATAAGCAGGCATAGTTGACTTATAGGCGCCAGTTTAATCCAACTTGCTTTTGTTCACTTGATAAGAGGCATATTCAATCATACTTCTAACGTTCACTTCAATTTGGTAAAAATTTGACCTGTCCTTGTTTTACCACTCCGAAAGACCATTTTTACAAAGTTTGTGAATATGGAAATATTGGTGCAATAAATTAAAGCTAACATAAGTGAAAAGCAGAGTTAAAAGAAAATAATGACATAAAATTATGAGAGTAAAATAAATAATAGTTACCCAAAACTATGGCTAACGTTTTCGTAGCTTTTCTCTCTTTTCTCGTTGAAGATTTCTCTTTCCGTTTCCTACTAGTGCGCATGTGGAAGTTAAACTTCGCCACGCCCCTTTTTTGTTTTCTTCGATGTGAGTTTGATTTCTTATTGCTATTATTAGTACCGGAAGTAAGCATACACTTGTGCGACGGAATATCTGGCCCGGAAGTAGGTTTTGTTTCCGGACAAACGTTTGAAAACCTAGTCTCTACGTCAGTTGGGATTTCTGTGACGCAACTTCCGTTTCCGTTACCGTCAATTTGTATTTCTACATGTCTGACCGCCACAGGGTTGACGATTAGTTCTCCCATGGCGTCAACTTCATCGTCTATATCGTTGTCACTTCCAGGAGTTTTTATAGCACTTCCGTCTTCGTCGGGATTTCTTTCACTTGACCCGGAGTCTATCACATTAGTCACCGATACATCGTCAGAGATCGGTAATGTTAACTCGTTATTTGTAGTTTTTGTTGTATTATATGATATTTTACCGTTATCTATACCGGTGGTTATCCGGGTATTCACGGTCGGTTGTTTCAGCTGTCTATCGGCATTTACCGTCTGAGTGTTCTCTATGATATTTCCCGCCATATTGCTACTTCGTAACATCTTTGCCTTTTTCGAACGAAGAGCTGCTTGAGCGCGCAGGCGCAGAACACGGTAAATCCTCCAGTATAAAAATATCATAATTATTGTGGGAAGGTAGAACGATCCCATGGACGAATATATCAGAAAATCAGAGTTAAAGAAAGCACACATTCCCGGCATCCTCCACTGTGAATAATTTACCCCTAATGCAATTGGTGCTGCTATGGCAACGGATATGACCCAAGTGAGAGCTAGCGTCACAAATACTCGTTTGGAGTTTTTATGCTTTGAATACTTTATGGGTTGAGTAACAGCAATGAATCTGAAAGAAAGAAAAGAAAAACATTATTTTTTCATTAAAAGTAATTTTCATGTGGTAACCATAATATGTGAAAACTTATAGAATTTACCTACAAGTACGTTGAATTTCAAGTTGATTTCTTGCACATGAAACTATATATTTCTTGAACAAAATTCTTTTATTTGAAAACAAATACGAAGTAGAGATGCTCATTAACGTACATGGCAATGAAAGATAAGAGAATGCTACATATGCATTCTACAGACCTGGCTACATGTTTCTTAGGAAAGGTGTAAAATATTGCAGAAGAAAGTATAATTTAGGGATGTTAAGCGTAATATAAACAATTGATTGTAATTTTGAAAAAAAAGCATCGTCTTGTCCCTACTTTGACATTTGTACAAGTCTTAATCATTATACGATATCAAACCCAACTTACAATAAATTCAAAATTTATATAAGCAAGTCTTTCCGTTTGTTTTAAATATTTTAAAAGGTAATTCTGATTGAAAATATGTTTAAGGCGTAAAAATGAGCAGCAATATTTGAAGATCAAAAATCGTAAAAATTACGACAAAATCGTAAAATTAGGCAGGTCTGATGCTATGAATTACTTGTGCATGCTTTGTTGTGTTTTTTTGAGAATAATTAGTTTTTGGTTTTCCTCTCCATTCATCGGTGCTATCAATTTATGTTTGCACATGATTTCAGAAATATCTAAGAGTCTTTTTGTCTAATGTTAAGTCATTAGACACTGTTCTCATTGTCTTCGTCGTTGTGTGTGTTCCGCTGTGATCAGTGTAATGTCGTCACGTTGGGGATCTCCTCTCTCATCCTTACAAATACCGTATGGAATAGAGAAGCATTCGAGCTCTTCCATCACGTTTGATTTACTGACATAGGTTATGCGATGACAATATACAAACACAATATAATTTGTTATAATGGCTAAAAGTAATGAGCCAGCTCGTGGGAATTCGCGGGCTTTTCCTGACGTCACGCAAAACTGCAATTACAGACTTCTGGTTTGGTAAGACAGTGTCCCTGCCTATCTCATTTATCCAACATAAAACAGAATTTTGAATTTTTTAGGTGCTTCAATTTGCATCTGTATGAGTAATTCTGTTTGTCTGCATTCAGCTTATTTATTTAGGACCGAAAAACGAACAATTTTCGACGAAATTTACGAAATTCTGCCATGTAATGAGCATTCTTGGCCTTTTCTAAGTGTACATCGTCGTCACGAAACGCGGCTCGATAAACAGATTTGACACGGAAAGTTGCGATCAACTTCTATTACGGCCATGTGTTAGCAAAGTAAAATAGTAGTTTGTCTTACACATGTTACCATAAGAATGAGTAAATTGTACAATGACATTTACAAAATGTTGCATGATAATGTACAGTATGATTTAACCTTTTGATGATCAAATACTTTTCTTTTTAAACAGAAGATAAGGCTGGACAGCAACACCCTGTTGCTAGGGAACAGAATTTAACATTTTTACCTTGCCTGCCAAAATTCATAATTTTAAGGACGATGACAATGTTGCTAATGTATCAATCACGTGACTAAAATACCAATACCTGTTTCCATTTAAAGCTACAAAATTCAGCAATTGTTAACCTAACTGTTTACACCAATGGCGACAAGGTTGAGTATGGACTGATACATACCTTTACTAGGCAACCTGTGATCTTTTGACCTACCTGTCTACACTTATAGCTGTAAGGTTAGGTATGGACTAAACACACTGTTACTAAGTAACCTGTGACCTTCTGACCAACCTGTCTAGTGTCTACATTTATAGCGGTAATGTTTCGTATGGACAGAAACATACCGTTAACAGGTAACCTGTGACCTTTTGACCTACCTGTCTTCACTTACATCGGTAAAGTTACGTATGGACTGAAGCATACCGTAACTAGGTAACGTGTGATCTTTTGACCTACCTGTCTACACGTATAGCGGTAAAGGTTAAGAATGGACTGAAATATACCGTTAATAGGTAACATGTGACCTTTTGATCTACCGGTACCTGTCTAAAATTATAGCGGTAAGGTTAAGTATGCCTGAAACATACTGTAACTTAGGAACTGGAAATGCCGTTACTAAGTAACCTATGACTTTTTGACCTACCTATCTAAAATTATAGCGGTAAGGTTAAGTATGAAATGAAACATACTGTTACTAAGTAATCTGTGACTTTTTGAACTACCTGTCTACACTTATAGCGGTAAGATTAAGTATGGACTGAGACATACTGTAACTATGAAACCTATGACCTTTTGACCTACCTGTCTACACTTACAGCGGTAAGCACTGAAACATACCGTTAATAGGTAACACGTAACCTTTTGAACTACACTAATAGCGGAAATGTTATGTATGGAATGAAACAAACCTTTACCAAGTAACCTGGGACTTTTTGACCTATTTGTCTACATTTATGGCGGTAAGGTTAATATGTATATGGAATGCAACTTACCATTAACAAGTACCCTATGACCTTTTGACCTATCTGTCTACACTTATAGCGGTAAGTTTAAGTATAGAATGAAACTTACCGTTACTAGGTAGCCTTTGATCTGTTGACCAACCTATCTACACTTATAGCGGTAAGTTTAAGTATGGCATGAAACTTACCGTTACTAGGTAACCTGTGACCATTTGACCTACCTGTTTACACTGATAAGGGTAATATAAAGTATCGACTGAAACATACTTTTATTGAGTAACCTATGACCGTTCGCCCTACCTGTCTACAGTAAAAGCGGTAAGGCTGAGTACGGTCTTGAACATGGTAAGGTTGCTAGGTAACGTGTAACCTTCTGACCCACCTGTCTACACTAAAAGCGGTACATACTATTACTAAGTAATCTATGATCTTCTGACCTACCTGTCTACACTAAAAGCGGTACGTACCATCACTAAGTAACCTGTGACCTTCTGACCTACCTGTCTACACTAATAGCGGTACATACCATTACTAAGTAACCTGTGACCTTCTGACCTACCTGTCTACACTAATAGCGGAACATACCATTACTAAGTAACCTGTGACCTTCTGACCTACCTGTCTACACTAATAGCGGTACATACCATTACTAAGTAATCTGTGACCTTCTGACCTACCTGTCTACACTAATAGCGGTACATACCATTACTAAGTAACCTGTGACCTTCTTACCTACCTGTCTACACTAATAGCGGTACATACCATTACTAAGTGACCATCGACCTTCTGACCTACCTGTCTACACTTATAACAGTGCATACGATTACTAAGTAACCTGTGACCTTCTGACCTACCTGTCTACACTTATAGCGGTAAGGTCAAGTATGGTCTGGAACATGGTAAGGTTGCTAGGTAACCTGTGACCTTTTGACCTACCTGTCTACACTAATAGCGGTAAGGTTAAGTATGGAGGCCGTACAGGCAAGGACGTCTGATGCAACCCATGCGTCACATAGAGAGTCGCTTAGCAACCAAACTTGTGTTACCTGAAACAGAAATATTACAAAATTAGACATATAAATGTTTTTCTTCAAATACTAAGATAACCAGTTGTTTCAATTAAAGCTGAATACAATGACTTTGCCTCCCGGAGATGGGAAAGGGCAGTTTGCAATAAGTTGTAGAGTAAGGGGGTTAAAGCATGGAAGACCATGTCGTCTTTCCAATTGATTGCAGATTTTTTTTAAAATATAAACGTTTTCATAAAATAGACTGAAAAATAAAGTATACAATTATGTACTTTTAACTCAGTGTATATGATGTGATATTGACTTACTGTGTAAATATTGACCGAGGCGAATTTTCATAGTAAGTCAATATCACATCATATATACTGAGTTAAAGATACAGTGTCCCTGAAAATAATTTTTAATTGAAAGCGTGGAATTTATTCCAAAGGTTTTAGATAGAGGTAAAAAGGAGTCATAAAAAGTTTTGTTTGAAAATATGCAGTAACGACCCTAATATTGTCGATTTTTTAATAATTAAATTTCCATATACCTCTATAGTAAAAACACAATACATTGTAGGTGGCGCTAGTGAAAAGTATTAGAACTGCGCACCCAAATTCAAAAATACGTTTTTAAACGGCTATATCTCCGAATATATACGTTAGATTCGCCTGAAAATTTGAATATATACAATTGAGAATATATACTTTCTTATGGAAACGAAGATTTTGCATTCCAAAATTTTGTTAACTTAATTATTTTTCAGGGACACCGTCCCTTTAAAAGTTCATAACTTTTATTCTATAATTTCATATTTGTCATTCATATTTAATTCATAATAAATAACGTCGTCATTTGCAGACGGTAGTGGGGTAATTTCAGTCTATTTTCAGACCGTGCTATATGGTGATTTATACATGAACGTCAGCGACGTTATTAACCAATCAGAGAGTCGTTATTTATAGTTTATATAATAAATAAATATGCATTATCAAAATGGAAGAGCATCCTTTCCGTTGCCCTTGATCCGAGCTTGGGGATGTGGTATCTGTACATATTGTGCAATGTACATACAGCGATATTTCTATCAAACTTTAAATCCCAATCAACAGATTTACGGGAAACATCAACTTTGTCATTTCTCCGCATTCCACCATAAAACGAAATCCAATTTTCTCCAGAAATGAACCATGTGATTATTCTACATTATCTAGAGGTCGTTATTAAGTTTCTGAGATAATCTAAACGTTTATGACAAAAAAAGTAAATAAAAAACACAAGACACCGTCGAATAATTAGTACATCTTTCATGTATGTTACTCTGTAAAGTTACAATATTTTCATTTACTGTTTGTTCATACATGAAATTTACACTAATTTTTTTTCTCTTTTCTGACATTTTTATGGATTCAACTACACGTCTTCATTTAAAAAAAAACAAAACAAATAAAAAATAAATAAATAAATAAAGCTGAAAAAAATAGATGTTTAATTACTCTATGACCAAAGCTCTCTTGTGACATCTAGAATAAATAAAGTAAGAATTCCCTTATCATCATCATCATCATCATCATCATCATCATCATCATCATCATCATCATCATCATCATCATCATCATCACCACCACCACCACCACCACCACCACCACCACCATCATCATCATCATCATCATCATCATCACCACCACCACCACCATCACCACCACCACCACCACCACCATCATCATCATCATCATCATCATCATCATCATCATCATCATCATCATCATCATCATCATCATCATCATCACCACCACCACCACCACCACCACCACCACCACCCCCACCACCACCATCATCATCATCATCATCATCATCATCATCATCATCATCATCATCAACACCACCACCACCACCACCACCACCACCATCATCATCATCATCATCATCATCTTGTCTTCCAAGTTAATATAACTTATTTTTAGTAATTTAAGAGCTTTCATCATGTTATGACGTTCCACTTCCTATGTTGATCACGTGACAGGAAATGCGTTGAAGCTAAAGATGATAGTTCCGATATATAAAATTATTACTAGATTTTATTATCCATGTAAGGCAATTTTACAATAATTTAACAATCAAAACCATATCTTTTCGTTTTTATTGTTTCTGTCATTCCGCAAAATTATCAGTTGTTCGAACAAAGTAACATATCGTGTTTAGTAATTATTAGCAATAAAACCAAATATAAAATTACGTACGATTGAGACAGATAAACACACAAAACGAATTTTCTGGTACAGTCCGTGATAAATTGGTTGTGAAAAAGATAAATTGATTGGTAATGTTACACAATCAATCAAAATTCGTTTTGATTTATCTGACGTTTCCAATCTGTAAAAAAATACATCTGCATTTTCCAACCATGTGGTGAGTATTTTGCATGATAACAATTCAAGAAGTGTTCTGTGGCACACATATATTGACGTTTATAGTCACGTGACATATTATACATAGACAATCTGACACGGCGTAATGATACGAACATAGTAGTCCCGCAGACATTCAAATTAGGCTCCACGGGACCGGCCAATCAAAAGCTGTTATATAATTTACTGCGACGCGGAATGAAGACGAGTTGTCAAGGATGACAGGTAGTAATTATTAAATCGTATTCTTTGACATTCGATCCCTGCGGAAACAAAAGGAATATCACTTTATTCAAAATTAGTTACATAAAATCGCCTAGGAATTTCCATGGAATAATGCTATTTGTCATAATACGTATAAATAACACTTGAATCAAGTCCATCCAGGACAGAGGAATGCAGAAAATCAATTTAGTCCGTCAATCAGTATTCTACTGGATACCCTTGCTGTTTAACTTGAGTGGTTTAATATTTCTGTTGGTCCGTGTGTCTGTTAATTTTCGTGTTTATCCACTCGCCCCCTTTTTACTATTTCAGTATGTAAAGTAATTACAAAAACCATTCCACATGTGATAGAGGTGGGCTGCAGTCGAAGACAATACCATTGTGACAATGCGAACGCTAGCCTAAGACAGAAACACCAAATAGACATTTTTCATGTTCGCGGACCTTGCACTTCGGACACCGCACTTGGAAAACGTAAATTGTCAATGTTAACCTAGAATAAATTTTGTGAGAATTTATTTATTTTCATATGTAAATATACATATTTAAAGCTCTCCATCTATTGTGTGTTCGATTTTACTTTTTTTTATTGCACCTGATTACTTTAATATGACCCCTTAAGTACGAAGTCCGGAGTGCGAAGTCCGAAGTACGCCAACTTGAAAAATGTCCCATAAAGCAGCTTTGCAATATCCTTGGGGACCTGAGAGAGCACGGGACTTAAAATGTCTCCAAGGGAGGCAGTCATTGGGGTTCAGGTGACACGAGGTCCGAAAAGTACTTTGTACAAATATTTTTTAAATGAAACAATTTCATAAACATGTATTTGCTTTTCCAAATGTGTCATTATTTTGAAAAGAAAGTATGGGGTAACCATTATGACTTTGACTGGACAATTAATCTACCTTAACATCTTACCAACATAGAATAATATTGTATCTTGGATTTAGATATTATGTCGTTGTAAACCTATTGCCAGATTAAGCAAAAATTGACACGAGATTACACGAGATTTCGTCGTCAGAGACGCTATAAATAGGCGCATTTACTTTCATGATAAACGCTTCTAACAATAAATGAATTCTCCCAGGGTGTGTTAATGAATTCTCCTGGGGTATGATAAACTTCGGCAATTTAAAATTATCCTGCCATCAGTAACTACAGAAGGATATAACTTCCTTTGCAGACAATTCTCGCGGGAAACACAAGCTCATAAATTCCCGCTAATCTTGACGGAATATCTTTTTAAGAAAGTGCCAGAGAGGTGATGTGATGTGATTATTCGGTACTCCTTGGACAATTACCTTAGTTTATCGTTTGTCGGCATCACCAACAGTCTTTATGGATTTAATTATCAGGTTGAGTTCGTCCTTTACTCTCGTAAACATGAACTTGAGTTAATTATTCTGACAGCTCTCATATGTATAGTGACCCAGAGTTCATAAAGGCATTGCTTCTAAAGGAAATCCCCTTGGAATACAAAAAGGAAAGAATTTAAGAATGAAAATGCATAAGTTGAAATTAAGAATAAGGTCGCAAGGTCAAAGGTCCCAATTAAACCCCTGACCAAAGTGAATATACACGTGAAACATCCTCACGATATCTCTTAAATGATAGTGTCAATACAAATAAGATTTTTTTTTTAAAAATAGGTCAAAGTTCAAGGTCATTAGGTCCTGGCATGAAATGAGAGCTTTCATATCTATGATACGGATTGAGAATTCTAAGTCTATGTTTGATAGGTCTGTATAACACTGGTGTAAAGCAGATGCACGTACCATCGGGTACCTACATTGTACATCCCGTCATGGCGACAGGCGATGCCGATTCGTCAGTTTAAATCCTTCGATATTGATCAACAATTTACATAGTTCGTGTTGGATTTGTGCAATCAACGTTAAGACATTGTTTAGATCAAGAAATGGTAATATGCATATGATCATGAAAATAGAGCAAGAACACGATTTTTCAACCGAATCAAATTGACGATGATGTAGGTACCAAAAATCATTGCTCAAACACTGTCATCTTCCCTGTCATTTTCATAATCTCAACATATCGTCATTATCCATATTTGTCATACACTGTATATTTTACAACCAATTATGAAATTGCTTAATTTCCAGCATTTATCCATACATTATCTTCACGTTGAGTGTACAAATCCAACATAAACTGTGTTATTTGTTGATTTCGAAGGATGTAAACATACGAATCGGCATCACCTGTCGCCATGACGGGATGTAGGTACCCGATGGTACGTGCATCTGCTCTATACAGGCCCGCATAAAATCGTGCACTAAAACGTTGTTTACGTACAATGTAACGTTATTTGATGAGGTGCATGTCGTTGGGACATAAAAATATCTCCCGAATTAACTTTGACGGTAATTTCTTGACGAGCACCTGCTGAGATCAGCTTAAATCTCCGGTATTATCCTTGTACATCCCGACCAATCATAAAGTAGTAATGATTGTGTAATGTAATAGGTGGGATACACGAATATAAGTCATTACCAATTGTAACATGTCGAATTAACTCCCTGCTTTACTTGATTCTCAAGGATTAAAGAATCAAACCTTAATCCCTGTTACATCTTTCTCTGCAAAATACCATCGCTGGATTTACATTCACTGAGAGAAATTGGAAGTGGAGATATTAAGATTTTTACCAAATTAAATCCGTGTATTGATCATTCGACACTCCTCTCTACTTTACTTAACGTTTCGCCAATTGTCCTCGTTATCAATGTATGTCATCAAGCATTTTTATACGGATTTTTGCGATTCATATCCGTATTCGAGCTGCATATCAGAAATCATAAGAGGTTCTAGTATTTCTGCACCAAAGTATCCGGAAAAGACGATATTCACATTACCGCAGTTGACATAAGAAATGAATCTCATATTTTTTTCTGTTGATGCAGGTATCACCCGAAAAATTGGACAGAAAATTGCATCAATGCGCGTAGCGCGTTGATGCAAAAGTTTTCTGTTCAGTTTTACGGGTGATACCTGCATCAACAGAACAAACATAAGATTCATTTTTTATCATTTTATTATCATCTATTTATGGAAAATAGACTGTTTCTTGGATCTAAAAACAATCAATCATCGCACTATATTTCGTAAGTCGGAGTGTTTTTGCAGTGATACGTCTGCCAAAATAAGTTATGGCAGCCGCCATGATTCAAACAGCGAACGATTGTCTCTCTATATCTTTGGAATAAGGACCAGTTTGAGCAAATTCTACATGCACTGTTAATTTTTGAGTAAGTAGAAAAGAAATAGTACCCCTGAAATGATGAGCAATCATCAACAAATTGTATTTTCAGCAACGAGTTTATTCGTGTTTGAGGGAACCCCCGGTGCTATAAATAGACTTCCGTGAAAAATTGTGTTGATCGATGTAGCAACAAAATTTCTCAGCCAATCAGAATCTTCATTTTACACATCCTAAGACCCGACATCACAAGATTTGACGTAACTTTTAACTGTGACGTCGTAGCAGATTTATGAAGTCACAGTTAGAAATAACGTCAAAAGAAGTGATGTCAGGTCTTGGCGTGATTTAGATGCAAGTCTAGCGGTAGTGTGAAGAAGGTCGGTCTATTCCTGGGTAGCCAAATTGTCGGCATCGCGCTTGTTTGCAGATTTTCACATAATGACGTCATAAATGATGGCCTGTCAAGCAATGCTTTGACGGATCATTTTGGTTATGACGTCATAATGCATAAGTCTACCAGCAGGTGCGATATCGAACATTTGCAAGGGAAAACGTTTGTTGGGCAAACCGTCCGTCTATATTTCCAGCAAGGTATGTCTTGTGTTAATATGAATTATAACAAAGCCCTAGAAGCGAAGCGAAGACGGTGCATGGAAATTCCAGCAAAAATCGCATAGGCCGTCGCACGTTACTGTGTTTATATAGGATACGAAACTAAGGATTCAAAAAATTCCATATAGAATACGAAACTAAAGATTCAAAAATTTTCAGTGTCCTGTTGCAGACATATAACCTAAACCTTTTCAACTATTTCACTACTTTTCATCTTAGCTTTATAGTATGAATTATGGCAAAGCCTTTGAAGCGAAGCGAAGACATTTAACTACTTTTCATCCTAGCTTTATATAACACAATGTAAAAACCGAATCTACACCATACATGTATAACTACAAAAAATAAGGATTCATCTAGAAATATTTTCGCATAAAAACTGACTAAAATGGCAGCGCACATAACGGCCATCTTGGTTGAAGAAAATTGAATTGGTCTGTATGTATCTTTTCTTCCTTATTTTCGTTCATTTTTCCACTTGTATATTGTATATATGTGTTACCATTAAAACTTGCTCAGAGCAAGCGTGGCCTTCGGGCCCGCTTGCTCGCTTCGCTTCGCTATCACCCCGTCTTGATAATTGATGTGTTATCTTGAAAACCAATGGTATTTTCGTCTAGTGGAATTTGTGAACTTCTTTAAAAATTGAATCCCTTCAGAGAAAGACACATACAGACGGACGACAACATGATACGCCTCTCTTTTGATGGACGTGCAACCTATAACTAATTCTTCTAACCTCTCCATTTCGTATTCGTTGCCATTTTACTGTAATACTGCAATATTATTTCCATGCAAGTTCAATCTTCCCGAGATTTTTTGGACCAGAGAAAAGATTTTGTTCCACAAAAGAATGTAACTGATCGATCCCGAAATAAACAATTCAAAACATCGAGCAAAAATCATGACAGCTCCTAGGCTAACAGCCTACCGTTCTCCCGACAATAGGACAGCGGAGAAATTGAATAAGGGGAGCTTTCAGTGTAATCTTACTTAAGAATGGAGTATGAATAAAATATAAGACCGATAAAGAGCAAGGAAAGGTCCTACTATAACAATAATATTGGACTAATACGTCTGGGGTCAGGAGCGGAGCTAGAGTATTCTGTCAAAAAGGCATAGGGTTGAGGGGGGAGGGTGGGGGTCAATATGATAAGATCAAACCGATTGAGATACAGTTCAACCTATTTTAAGAGACCATGTTAGGGACTGTTTAACTAAGGTCGCATAAGACAGGTGGTCTCTTAATACAGGTACATTTCACAGTTACATGAAAATCGTTTACTTGCAATGAAAACTCAAGTTACAGAAGACAGGTGGTCTCTTAATACAGTGGGTCGCTAATACAGGTTTTGACTGTAATTGCAACCTGTAACAGACGTGTACCGGACAGACGGATATACCAGGAGAAACGTAACGTACACATGGCAGACGCCTTTGCCCATTCTATCTGGTGGAAAATTTTGAAAAGTTTTGAACATATTCAGAACTTCCTTCGGGAAAGAACGGAGACCAACAGACATCATAGGACGAACAACGTTATCACCGGACGAGGTACGCCTGACGACGGAGATCAACAGACATCATAGGGCAAACAACGTTATCACCGGACGAGGTACGCCTGACGACGGAGATCAACAGACATCATAGGACAAACAACGTTATCACCGGACGAGGTACGCCTGACGACGGAGACCAACAGACATCATAGGGCGAACAACGTTATCACCGGACGAGGTACGCCGGACGACGGAGACCAACAGACATCATAGGGCAAACAACGTTATCACCGGACGAGGTACGCCTGACGACGGAGACCAACAGACATCATAGGGCAAACAACGTTATCACCGGACGAGGTACGCCTGACGACGGAGACCAACAGACATCATAGGGCAAACAACGTTATCACCGGACGAGGTACGCCGGACGACGGAGACCAACAGACATCAAAGGGCAAACAACGTTATCACCGGACGAGGTACGCCGGACGACGGAGATCAACAGACATCATAGGGCAAACAACGTTATCACCGGACGAGGTACGCCTGACGACGGAGACCAACAGACATCATAGGGCGAACAACGTTATCACCGGACGAGGTACGCCGGACGACGGAGACCAACAGACATCATAGGGCAAACAACGTTATCACCGGACGAGGTACGCCTGACGACGGAGACCAACAGACATCATAGGGCAAACAACGTTATCACCGGACGAGGTACGCCTGACGACGGAGACCAACAGACATCATAGGGCAAACAACGTTATCACCGGACGAGGTACGCCGGACGACGGAGACCAACAGACATCATAGGGCAAACAACGTTATCACCGGACGAGGTACGCCGGACGACGGAGACCAACAGACATCATAGGGCAAACAACGTTATCACCGGACGAGGTACGCCTGACGACGGAGACCAACAGACATCATAGGGCGAACAACGTTATCACCGGACGAGGTACGCCGGACGACGGAGACCAACAGACATCATAGGGCAAACAACGTTATCACCGGACGAGGTACGCCTGACGACGGAGACCAACAGACATCATAGGGCAAACAACGTTATCACCGGACGAGGTACGCCTGACGACGGAGACCAACAGACATCATAGGGCAAACAACGTTATCACCGGACGAGGTACGCCTGACGACGGAGATCAACAGACATCATAGGGCAAACAACGTTATCACCGGACGAGGTACGCCTGACGACGGAGACCAACAGACATCATAGGGCGAACAACGTTATCACCGGACGAGGTACGCCGGACGACGGAGACCAACAGACATCATAGGGCAAACAACGTTATCACCGGACGAGGTACGCCGGACGACGGAGACCAACAGACATCATAGGGCAAACAACGTTATCACCGGACGAGGTACGCCTGACGACGGAGACCAACAGACATCATAGGGCAAACAACGTTATCACCGGACGAGGTACGCCTGACGACGGAGACCAACAGACATCATAGGGCGAACAACGTTATCACCGGACAAGTTACGCCGGACGACGGAGACCAACAGACATCATAGGGCGAACAACGTTATCACCGGACAAGGTACGCCGGACGACGGAGACCAACAGACATCATAGGGCGAACAACGTTATCACCGGACAAGGTACGCCGGACGACGGAGACCAACAGACATCATAGGGCGAACAACGTTATCACCGGACAAGGTACGCCGGACGACGGAGACCAACAGACATCATAGGGCGAACAACGTTATCACCGGACAAGGTACGCCGGACGACGGAGACCAACAGACATCATAGGGCAAACAACGTTATCACCGGACGAGGTACGCCGGACGACGGAGACCAACAGACATCATAGGGCGAGCAACGTTATCACCGGACGAGGTACGCCGGACGACGGAGACCAACAGACATCATAGGGCAACAAACGTTATCACCGGACGAGGTACGCCTGACGACGGAGACCAACAGACATCATAGGGCGAGCAACGTTATCACCGGACGAGGTACGCCGGGCGAGTAAATGATGCGAAGGATCGAAACCGAACGGGTAGGACATATTGTTATTCGTTAGTCGTCCGTTCGCTTTGCCCGTTAATTTGTGACAGATACAATACGTATACACATGTGCCCTGAGTATCATGGTTAAAGTCCGGCGTCGTTATCTCTGTCCGCCTACACAAGAAGATGACGACTGTAGTTTTGACGTCATCGCGCGCAAAAGTGACGTAGGTATGCCTTCTGCCTCATGTAACTCTTTCCCGCGTTTCCTTCACTTCCTTGGGACATAAGTTTGACTGTTCTCAAAAGAAGTCAAACAATGAAATGACTATATATTGTCGTTATTAGTATCACTGATTTAAGTTTCGCTTGTCAATGACCGGCATGGGATTACTAGTAAGGTGAAACTGTCTAACCTTTTAAAAAAGAGGATATCTCTGCACGTTATTTAGTAGTAATACCCTGTATATCAACATCCATTTTGTTTATAAATATGAAAATAGCATGATGGTTTCTAAACCTGGCGGAGAATAGATGAAAAAGTCATCCTACAGCTCAGCGGGCATCCATATCATCTCTTTCTACATTGTATAAAGGTCACCTTATATGTAACGTGTCCTCCTTTATGACCTTTATGACGTAATGTTCAGGGACAGGTCAAACATGAAGACTAAGACTTCCAAATTTCAGCGATTTTAATTAAGACATGATTTTCGCTAACTGTATCAAAAAGTGATAGATAAAGGTTGAGACAGAGTGGTTTTGTTTCTATCTAGATCGGGTTTCAAAACTTCTAGAATTGTTCGAAATTTTGACACACAAATCTAAAACATTTTTGACCCAATTTTGTCATAGGCAATACATTCAAGCTGCGAAATATGCTCCTTAAACATACTTCTTCGGGATATAGAAAAGGCTGTGTCGATATCATTTTCAATGAAAGGTGAAATTTGACAGTCTTAATCTATGACATGTCCCTATATATTGGTGTTATAGAGCACCTTTAAAAGAAGGGTTCTAGAGTGCTCCCTTTTCTTATAAGACGACATTTTCCTTCACGCGTTGGTCGTTTTATGGTGTTAATAACTTGATATTCTGCCTGACAGACGATAACCAACCTTACTACGATATAATTTACACCAACTTCCATTTTATCTCGCAATCATTTGTTTTCCGTCTCCAAAGTTTCCGTACAAACATATCCGTTACATTTTACACCGCTTTCGCTAAAGTAATTTTCAAGCTTGTCTTATTTGGTTCCATATCCGATACAACACGTCCCTATTAGCTCCTGATTACACTTGTATCAGCGCGCCATCTATCGGCAAGTGACAGTAACTTATGAAATTATTTCCGTTATTGTCCGAATTACGCTTTTCACTTACATTTGGTCCTTGTTCGGCTGTTGTCGAAAATGGTGACATTTTGAGACGAGGGGAACAGAGTAATGAGAAATTGTAGGGAGATAGACGGTAAATCCTATTATCTGCCTATCTCCGGTTTGGGTAAAGGCGTTCTTCTGTTTTGATAAAGCTATAATTGGAAATAAAAAGGAACACGCCGCTGTAATCTGAGCCCTGCGATTGATTAAATCTACCTCTACAAAGAAACTCCGAATAGCTTAGTCGGTGCTCTTCGGAAACTCTCTACTTGTATTAGGACTTGAAGGGGAGCCACAGCTGCGCGTGTCGTGCATCGACATTGCTTGTGGTGCAGGACGTTGGTGACACATATGTTATAATAAAAGGTTATCAAAGTTTAAGAGTCAGTATGAATAAAATGAGCTTAATATAAAATCATGAAATTTGGTTGGATTATACAAGTCGATGAAATTACTGACCAATAGAATTGTATATTGCTAATTATCCAATTTGATTGGTTCATGTAAAATGTATTGTCCAATGGAAGTGTCTGTTACTTTTCACAATTTGGTAAAACGTATTGTCCAATGGAATTGTCTGTTACTTTTCACAATGTGGAAAAATGTGTTATCCAATGTAAATGTCTTTAAGTGCGTAAGCAGATAAAATATTTGCTAAACTTGATCGCTGTGTGAGGTTCATGTGAGGGAATATAACTTGGACCGGGAAGGAGGAAGATTTCTATTTGACATATTTGTCCTCAAACTTTACAACTCATATAATTCTGTTTACTACCAACATCAGCATCGTTACCGTTTATCGCAGCGAAAATTCTTCACAATAAATAGAGAATAATCAATCCTCAGTCAATATACCTTATAGCGCATTTTGTGTGAAATATAAAGCTAAAATTGAAAGTTAGTTAAGTGGCAGGGAGTTGACTTTAATTAGACCTAAATACCAGCTGGTTTCTATTTATGTGCACAGCTGGACCAGCGAGGTATGCCATACTCTGTCAAGTGGAGACTGGAGGAGAGAAAGATTGATTATGGAGTAGGGGATTCTTGTTTTCTATCAGTTCTGATTGGTAAATGACTTGTACTTAGAGCGAGGTTGTGGCGATAGTAAACATCATCTGTAAGGGGGGAATCTATATAAGCCAACACAACAATCGTGCACTGAATGAACAAGATGCTGCGAAAAAAGAAGAAAAGGTCTAACAATGGTAAACAAAAAGTAGACGTTCGCAATCCACGATATATTGTGCGATGGGGAACTCAATCTCCTACGTTTGCGTTAGCTCTCAGTTCCGTTTGTATTCGCTTTGTAACCTAGTGTCTGATTGTTTGTTATCTTAGTGTTTGTTTGTTTGTCCTCTTGGTTCATGTCAGGTTTGTGTGTCCTGTTTGCTTGTATAAGGTTTGTTTGCCTTCTTGGTTTGTGTCAGGTTTGTTTGTCCTCTTGGTTTGTGTCAGGTTTGTTTGTCCTCTTGGTTTGTGTCAGGTTTGTTTGTCATCTTGGTTTGTGTCGGGTTTGTTTGTCCTCTTGGTTTGTGTCAGGATTGTTTGTCATCTTGGTTTGTGTCAGATTTGTTTGTCTTCTTGGTTTGTGTCAGTTTGTTTGTCCTCTTGGTTTGTGTCAGGTTTGTTTGTCCTCTTGGTTTGTGTCAGATTTGTTTGTCTTCTTGGTTTGTGTCAGGTTTGTTTGTCCTCTTGGTTTGTGTCAGGTTTGTTTGTCCTCTTGGTTTGTGTCAGGTTTGTTTGTCCTCTTGGTTTGTGTCAGATTTGTTTGTCATCTTGGTTTGTGTCAGGATTGTTTGTCCTCTTGGTTTGTGTCAGGTTTGTTTGTCCTCTTGGTTTGTGTCAGGTTTGTTTGTCCTCTTGGTTTGTGTCAGATTTGTTTGCCTTCTTGGTTTGTGTCAGGTTTGTTTATCCTCTTGGTTTGTGTCAGGTTCGTTTGTCCTCTTGGTTTGTGTCAGGTTTGTTTGTCCTCTTGGTTTGTGTCAGGTTTGTTTGTCCTCTTGGTTTGTGTCAGGTTTGTTTGTCCTCTTGGTTTATGCCAGATTTGTTTGTCCTCTTGGTTTGTGTCAGGTTTGTTTGTCCTCTTGGTTTGTGTCAGGTTTGTTTATCCTCTTGGTTTGTGTCAGGTTTGTTTGTCCTCTTGGTTTGTGTCAGGTTTGTTTGTCCTCTTGGTTTGTGTCAGGTTTGTTTATCCTCTTGGTTTGTGTCAGGTTTGTTTATCCTCTTGGTTTGTGCCAGGTTTGCTTGTCCTCTTGGTTTGTGTCAGGTTTGTTTGTCCTGTTTGCTTGTATCAGGTTTGTTTGTCCTCTTGGTTTGTGTCAGGTTTGTTTGTCCTCTTGGTTTGTGTCAGGTTTGTTTGTCCTCTTGGTTTATGCCAGATTTGTTTGTCCTCTTGGTTTGTGTCAGGTTTGTTTATCCTCTTGGTTTGTGTCAGGTTTGTTTGTCCTGTTTGCTTGTATCAGGTTTGTTTGTCCTCTTGGTTTGTGTCAGGTTTGTTTGTCCTCTTGGTTTGTGCCAGGTTTGTTTGTCCTCTTGGTTTGTATCAGGTTTGTTTATCCTCTTGGTTTGTGCCAGGTTTGTTTATCCTCTTGGTTTGTGTCAGGTTTGTGTGTCCTGTTTGCTTGTATAAGGTTTGTTTGCCTTCTTGGTTTGTGTCAGATTTGTTTGCCTTCTTGGTTTGTGTCAGGTTTGTTTATCCTCTTGGTTTGTGTCAGGTTTGTTTGTCCTCTTGGTTTGTGTCAGGTTTGTTTGTCCTCTTGGTTTGTGTCAGGTTTGTTTGTCCTGTTTGCTTGTTTCAGGTTTGTTTGTCTTCTTGGTTTGTGTCAGGTTTGTTTGTCCTGTTTGCTTGTATCAGGTTTAATTGTCTTCTTGGTTTGTGTCAGGTTTGTTTGTCCTCTTGGTTTGTGTCAGGTTTGTTTGTCCTGTTTGCTTGTATCAGGTTTGTTTGTCCTCTTGGTTTGTGTCAGGTTTGTTTGTCCTCTTGGTTTGTGCCAGGTTTGTTTGTCCTCTTGGTTTGTATCAGGTTTGTTTATCCTCTTGGTTTGTGCCAGGTTTGCTTGTCCTCTTGGTTTGTGTCAGGTTTGTTTGTCCTCTTGGTTTGTGTCAGGTTTGTTTATCCTCTTGGTTTGTGTCAGGTTTGTGTGTCCTGTTTGCTTGTATAAGGTTTGTTTGCCTTCTTGGTTTGTGTCAGATTTGTTTGCCTTCTTGGTTTGTGTCAGGTTTGTTTATCCTCTTGGTTTGTGTCAGGTTTGTTTGTCCTCTTGGTTTGTGTCAGGTTTGTTTGTCCTCTTGGTTTGTGTCAGGTTTGTTTGTCCTGTTTGCTTGTTTCAGGTTTGTTTGTCTTCTTGGTTTGTGTCAGGTTTGTTTGTCCTGTTTGCTTGTATCAGGTTTAATTGTCTTCTTGGTTTGTGTCAGGTTTGTTTGTCCTCTTGGTTTGTGTCAGGTTTGTTTGTCCTCTTGGTTTGTGTCAGGTTTGTTTGTCCTCTTGGTTCATGTCAGGTTTGTGTGTCCTGTTTGCTTGTATAAGGTTTGTTTGCCTTCTTGGTTTGTGTCAAGTTTGTTTGTCCTCTTGGTTTGTGTCAGATTTGTTTGTCTTCTTGGTTTGTGTCAGGTTTGTTTGTCCTCTTGGTTTGTGTCAGGTTTGTTTGTCCTCTTGGTTTGTGTCAGGTTTGTTTGTCCTCTTGGTTTGTGTCAGATTTGTTTGTCATCTTGGTTTGTGTCAGGATTGTTTGTCCTCTTGGTTTGTGTCAGGTTTGTTTGTCCTCTTGGTTTGTGTCAGGTTTGTTTGTCCTCTTGGTTTGTGTCAGATTTGTTTGCCTTCTTGGTTTGTGTCAGGTTTGTTTATCCTCTTGGTTTGTGTCAGGTTTGTTTGTCCTCTTGGTTTGTGTCAGGTTTGTTTGTCCTCTTGGTTTGTGTCAGGTTTGTTTGTCCTCTTGGTTTGTGTCAGGTTTGTTTGTCCTGTTTGCTTGTATCAGGTTTGTTTGTCCTCTTGGTTTGTGTCAGATTTGTTTGTCCTCTTGGTTTGTGTCAGGTTTGTTTGTCCTCTTGGTTTGTGTCAGGTTTGTTTGTCCTCTTGGTTTATGCCAGATTTGTTTGTCCTCTTGGTTTGTGTCAGGTTTGTTTGTCCTCTTGGTTTGTGTCAGGTTTGTTTATCCTCTTGGTTTGTGTCAGGTTTGTTTGTCCTCTTGGTTTGTGTCAGGTTTGTTTGTCCTGTTTGCTTGTATCAGGTTTGTTTGTCCTCTTGGTTTGTGTCAGGTTTGTTTGTCCTCTTGGTTTGTGTCAGGTTTGTTTGTCCTCTTGGTTTGTGCCAGGTTTGTTTGTCCTCTTGGTTTGTATCAGGTTTGTTTATCCTCTTGGTTTGTGCCAGGTTTGTTTGTCCTCTTGGTTTGTGCCAGGTTTGTTTGTCCTCTTGGTTTGTATCAGGTTTGTTTATCCTCTTGGTTTGTGCCAGGTTTGCTTGTCCTCTTGGTTTGTGTCAGGTTTGTTTGTCCTCTTGGTTTGTGTCAGGTTTGTTTATCCTCTTGGTTTGTGTCAGGTTTGTGTGTCCTGTTTGCTTGTATAAGGTTTGTTTGCCTTCTTGGTTTGTGTCAGATTTGTTTGCCTTCTTGGTTTGTGTCAGGTTTGTTTATCCTCTTGGTTTGTGTCAGGTTTGTTTATCCTCTTGGTTTGTGTCAGATTTGTTTGTCATCTTGGTTTGTGTCAGGATTGTTTGTCCTCTTGGTTTGTGTCAGGTTTGTTTGTCCTCTTGGTTTGTGTCAGGTTTGTTTGTCCTCTTGGTTTGTGTCAGATTTGTTTGCCTTCTTGGTTTGTGTCAGGTTTGTTTATCCTCTTGGTTTGTGTCAGGTTTGTTTGTCCTCTTGGTTTGTGTCAGGTTTGTTTGTCCTCTTGGTTTGTGTCAGGTTTGTTTGTCCTCTTGGTTTGTGTCAGGTTTGTTTGTCCTGTTTGCTTGTATCAGGTTTGTTTGTCCTCTTGGTTTGTGTCAGATTTGTTTGTCCTCTTGGTTTGTGTCAGGTTTGTTTGTCCTCTTGGTTTGTGTCAGGTTTGTTTGTCCTCTTGGTTTATGCCAGATTTGTTTGTCCTCTTGGTTTGTGTCAGGTTTGTTTGTCCTCTTGGTTTGTGTCAGGTTTGTTTATCCTCTTGGTTTGTGTCAGGTTTGTTTGTCCTCTTGGTTTGTGTCAGGTTTGTTTGTCCTGTTTGCTTGTATCAGGTTTGTTTGTCCTCTTGGTTTGTGTCAGGTTTGTTTGTCCCCTTGTTTTTTTGTCAAGTCTGTTTGTCCTCTTGATTTGTGTCAGGTTTGTTGTCCTCTTGGTTTGTGTCAGGTTTGTTAGTCCTCTTGGTTTGTGTCAGGTTTGTTTATCCTCTTGGTTTGTGTCAGGTTTGTTTGTCCTCTTGGTTTGTGCCAGGTTTGTTAGTCCTCTTGGTTTGTGTCAGGTTTGTTTATCCTCTTGGTTTGTGTCAGGTTTGTTTGTCATCTTGGTTTGTGTCAGGTTTGTTTGTCCTCTTGGTTTGTGTCAGGTTTGTTGTCCTCTTGGTTTGTGCCAGGTTTGTTAGTCCTCTTGGTTTGTGTCAGGTTTGTTGTCCTCTTGGTTTGTGTCAGGTTTGTTTGTCCTCATGGTTTGTGTCAGGTTTGTTTGTCCTCTTGGTTTGTGCCAGGTTTGTTAGTCCTCTTGGTTTGTGTCAGGTTTGTTGTCCTCTTGGTTTGTGTCAGGTTTGTTTGTCATCTTGGTTTGTGTCAGGTTTGTTTGCCTTCTTGGTTTGTGTCAGGTTTGTTTGTCCTCTTGGTTTGTGTCAGGTTTGTTTGTCCTCTTGGTTTGTGTCAGGTTTGTTTGCCTTCTTTGTTTGTGTCAGGTTTGTTTGCCTTCTTGGTTTGTGTCAGGTTTGTTTGTCCTCTTGGTTTGTGTCAGGTTTGTTTGTCCTCTTGGTTTGTGTCAGGTTTGTTTGTCCTCTTGGTTTGTGTCAAGTTTGTTTGTCCTCTTGATTTGTGTCAGGATTGTTTGTCCTCTTGATTTGTGTCAGGTTTGTTTGTCCTCATGATTTGTGTCAGGATTGTTTGTCCTCTTGGTTTGTGTCAAGTTTGTTTGTCCTCATGATTTGTGTCGGGTTGTTTGTCCTTTTGATAATTGACTATTTGTTTGGTCTCCTTATTATCGTGTTTTTGTCTGTTTGTTTCCCCTCTTGGTTTTTGTCTGTATATTAGGTCTCTTGGTTTGTGTCAGATTTGTTTGTCCTTTTGGTTTTTTTCAGGTTGTTTGTCCTTTTAGTTATTGTTAGGCTTGTTTGTCCTCTTGGTTTGCGTCAGGTTTTTGGTCCTCATAGTTTAAGTCAGTTTTGTTTGTCCTCTTGGTTTGAGTCGGGTTGTTTGTCCTCTTGATTTGTGTCAGTTTTGTTTGTCCTCTTGGTTTGAGTCGGGTTGTTTGTCCTCTTGATTTGTGTCAGGTTTGTTTGTCCTCTTGGTTTGTGTCAGGTTTGTTTGTCCTCTTGGTTTGTGTCAGGTTTGTTTGTCCTCTTGATTTGTGTCAGGTTTGTTTGTCCTCTTGGTTCGTGTCAGGTTTGTTTGTCCTCTTGGTTTGTGTCAGGTTTGTTTGTCCTCTTGGTTTGAGTCGGGTTGTTTGTCCTCTTGATTTGTGTCAGGTTTGTTTGTCCTCTTGGTTTGTGTCAGGTTTGTTTGTCCTCTTGGTTTGTGTCAGGTTTGTTTGTCCTCTTGATTTGTGTCAGGATTACTTGTCTTCTTGGTGTGTATCAGTTTTGTTTGTCCTTTTGTTTTGTCAGGTTTGTTTGTCCTCTTGGTTTGTGTCAGGTTTGTTTGTCCTCTTAGTTTGTGTCAGGTTTGTTTGTCCTCTTGGTTTGTGTCAGGTTTGTTTGTCCTCTTGGTTTGCGTCAGGTTTATTTGTTCTCTTGCTTTGTGTCGGGTTGGTTGTCCTCCTGGTTTGTGCAAGGCTTCATTGTTTGTTCTATTGATTTGTGTTAGGCTTGTTTGTCATCTTGGTTTGTGTCATGTTTGTTTGTCCTCTTGGTTTGTGTCATGTTTGTTTGTCCTCTTTGTTTGTGTCAGGTTTGTTTGTCCTCTCGAATTGTGTCAGGTTTGATTGTCCTCTTTGTTTGTGTCAGATTTGTTAGTCCTCTTTGTTTGTGTCGGGTTTGTTTGTCCTCTTGGTTTGTGTCGGGTTGGTTATCCTCTTGGTTTGTGTCAGGCTTGTTTGTCATCTTGGTTTGTGTCGGGGTTGTTAGTCCTCTTGGTTTATGTCAGGTTTGATTGTCCTCTTGGTTTGTGTCAGGTTTATTTGTCCTCTTGCTTTGTGTCGGGTTGGTTATCCTCTTGGTTTGTGCAAGGCTTGATTGTTTGTTCTCTTGGTTTGTGTCATGTTTGATTGTCCTCTTGGTTTGTGTCAGGTTTGTCCATCCTTTTGGTTTGTGTCAGGTTTGTTTGTCCTCTTGGCTTGCGTGAGGCTTGTTTGTTCTCTTTGTTTGCATCAGGCTTGTTTGTCCACTTGGTTTGGGTCAGGTTTGTTTGTCCTTGGTCTTTGTCAGGTTTACTTGTCTTCTTGGTTTGCGTCAGGTTTGTTTGTCTGTTTGTTTGTAAAGTTTTTTTGTCTTCTAGGTGTGTGTCAAGTTTGTTTGTCCTCTTGGTTTGCATCAGGTTTGTTTGTCCTCTTGGCTTATGTCAGATTTGTTTGTCCTCTTGGTTTGTGTCAGGTTTGTTTGTCCTCCTGGTTTGTGTCAGGTTTGTTTGTCTTCTTAGTTTGTGTCAGGTTTGTTTGTCCTCTTGGTTTGTGTCAGATTTGTTTGTCCTCTTGGTTTGTGTTAAGTTTGTTTGTCCTCTTGGTTTTTGCCAAATTTGTCCTCTTGGTTTGTGTCAGATTTGTTTGTCCTCTTGGTTTGTGTCAGGTTTGTTTGTCCTCCTGGTTTGTGTCAGGTTTGTTTGTCTTCTTAGTTTGTGTCGGGTTTGTTTGTCCTCTTGGTTTGTGTCAGATTAAATTGTCCTATTGGTTTGTGTCAGGTTTATTTGTCCTCTTGCTTTGTGTCGGGTAGGTTGTCCTCTTGGTATGTGTCAGGCTTATTTGTCATCTTGGTTTGTGTCGGGGTTGTTTGTCCTCTTGGTTTGTGTCAGGTTTGATTGTCCTCTTGGTTTGTGTCAGGTTTGATTGTCCTCTTGGTTTGTGTCAGGTTTATTTGTCCTCTTGCTTTGTGTCGGGTTGGTTGTCCTCTTGCTTTGTGCAAGGCTTGATTGATTGTTCTCTTGGTTTGTGTCATGTTTGATTGTCCTCTTGGTTTGTTTCAGGTTTGTTCATCCTTTTAGTTTGTGTCAGGTTTGTTTGTCCTCTTGGCTTGCGCCAGGCTTGTTTGTCCTCTTTGTTTGCATCAGGCTTGTTTGCCCACTTGGTTTTGGTCAGGTTTGTTTGTCCTTGGTTTTTGTCAGGTTTACTTGTCTTTTTGGTTTGCATCAGGTTTGTTTGTCTCTTTGTTTGTGCCAGGCATGTTTGTCCTCTTGGTTAGTGTCAGGTTTGTTTGTCTTCTTGGTTTGTGTCAGGTCTGTTTGTCTCTTGGTGTGTGTCAAGTTTGTTTGTTTTCTTGGTGTATGACAAGTTTGTTTGTCCTCTTGGTTTGCATCAGGTTTGTTTGTCCTCTTGGCTTGTGTCAGGTTTGTTTGTCCTCTTGGTTTGTGTCAGGTTAATGTGTCCTCTTGGTTTGTGTCAGGTTTGTTTGTCCTCTTGGTTTGTGTCAGGTTTGTTTGTCCTCTTGGTTTGTGTCAGGTTAATGTGTCCTCTTGGTTTGTGTCAGGTTTGTTTGTTCTCTTGGTTTGTGTAAGGTTTGTTTATCCTCTTAGTTTGTGTCAGGTTTGTTTGTCCTCTTGGTTTGTGTCAGATTTGTTTGTCCTCTTGGTTTGTGTCAGGTTTGTTTGTTCTCTTGGTTTGTGTCAGGTTTGTTTGTCCTCTTGGTTTGTGTCAGGTTTGTTTGTCCTCGTGGTTTGTGTCAGGTTTGTTTGTCCTCTTGGTTTGTGTCAGGTTTGTTTGTCCTCTTGGTTTGTGTCAGGTTAATGTGTCCTCTTGGTTTGTGTCAGGTTTGTTTGTTCTCTTGGTTTGTGTCAGGTTTGTTTGTCCTCTTGGTTTGTGTCAGGTTTGTTTGTCCTCTTGGTTTGTGTCAGGTTTGTTTGTCCTCATGGTTTGTGTCAGGTTTGTTTATCCTCTTGGTTTGTGTCAGGTTAATGTGTCCTCTTGGTTTGTGTCAGGTTTGTTTGTCCTCATGGTTTGTGTCAGGTTTGTTTGTCCTCTTGGTTTGTGTCAGGTTAATGTGTCCTCTTGGTTTGTGTCAGGTTTGTTTGTCCTCTTGGTTTGTGTCAGGTTTGTTTGTCCTCGTGGTTTGTGTCAGGTTTGTTTGTCCTCTTGGTTTGTGTCAGGTTTGTTTGTCCTCTTGGTTTGTGTCAGGTTAATGTGTCCTCTTGGTTTGTGTCAGGTTTGTTTGTTCTCTTGGTTTGTGCCAGGTTTGTTTGTCCTCTTGGTTTGTGTCAGGTTAATGTGTCCTCTTGGTTTGTGTCAGGTTTGTTTGTCCTCTTGGTTTGTGTCAGGTTTGTTTGTCCTCTTGGTATGTGTCAGGTTTGTTTGTCCTCTTGGTTTGTGTCAGGTTTGTTTGTCCTCTTGGTTTGTGTCAGGTTTGTTTGTCCTCTTGGTTTGTGTCAGGTTTGTTTGTCCTCTTGGTTTGTGTCAGGTTTGTTTATCCTCTTGGTTTGTGTCAGGTTTGTTTGTCCTCTTGGTTTGTGTCAGGTTAATGTGTCCTCTTGGTTTGTGTCAGGTTTGTTTGTCCTCTTGGTTTGTGTCAGGTTTGTTTGTCCTCTTGGTTTGTGTCAGGTTTGTTTGTCCTCTTGGTATGTGTCAGGTTTGTTTGTCCTCTTGGTTTGTGTCAGGTTTGTTTGTCCTCTTGGTTTGTGTCAGGTTTGTTTGTCCTCTTGGTTTGTGTCAGGATTGTTTGTCCTCTTGGTTTGTGTCAGGTTTGTTTGCCTTCTTTGTGTCAGGTTTGTTTGTCCTCTTGGTTTGTGTCAGGTTTGTTTATCCTCTTGGATTGTGTCAGGTTTGTTTATCCTTTTGCTTTATGTCAGGTTTGTTTGTCCTCTTGGTTTGTGTCAGGTTTGTTTGTCCTCTTGGTTTGTGTCAGGTTTGTTTATCCTCTTGGATTGTGTCAGGTTTGTTTATCCTCTTGCTTTATGTCAGGTTTGTTTGTCCTCTTGGCTTGTGTCAGGTTTGTTTATCCTCTTGGTTTGTGTCAGGTTTGTTAATCCTCTTGGTTTGTGTCAGGTTTGTTTGTCCTCTTGGTTTGTGTCAGGTTTGTTTGTCCTCTTGGTTTGTGTCGGGTTTGTTTGTCCTCATGGTTTGTGTCAGGTTTGTTTGCCTTCTTGGTTTGTGTCGGGTTTGTTTGTCCTCATGGTGTGTGTCAGGTTTGTTTGCCTTCTTGGTTTGTGTCGGGTTTGTTTGTCCTCATGGTTTGTGTCAGGTTTGTTTGCCTTCTTGGTTTGTGTCGGGTTTGTTTGTCCTCATGGTTTGTGTCAGGTTTGTTTGTCCTCTTGGTTTGTGTCAGGTTTGTTTATCCTCTTGGTTTGTGTCAGGTTTGTTGGTCTTCTTGGTTTGTGTCAGGTTTGTTTTTCTTCTTTGTTTGTTTCGGGTTTGTTTGTCCTCTTGGTTTGTGTCAGGTTTATTTGTCCTCTTGGTTTGTGTCAGGTTTGTTTATCCTCTTGGTTTGTGTCAGGTTTGTTGGTCTTTTTTGTTTGTGTCAGGTTTGTTTTTCTTCTTTGTTTGTTTCGGGTTTGTTTGTCCTCTTGGTTTGTGTCAGGTTTGTTTGACCTCTTGGTTTGTGTCAGGTTTGTTTGTCCTCTTGGTTTTTGTCAGGTTTGTTTGTCCTCTTAGTTTGTGTCGGGTTAGTTTGTCCTCTTGGTTTGTGTCAGGTTTGATTGTCCTCTTGGTTTGTGTCAGGTTTGTTTGTCCTCTTGGTTTGTGTCAGGTGTGTTTGTCCTCGTGGTTTGTGTCAGGTTTGTTTGTCCTCTTGGTTTGTGTCAGGTTTGTTTGTCCTCTTGGTTTGCGTCAGATTTGTTTGTCCTCTTGGTTTGTGTCAGGTTAATGTGTCCTCTTTATTTGTGTCAGGTTTGTTTGTCCTCGTGGTTTGTGTCAGGTTTGTTTGTCCTCTTGGTTTATGGCAAGTTTATTGGTCTTCTTTGTTTGTGGCAGGTTGGATTATCCTCTTTTTTATGGCAGGTTTGATTGTCCTTTTGGTTTGTGTCAAGTTTGTTTGTCCTTTTGGTTTGTGGAAGGTTTGTTTGTCCTCTTTGTTTGTGTCAGTTTTATTTGTCCTCTTGGTTTGTGTCAGATTTGTTTGTCCTCTTGGTTTGTGTCAGGTTTACTTGTCTTCTTGGTTTGTGGCAGGTTTGATTGTCCTCTGTTTTATGCCATTTCTGTTTGTTCGTTTGGTTTTTGTATGTTTGTCCTCTTTATTTTTGTTTGTTTGTCCTCTTGTTTCGTGTCTGTTTGTCCCCTTTGTTTCTGTATGCATAATTGTCCTCTTGTTCTTGTCAGGTTTGTTTGTCCTCTTTTGTATTTTTGTATGTTTGTTCTCAGGTATTTTGTCCGTTTGTTTTCTTGGTTTTGTAAGGTTCGATTGTCCATTTCATTTCTTTCTGATTATTTTTCTTTTTGGTTATTATTTTTTGTTTGTTTGTACTTTTGAGTTTTGTCCGTTTGTTTGTCCTCTTGTTTTGTTTGTTTGACTTCTTGGTTTTGTAAGATTCGATTGTCCTTTTCATTTCTGTCTGTATGTTGTCCTCTTGGTTATTATTTTTTGTTTAGTTGTCCTTTTGGGTTTTGTCAGTCTCGTTATCCTCTTAGTTTATGTCTCTTGGTTTGGTTTCTGGCTGTGTGTTAGTGTGATTGCCCTCTTGATGTTTGTCAGGCTTGTTTGTCCTCTTGGTTTTTGACGCCTTTTTATCGTATGTTTTTGTAAGGGTCGTTTTCCTTTTTTGGTTCGTCAGTACGTTTGTTTGGTTTTTGTCATCTGTTTTTTTTTTTTATTTCAGTGTGTTTTTTCTCTTGATTTTGACAGGTTTGTTTGTCGTCTTAATTTACTTCAGTTTGTTTTCAGTCTGTTTATTCACTTGATATCTGCCAAGCTTGTTTGTGCTCTTGGCTTTTTATCAGGCCTGTCTGTGCTCTTGGTTTTTGTCAGGCATGTTTATGCTCTTGGCTTTTTGTCAGGCCTGTTGTGCTCTTGGCTTTTGTCAGGCCTGTTTTTGCTCTATGCTTTTGTAAGGCCTGTTTGTGCTCTAGGCTTTTGTCAGGCCTGTTTGTGCTCTTGACTTTTGTAAGGCCTGTTTGTGCTCTTGTCTTTTGTTAGGCCTGTTTGTGCTCTTGGGCATTGTAAGGCCTGTTTGTGCTCTAGGCTTTTTAAGGCCTGTTTGTTCTCTTGGTTTTCGTAAGGCCTGTTTGGATTTTGTCAGCCTGGGCCTGTTTGTCCTTTTAGTTCTTGACTGTTTGTTGGCTCTTGGTTTTTGTCAGGCCTGTTTGTTCTCTTGGCTTTTGTCAAGACTGTTTGTCCTTTTGGTTCTTGACTGTTTGTTGGACTCTTGGTTTTTGTCAAGTCTGTCTGTCTTTGAAGTACAGGTCCAAGTGAGGATCCGGTAGTTGAAAAAACTCTTAAAAATGTTTTCAGAACTTTTGTTCTTGAAATGTACTTAGCGTCCATATGAATGTTCTGACTGAATTTTCCTCAAACTTAGAAGGTGAATAAAAGACATAGGGTTGCAAATTTGGTTGAATTATATAGAAAACTTTTTTCCCGCGATATTTTTTTTCTAATCACTACCTTGAGAAATGAATATCATCTGTTTGATTTGTACCATATACAAAACAGAAATAAAAAGTTTTGCAGAAATATTTGATGTATCACCCCTGCCTGATTCTTACGTGGACCTATACTTTAAAATGTTTGTCTATTTCTTTGGTCTCTTTGTCATCATGTTTTTGTCTGTTTATTTAAGAAATAAAAAATTGACAAGCCGGGCTCTATTGTCTCATAATGCCCGAGCGTCATCAGCCAATCACATTTATTACCGAGCCGCGTCAGCGGCGAGGTGATAAATGTGATTGGCTGAGGACGCGAGGGCATTTTGAGACAATAGAGCCCGGCTTGTCACTTTTTATTTCTATTCTAATGATGACCAAACTTTGACCTTTTGACAAAATAGATTCTTGGTAAAAACCAGTTCCTGCCGGTTTATATGCTTTCAGAAAAAGGGTAGGCGTGGCTTGTCGCTGTAGGGCCTATATTGGAGAATAGAGCCTGGCTCGCGTCTGTTGTCTTAATAGGGAAAAAGAATCAAGTCATATTAGAATTGTCCTTTTGGTTTGTGTCAGATTGCTTGCCTTCTTGGTTTGCTTCAAGTTTGTTTGTCCTCTTGGCTTTTGTCAGGCTAGTTTGCCATCTTGGGGTTTGTATGATTATTTGTTCCCTTTATTTTTGTCTGTTCAATTATCTTTTGTTTGTCGGTTTGGCTTTTTGATTTTAGTGTTTTTGTATCTTTGCTTGTCCTTTCGGTTTTCGTCCATTTGTAGCCTTGGGTTTTGTGTTTTTTGTCCTCTAAGTTTTTTGTCTGTTTGATTGTCGTCTTGTTTTTTTTTTGTTTGTTTGTTTGGTATTGTTTGGTCTATATATGCTTATTTGTTCACTTGGTTTTTGTCGGGCTTGTTTGTTCTTTTTTTGTATGTTTGATTGTCTTCTTGATTCATTTCATGTTTGTTCGTCCTTTCTGTATTTTGTGTGCTTGTTTGTCCACTTGATTTTTGTCTGTTTGAGTGTCAGGCTTGTTTGGTTTTTTGTTTGTCCACTTTGTTTTGGTATGTTTGTCCTTTTAGTTTTTGTCTGTTCGATTGTCGTCTTGATTTTTGTCTCTTTGTTTGTTCTTTTAAAATGTTTGTATGTTTATTTGTTCACTTGGATTTTGTATGTTTTATTGTCCTTTTTTATGTTTATTCATCCTTTTTGTTTTGTATGTTTGTTTGTCCACTTGATGTTTTGTCTGTTTTATTTCAGGTTTGTCTGTACTCTTGGTTTCTGTCTGTCTGTTTGTCCTCTTTGTTTTTGTATGTTTGGTTTTTTCCTTTGGTTTCTATATGCTTATTTGTTCACCTGGTTTTTGTATGTTTTATGATTCCTTTTTATGTGTTTGTGTGTCAGAATTGTTTATTTTTGTATGCTTTGTTTGTCCACTTTGTTTTGATATGTTTGTTTGTCCTCCTCATTTTTGTGTTTGTTCATCATCGTAGTGTTTGCACGTTAGTTCGCCTTTTTGTTTTTGTAGAATTATTTGCCGTTTTTCTAAGAATGTTCTCGTTTGTAAGGGTATGTTTGAGACGTTATGTTTTCTCGTTGGTGAATTCAGCTTATTCTTGACGGAAATCTTCCATCTTCCTTTAATAAAGGATATAGGAAAATATCTTCCCTTGAAATTTATGAGTTTCTTTGAACATTCATTAATTTCAATAGTAAAACTTAAAGAAGGAGCTGACTTTGAAATCGGTAGATTATTTTACAAGTTTCAGGGAAACTAAAATTGTGACAACTCTGCGGATTACGCAAGTCTAGTATTTTACATTGGAATATTTCTTTCCCTTCTTAACTACTTTATCATGTTTATGTTATTTTACATAACAACTAATAATTACGGAAATAATAAAATTTACGGAAATTTAAAGACGATAAACACGCCAAATTATGTATGCATGTTGAACATAAAATTAAAAAAAATAAAATAAAATCCTTAAAAGCCCTCGTATTCTACAAATACTTGAATTGCCTTGTTTTGTAACCTTTAATGACTTTGTCATAAATTTCAGACATGCACAGAAATGAAATTTAAGTTATTATCGCAGTAAACATGCAAGCTGTGGTTAGCTCCAATAATTAAACGCAGATCTGATCAAGATGAGCGATAAACATCAGGGTCTTCTCGACTCTTTTACCGGAAGCACTCTCGGCAATTTATGGTTTACACAGGAAAGGGATTTTCAAAGCTAATTGTTGCCATGGAATCGTCTAACAAAACGGACGTTATACGGTGTGTAAATAGAAGGTAATGATGCATGTTGGAGGAAGAGTAAATTCCTCTTCTGGGACTTTAGTTTTATGGACCAGACAAGCTGTTTCCATAGATTTATGACCAAACGACATATTTCCGTCAGGACCTAGAGTTTTACTTAGAGATTCATTTTTTAACCACGGATGTAAAGAAGGAATTCTTAAAAACCTATAGCTATTACATTTTAAAATTATTTGTATATTTTCATACAAAGAATCTTGTCCCCAGTTTTATCTAAATTTGCATATTCAGTCTTTTCTTTCAACGTCTTCATTATCGATGCCTCCAATTCACGAAAAATCTAATTAATGAAAAAATTAAAGGCAGTGTAATTAAAATTTAGTATTCTTCATTCTGTAGACGACATAGAGCATGTAGATTTATTTAGTTTGCAGAATAAAGAGAAATAAATAATTAGATTGGCAAAGAGGTTATTTCTTCCTTACATTTTACATTCGACTTCTCTTACTCTTTTCTAATTACATTATGTATATATATAATTGAAATTGTGCCCTCTATGATTTGTTTCTTTTGAACTGAACGTCCACACAGTTTACATATTTATATTCTCAATTTTTAAAGAATTTCTTCTTTTCGAAAAATATCATTCTTTTTTATTCTTATCGAATAAAACAATGCAGACGACAACCACGGTCATATGACACATGGTATGCAAATAATCTAGTGCAGGGGAATCAACCCTCGATTAAACAAGGTAAATGATGACCTAAATCTACTTTGTGTATGAATTACTTTTAAGGTATCCGTTGTACAAATAAATATCAAGTGTATTACATAGTTAGAGGCATGGCATATTTTTACCTAAATATACCTAATACAACATAAAAATGGTTTCTATCATCAAATGTCAACATGCCGACCGTCGCTCAAGCCACAGAAAAAATCGAGACACTGCCGAAGATTACCGAGATAATTTTAACACTGTTTAAATGGACGAGACTTCAGCGAGATCTTCATTTGTACATTGGATACGTTAAGCCTGTCATATGAACATCATAATAAGTTATATCACGATAATCTATTCAGGTCAAGGGTGGAGGTATATTCTGAGAACACTTTTAGGGTATTAGGGGGTATAATAACAATATTGAAAGGCTAGAAATCATTTATTTCAATATGTTACATATTTTTAGCTATTTGATATTTTTTATGTTTCATTCAACTCACCATTAAAATGTATGGTCCCGAACATTGCGGAAGTCGTGCGTCCTCGGCCAACTTCGTGGTATTTAATTTTTCTGTTATCAAAGCAACCGGAAGTAGAGTATTATACCCCTAATGCCTTAAAAGCAGAATTTTTAATGTTTTCTTTACATGCTATTATATTATGGTGCACGTTAAGATGCAAGATATGCATCACCATTACAGATCTGTGTTACAATTTTACTTTAATGCAAAAGGGTACTAGAATTAAAATGGAAGAACCTACTATGTACAGAAAGTACAAAAAAAATGTATGACAGAGACCTCTACGCTATATCACGTCTCGTACTAATAACAGCTGCCTATAAAGTTACAGTATGACGGTCACGTGGTACCTTACTTTGACGCTGAAGTACGTCAATAAATTTTCAAACTTAAAGAATTACAAAGAAAACTTTACGAAAGGATTCTATACATGCTAAATTCGTTATAGAATGACGGGACAAACCCTGTGACTTATGATCTATAATAAAGTACCTTTGTTGAATACCTATTTGTTCAAGTTTATTTCTATCTATTACTTACGTCTAGGTATATAGCAGGGGGCATAACCACTATTGCCACCATCAGATCCGCCACTGCCAAGGAGCAGATGAAGTAGTTAGTGACAGTCCTTAAACTTCTCTCTCTGTATACACTCATTACAACCAAAATATTACCAAAGATCGTAAAGAGCGGGAAAACAGCTAAAAATAGCACCCAATATCTGTACTGTGAAACTAATACGTCACTATTTACGTCACTTCCATTGGTGAAATTGGACATTCCGGTGATATTTGATATACTCCCGTTCTGGCAGACGATGTCAAATCGTGATCCTTGATCCTGTAAGGTCACGTGGGTATCATTTTCGTCGCACATCCAGGAAGCGAAAATCTCCGACAGCGAGGAATACGTGGTATCCTCTTCTGCATTTCCTCTGTTAGAATCGGGGAAGACGTTTGGAGGAAATGTATTTTTTAAGGTTTGTTCCTCGGTCATTCTGTTACGTTGACCGGAGACGGTGGTAACGTGTGGAGGCTTCAGTGGCAAGATTTGTCCAATAAACGCTCCCTTACCTTGGGAATGCGCGATGGAAGACGGGTACCGTACGTATGACGTCATCAGATTTGGGTTTCCCATGGCGACAAGATGGCCAAGACATCTGAACGTGTTGATTGGACTTCTACCTGCAAAAATAAGATAATTATGTGACAATGAAGATAAATACATAAAACATGTACTACACTTTAATAAGTTCTGATATAGAATATGTTAGAGACCAAAAATTGAAAAATTGAGTGTCAGGCACGACTAGATAATACAAGAATTATAAAACTGTAGCATATGCGATAAGTTTTTTTTATTTAACGTGGGCAGTATTAAACAATCACGTCTATTTATTAAATAGACAATGAACACTGATGTTGAAGGAAGTCGCGGGTTATATTTTGTCCATCCATATTTTATTTTATTTTTTTTTAAACTTTGATTTTTTTTTCATATTTCTCTTTTCTTCTTAAAGGATTATTCAAAGCACAAACATATATATGTGATAAATCTACCTGAAATCAACTCTTTCTTTCTCATTCTGTACATCTTTCGCTCTTTCTCTTACATAAATCTATTCTGTATCGTCATATTTTATAAAATTAATCTTAATTAAATATAACAGTAGTTTGCTTTATTGGTCATCAGTACTTCCTGCTTGCTTTTACAAGAAATTATCTCCTAAGAATCGACACCGGAGCGCCATGTATGTATGTAGTATACGGAACCTATAAATAGCCCAACGTAAAAGTAAAAACAGTAGAGTTTTTAAAAATATTTCTAAGAGTTCTCAATTTTCTATCTTTTTTTTTTTCATTTTAAAAAGTCACAAAAAGATTTTTAATAACATTATTTTACAGATTTGAAATGGTTGTCAAAACATAAATAAGTCTGACCTTTTGAACATTGAAATGCAATCTCATTGAAAAAAATGGACTTTAAAACATACAAAGTCAATTCTTATTGGAAAAAATCCACTTGGACGTTAAAACTATCGGTAAATATAATCACATCTGTCATGCGTGTAGCATGTGGACTGATTCCTCCTTCTAGGGTATCATAAATATCAAAATAACGAAGGAACAGCTGTAATATTTCAACATCTATATAAACAAAATAATTATGAGTATTTTTCTGCATTAAATTCAATTTTTTATCTTTGATTTTCTTTTAGCGGAAAGTTTTTGCTATAGAATGGCATAGGCATTTCTATTCAGGGAAAAAGAATGTTTTTATTAAAAAAACTTTGTTTATCAAAATTACCTTAACATAAAATACCACCTACCTGGGAAACGAAAAAGAAATTTATTTCCTCAAACAATTTTTATTCAATCATTTTGCAGCAAGTGTAACGAGAAGAAATGATTTGGGTTTACATATCTAAGCAACGAATCTAGCCGTATCAGATAAATGTTTTACAAGCGCCTGGACAGTCACTTCGACGTAAATACCATTCGTTCTGGAGACGTGCTCCACTAGATAACACCCATATCCGATTTTTACCTCTATCATTCTCCTATCGATTATATCGATCCATTCACTGTCTTTTCCAGCAGTTCTTCATGCTACGATTCCGCTTTTGTCCGAGTGAAACGGTTTATAAAGAATTTCCAAAGTAATCCGGCTCTAGTTTTTCCAGTTTCTCTACGGTCACCGCTTCTGGTGAAAAACGTTTTTCTGCCACTCGACTTCCTAAATTTCATTCAATCAGAGTTAATATTGACTTTCATCCCAGATAAAATTTGACGTCCACTTGGATAAAGTTTATTACGAACGCCATGGTTTACCTAATACGATCTGTATAATGTTTGTTAGCAACTTACGATCGACAAACCATTACTGTATTATAAAGTCGCTTGTACAAAAACTACACGTTGTTAATAAGAAATATTCAAGATAACAAACGAGCAAACTTCAATACAAGATGATGATTAAGACACGAAAAGTCGTTTACTGTTTGGACATTGATGACCAAGCTACTCTAAGTATGTGACCTTGACCTTTAATTTGACCTTGCAAAGACAGTACGCGTCGTTATCAAGAAACCTACAAATAAATGAAAGAAAAAAAAAACCCCTGCAACTTCAATAAAAGATTATATTAAAAAACATGGATGTCTTCAACTACTTAAATATATTGCATATTAATTGGTCTAAAGATATGTGACCTTGACCTGGAACGTTACCTTGAAATTCCCTCTGCTTTCGATTTGATTCTCTGTGCAATTTGTAATATCATAATTAAGATCACGCTTCTCTAGACATGTGCACGGTAGTAAAGATTGTGGACACTAGCGTCTTTAGCAGATACTCAACATGTATCAGATTTTGTCTGTCTGCTTCTCTGTCCATCTGTCTGTCGTTTTGTCCGTCAGTTCAATCATCCTGGGTCGCCTGTCTGCTGCCAAAACAATGTGAAATATACTAGATGCGTCTACTTTCATTCATAAAAAATATATCAACGCTCGCAGTTTCAGTTTTTAAAAAGATGATTCTTTATAGAGCATGCGCGTATCGCGTTCTGTAAAATCCGTCGGTACATGTAAGCACGTCCTTCGGTTTGTCTATCCTTCAGATATAGCCAACGCTTGCAAACATGTCTAAATGAACAAAAATATTGATGGCGCGTATTGGGTTCCATACAGAAGTCAGTTAAAGATAAACAACATTATAAAAATCGAAGAATTGGATGAAAAATGAGAGAGAAAGTAGTAGAGTAATTATAACTGATCATGGTTAAGACGAGAACTTCACGTAATCGTCTTAGTGCCAAGGAACTTAGAAAGAAAATAACACATCTTATCACGTTATGTCTTAAATTGTCGTAACCTAGCCACAGCAGGAACTTGGGTACTCCTTTAATTTGGTAGCTACTAGCTAGATAGCCATATTTTTGTATTATAGAAATTTACAAAATATGATGAATCACTCATTCAAGTGAAGTTAAGAATCCAGCTACTATAGTTAGTGGCTCAAAGATGGGATCTTTGACGCGGACAAACCCCTCTTTTTCTTTTTGATTGCTTGTTTTGCAGTTGTTTTTTTTTATAACTTTTATTTGAGACGGAAACAGTAAAATGCGTTTCATATCGTCAGAATCTAAGTATTCCATTCAACAGCAATGCCAGAAAAAAAAACTTAGTTATAATTTGTAGCGCCGTAAAGGTTCTTCCCTAATCAAAGGACATGAAAATATGAAAATTATGAATGTACAGAAATTCATTTTTTTTTACATAGGTTCTTTAAAAAACCATCGAATGCCAGAGATAGCTAAATCTGTATTAAAATCCTTTGGAATAAATAAACATTGTGACACTGCATTATGAAAACAAAAAACGGAAGTGAAGAACCCAAAATAATCTAACGAATGAAAAACGTAACATTGCTAAACATACATATAAATAAAAGATAAAACCAAGTAAATATATTATCGTGCCCAAGTTATCTTACTATAAACACCATTCTTTCTCTTTTTAATTCTTTACCCAATGTTATTTCAAAAAGTAATAATCTATATGTTTTTATTGAAAAAATCTTATAAATATCGGTTATTGTTCGATAAAATGTTCTGGGAGAAAAAAAAACTAAATGAATTGAGGATCAAATTGAAAATATGGAAAAATTGTAAAGATTCATTTCCTTTCGAGCTCGCTTCATTTAACAATCGTTAAGAAAATCACATGAATATGAAATGTACCAAATTACTAGACCCGAGTGCGCATGTCCCAAAGGGAGTTAATTCAGGTGAAGTCACGTCCGTACCTGACGAGAAACAATAAATGAAATATGTTTTTACCGAAGTCCGCACCCGTCTAACATAATATTGTATGAAAATTTAATAAAGCATGTTTCTCCTTTGCGAAGTCTTTAATAAATGAATTCACGGACAGGAAAAAAATAGTTGAGATGTGACCGATATGCTAGTCCGAAAACCTGACCCAAATCCAGCCTTTGCCGGTTGGTTATTTTGGCGGTTGGGTCCACAAGGCTGGGTTTGGGTCAGGTGTTTTTGGACTACCGACATGCATGCTATAAATCTACTATACCTTCTTACTTTTGGAAGCCTAAACCCAAGACTACATGCCCATTTTGAGAATTAAGCATAGTCAAACCATTTTATTTTGTTACCTGTTGATTTTATATTATCCAAGTTTACTTGCTAATTTAGATAAACCTGTATCTTAGATTTCCTGCTAATCACTAACACAAAGAGGATCAACAAACCTAGGAAAAACCAAATTAAAAAAAAAAGGCATGAAACGAAGAAATGCTCATCCGGAGCTTGTCTAGGATAACCATCTGGTGTTTTAATTGCAAATAGTGTCATTATCCAGACTATGTGCCCAATACTCTCTTACAAATGCTACACACGTTTTTGTTTCATTGCTCTGGACGACGGTTCCTTTCCATGGAAAAAAAACAAGCATCGTAATGTCTGCGAAATATTGCTCGGCTCGACTATTTTCGTGATCACTAGCTCCAGATGATTTTTTTTTTTAGATCTATGTCAATGAGAAGCAGATCTGGGTCATCAAAACGCTTTCCGCCAAAAAAAAAAAAAAAAAAAAAGAATCATTGTAGCAATTTTAATCCGTTTGAATGGAAGAAACCCTGATGACTTGCAGGGTTCAGGGTTTTCGATCTAACAGAGGTATCATCTGACACATTGTTAAGCAACAATTACTATAAAGTATCTCTCCCATATGACTCTCTCTGCAGACAATGGAGAAAATCCTAGATTTATTGTCACTAGAGGGCGCTCGTCCAAAGAGGCAGAAATCAAGCTATAAGACCTGTCTATAACCTTATCACATAAGAAAAACGTTTGCCTTCATCTGGTGTAATGTTCTCTTTAAGGTTTGTTATGACGTGTTTATGACAGGCTTGTCTGGGAACTTTGCTTGCTCTTACTAATCGCATTTTACTTTCTGTCGGTCAGTACAATGTAAGTCTGTCTGTCTGTTAAAACCCTTCAGATACTATTTATTGAAAGGGGTATCCTTTCTTTTCAGGGAAGTCGTTCTAACAGAGAATGTTTTAAGCTATGCTTTGAGAGATTTGTAAATACAACACTTTTGACAAATTTCAGGCACAGATAAAGGCTCTTATCATCTCGACTGCACCTCCCGTGCCCCCCTTTCTCGATCCGCGCCTCTCATAGTTCTATATGATTTTCGCCTACACATAATGTTGTAAAAAACAAATCGGATCAAATTTCATTAAGTCTTTAATTAACTCTTTGCGTCATGGGAATTTTAAGGGATATATGTATTGAAATGTGAACAAATGATAAAGATTTATTTTTCGACGCACAACAAACCCGATTTTCTTTTCAATTTTTTTGTAATTATCTAATTGACATGACATGGTGACATTTACATGATTAGAGAGAATTTAAGTCCTGCAGCACTTTCATAATACGTTAATACAAGAATGTAATAAAAGTTGGACCTAAATATGAAATTTGTTCAGAGCTTTAAAGGCATATACAGATTATAATTACATGAAAATAGACGCACTACCCTCCAGCCTTTTTATTGGTGTCAAAAGAAATTTCCTGCATTTTTTTCCATTTTCTTGCTGGAATTATTTATTTTTCTTATGAAATCCCTGCGGGAAAATGAAACAAAATTATGCAGGATTGAAGTTGAGGAATATCACATCGGTTGTCGGGCTTTTACATTATGACGTCATGGATACACGACTTTGACTAGTCATAATGCATAAAACCGCCAACAGGTGCGAGTGTCGGGCAAATCTGAATAAAACTTCTAGGGGGGAAGAAAGACATGGATTCTTTTTGAGGAATGAGTGTCTTATTTTTTTGTGTTCACGGTTTTTACACTCTGGTTCGACAGGCGCAAATCTCGTGAACCGCGAAGATACTCATTCCTTATAAAGCCTTATTTATAACAAGAGTAAGACTTCACTGAGTGCTGCATTGATTCATTTCGGTAGCGCCATCTCCATCGTTCGAAGGTCATATTTACTGTTACATCGTTTTCACAATGTAAATACCATGCAGTTAAATATATATATATCTGCTAAAATGTTTTCATGATGATTTTTTTAACTTTTTATAAACAATTTGAAGAAAATAAAGCCTTATTTATAATAAGAGTAGTCAATGCTGCATAAATTCATTTCGGTAGCGCCATCTACATTGAAGTACAAATGTACTCTGTGGAGACTGTACATACACATGTGCATAGAGTTGTCATTCATATTTCAATGATTTTAAATGGGTTGTCCCCGTCTGTTTCTTCTCTTTTTATTGTTTCCGTCGATATGTTGGGAATCTCCTCCTGCTCGCAAATTCAGCATCAGTATGCCCCGCCCACTGTTTCAAATTTTTGCGCGCACGTTGCGTGATTTGGACCAACCAGTGTTCATCGTGAAATGAACGTCAAAATTGAATAGGCGTTTAACATAGGAAATCAACTTAATTGCAATGTAAATATTAAACTTTCAAAGTATGTGTTCCTACCTTATCTGGAACACATACACACAAAAAATGAGAAAGCTAAAATCCTTAAGGAGACATTTTATCAACCTTTTTATTAGCGTAGAATGCATATTCTCTCTCATTTACTTTCTCGCTTTCTTTGATAATACCTTACGAGTATAACTTTCTCCCCAGCTAGGCTAAGAGCAGCCATTACAAAATGCGCAAGACATTTTGGAGTTCAGACAATTGCTCCCAGAGGAACAATCGACCGCACGCGCGCTTTCCCGCCAAGAGGTACAGTATGCTGACGACCATAACGAGCTGCGGGAAGGTGATGTACGGCTGAGACAATCAGTCAATTCGTGTAGGGATTATTTCTTCCTCAGTCTATATTTGTAAGGAGGCAAGATAAATGGTGTATTCAGTAGACTTCCTCTGAGGTTATTACGAGTTTACTTTGCTCGAATTGTCTTCAATGAAAGGAGCGCATCAACGGTGAAGGAAATTGGCTAATGTTTGGGCAGCTATTAAAGTACAAAGAGACAATAAACATACGCTCAGTGGCGGATTAAGGGTTTGGAAAAGGGAATGCAATGTACTACTACAATCTCTAGTACAGAGGGCGCTTTGACACAGTGACCCTTTTTGCAACGCCATCTGCATTATCAAGCATGTGTAGCGCAGCTCGATGACAACGCAGCCTGCAGCTTTTGAAAGTCGCCCTTTAGCTGGTTTTTGGTGAATTCTAAATATATATTTTTTTAGAAAAGGTTGTTTTTCTTTTCTTAAAATTTTAGACGGCAAAACATCAAATCCCCTAAAACGTGTGAATTCTTATCAGTTCACGTCACGTCCTGAAAATTTGGCAAATTCTCAATATTTTAAAACATCAACGCTATTTTTGACAGAATAACATCCATAGAATCATACATTAGAGAGGTACACAATGAATATAATGTCTAGACCGTACTATATTTGAGGAGGGTAGATGGGACTGGAGAAGGGTCAAACACCCGTTATGTACATGTTATTTCTGTACCCGCGCCTGTCGGTTTTTTTTTTTTTTTTTTGCAAAGTGGATCCTCTATACACATGTCTTGTCCAGGGACCGATGCCGCGTTCTGACTTGTTTAGCTACGTTACAGTATCGTTATAGGAAATCATTCCTCCACAGAATAAAGCTATTCATTAGTTCTCACTAATGCATGTAATTAATAAATAAATTAGCCAATCGATTTACCCTTGCTCCATTACGTCTCTCTAATGATGCTAGCGGACAAATGACACCTATCGATTCTTAATCCAATCGTAAGGGGCAATGCAATAACGATTCCTTGGCGGATCTAATGATTTTGTGGCGGATCCAAGATGAGCAGTTGCGACCCTTTAGATATAGAAGTTGAGATTTCCTACGTGTAACTTGTACGTGTACTTCTACTCTGGTCCGCTATTGTGACGTCATCATTTATTGCGTTTGACGTCATTTGATTTACAAGGTACACGTCTCCAGTGAACGTGTAAAGTGCGAGTTACACGTAAGTCTTTACTTCAAGATATTTCTTCCCTTTTGTTTAATTAATTAGTATAAAAAGTATGGCATCCAATTTAGAATGATTTCAAGTTTCTACTTCAATGTAGATTTGACCGAAATTAATGTTCCTTTTGAATTTAACTTTTCCAAAAGTCAACTCAAATTCGCTAAGATTTTACAAGTACGCGTAGTGGTCTTTTAAAAGAAATCTCAACAACAGTAACGTGTAGTTCAACTTGTATACTAGACGTACCCGTACAAGTTACACGAAGGGAATCTCAACCTCTCTATTGACTGTGGTGACGTTCATAATCTCTCTACCAAGGGCTCCGTTAATATTGCACTAGGTAAGGAGCGATAACTGTGTAAGAGAATGTAATGACGTCATGCTAATCAAAATACGTCATTAAGGGAGTTACTCCAAACTTCTTCCGGCGATCGGTTACCTAAAAACCAATTACTTTCAGAAGGGAGCTCGACCGGGGAGTTTGGGAGTTACTTTACATGTCAATCGCACATTCTCGGGCTTTTTCTGTCACATACTAGTACTCTGAACAACTTCAGAAAAAAGCGATCATTGCGATACAAGATACTTTTAAGATAAAAAGGTCAAATGTTAAATTATTCAGTTTTGCAACCCTTCCTTATTAGATGCCATTTACCTAGACACTTAACTGATTCATCTACATCACAGGAGCTCGACGCCAATGTCCCTCAATGAAATACGTCCTTCCTCTACTTTCTCTTTATTAAAAAGCGAAAGTAGAGGAAGATCTGATGTGATATACATGTACAAGTGTTAGCTTTTACAAAAACCTTGCCGTCAGTAAGCTGACATTAAATTTCTGTAAATTCTAGTAAGAAAAAATCGATCAGTATAATGCATTGTTACTCTTTTCCGTTTTTAAATTTATTCCGATTCAAGCGATGGAAATTTCTGAGGATGTGCGATTGTTCTAGGACGTATCGCTACAAGGAATTTTCGATGCATCTTTCGGAAGAAAATGCATTGATACGATATGACTTTCAAATGTGAGGTCTCCTAGACTCTTGAGTCGACCTGATGAAAGAATCTTATGTACAGGGTTTGAATAACCTTGATGAATTTTTGCAATTTTTTTTTCGCAATTTTCGACCAATCATATTGCCAAGAGGTATTCTACCCATGCAAGTTGGTCATGAATGATTACAGTATTATACCGTATGTCAGGTAATGAATATGGGCCGCGATGATTGAGAGCATGAAAATTTGAGGTGGAATTTTTAAAGACCAAAAAACCATGTTCAATTATCGGTGACATTATGACCAGACCTTGACCTTTAAAGTCAGCTGAACGTATTCTCGATTCATTCCTAGTAAATCGTACGTTAAAGTTTCAGTACTAAAATTTAATGAACGCCTTTCAAAAAGCATCATCAACGTTCGACCTTACGCCGAAAGATCACCTTGGTTTGCGTATGCGCTACTAAAACAAGAGGCCCATGGGTCACATCGCTTATCCGAGAACAGTGCCCTCGTCGGCGACATATTTGTTGACCGATTGACACAAAAAAAGACAAACTCGGTAGAGGACCTTGAGTACTTGCTTCCAGTAAAACTACATGAAATTCTGTGCAGTGGTTGCAGAGGAAATGTGTTCACGGGCAGACGGATAGACGGACAGACGCCGGACGAAAGTCAGATTGTGCGTCCGACATCTGTCTGTGTGTAATATACTTATAAGGGCCATACAGATTAAGTTGTAATTTAAATTATGTAACAATTATATTCAAAACTCTCTATCACTCCTAAACATAAGAAATGTCCCCTCCTTCTCACTTTCTCTCCCTTTAAATTAATAGAAAATCATCTTTTTAAAGAAAATGCCATCAATTATCCAAAGTAATGAAAATTGTATTGCAAGGGCATTGAGTGTAAGAAAGTAATTTTATTTTCAATGAATCAATTTTATTTCAGGGTGCAATAGAGATTATTTCACTTGATTTATCACCCATAGGAAAATAAAAATGAAAATTGCGAAATTTATGTTCAGTTTCAATGTCGGTTTCCTTTGCGCTAATATCAATGAAGAAAAATATCTTTCACAAAATAAAATTGTCTTCATAATTGAATGTTTTCTAATAAAAAGAAAAAAAAATAATTATAGTTTAGTGTTGAATGAATAAAAACCCGGATTGCTTCGACTGAAAAAAAAACATACCTATTCTCGTTATATTCTGTTCATAAACAAGATTAATTATGTTGCCATGGTTACAATCAATACTGCATGTTCCTTCTTATAGAGATATCAAGGTCAAATTATGTTCCTAATTTACTCTCAAATACATCTATGAAAAAGAAGTAAAAAAAAACCTCTTCTTCATCTGCTTGTGTCTATTTTTAGTTTCAGTTAGGTTTTTTTACAACCTTTTTCGTTTTTCTCTAAATATATATTTTTATTACTATTATTTTTTGGAAGGGAAGGGGGTGATTTAGTTTGTTCAGTAGTTTAAATGATTATCAATATGTGTTACTTTTATAGAAAATAGACAAGTTTTCATATATTCCTTCCAATGCCTGTTAGGACCAATATATAATTATGTTTCTGTGTTTGTTGGTTTCTCCTTGCCTATGTGAAAATGGCCGACACGTAAAACAAAATATATTACTTCTATGGTCTAATCTATGATTTAGAATCCCTAGAAATAGTTTTAAAAAATCATTAAAGTTTGATCGATAAATAAAGTAATATTTATCCATGTCGCTGGTCAACCTTGATTAAATGATCAATAATCAATGTGGTCACTAAACTGCATGCAGTCAACGGTCCGGGACAGGACAGTCGTGTTACCATGGAAACAGCTACGTCAGTATCCCTATCTCAGCGCTGTAGTGAAACATACAGATATTTTTATCTGTATAATATCATGACTGATAAATGTAAATATTATCACCTATTTATCTCATGAATTTTCTTATATCTTTGATTCATCAAATAATTCATTTGTTTTTGTTTTTTTCTGTGTGTGTGTGTGTGTGTTTTTTTTTTTCTTCATTGTTTTATAAATTCATTCATTGTTTCAATAACTCTTTTAATTGATCCATTAATTCATTTTGTATTCATTCATTCATTCGTTATCTCATGCATTATTTACAAACTTCTCAGACATTTCGAGCATTCGCCTTTTCATTCCGGTAGCATTTCGATCTAGATAGCTACAGAAAGTGATCATTTTTGTGAGTGTGACGTAGCTGTACCCTCCATTTTCAGGTTGCCCTCCGTGATATTTTTGTAATGGAGTTTTACTGTAACATTTGATGGTATGCACCCCTCGGGAAGTAAATAATTTCATAAAAAGGACCGAGAGAGAATGTTTTTATCACATCACAAACTGAATATTTGATTTCCTACAAATCGTTTCACGCCGTAAACAATACATAGCATACTTAAATCTAGAACAAGCGCGGATCAAGGGGGGGGGGTTATGTGTGACTCAGGACCCCTCCCATATTAAATCATCAAGCCTGTAATTTTATTGTGACATTTTATTGTACGCCTTCAACTTTGTTATAATAGTTAAATGCGTAATTTGCACATCAAACTCAATGGACGAAAGGTACCGAAATGTAGTTTAACCGATACGTCCTATAAAATGGAGTATAGTTTGAATGAAGAAGGATCCGAATGAGTACATGTATTTTGAGAAACTTCATTGTCCAAGCCAAAGTCTAACAGTGGCTTCTTTTCTTGAAATATCCATTACATTTCCTTCGATGTGTTAATCACCTTGACCCTAAAAATATACAGATAGTGACCTTGAAATTTGACCTCTAAATTACAGAAAATGATGATGTGATTGTTACAAGGAAATGGTGACTACTGACCTTGTGAACTTTGCATACCTTTAACAAAAACAAGTAAATTGTGACGGCTGACCTTGAAATATGACTCAAAGTATCCTCGATATACTTGTAAGACGGGTTTAGAGGCTGCGTATGTATACACGGAGGGAAGTACAGCCGACATCCATCTTCCCTATAATTACAAGTCGATATGAGAGTATTACTCAGTAATGGGACATTTATTTGGTCCTGAACCAATAAAATACTCTCTGTAAATTATTACACTTCTTACTAAACTCTAGTTTCTAATTTAAATGCGTAATTGAAAGAACCGATATCGACTTTTCCTAGAATCCGGATATGAGGAAGTATCGATATTATGTACAATTACGAGGTGCTATCCGTGTTAACGTGTAATTACATTCTCTCTCTCTCTCTCTCTCTCTCTCTCTCTCTCTCTCTCTCTCTCTCTCTCTCTCTCTCTCTCTCTCTCTCTCTCTCTCTCTTTCTCTCTCTCAACCTCAACCTACGTACCAGTATAAATATGAGCACAGCTCCCTGTCATTCATAAGCAAGCGGAAACTTAAGAAGTTTCATCATAATCCAGTAGAAATTATAAGAAATAGAAAGTCAAATACTAGCACTCACCCTATTTATCGAATAACGGTCATTGTTTCCGAGTTCTATGTTTTCACTTCCACTTCCTGTCTTTCGGAATAAAAATCACCTCAACTTCCGGTTTCTATTTCCCATTCTGTCGCCTCAGATTTCGCATTGCAATATCGACGAACTCCGCTTTAATTTTCCCTGAAAGTAAATACAATTCACTATCATTTGCTTACACTCATAGAAACCTTTAGTTAGCCATCTTTCATCAATTTCATAAACTTCCGTCTGTTCGTCCGTCGACCCGTCGGTCGGTCGGTCGGCTAAATTCTTGAAATCCATTACAATTTTAAGTCACTTCGTACATCCTTGTTTTTCAGCAGTTCAAACAGGAGAAGACCTATAGACATACAGTGTTTGTGTTTTTATTTCACGTCTGATTATTATATGACATGCTTTCCCTGTCAGTATGTACGATAGATCGTGCTCGTTACAATGGTCATTTCACCTTTAATAACGCCAGAACAGTTCTGTAGTAAATCATATAGCAGATTTCCTGACATTCTTAGTACTATTGGTAATCTCGATACACAGTGAGGGTAATATAACAGGCGATATGGTCAGTCAGAAACTCTTTAACACGGTCAGGAGCGAATCTGGAATATCTACGTGGGGAACGAAAAAAAAAAATAATAAATAAAAATAAAGAGGGATAAGCCCGGATGTAGAGCGAGAAGGGGATCATAACCCCCTGGTATATGCCAAAAAAGCTTATTTTATCCGTTTAACGTATAATTCAGGGAAATAAATCTCGAATTCCAGCACGGGTTGGACCCTCTGGAAAAAAAATCTAGATCCGCCCATAAGGAAAACGTTCAGCAGCAGGTTTCACCAAAATTCTTTCGAAAAAAATCAGGAATTTTCGTAACTTTTGATTGCTTAGTTCTACTTGTTTCTGAATTTATATTGAGTATGTAGAAATGATATAAGAAAACATAATACAATCTAAATAACAAAACCATTGAACATTATATTTCATGATAAGAGTTACGAAAATTCCTGATTTTTTTCGTAAGAGCTTTTGTGAAACTGGGCAAGGGCGTTTAGGATCCCCTTTATGTGATATATATAAAGATTTTTTTTTTTTTTTTTTTTTTTTGTAGATTCCATGGGTGTTGATAGACCTCCGCCTACCCTGGATATGCGCGTGTCTGTAAACTTGTTAACTCTGTTATCGATTAAAACGGTAGGATGTGTCCAAGCAATGAGGCAGATGCAAACAACAAATAAATGAATTAATAGATTGATAAATAAATAAATAAATAAAACACAGTCGTTTTTTATATAAATACAATAAAAACACTATATTTTTCCGTACGTTTCGGCCAACGGCCTTCCTCAGCGGATTTTATTATGTTTCTATTACAATGCATATTAATACAAAATAAATACAATATGCATTGTAACAGAAACATAATAAAATCCGCTGAGGAAGGCCGTTGGCCGAAACGTACGGAAAAATATAGTGTTTTTATTGTATTTAAATAAATAAATAAATAAGTAAATAAATAAATAGATAAATAAATAAATAAATAAATAAATAAATAAATGTACTCTTTATTAGAACTTTATATTGTATAACGGCTATCACATATCTAGTGTTTGTGTCTCAATTTTATCATTCGAATAAAATATCCATGCGCGGGTTTATAGATGAAGGGGTACGTGATATTGAGGCCCCTCCCTTTTTCCCCTTTCTCTGGGTCGATGGCGCATAAATGGTATACATTGTTGAACTTAAAGCCCCCACCTGAATGGACTCTCAAATTGTAACCCCCTCCCCCCCCCCCCCCCCCCCCCCCCGTTCTCTTACTTTTGCTTTTTACGGACTGAACCTCCTGTTCAATGCTCTCAATCCGCGCACGTTGAATTCACGCATACTAGTACAAATATATATTCTATAAAAATTTCTTTCTGATCGCCTGAATTCCGTTTCGCCATACTTCTATGCATACAGATTACAAAATAAATGTTTTATGATAAAAATAGATATGAATTTATCAAACCCAGTTAGCACCAGTGTAAAATCCTTTTACTCTACATCAGCCTCCCCACTATACAACATATAGATGCCTCTGATACATATATTACTAAATGGTTCCATCTTTGAAGTTACTTGACTTATCTCTCTTCGATTTTTGATATTTTCTAAAGTATCTATTTATACTATCATATGCGTGACTATAAATATCTCAATTTCTACCTTAATTCACTCTATCATGTATCACTTTCCAATATGTTTTTTCATTTGAATTATTATCTGTATGGATACCTTACTCATTCATTCATTCATTCATTCATTCATTCATTCATTCATTCGTTCTTTCGTTCGTTCGTTCCTTCGCATTCATTCATTCATTCATTCATTCATTCATTCATTCATTCATTCATTCATTCATTCATTCGTTCACTTCTTTATTGATTCACATCTAATTTAATTCTTCAATGATTCATTTCTTGTTTATTCATTCTTTGAAGCTCGCATGAAAAAAAATGCCTAAAGTAAACCAAGAAACCACCAATCCAAAATAACACGATAAGGATTACGTCACAAATGAAAAAATTCCGGAAATTGTTGATCGGAATCTGTTTCTGCAAAGTAATTTCCGGGAGAGTTTTACTTGCACATACTAGACTATAATAATAAGGGTCAATTATAGCAGAAAGAAAACAGGAATCGGACGCTACGAGCTGAAATGTGACGCCTAGGCGTCATTAGCCTGTCTTCACTATCCGTGTAATGAGGAGAAATGAGTAGATTTCATGTTACACAAACACGGATTTTCTTGAACTGTTATAGATTCATAATTAACACATTTCAATATGCCGACCGAGAATTCACTTCCTGTTTGCAGATTGACATTCCAAAGATTTAAAATGCAATGTTCTGAATTGAAATTTTGTACCAAAACGACAATTCACTGAAACTTGTCCACAGAGTTTAAATATATCATGAAACATCTTTCAATATATCATTTCTATTTTCTTATAATTGTTAATTTCTAGACTTCAGTAGCTCAAAGACACAGAGAGAACTACAAGGATTTTTTACAATTAAAGAAATGAAATATATCCAACATGTGTTTACAATTCCTTTAGAACTACATGAAGTCCTTTACTAATAAAGAAAATCAATGAAATTCCAACGTTCATTACCAATGGAATAAGAGTTTCTTGTATTATTTACATTAACTTTTACGACAACAGTTAATGAATAGTAGTTGCCGAAAAGAGGTACTTGACAAAGCTAAGTCATAAAAGTTTGCTGTCGGACTAACGTAAAATCTTCAAAAGATTTTTATGACTTCTAATCTAAATGGATTTTTTTTGTATTAGTTGTTTTGTTTCGCTTTTTCGTTTCTGTTTAGTGGTTACTACGCAAAAAGTTGCTGTCGAATTAATATTTCAATATACAAAACAATAGATGGAAAACTTTCAAATGTGGATCTTCCTTTATTATTTTCGGGGAAGGAGTGCAGTGGAGAGAGGGAACCTGAGTTGGTTGCAGATTATGAGATATATAACATTTTAGCAGGGAATCCCTTCCCTTTTGACTGGTGAACCGGGCTGAATAAAAGGTGTCACCTCATTGGTCAAAACTATTGAAAATTTAAAAATAGCACATTAAATCAATGCATGATTCCCTGCTGTCGGGAGAAATTGAGTTTTGAACATGATTTTGCCTATTATGTAATCAATAGATCGATTTGAAAATATATAAAAATTAGCAAATTTTCAATTCGGAAGGAGGGGTCATGTAAAGAAGTGAATTTTGCAGAAAAAAGGTATGTATGACCCCCTTTTTTCTTTCGTTTTTATGCGTGCCAAAGATGTCCTAAGCCAAAAAGACCAAATTTATAAGCTTCGAAGCATTTGAAGTCGCCGAAATCGAGCTAAGTGATTAATCATACAAAGAAGGTTTTTATTTCCTGTAGTTACACCTATACATGTAAACATCTAGTTCTACTTCATGAATATTGTTCAAATTTGGAAAGGCGTAGTAACAAATAATAAATAAGAAACATAGAGTATATAAGGTTTCAATTTAATTTAACGGGATTTTTTGTATCAGATCAGTGGAATTACGAAACCACAGAGATACATCCTTAAAATCACATATATATCACTTGATAATACCACTGTATAGCGTTAAGTAAGTCATGTCACTTCATTGGATTTAGTATTTGAAAATAATTTAGGAATATTCTTTTTTGGGGGGGGGGGGGGGGGGGGGGGGTGAGGTGGGGGGGTACAGTTTAGGTAAGAAATTTCACCTTGACCTTTCAAATTATTTTCGTATGTCACTTAGAAAAAAATTCACGGATTCGTTTGCAATATGAAAATAGCAGCTACCCCTAGTGGTGACATTTCACGTTCATCAGACAGCTACATGTAGTTTCAGCAGCTCCCCCTAGTGGTGACATTTCACGTTCAACAGTCAGCTAGTTTCAGTCTTTCTTCGTCAGCACTGACACGTACACGATGTGTCAGCAGAGAATTGCAGTCTCCCGAGGGGCTGTCTTGTTCATTTCTCTTAATACATCAAAATTCCTTTTGATCGTGATGAAAAATACCTCATATTGCCTCCAGGGTCACAAAAATACCGTGATATAATACACTATAAAGCTCATTCCAATAGCGACGTCTGAATTTCCTCTGACATATTTCACACATGGTGTCAGAAGCATGCAGTATGACAATAGAATTGCTGCCGGAAAAGACAAGCATAAAATAAAAGCCGAACCGAAAATGCCTGTCGGAAAAATTCGGTCGTGGCATATTAAACAGGATAAAGATTTCCAACTGTTTATTGAATGGAGGAAAAGGAACATCCAATAATTATAACCGACATGGAGTTAATGGTTACAGTGCATTTGCTAACAGCAACCTGCAAGAATTACCCATCATGCCCAAAGGTACATTCTTCATGATTCGCTATTATCAACACGTGACCAAAATTTGTTTTAAAGAGTGTTCGGTTTTATTTTACCTCAGGAACGTTTATTATCCAACGGTAATAAGATTATATTCTTTCTTAATGAATAAATGTGATCATCACGTGGTCTAAAAATGGCGATAAAAATGTCGTTATGGTATCAAAATTTAACTTAATTCTTGCGCATTTTACTATACTCTTATCGAGTAATATCCTGATTTGTTATGTACATTTTAGGACACCATTGACACATATAGTTGTGATGACGACACTTGAATATCTGACGCCATTATACGATGACGACAGCTTGTGCGATAACAGTTTTACGATACTGAGATTTTGAAATTACGATCATAATGATAGTGCGACAACCCTTTATTGTGATGTACCATTATTAAATAAATAAAAAGCCTGTATTTGTGAAACACGAATGCCCCCGGTGGCATCTTTGTTAGTATAAACGCCATTTTCTGTTTAGTACGTGAAAGGTCAAAGTCAAGGTGACGAAGTCAAAACCTTTTGCTATCAATGAAATTGTCTTCTCACAAGGAATACACATGTGAAATATGAAAGCCCTATCACTTACTATTCAAAAGTTATGCCCAATGTTAAAGTTTTTGAAAAGTAGGTCAAAGGTCAAGGTCACGAGGACAAAACTTTTGGTATCAATGGAAAGGTCTTGTCACAAGGAATACACATGTGAAATATGAAAGCCCTATCACTTACCATTCAAAAGTTATGCCCAATGTTAAAGTTTTTGAAAAGAAGGTTAAAGGTCAAGGTCAAGGTCACGAGGTCAAAAATTTTGGTATCAATGGAAAGGTCTTGTCACAAGGAATATACATGTAAAATATGAAAGCCGTATCACTTACCATTCAAAAGTTATGCCCAATGTTAAAGTTTTTAGTTCGGACTAACAGACAATCAGACAAACAGACAGACAGACAAACAGATGGACAGGCCAAAAACTATATGCCCCCGAATCTGTGATTCCGGGGGCATAAAAAACATCTCAGAATCGAACACTTCATTTATCGCATCATCGAGTTTTGCGTATTGCAACATATATAATTCACGTGTGGAACACAGGGATTTATCGCACTTCCTGGTTGCTTGATGTACATATACTATGGGTTATTTATCTAACTCATGGTACATCAAGAAACCGGAAATGCGACATATCCCTGTGGTATGGAGCACTTACTTGATTCTGAGACCAAACAATCTGGCTACCGAGTTGAATATGCTTAGTTTTTTCTCAATTATTGATGACTGAAAGAGATTCCTCTCTCCCCCTATTCCCATTAGAATTCACCATTGGATGTTTTGTATTAGAAAAAAAGTCAGCAGAATTCTCAGACATAAGTACTCTAAACCCGGACATATAACAGACTTATCCTGAACTAATTCTTACTCTTTATTTGAGGAAGCGTGCTACTTTCTAATGAACCCGATGGCAACTCTATCACACTTTGGCTTCTATTCACTTCCGGTCATGCCCAAAGGTACTATGTATATGATTTCCTGACCTCATCACATGACCAAGGATCTGTTTTCAAAAGTGCATTTATTTTACCTCTGGGACTTTTTTGATAGAGCGATAATCAGATTTCACCCTTTCAGAATGTTGTTGGAATCCATATATGAGTGTCCAAATGAAAATAATTATGTCGCTTTGCTATAAGCATTTTCTGGGGGGAAAAAAACACCACAAAAGTACATTTTTATAGGACACTATCGATGAATATACCTATATGGTACACCGTCCTCAGACGAGCGTCATACGAAAATACATTTGTATTTAGCTGCAATCACAATACAATGACAAAAGTGCAATGACAAATGAAGTTCGGCAACGTATAAAGGATATTGCGATCATGGCAATTACCATAGTGCTATGACGACAGTGCGACAATGTGATAATTTGGATAATTTATGCGTTTTGACGATACTGTGATGGCGATGATGATAGTGCGACACGTTGAGGATATTGCGATAGTTTGATTTTCCTACGACCATCGCATCGCCCTTCGTTAAATCTTTCTCTCTCTCTCTCTTTCTCCTAATCTTGAGATGTTTTTGATTATAAATTGAAGTGCACAGAAATCTCCGTCAGAAGTACCCTTAACACGGACATATAACAGACTTAATCTGTAATGATGCTGATTCTTATATGAAGGGAGCGCACTTTTCTAATGAACCCCTTCTCAGCTATATTATACGTTGGCTTCTATTTGCTCTCCGTGTAATTTCTAACATGCATCATTTCCTTTTTTACTCCCTCATTTTCCCATTACAAGTTACAGACGCACTGAGTAAACGAGAAAACCCTTCACGTAACGACTTCGTCTCAAAATCCGTATTTACACAAACTTGGCCCATAATAAATCATCATCGATTCGGACCTCTTCATTAATTATACAGACCGGTCTGCCTTGAAATGCTGTACTCTGTATTATACGGACAAAGCAGTGTGAAACATTGTTCCCTGTATGATACGGACAGATTCGTGTGAATCCGCCAGACGGTTAATGATTGAACTATCTGTGATTATTCAATTAACAGGTCTAATTATCTGGAGAGCTAATTAATTACAACTGGAGATCAACCAACTTATTGCGTAATTAGCAAGAATGATGGAATACATAATCGTCGTAAATAAATTATTGGATATACCGATATTGAGAAGTATTACCATACTCAAGTGTTTACAAAAGTTGGTGTTGTACTTTATCTAAGTATGTACTTTAAGGAATTGAAATCCTATAGTTTGTTTAATACCCATGTGGTAATCAATGCATGTTATCCACTTAGGTCTAAACTTGTGTTTTAAGGGAGGCTAAAAGGGAGGGGTATAGCATGCAGAGAAGGTCCGACCTTAAATGGCGTCTAGGCCTCCTCTTCGAAGCCCTTGAACACATCTCGGAACGAATTTTAACAAAGATAGATTCTATGTCATAGAAAATTTCCGACGAATCCATGGCGGATCAAAAAAAAAAAAAAAAAAAAAAAAAAATTCCAAGACGGGTGGGATGTGGATGGGAGTGAGCGCTCTAGCCTAGGATTATTCATGGTTTTTGACGAATTCCAATGCGATCGGGGTTGTTCTTCAGTAAGGCCTCCTCTAAATCCGCCCTTCAAATTCGGTCACATCATACAGCGACTGTCATTTCTTGCACAGCCAGACACGTTTGGGTATCAAGGGACACTAAACTGTGAAACCCAATAAGGAGAGGTCAGCAAGACTGTATTCTGAATTATGGTCTATTAATATAACATGGCCGTCATGTTGACCCGAGTAAATAAGGGAGAAAATATGGTACGGCTTGTTACAAGGGACAAGTGGCCATATGGTCGTTTTAAAATAGTTACAAGTGATATTCCGGACCCTATAGGAGAAAATGACTCAGTTTTAAGAACAGCGGGACACACCCGCAGGGTTGTAATGAACTATAGACATCAGACAAACAATAACACCCCTCCCCCCCCCCCCGAAAATAAAAACAAGGGCACAACAAGATACATAGTAATAACAACAACAACAATAACAACAAACAACAGGAGGTACTCCAAAACAAGAAAGACAACTCATGTAATTGAGGTAGATCAATATGAATTTGGCGCCGATTTTTGACGGCCATCCTTTTTATATAATTATATATATGTGCATGATGTTGCTATCCAGATGAAGTATCCACGCTCTCACATTTATCCGAATTCACAGTCTGGGGTATTTGAAGACTTTCATATTTTGCATCAAAGCCTTATATTTTCACCGTAAAATTATGTAACTTATAAGATAGTAAACAACTTTGGTCCCCATTTAGATCGAAAAAAATCTACACTATGTGTATTGATTATAAAAAGCATTGGTTATGCAGAAACAGTCCATGCTCTGCTAACCTAAACGAGTTAATGATTAATCATGTCCGACCAAGACTGGACAAAGGATCAGGGTTAGAAGTCCTGACGTGATTTAATTTGGACAGGGCTTGTAATGGAGTCCCGTCGCCACGATTGGTCATTGTGCAATGCTGAATAAAAAGATGTAGATCTGTCCAGTAACACGATAAATAGTCTGTTGATGACTTCTAGATCATATCCTTGATAAACATCGAAGGCTATGGATTGATTATTCTCGAGTATAGCTACACTGAATCATAGGCGGAAAGATCGCCTTGACTTGCGTATGCACTTCTAAAAATATCTTTTGAAAAACGCATACGCATATCCAGGCGATCTTTCCTCCAATGCACTGAATTCGGTAAAATTGTTCAATATGAAGGGGCTTGAAGTTCTTATCCCGGAAACAATAACCTCCCATGGATCCGCCTACGCGAATTGCATCTATGATTTCGTGACGTATAAAAATCACAACTATTGTAGAAAAAAAGATAATTTTACAAAGTCGGCGTGAAGAGTGCAATGTAAAAATAATAAATGCCATTATGATACGAATTATAAGTGGCAGCATTTCCACACAATTCTAAATAATTTATAAATTTTATAAAATACAATATCCGCCTCATTAAGCGATTTCATTACTTACATGATCTGGGTTAATAAATTTTTAAGTGAAATATGCAACGCAGTGGGTAAAAAATCGAGCCGTATTCCCCAAAATGCATAAAATATGAATAAAATATGGAGAAAATACATCACATCGGTATCAGATGACCTTCCCAAACTCTAACTGTTATAGTCATAGACATTAATGTAACCCAGGGGAGTACATATTAGATGTTCACCGATAAACGATACAACGGTACCGTACCCTGGTCCCGCCATTATATTCACACAACTCTAAAGGATAAAAGTTTAAAGGGGTTCCAGACAGTCCAGGGATCCATGCAACCAATTCTAACTTCATCTTTTCATCGTGAAGTCAATTTCGCTTTGAGGGCCCCCGCGATTACTTCACGTAGGACCAATGATTGTTCTGAAAAAAAAAACAAAAAAAAAAAAAAACAAAAAAAAAAAAAAAAACGAAAAAACAAATACGCAAAAAAAAAAAAAAAAAAAAAAAAAAAAAAAAAAAAAAATCAGGATTTTTGTCAAATGTCTTGACCCACTATCCCCCTCTGGATAAAAAAGTCCTTGGTGGTAATAATGATAACCTATCCACTCAAATTAATGAAGTTTGCCCTTAATTGTTCAAACATAAGTGTTGACTAACCCCCTCCCCCCGCCTTTTTGGCCTTTTTTCCCTTTTTGAAATACGTCGTGTCATGTCAAAATTAATATAGACTAAATGTCATTTAAAGATGTTAGTTTATAATATCGATGACAAACCGCTGGATATACAACATGACGTTTGTTCTGTGTGAATGAAAATTGATTCGATGATCATGATGAATACATTGTACTTATTATGTCAAAATAAGAATTGATTTCTTAAAGTTGTTCTCTCAGAGAGAGAGAGAGAGAGAGAGAGAGAGAGAGTCTTTAATCATTTCGGCAGAGAGATAGTGTACATGTATGTATCTTTAATTATTTGCAAATCTATATCAAGATGGATCAGGAGGGATGTGAGGGGTCAGGAACAATCTAGAGTTTACCTAAAAAAAAACTTATTTTCCCCGTATGTATAATTTTTCAAAATTAACTTCACTCACCCCCTCCCCCCCCCCCCCCTCTCCCCTAATTGGACGGACTGGACCCCTGGACAATTTTCTTGATCCGTCCCTGAAGCAGCTAGAAGAATGTAATTCATAGCCAGTATTAATTACTGCCAGATGATTAGTACAACTTTAATACAATAATCTAATGGGGTTCCGAATGTGAGAGGAGAAATTCATGTTATTTTTATGACGTTAATTTTACCTTGAAATCGTTTGCCAACAGTCAACACATCCAAAATTTTTATTCCAAAGAATTTTTTTCTGGTTAGAGTGTGAGGGCAATTTTTTCCTTGTTAACGATTGTAAATTAAATACATTTTCGATAAATTGTATATTATAAAAGATAGATTCTATTCTGGTTGGGGGGGGGGGGGGGTGTTCTGATCAAGAATCATTGCTTGTTGAATTGATATGCCAAAATTTTCTAACAGAGAGAGAGAGAGAGACAGACAGACAGACAGACAGACAGACAGACAAGGGGAGGGGCTGTGTATTAAAATAACACTCGCACCCCCACTAAAGTAAATGCTAAAAAATATCCCGTACACTGAAATTGTGTCCTTACATCCTATCCATTTATATTCATGGCGGACACAGTTAATGACAGTGGTTTGTCCGCAGTCCTAGAAGCACATAAAACCCCAACTTCTCCTCACATCGTTCTTTAGCTTCGTCACCATTGATTTTCGATTAGAAACTTTGGTTTGAGGAGAACTGTCAAGACTATTTACCTGGCATAGCCCCAACGGAACCATGTAATGGGAAAAAAACAAATATTTCGGGATCATCGTTTGTTTATATGGACGATTAAATTGTAGCTTTGATCCAAATATTAATGTTAAGATGACGGGAAAAGTTGATATCCCCATGTTGAGCTTGATGTTTGAGGGAAATTAGATCACAGGAAATTTGAAAATGGAAATTATAATTGTCCCATGAGATTACAATAACAGTATTATGGAAGCAAAGAAAGGACAGTGTTGCAGCCTTGAAAATAAAATTTGGAAGTGCCAGATCTACCTAGAGTAGAATCAATCCGTTAGAGAACCTTGTAGAGGCAATACTTTCATCTGAATTGACCACATTGACTTGTTATGAATGTTTGTCTATAAGAACACACGGGAGAATATGGATAAAGGGTTTTTTTTTATACCGACTTGAAATAGATAAAACAGAATGTTAAATTAAGTGGTATTTCTAGCGAACTTGTTATGGAGGGGGATTAGGGTCACAATGCTATTTGACTTGCTTACATGCTTCATGCTATGTTGCTTCATTCACTGTTCAATGATATTCATTAGTCTTGCTTTCATTTCAAATTTCATTTAAATCTTTCTTATTTGTGTAATTTTGACTCCGTGCATTATACATTTGTCCTTCGTCAATGCATAATTGTCGTTATGCCATGCGTTATGACATCTTTCCTTGTGCCATCATTCTTTCGTCCTAATGCTTTGATTGATTCGTCAATGCTAACTTCAATTTTGATACAAGATGGCGCTTCGCGCGACCGCAAGTGCCCGTTCCTTGAATGAACTTTGAAACATAATCTCTTTTACATTCTACTACAGTATCGTTCGAAAAATAAGTCATATCATTGCACGAGAGGACAGAAGTAGATTGATGACGCTGTATAAATATATGCTTTTATGAATTAATAAATATTTGCTTTTGTACATGTATGTATCAGATTTTTGTGACTTTTATTACCATAAAATACAATTTGAGATGAAGAATATCTGTGGTGAAGTGGTTATCACGATTGCCTTTCATTGTTATTTTTACACCTTTCGTTCGAGTGGGTTCGAATCCCGGACGAGGATAATTTTTTTTTCATTTTGTCAATTTTATGTATAAAAGAAAGGAGAAGATAATGTAAACTGTCCATGTTGTCCATCTGCCCAGTAGAGGATGTAAAAAAATTGGGGTACTTAAAAAATTAAAATGTTTTTTATGCAAGTTCTTATTTTTTAATTTTCTTTTTTCAGTTTTTTTTTTGGAAGGGCCGGGGGGGGGGGGGGGGGGGGGTTAATGAAATGGAAATAAATATGGCGGGCAACTATTCAGTTGAAATAAAAATCATTTTTATACAAAACTTTCCAAAAGCTACGTTGGCTCGCCGTCGTCGCTTGTAAGTAATAGATCTATGAAAAGTCATAATTTCAATTAATTGCCTTTTAAAAATTCAAGATATGCCTGTCAATGTCGTTTCTGTACCATAAATCGGGTGATTCTTGCATAAATGATAAAGCTTTTATAATAATTGACTTTGAAGTATGGACCTATGAAGGTCAATGTTCGAGGTCAATCCTTGCAAGCATCAAATGCTTGCATTTCAATCTTAACCTTGATCTTGGGTCGAACAACAATGGCGGATTCAAGGGGTGCGGAAGGGACATCCTCCCTTCCTGCACAGACCCAATATTTTTCCGGCAAAAACAGGTACATATATTTTGGTACATTTTCAGTAAAATCAGCAAAATTTGACCCTTGACCCCCGACAAAGGGGGCGCTGGATCCGCCACTGAACACGAATAAGATGACATGTTTGCCATGGTGCAATCTTATCAAAATTAGACCTTCCTTGCGCTCCTAACACGGAGTATAGGAACACAATAAAGGTCTAAAGTTTTGCCGTTGTTGAAAAAGGCTGTGAATGACATGTTTTTGTACCACGTTCCTGAACAGGTGTAGCCCTGGACAACAGCTTGAAGTAGTTTTAGCATACAGAGATGTCAAAAGGTAAATTTTCAAGGTTGAAATTATGAAAGGAGACTAGAAACTGCATTATTGACTGAATCAATTGGGCCGGGGGATGTTGATATCGAGGCTCAGTGTAGGACGCACGTTAGTTTCAATTTATCTAGAATTTTTCGATATGAAATACCGCCTTTCCCACGATATCTCAGATAAAAAAAAACTGCCTTTCCCACTCACATTTCAGAAGAAAAAAATATGTAGCCGATGGGATTCGAACCCAAGCGGGAAAAAATTATGAGAGTAGTCCGACACGCCAACCACAGGTCTCACATATAGATTAAAAAATACAATGTAACCATGATCGGACTAGAACTACACATGTACATTTTTTTTTACTTCCTGTGCAGTCGAACATATTTCCCGAAGGTTTTGAATCAAGATTAAGCGACATTGAAGAACAGACAAACAAAGATCGTAAAGACCAAATTGATGCATGCTCTGGTGTAGAATGAATTGAGAGATAGAAAAAAAATACATGCTCTGCAAACGAGTGCTTCGGGCTGAAGTTCGTTGTAAAAACAGCGACTTTTAATTTCATGCACAATATACATGTATCTTGTCTCCATTGAGAGTCGTTCTTTGATAAAAATCGTTATCTCAAGCAACACCGTTGTCTTTGGACCCCTCCGATTCGTTCTTGCTTATCTCCGTTTTATTTTATTTTATTTCGTTTTATTTCATTTTTTTTTTTGTTGACAAAAACAAATCAGAATCCCTGACTAGCAAAAATGGATACTATGTCATTGTAGAATCATGGTATCTGTGATCGTTACCATAGCGATGCCGTGATGCAAATCCCCTATTTCAGTACAACGTTCCATGCTTCGCTGCAATGACTTGGCGCTAATTGGTGGAAACTTTTCGCGGATGGCTGATTTTTAGAGCGGGACACGATAAAAGAGTTATCACAGTTATTTGTGGTATGATATAAAACTTCAACGAGTTGTCTTCGATTTTTTTCCCTCCTTATGGATGACGATGGGTGTATATTTCCGAGTCCTCGATCCCGGGAATTCATTTTTGAAGTTCATCAGTAAACAAACTATATTTCGGAATCGATATTCCTCTTTTATGAATATGCAACATCAGCGGATACATTGCGGTCGTGTAAATTAAATAAATCAGATTCTTGTGAGAAGAACCCCAATTCCGTTTTTCCTGAATGCGTAAGTCGGGCTCGAAATCAAATTTTTGTGTAAATTATAGAATTATTGATTCCGAAAATATAACACAAACAGAAAATTGTCTGAATATGAGAGTTGTAGTTTTCAATTTGTTTGTATTATTCATTGGTTTGTTAATTAAGTAGTGGAGTTAACTAATATTTATCTAGAAATCTTAATATTACATCGGATATTACGATCCTGCTGGTACTCCATTGCTTTATTTATTCGCTTGAATTGGAAAATTAATAACAAGGAAATCTCATGTAAAATTCTGTTCCGTGATGCAGCGGAGCGGAAGTTGATCGATCATGGTATGAAAAGATTACCTTGGAACGAACGAACAAGTATACGATACGACTTGGATAATGTCGACATAAGCAAGTTTTCCCTCCACTTTTTCTTCTTTTTATCATTATTTCATTTATTACATTCACTTGACCTCGGCGATTTATTTGTATGGGTTTGTCCTTCGATTGCCTAACAATGTTATTCCTCTACATGTATTTCAAAGGAAGGACGCATTCGAAATATTTTTTTATGAAAATTAATGGTATGTTACCTTATTTTTGCGAAAAAAAAAACCAAAAAACGAAAAGAATAATCATTCGAAAATACAGTTTGTTTCACCCTGAATCAGATTTTGAGAATTGTTGTTTGCAATCGCTCATTCTCGGGCCTTTCCGGAGGAAACCCGAACGTAAGACGGAAAGACCCGAAATTGTGTGATTGTGTTGTTTGGCGTTCATTTTTATCAACACGTGAGGAGTTCTGACGTATGTATTTTTTGTGGGTGGAATGGTATATACTTTATCAAAAGAAGTTGCATACGTTTTTGTTATTTTTCAAGCCTATCGTAGGAATCGTTGCATGTAAACTAAGAATAAAGCCTCGTATTCAAATCTACTTCCCGTGGAGGGTTATTAACACGAAATATAACGAGGGCGCTGATTGGTTGATATGCTATGCATGTTGTACTAATCGGTATCTTTTGCGTGCAGTAAAAGATACATAGATGTTAAATGGACCGAAACATTACAAATGTAATTGTTCTGAACTTTACGGCACCGAGAACATTAAACGTTGCTGGCTCGTGCTCTTCTCGGGGTTTTTTGCTTTATAAAAACTGCAATATTCATGTTCCTGGCAATTAAACTAGGCAGATACACGGATAAAAACCTCTCAAATCCATTAATCAATCCAAGAAGTGGTGTTACTTGAATATACCGAGGTTAGATTGGGGATGCATGTTATGTAAATGGAGAGGGTAACTCACGAAGACTTTCCCGCCATCTTGTACTTTATCATCTCACATTATTTTAATGACAAAAATGAACAGATTCAAAAGTTCATAAAATCAAGGTTGATGGTGTGTCGTATCATATCAAATGTCAATCTAACAGTTAAACGATACTTAGTAGAAACAATATGTGGATGTCTTTTTTATTCAGAAAACTTGAGCGGCGGATCTGGGGGAGGGGCCCTACACACCATGTGGCGGATCTGGGGGAGGGGCCCTACACACCATGTGGCAGATCTGGGGGAGGGGCCCTACACACCATGGAGTTCAATTTTTTTCCACCTTAAAATCACAGGCTTAATACCCTGGACATCTTAGTATTACGATAGACCTAATGTATATACCCCATGCATAGGCCATCATGTTAGTTACCTGTTACGTGATTAATTTTCAAGCTTTGCAGTATATTTTCTTTTCAAATTCTGATTGGATTGAACCTCCTCCCATATCTTTTAAAAAGTCTACATGCATCATCACAATTTCACTAAGTATTTTTAAAATAGAAGAGAGCTCCAATAGCCATGCTATACAAACATTTTTTACCCCTTTCATCAATATACTTGAACATGAAAATTAAGATTAAAAAAAAACAAAAATTGATTATTCAGCAAAAATCCTCTTTATGCAAAACGATGCCCAAAGAAGATCAAACTTCATGCTGTTCAAGGGAGACAGAAAGATTATCGAAAAACAATCTGAAAGGGATTATTGATTTAAATTGGGAAATAATACTGTATGAAATTGAAACATGGATAACATTGAGAAAAATACCTCACTGAAAACAAAATACATGACATGCAAATAGTCCGCCTCTCTTACCAGCTTCAAATGACATTAATGTAGTCAGAAATAAACTAGATAAAGAAATACCACAAGCATATATAAACATCTAATTTTAAGATGAAATAGTTTGAAATTAATAATCGTTAACACTACACTTTATCTTTTCCTACATTTGAAATCTCGGCAGGTTTCGATTTGCTTCGTTTCGTTCCGTTTTTGTTCCGTGTCGTACTTTACCGAAGTCGAAAATAGATGCATGTTTTCATTACAATGAAAAACCAAGATTTTTCAATGACGTACGAACAGACAGTATACATGTACAGCTTAACTAGGGAAATCAACTCGATTCGATTCTTCTTTATTTCAATTTATTTATTTATTTTTGGGTAAGAACTGTACTTTTTTATCATTTTTAATTTTTTTTTAAATATCGTACTTTGTCAAGTGATTTCCCGTTATGTTAACCCACATGTATGTGTCATATGTTAAACTACCCACACACCTGCTCCACGTTTAACTATCAGGTACGTCAATGACATACTGACATTTAAGGTGGTTTCATCATCTTTTAATGCTAAGAGGTTGTTAAATATCAGCTATGCTACTGATAATTAAACTTGTTTCGAATAACGAGTTACGAGAGAGCAAGTACTTGCATTTTATGGCAAAAAAAAAAAAAAAAAAAAGAATAAAAATGAATGAAAAACAGAAATATGATACATATCGTTCTCTAGCGAAATCTTAAATGAAAAAACAAAAAATAAAAGAAGCAGAAGAAAACAGAAAAATCACTCACTCATCCCCCTGTCGAAAAAGTACATAAAATTATACACATACATACTCAAATTTGACAGCTTCTAAAATGAAATACCTATTACATGAAATCATAACATTTATAAATGTGTCTCTGACAGTAATCTCTTATATTCAGATTTATTTTTGCATACATATATACCTATGTACCATCATGAATGATCAAGACAAGATTTCAAAATTTCGTTTATAAAATGTTTTTTTGTCTCCATATCTAAACTTATTGACTTCATTATTTATTTGCGATGTAAATAAAGAAAATCACATTCAAAAGAAAAAACAAAGTTCTTGCACGTACGAATTCTTACTTACTTGGAATTAATACATCAACATTGATATTCTTATAAAAATACGAGATACTTAGTTTTCTAGAACAAATCGACTTCGAGATGTATTTTCATAGTTTTGGATAAGAAATTAGAATTTTGTGTTCTAAATTTGGCAAAACGGAATAAAATTTCGGAATCTTAAAGTTCTTTTTTGATGCTGATTATCGGACTCATTCCCAATGCAAATATAGCCAATATTTTCCCCAAAATTTGGAGAAAATTGTTTCGTTCATAACTGATCAAAATCACCAAGTCTTGAAATTTCCCAATTTTAAACACAAAAACATGGATCTCCTAGTTCATTTAAGAATTCACGACTCCCTTTTACTGATAATGACATTTCAACAGAAGTATTCAATGTTTATATTTTATGCATTGAAATTGAAGATGATTTTTATCAAATTTCTGAATGAATGTAAATTAGTGTATACCCTTTTAATTTTCAAAAACTTTTCTCTGCTCTTTCGGTCTCTCAACATAAATTTGAATATCTATGAATAATTGAAATTCGTTTTTTACAACTCAATATTACATAAAACGTGGCAGAAGTTCAAACTGGTCATCTTAAAAATAGAAATATATCGTCATTATCATAAATATTTATAGACAGAACATTACAAAACACCATAGATAGGCAATATTGTAGTTGACATTAAAGTACATGTTGAAATTATAATGTTCTATATTATAGATAAAAGTGCATGAAGCAATCCCATCTGTCTTTCTCTAATAAACATGCACTGTTGTCATCTAGAAAGACGCAATCAATCGATAATTTGGCTATTTGTAACATAATATTACACTAAAAAAATAAGAAAATATTGGGAATGGTTTCACTCATTTTAATTAATATATCAAGTACAACTATTTAGAATGCACGGAATCAAGCAGGTGGGCTGCATCGCCCTTTTGCGTATACTTTTGTCAGTCATGACTGATACCCCCCCCCCTCTCCTGGAATAACCAGGGGAAAACTTCTTTTAGATCCACGTGGATGGTTTAGGTTTTCTTATACATTACTTCTGCATGTTTTATCTATATATAATTCAATTCCGAATTCCAAAATTATGAAAGGAAGTAAAATCGCATAGTGCATAGAAGACAATGAAAAATACAGTTCAAAGATTGAAAAATTCTAATGACCTTGAATATTTTATGTATGTGTGTATGTTAGTTTACCTTACAAATAATAACACAAAATACTCTAATACACAATTATCATATACATTTTCTTTTTTTTACACTGAATAAAGGCCACGGGGCCGAAATTTTGTGTTTTAGAGTGTTTGTCTTTTTACAAATGTATTTGTATCATCCTTTCACTCTATAAGAAATATAGAAATATTTCAATTTACTGCAATTTTACCTCACAAACTCGGGGTGTGTATAAAAAATCAGAATGGTATTATGAAATTTTTTTTAAATCCAAATAAAATTTCACTTGTAGAGAAGACTTCATATAGCATTCAGTAATTCTGTTGTAAATTGGAATTCATTTTACATATAGGTGGCGCCACTGCAACTGGATTGTTTGAAATTCTGAATTGTGCGTAAATAAAGATATATATAGTACTTCTTTAACAAAATAAGATATATTTTTGATTTTTTTTCCGCAATAGTTTATTATACCTGTATTTTCAGCGCTAGTATATTTTTCAAATGATAATCGTAGAACAGGCGTATATAATACAAAACAAGCTATCAAACAAATAACATTTCATTTTCATTCTTTTTTTATTTTTCTTAAGTCTGATTTTTATAATCACGTTATTCAAAGATTTAAAAAAAACCGCAATTCAATTTGAAAAAATTGATGTTTTATAAGTTTATTCCAATACATAAAGGATTAATTAAGTTACCTACCTTAACTTGTCTACTGAAATATACAGCGTACATGTACGTTTCCAAGCACAATACTGATAGAATTCGATTCAGTAGAAAGAAGGATAATATTGAGAAACAAATATATATCTCGATTTTTTTTTCAATAAAGAATAATAATAAAAGTTAACGAGTGCGGATTTGAGCACGGCAGATTGTCAGTGACTTGCCTGAAGGAAACCCGGCACGGTAATAATAATTCCGGACCGCTCTGTCGATTATATAGCTCTCTGTATATATTGGCATTGTCAGCTGTATACCATAGGGGGCTCATGTGATATAACATTGGCTTGTATTGGAGCGAGCCTATATCTATTTGAGCCACTATTCTCAGTCTGTTGTACATGTAGATACGGCATCTTTGGTTAAAAAAGTGTCCAAAAATTGAGCATTTTTACAAATTATAATGAAGGGACTAAATACCCCCTCTCAACCTTTCTGTCATAGGTTTCATTTTAATGCTATAAAAGGCTTATTTTTAGTGTATTTCTTTGAAATTCGTAAACCCCACATAACATTAACCCCACACAATACCTGTATTCTTTTCTTTCAGAAAGAGTGAGGGAGAATTACGCCGTGTTCATTTTTTGGATCAACTAAAATCCATTAGGCGTGTTCAGTGAAAGGGAGACTGCCGGGATCGGGACTAGATTTACAATGGAACTGTCATAGAAACAACTGAAGGCACGTGAATTGCCAAAGAAAAAATTCAAGTCACGTGAATTGTCAAAGAAACAATTAACTCAAGTCACGTGAATTGTCAAAGAAAAAATTAACTCAAGTCACGTGAATTGTCAAAGAAACAATTAACTCAAGTCACGTGAATTGTCAAAGAAACAATTAACTCAAGTCACGTGAATTGTCAAAGAAACAGCTCAAGTCACGTGAACTGTCAAAGAAACAATTGAAATACTATGAATTGTTGAAGAAACAACTCAATTCACGTGAATTGTTGAAGAAACTTCAGACAGATGAATTGTCAAAGAAACTACTCAAATCACGCGAATAGGTGAAGAAACAAGGCATGCGAATTGTCGAGGAAACAACTCAAGTTACGTAAATTGTGAAGAACAAGTTGAACTCATTCAAATGAATTCAAATCATGTGAATAACTTTCAAAGAAACAACTCATATAACGTGAATTGTCGAAGAAAACAACTCAAATTACGTGATTTGTCGACGAGACAACTCAAATCACGTGAATTATCAAAGAAACTACTCAAATCACGTGAATTGCCATAGAAAAAAACTCAAGTCACGTGAATTTATGAAGAAACATCTCAAATCATGTGAATTGTTGAACAGATAACTCAAACCGAGTGGATTGTCAAAGAAGCAACTCAATTAAGTCATATGAATTTAATTTCAATTTCGGAATACTGAGTTCTCATGTTTTAGTGGCACCAGCGGATATCACACAGACACGACCAGTTAAACACAACAACCACGCGCACAAACGAACAGCCGCAGACGAACAAGAATACAAATACCAAAACGAAGAGAGGACAGAGAAGGTCTATCAAATGAAATTGTTTTGTGTTATCGTTTGACATATCGATGTAAGCATCATACCGCTGATGCATTCCTTTGTTTACAATTTACATTTTCTTTTTGGCTCTACAGTTTGAACAATTTACATGTATGTATCTAATATAAGAAGCGAAATCTGTGAAGAGGGTGAAAAAGTACTTGAAATTGTTTGTTTCAAATTGAGAAGATCAAAATAAAGTCACCTTTTTGTGCATCATCTTTACGAGTTTTTTTTTTTTTTTTCGGGGGGGGGGGGGATCTAAGGTGCTTCGATTTAAAACGTAAAATGTCATTAAGACCGATCTATTTTCTAACTTTCGAAACTTCATTCATTCGCCTCTCGCTTCTTGTCAGTTTGGCCATTCCTGGAAATCTTGATTACAAGCAGAGCGGCCTGACAATACTTCTTTTAATAGGAAAAATGAAGTTTGCTTCAACCAGAGGAGCCCTTTAAATACATATGCTTAAACTTGATATCTTCATCAAGTTATTTGCAAAATGAGCATAACTATCCAAAGTTTGGGATTGGCTTAGATGCATACATGCATGTAGACTACAGGATATTAAATAAAGAAAATTCTGAGAAACACTCTCGGGCCTTTTTTCCCGCATGCGGAGTACATTTGAGTCATTCTTTCCATTCCAAGAATTCTATACAAAAACATGTTTGTTAAAAAGTGAGATTTGAAATTATTGACGAGTGAAATAAGGAAGGATGAGATTAAAAAACGTATTCTTTAACACTTTCGAGTGAATTATGACGTAAATGGTTCTCCATATCAAAACAACTAACGATGTGTTGAAGTAGTGAACTTGACATAGGAACGAGTGGTTCAAGTTAGTGGGACGCAAGATACTGATAAATCGTAATGAACTGAAAATTACACTAAGCGCGGATATAGGGGGGGGGGGGGGGGAGGCGTAGCAGGAACCCATCCCCTTTCTGGAATCTGTAAAAATTCTTATTTCCTCTCCTTTCGGATATTTTTCCCCAAAATCCTGGGTTTGAACACCCCTCCCCGACGGATTTGAAACCCACCCCCTAGATCAAATCTAGATCCGCCAATGCAAAATATTGATAAATCGTAATGAACTGTAAATTACACCGCGAAACATTTCACAACATAACAGAAATAGACACTCAGTTTGATGTTCGCGTCATATCTTATCTTAACCAATAAAGATAAACGCGGGAAATTTATGACCGCAAATGTAACGCGGCTTTGAAAAATTCATATGTCTGAAAACCGAGAATTTTAACATTAAAAGATTTTTTGTTGGTCGTAAAACAGTCAACTTAATTCGTAGACACAGGCTTTTATGATGCGTTTAATGTTCGTTTGAAAAATTGTCCGTCAATCGTATCTATGTGTATGTCATAACGAAACGTTAAAGATAGAACTATCTGATGTTCGAATGGTGATTTACAGAGAAATATATACGTACTGTTACATCTGATCGACATAAAAACGAACAAAGGGTATTATGTCCGTATTTTGACGGATTTATTAGTACGGTATTGTGATATACATCCGTCTGTCCTTCTGTCTGTCCGTCCCAAAATTCTCATTGTGGGCATTGAAGATAATAGCTAGGCCAAATGTCAAGACAACATTTCCCAATATAGTGGATATCGGGGTTGTAAGAGAGAGAGAGAGAGAGAGAGAGAGAGAGAGAGAGAGAGAGAGAGAGAGAGAGAGAGAGATTGTTCATCTTAGCCTCCTTATTATTATTAGCTTTCTCGCAAGGACTGAAGTGTATATCTACATATCGTCTTTTTATCTTATTTCATAAGTGATTCGATTTTTATATAAGAGCTTACATCTACAATAAGATAGAAGAACCTTTGACTACGACTTTCTATCTTATTTTCAAACGTGACTATGAAAAAAAGTTTTAATATACATCCGTCATTCATTTCTACTTCAGTTAATTTCATCACACAACATCTTCTTTTTTCGTTTCTATCTAATATTAAATTTCTTTTTTTTTTAATAATACGTTTATAGTTTTATCAAACTAGAATGACGCATCTGGCATAGATGCAACTACATGAATAACAGCAAAAATTCGTGACAAAATATTTTCTTTAGGTGAATGAACACAATCTAGTTACAGTGTAGCGGGCACCTGCTTCTTGTTAAAATTCTAGGATCTCTGTAAATATGATCTGATTATAGCGTTATGAAAACAGACAATTATATGTCAGAAATCATTACATTGTAGCCTGACATGGATTTAGAGCTCGACAATAGAAAAAAGTTCGAACATAGACTAAAGATTGACATCTTGTACATACGCGAATTTAGAGAGGGAGGGGAGTCGAGCAAGTCCCATTTTAACCCTGGAATTCATTAAATACTTACTTGTCCAAATTTCAAGGTATCGATAGACTGGAGAGAAATTTCTTAAAGATGTCGCCACTGAATTGAGATTTATTCCATTTGCTATGTCAGATTCGTCTTCAATTTTTACTTTGTCAATTAAGACTATCAACAAAATATTTTTCTGCAAGAACCATATGCATTCATTTTTCAAGGATTCAGATTTTTTAAATAGATAAGATAAATAAGAACGTGTATAACAAAAATGATTATTTTTTTCAATACTATGTACCATTTCTCATGCAACTTGCATTAATGTCATCCGAGACAACCCGAAGGGGATCGGTACGCCTCGTCCATCATTGTCTGATTACTGTATTTACCAGAGTCATTAATTCTAATTTCAGATATTATAGGTCACGTGACCGCCTCCTATCTTTTGGCTTTGTGATGCGCGCATTAATCAATCTTGGAATAAAAAGGCAAAAAATCTCTGTCCTGTCAACAACGGAATTTCGATTTGACGTATGATTTAGTTTACATGGACGACCATGTAACAATAGTAGTAGTTTATACCGTGTCTTGTATAGATTACACGTTAAACCGGTTAACATGTAAATAATCGAAGAGATCAACAGAAAGGATCAAGCCAATATTGGTACATATGACCCCTATGTTACTTCTGATCTTACTGGCTGATTGGTATATGTAACCCCTATGTTACCTTTGATCATAATGGCTGATACAACAGAAAGGAAGGTGATGATTGGTTTGTGACCCCTATGTTACATACTAGGAAGGTCATGATTTGTACATGTGACGCTATGTTACCTACAGTGTGATCTTACTGGCTAATACCAGCAGGAGGGAATGCGATGATTGGTATATATGTAACCCCTATGTTACCTACATTTTTTGCACGATCTTACGTATTTGCTGATATCAACACAAGTTTGGTATATGTAACCCCTATGTTCCCTACGACTTTAAGATATTGGCTGATATCAACACCAGTTTGGTATATGTAACCCCTATGTTCCCTGGGTCCCTGTAAATTGCGAAACGAAACAAAAACGAAACGAAACAAATCGAAACGAAACGAAACGAAACGAAACGAAACAAAACGAAACGAAACAAAACGAAACCCAACAGTTCGAAACGAAACGAAACAAAACATAAAACTTAAGAACTTGAGAGAAAAAAAAAGGATAAAGAGAAATCATTGCTGAGAACAAACATTTAAAGACATATCTGCATGTCCATCAGTTCTAGTGTCTAGAGGGTATCTTGAAATAGTCGAAGTTGACCTTTAGAAACATAAATGTTAAATACCATAGATGTATTCTGGTGGACTAGGGGGGCGGGGATAAATGACCTCGTTATGAGACCGTAAAAAGAAAATATATCGGGGCGCATTTCAGGGATGAAATCTTATCCCTTTTCAAGCAAAATATGCCAACTCTCCAATTAACCCCCCCCCCTCATTTTTCTTGCATGATAACGTTTTTTTTAATACAGAATTGAACAGTCCCATCTCATCTGTACTGGAATCCTCCCTGCTAAATAATATTATTCATCCGATTATGACGAGGTCATCTCCCCCCCCCATTAAATCCTCTCAAATGCAATAATATTATGGCATTTATCATAAAATTTATGTTTTAAACGTCAATTTTTACTCTTTCAAGAAATCCTCAAGTCACTATCTAAAGTTGAAATATATCAAAAGGCAATAACATGCTTGACTTTACGTAAACGGTCTCGATGGCATTTCATTCTCTATAGGCCTTTTTCTCTAAGTTCTTTAAGATATATGTTTTGTTTAGTTTCGTTTCGATCTGTTTCGTTTCGTTTCGATCTGTTTCGTTTCGTTTCGTTTTTGTTTCGTTTCGCACTTTACAGGGACCCTTGTTCCCTACGACTTTATTGGCTGATAACAACACCAGTTTGGTACATATAACCCCTATGCTACCTACAATCTTATTGGCTGATATCAACACAAGTTTGGTATATGTGGATCCCTAAGTTACCTTCGATCTTATTGGCTGATCGATCTAAAAAATGGGAATGAGTCAGAAGCAGGGGTCATGGGAGTTCGCTGTTTATTTTTCCTTTCCGAATTTACATTATTCTACAGTACTAAAAAGTTTAATTGAAATTTTTGTAGATTAAATCTGCATGAATGTAACATTTTACACGTAACGCATTTATTTCTATTCAGACCGGATGCATATTTCTATTCAGACCGGATGCATACGTCCATGTTTCCTCTTTTTCTTTCGGAAATGCGATAATGACGTCAAACGATGTACAAAATAACATAACCAATGACGGAGTAATATTCACATTTAACATCGCGGATGGACACCGTAGAAGGAAGTGGGAGGGGGGTTACTCCAGTCTAAACTAGATTTTCATATTGGCGGACCAAGGTCCTGACCATTCTTTATTCATTGACGTATCCAGTGAGACAGTTTACAATATCATCAAGGACGCTTCTTTGTGGAAATCCCGTAATGTCCAATCATATACCGAAGAGCATAGTGGTAGAACAAGAAAAAATGTATTTGGAGAATCGTGGAGCAGATGCTCTATTCGAAGCATTTGAAAATATTAAAAAATAAAATTGACATAAAACCTTTTAGTACCCTCTGTACACAACGATGAAGGCTAGTGAAAACAAACATATTTTGTAGCTACACTTCGCCCCTCTAACTCGGATACCCCTTCACAAACAAACACACTCTACACATCGGAGTATATTTAAAAGAAAGGGAGAAGAAGAGAAACTGTATTACATGTATATGATACTTTGGTCCACTAGAAATGACAATGATGAACGTATCATAACATCTGAAAGAAATAATTGTTTTTCATCTGTTTGTTTATTGATATGATACAATAAATTTGATTGGCTCTTGGATATATGTATGTCACCTGACGTATAATTGGTTGATGGAGAAAGACTAGAATATGCAGATAAAATGGTGCTATTAATTAGATACACTAGGATGTCAAATTAATCTAATAATTACACCTAATTAAACTTATTAGCTTATAATACGACAGGGCGGATTTTAGCTTAGATGAAATTAAGATAAGATTCAAACGATTTTTGATATTGCTTTATATGATTACGCTGTCTTTGAAGCTAACGTATTTATGTCCAGTCTTTAAAGCTGAACTACATTAATCAAGAGGGTATTTAAGTTTATTAGGTAGGTTTGCCGAGTATATATCTATTATACATAATAAATCTGTGAAGATAAAAGGGAATTATTATACATTAAAGCTGTCCCAACTATTTATTACGTTAATTTAACGCCATCGTGTTTTATTTGATTTTTCTTTTATACTTTGCTGAGAAAAAGGAAAAGATATAATACTGGGTACAATTTGATGATAAAAATATTTGCTCGGATTATCTCTATTAATAATCAATTAATAAATCATCGGAACTTTTGATGTTAATCAATAGAATATGGAATGCGGTAAATAGCATGAACACCTTTTTTGTGAAAATAGAAATAGTTTCTTAACGAATAAGATCCAATGATGATTCTTTTTTCTTTTTTTCTTTTTGCACAAGAAATGATTTCATGATTAATTACATGGGCATGTGGAAAAGCTGGATCGTTCGGTGTACAAAAAAATGTCATCAAGTCTGCGAGATAGCTAAGGTGCAGATCGTTTAACCCCGTAGTAAGTACATAACAAGATTACTGTTCTATTTCTGGTATCTTCCTAACAATTCAGAAGCAACATTAGAGTTTATTTTCCTTTTAAAAGTTCTCACAGGCACCCTGAAAACACAATTGTCGTGGGGTTAACAGGAGCAAAGCCTCATGCCCACCCCAGTTGCAGGATCGCCAAATGTCCAATATCGCACCTTTCACCTGTACGTGATGACGTCACAATCAATTACCCGTCAAACAATGCTTTCACGGGCCATTAATTATGACGTCATGATGAATACCGACAGTATTGACAAAATACCTCAATATGTCATTTCTAAATTTTGTTTGAAAGCTCAAATTGTCCGAGCCAACATATTTTGGTGTTTGTTTTTCATTCGTTATTAGTGATTTATTACTGATAACACATATGGCAAAATAGCGCTCAATTTATTCATATATGCAAATGTATTCATATGACGATTATATTACGTCATATACCTATGTTTGAAACGCGCCAAATCTCAAACAAGAATGACCCGACATGCCAGGAAAAGCAATACATTTTAAATGCATCATATCAAATAAATGCAAAGAGCAGAATGCGCCCTAGCAAAATACAACTGTTTCTAATCTATTTAAGCTTATTTATTACCAAAAAATTTACCCACTCTATGTATGAACACAAGATTATCTTTATCCTGTCAAAGCCGATAAAGTGAATCCATCAATATGACCGGCCTATTTCTCAAAATATCGATTTTTCAACCCAAAAGTGACAGAACTTAATTTTATTTTATGATTCTCAAGTTGACAAAATCCGGAATTTGATATCGCGATCTATCCGAAACCATGTGGACAAATACACAGCTCCTAAGATTTCCTACTGATAAACAAAGTTAAAGTGCGGCTAGTGACAAGTTTTGGACTTTCTTAACATTGGGGGTATGGGCAGTATCACCTCGAATTTTCACCTCAAAAATGACAGAAGTAAAAATTCGTTAATTTATCAAAGATTCAGATTGTTGTAGAGTTTCTTCCTATATGTGGACAAATTTGATTGGTGTCATGAAATCGTGAGTATTCTCAATTTATTATTTGCTCCCCATAGACTCCTATAGTAAGAATATGAAGCCTACGGAATCCAATATGGCCGCTATGCAAATTAGGAAATTGAGCGCTATTTTGCCATATGAGACGTACTTCCATTGAGAAGTTACAATGAAAAAGAGCGCAAAAATTGCCAACCTCGGACATTTTTTGGTCATTTTGTCAGCCATTACGAATAAGCCTTTTTCACATAACTGTGTGACTTGCGTTTTGTGGACGGCAAGTACCGACTTTCGTTACGTCACAGTTAAAAATTGATTGTCCTTGACGTCATATTGCGGGAAAAGCACTTATTTTGCCGTCCAAAACAATTTCGTCTTTTCGATTTTAAAGTCCTACGTTCGATTTGTGCAGGTATCTGACGTAAAAGCATTGTGACGTCATTAAATTCCTTTGAAAACGTCATACATATAACCCTGTTTCCCTGAATTTCGTGCTGGTTTCCATAAAATTTGATGACGTCACAATGCATTGACGTCAGATACCTGCACAAATGGGAAGTAACTCTCTATTTCGAAAAGACCGAATTGGACCGCAGTTATGTGAAAAGGGCTTTTTAGGCAAGTGGTCTATTGACCTTACCTGCATGGACATGCGGAGGACCTAATACGCTATGTAACACGTTATATAAGTATTGATTATAATTTCAAAACTGCGCACTTGAAAAATTAAAGTAGTTTAATGGATGGGATCAATACCATCCTCCTTCCCTTCGCTAACAGGAAAAAAAATAAATAAAGAATCGCATATTTACCACGAAGCAATCAAGAACGAGTAATGACAAAAAAAGTGAACAAAAATGTTAACGAGGATTCAAAGACGCCAAAAAAAAAAAAAAAGGAAAAAAAAAAAAAGAATCAGTCAGCGCCCATCTATCATCAAGAGTGGATAACCCTCGTTATGATGAAGGCAGGTTTTTATATACTGGTAGAATTCATATATCACTGTGGCGTATCACGTGATACGCAAATGATATGTTCCACGGGAATCCCCTTTGATTAAACCAAGTAAACACTGTTTAAATCTTCTTTATATGATTTTACTTTAGGCCTATCATATGGCCATTATCATCAATGACATGATGGTTATCTATTCTGGTCAAGAATAGACGTGTATTCGGAGAACACTGAAACAGAAATTTTTCATTGTTCACCACATGTTATGATATGGTGCACGGATAGATACAAAATTTTCTGTTTAAGGGTTCTCCAAATATACGTCTATTCTTGACCAGAATAAATTACCATCATATAATCAATAATAATGACCATATGATAGGCCTAAAATGAATTCATATAAAGAAGATTTAGACAGTATTTACTTGGTTTAATCAAAGGGGATTCCCGTGGAACATATCATTTGTGTATCATGTGATACCCCACAGTGGATATATAGAGTCTTCATATGATGTTAAAAAAGAACGAGTCGTATTTAGTTCCAACCCTGGGGGACAGCGTAAAGTTTTTCTTTGGCCACAAATTAATTCATTAGTATGAAAAATAACTTCAGTTGGCTTTGGAGAAAGGAGGAGATCTCCATCAACACTCAATTGTTCAGCACCCACAGCAAAACACCAAAACACCCTAAAGCAAATAGCACAGCGTAGATATGCAGAGGGACAAGGAACACAAAAACACAACATAGAAACATCAAAACTTGAAACAAAAAACACTATACACATAAACAAATGAGACCAATGGGCAACCAGTGCCGATTTAGGACAGCCATCTGCTACGACAGTAGTAAATGGTGTGGTTATCCGGATTACGTGCGCACAAACATTGACGAGGATTCATTTTGATATCCGAAACATGTACGTCATGTGCACCTTACCTGAGATTTGTGTGTCCAGAATGCTGCTCCTCCATCCCTTGAAGCAGTTATTTCTTTTCTTAAAATGGATAACATCACTCTTTTAAACGAGAGAAAAAAAATACTTTGCCTCAATAAGCAACAATCAAAGTAATTATTTAATTTACCTTTCGACCAGTAAAAATCATTCTTATCACCGACCCAGACAGAATTATTGTTATGACATTGACCAATCAGAAGCATGGTTACAATGACAAGCCTGTCCGACGGAAGCTAATTGAGGACATTCGTCCGAGAATCGTAGACATCGGAATTTCTTCCTCACTGAGTAATTTAATTATCTAGTCTGCATATTGGTCAAACCAAAAGGTGTGAAAAAAATCAAAGTAATTCCGGATTTGAGTGACTTAGTTAACCCGATGTCATTCTTATAACTAGAATTGCCCTTTCGTTGATTGTGGACAGTGGTGTATTTTACTGTTGATTAAACCTAGGAAACGGTGAAAAAAGGGAAAAAATGGACATTGGTCTAAAATCTCCAAAGGGTAGATTAACATTACACAATCACTGCTTTAATCTTAATCACTAGATTTTTTTCACGCGATCTTTTTATCAGTATTCGCCACAATGCTTTGTATCTATTAATATTAAATACAAAATGGCATGTATCAAAGTACATAAAAATAAATATTGAAGAACAGACGAGAAATAAGACTTCCGTCTATTTTTCTTTCTGTGTGCTTTTTTGTATTATTTGAGGATTACATTTTTTTCTATAGACAATGACACAGATGTCATACAATGTACATATATATAGAGCATTCCGCGAGGTATACATCAAAGAAGCCCATTGTTACAGCAGTAAAATTACCATGAGAAATAATCCCTCAATTCTTAAAGGATTTACGTTTAGAGGTGAAAAGAGAGACACACATATAAATTTATAGAAAATGAAGGTGGCACGCAACACCTGTACTTATCATTTTCTACTATTATTAGACCCAAAATCAGATTTGTCCTTTACCACACAATAATTTTATCATACGAAGGGAGGCACATTTGAGTCATTCAATTCTTGCAAGTCCCATGTGCGTATCTACAAAAAAGTCCAAAAGGAGAGCAGACTTCCAGCTACCTTCTAGATGTCTCCATGTCCATCGAGAGAATCAAACGTGAATTCGAAAATTTTGACAAAATAAAAAAGGTGTACACAAAATACCTATCTTCCCCATCTTGACGTGGACACCGAATTGATCTAGAAAATCAAAGAAATTTGAAGCTGGTGCAGACCTGTCTACATAACAGAAGTGTAATATTTTGCTCAAGAAAGTGTAATTTTAAAGCGTGATATAAACCACTGATTGTAATTTTGAGAGAAACATCGTCTTTTTTCCCTACAATTGTTGTAAAGCTCTAGCCTATACGATATGAAGATATTTGTTAAAAATAAATCGAAAAAGCCACTTTGCTTGAGCGAAAGTTTTCGGCGTAAAATGGACCGAGTAACAAAATAAAGGTAGAAAAAAGTAGGCATGAGTACCCTAACATCGTGTGTTAACCCGCGGGGAAGCTGGTACGATCTACCCCGGGGGTTCACACACTGGGACTGGGGAGAAATTACTAGTATATGTCCCTGGTCCACTATCCCCATGGATTGATCCAACATCTTCAGACCAAGTTAGAAGGGACCATGCAAATGCAGTTATACGCTTTTCTTTTAGAAGGACCAAACAAATAGGAGGGGTGTTACAAAACCATGAATTTGATTAATTTCCCATAATTCTCCACCTAATACCTAAACATTAATTTTGTTTACTTCAATTTTTCGCTATATTGTAGTCAAACGACTGCAATCGCGGATCTAGAGGACGGTAAAACACAATTTTTCGTGTTTTTTTAACCTCATAGCTGGAACCCCCCCCCCCCCCCCTTTTCCCCCTCGAAACCCTGAAATCCACCCCCGGAAAAAATTCTAGATCCGCCGATGGACGGTAAGTGATCGCCAGGAATTTAAATGATCAGGTGGCTTTTAATGGTTTAACTTTACATTAATACAAAGATCAGATCATTTTATTGATTTGTACAGAATAAATAAACGTCAATGTTAGCATTCTGTTACACAGAAATTGAAGCTTTTTGTATATTGTTCATTCTAACAGTTGTCAAGTCAAGTTCGAGCGCACTAAGGTTCTGAATATTTCTGATGAGCTACCCCCCACCCCACCTTCACCCCCGCCAAAAACATTCAATCCCATGGAAACTTCACCATTTTATTTACCATATAATAAGCATGCGTCCTTTTCAAAACTTAAAGACTTTAATCAGAGATTCAGAAGCATACCCACATTCACCATATACTATACAAGCGTGGACCTAGAGGGAGGGTACAGGACCCCCCTCCCTTTTCTATTGTAATTTGCCCAAAATACTGATTTTCTACGTTTTCACATATTTCATGTAGTATAATTTTCAAATAACCATAGGCTGGACACCCTCTTCCCCAACCTGACGACTTGAATCCTCCTGGAATGGTTATTTTCTATAGATCCACAAATATATGATTCTACTCCGATTTAAAAGTGCACTTATCGGACGTACACAATGATTTTACAGAAATATTTCATTTGCAAAACGAAAATGCTTCTATTCTTACAACTTTCACTTATGATATAGGAGGGATCGATTTCATATTTACATAGACAATTTGTAAAACATACTTACCAAGGGAATCCATGCACCGCTGTAATTCACACAGATACAGAATCCGACGTTATCGTATGTCCGGGGTGATATTTCTCCAGCTATACTGTACAGACAGGTCAGCAGTGCTCATTACACCATCTTAGTATTCCATTATGGAAGGCTAGCACATAAAATCCCCTGCACGTTTCTGGTTTTCCTTTTTCTTAATTCCGTTCAATGTGATGAAATCTGGGGATATTTTTTTTGCTCCTGTAAATCAATGGAAAATCAATGGTATAGAGAGAACATGGACAAAAGGCAAGGAGAACTCTTACATTATACATGCACTGACATAATAGTAAAAACACCCCGGCTATAAACACAGACCATTACATAGAATCTGCATTTAGTCAATTTTTCATTCCAATAAAACCAATATTGGCTGACCCAGTTCTTAGTTTGTGTTAGGAGAAAATCGACTCCGGACTACACATTCTAGTAGATGGTTTGTATGTTAAGTTGATTTTGTTCTATGTTTTTTTCACGTCTGAGAGACCAGTTAAATACGTTTCAGGCAAAAAAAAAATATGGCTCCATGCAGAATGTTATTACAATGAAAATCCCCCCCCCCTTTTTTTTGTTCAGCATTTTTTTTAATAAATACCAAAAGTCGTTAGCAATTTTCGTTTGAATAGGAGCGACGGGATTAATTCCGTCTGTCGTTCATGTACAAAAATCCAAAAATTAGGTATAATTTTGGAACCGCATCCAAATTTTAATTGAAAAGCGCGTATATATAAGACACATGTACTTTTTGAAAAATAGAAAAAAATGAATAAATAAAACATACACTATAGCAATGGTGAAAAATATAGTAAAAATTACTCGATCACAACCATATTGCATTCAACAACAATGAATCAATTACTTCAATTGAAATCGATTTTCGAAACTGACTTTTTAAAGACGTAATCAATCAAAAATCGATTTTCAAATTAAATAACTTCAGTATGGAAAGAAGCAAAACAGTATCTTTTCTACACAAATATGAAGCTTGAAATAAAATAGAACGATAATCGCTATCTACAAAATCAACATAAAACAAACGGCAAGTCCAATCAATAAATACATATAAACAATTTCTAAATGCTAGCAAGTTTTACTATACAAGAAGACATAGATCTAGCTCATGCCAAAGGAGGGACAACAAAAGATAAAGACGTAAATTATTCTACAAGAAACAATGTCTCAAATCAGACGCGATGCTGCAAATGTGACCTACATGTACTCCGATCAAAGGAAATGTAGGTCTTTTATTTCTAGATCTAAATTTGATTGGCGGAACCATTTGTTCCAGAAACATATTCATCTAAAACTCTAGTCTAAACCAGGATTCGACCCTCGTCACATTGCGCATGCTCCAATATTTAGGTCAATCCGTAACAGCATGTGTGATTGGTCCATCCTACTAGGAGAGGAGACTGATAACGGGAACAGCAACTTAAAACTCTTTTTTTTTTCAACAATGCGCATGCTCAAACATTCAAGAATACATGATTGGTCGACCACAATGAGCAGGGAAGGGGGGGGGGGTTAATTCATTATTGGAACAGCAACTCTACCTCGAATACATTCACTTTTCGTTTTCTTTCACATTTTACTTCAGATTGAGGAAGCAACAAAACTTTAATTTACTTACATTAATATTTGATTTCTATGAACTGTTTGAACTTTTTATGAATAATCATTTTAATCTCTAACGAATGAGTTCTTAAAGGGATCGTCTCAAAAAGTTTTATACCCAAGAGTTTTTATCTGGAACTCGAGTTTAGAATAGTGTTGCTGTTCCGATTACCAATTTCCATTTCCTCCCCTACTTAGGGTGGACCAATCATGTCTTCTGTTACAGATTGACCTGAATATTGGTGCATACGCATTATAATTGTAACGAGGGTAGAACTCTCCTAACTCTTATAGTCGAGACTATAGTAACTACAGTCGACCCTGGGTTTAGACCTGAAATCCAGATAAATACGCTCTACAGTCATCGTCACACATATTCGACTAGTTCAATGTTGACCGTCACACATTCTTTGCATTATTTATAAATATATTTCAGTTATTTAATAATGTATCGTTATATCTGTTAGTTTCCTTTTCCATTTTCTCCGACAGTAAGTTCATTTCCCTCCGGTAATATCAGTAAAGATTTATTACATCTCCCCTTCACGTACAATTAGCTCTGCCTGATTTTAGTCCGAACTTCCTCATATATAATCCACCTAATTATCACTAGCACAGGGAACCATAGAACTAAGTATTAATAATACAATATACTTTTTAATTAGTGGTAACTGTTTCTGGGAGTTAATTGTTCCCTCTTGCTAATTAACGATAGCTATAATTTGTCCTCCCCATAAATACTGTTTATCTTAATGATCGCTTCGAGTCATGATCGAAACGTAGACCTGATAATTAAAAACGCGGCTCTGTGGATTGAAATGACTGCAGTGCGAATTGACTCTTTTGATGTGTGTAATGTTTATGACAAATATTAATGAAGCGTTATTAACAGATTATTGATTGAATGAAAGGTAGTTTGATTAGAGAATGATTTAATATCTCAGTCGTTTTCAAGCGAACAATATCTTTAGGTCGGTTTTGTATAGTGACATACCTCTGCCTCCTACATGCAAGCTATTTTTTCTGTAGAAACTGTAGACATGCGACTTACTTGTGTCAACATGCAACATTCTAATAGACTAATACAGTCAAGACTAAAACGGGGCCAACACTCAAACAAAGCCAAAACTCAAACAAAACAAAAACTCAAACAGAGCCAAAACTCAAACAGAGCCAAGACTCAAAGCTAAAACTCAAAGCAAAAACTCAAACAAAGCAAAAACTCAAACAAACAAAATCTCTAAACAGAAACTCAAACAAAGCCAAAACTCAAACTTAAAACTCAAACAAAGCCAAAACTCAAAACAAAACAAAAACTCAAACAGAGCAAACACTCAAACAGAGCCAAGACTCAAAGCTAAAACTCAAATCAAAACTTCAAAGCCAAAACTCAAATAAGCCAAAAGTCAAACAGAACAAAAACTTTAAACAAAACCTCAAACAAAGCCAAAACTCAAAACTCAAAAAGGGCTAAAACTTAAAGCCAAAATTTAAACAAAGTCAAAACTCAAAACAAAACTCAAACAGAACCAAAACTCAAAACAAACATCAAACAGAGCCAACATTCAAACAAAGCCAAAACTCAAATCAAAAACTCAAAGAGATCAAAATCTCAAACAGAGCCAAGACTAAAAGCTAAAACTCAAACAAAGCCAAATCTCAAATCCAAAACTCAAACAGAACCAAATCTCTAAATAAAAACTCAAATAAAGCCAAAACTCAAAACCAAAACTCAAACAGAACAAAAACATAAACAGAGCCAAAAGTTTTTCAAAGCCGAAACTTAAACAGAGCCAAAAGTAAAACCGAGCCAAAGCTCAATCAAAATCATAACTCAAACAAAGCGAAAACTCAAACAAAGCCAAAAAGGAAACACGAGCCAAAGCTCAAACAAAATCATAACTCAAACAAAGCGAAAACTCAAACAACGCCAAAAAGGAAACAAAGCCAAAACTCAAATAAAGTCAAAACTCAAACAAATCAAAAACTCAAAAAAGTTATCCCTAAGTGTCGCTATGCTTTGCAGGCGACACAATAAAACCAAAACTGAAGCAAAGCTTAAACTCAAATAGATCCAACATCTGAGTAGAAAAGTACAAAGCTCTTATAAAACAAAAACTAGAATTGATTCAAAACGCACAAGAGCCAAAACCCAATGTTATTCATTCCGAGGTTCGCAACCGTTCCTATGGAAATTCTAATGATTTTGCCTTGTGCTCTCGACTTTGAGACTGAATAACTGATAGGTACTTCTTTAATACTTACTAGTATTAGATAGAACCTAAGCCAAAACAGAGTCAGTGCTCAGCAAACGAATGGAATGTTGCCAACACTCAAACAAAACCAAAACACAAAAAGAAATAACATTTGAGTAGAGCCAAAGTAAAAAGGGAAACAATTCAATAGAGCCAAAACTAGAATTGAGTCAAAACTCGAGATGAACAAAAATATCGAACAAAGCTAGCACTCGAATGGAGGAAAAAACACGAATAGAACCGCAAGCCGAAAATAAATTTAACCAAAGCTGTAATGGCTGTATAATTAATAACTATAATTGAGTCAAAACTCGTTTTAAGAGACAAAACTCAAAAAAAGATAATTTTCGAATACAAATAGAATCATAACTCGAATAGAGGCGACACTCGAACAGGGTCAAATAGGGTAAAAACTGCACAGAGTCAGCGTTCAAATTGAGCCAAATACTCGAATAAAGTCAAAAACTCGAAAAGATCCAAAACTCGAAAACAGCCAAAACTCTATTAGAGCCAAAACTAGATATACCCAAAAACCCGAATGAGTCAAAACTGAAAAAAATTGAGCCAATACTCTAATAAACTCAAATTGTGAATAGAGTCAACGCTCAAAGAATACCGACACTTGAAAGCAGAAAAATCTCTTGACAAATAGAACCTAACCCAAAGCAGAGTCAGTACTTAAATACAGCGAACATTGGAATGTAGCCAACACTCAATCAGAGATAACAAAAAAAAGGAAAAAATCTTATACAGCCAAATCTAGACTTGAGTCAAAACTCTAAAAGAGCAAAAAATATCGAATGGAGCCAACACTTGAATAGAGCAAATACTCAGATTACTCTAATAGAGCCAAAAGCCTAGAGAATTAATTTTCAAATACAGCTAAACTCCATAATAGAGATAAAAATTCGAATAGAACCAAATTTGAATAGACAGATCTAATATTTAAGATCACTCCACGAGACGACTCTATCATTCAGAAGCAATCCAGTAAAATTAAACCAACACTCAAAATAGTCAAAACTCGAATAGAGTCAATACTTGAATGGAGTCTATGAGAAAAATAATACAAAACATGTCACTATAAGGTACACGATAAATAATTGTTCCACAAATGAAATAAAACAAAATAAATGGTTTTTTTTCAGTAAATTGAGCTTCTTCACCCCAAATCATGATTTAATTTTCTCATGGTCACCAGGTACGGAAGCCAGTTCGTGCCATGTTATATTCTTTTACTATCTCGTAGTTACGAGAAACGTTTGTCGTAGTTACGAGAAACAAATCTCGTAATTACGAGGAACAATTCATACGCACTTTTTCTCGTAACTACGAGATTTCTTTCCCGTAACTACGAGAAACTTTCTCGTAATTACGAGAAAAGTTTCTCGTAACTACGAGAGAAGTTTCTCGTAATACGAGAAAAGTTTCTCGTAACTACGAGAAAAGTTTCTCGTAACTACGAGATATGTTTCTCGTAACTACGAGAAAAGTTTCTCGTAATTACGAGAATTTTTTCCCGTAACTACGAGAAAAGTTTCTCGTAACTACGAGAAAAGTTTCTCGTTACTACGAGAACTTTTTCCCGTAACTACGAGAAAAGTTTCTCGTAACTACGAGAAAAGTTTCTCGTAACTACGAGAATTTTTTCCCGTAACAACGAGAAAAGTTTCTCGTAACTACGAGAAACGTTTCTCGTAACTACGAGAAACGTTTCTCGTAACTACGAGATAGTAAAAAAATATAACACGGCACGAACTGGCTTCCGTAACCAGGACCTAGATCTCGTACAAACATATAATTCAATATGATCTATTTATAGGTAGTCAGTCACAATAATGGCAGTTATTAAAGAAGATTATGTCGTTATCTTTAAGTCTTTATGTTGAAGGTTGAACCGGGTACGTTTACCTGAAAGCGAAGATCGAGAACTCTGAGAATTGTTTCCAATTCGTGTGAATATGCGTGTTATTAAAAGAGACTGTCACATCGTCTGAAAAAAAATTTAACTTCGTGTACCTGTATTATCTTAATTTGTAAGCTACGAAGCGTTGCAGTCTCAGATATTGTGGAACATTCTATTAATCCATGAACGATCTTTAATTGCATGCAATGGCTGAACAATTTGCTGGTCAGGAACAGCTTTTTAAGTAGACAGAAATTCAATCCGAAGAGAGAGAAAAGGAAATAAAGCGAAAGGTTCTTTTATGACCTTTTTTAGAATGTTTAAAAAAACTCAAAATTGATAATGGATAGAGAGAGAGATGATTTTTGGTTCAACATAGTAAATTTTCCCTGGCTTGACGGTGATGTTCCTAGATTACCGTCGTACGGTATCTACATTTCACAGCTCATCAGGTATGCAAGAGCATTGACGTTTTGGATTTTACAAATAACGAAAAAAAAAAAAAACTTTTAGGTCAAGGTTTTCGCTTAACAAACTAATAAAGACTTTCTGGAAATTTCACAAAAATTATTATCAACTTCTTTCGAAATGCGGACCCATACAAGCGAAAGAGTATATTACTTTGGGTATTTCACAATCATTTTATTTTGCATTTTATTGTGACACAATTAACAAAATAGGAAGAATCAAAGGTAGACAGAATCACCATCAATATCGCGTTAGAATCATCAAACGCCTTTTATATCGTGGATATGATCCTTCTGTCACCAGACGGACACTTGGCTTGGTACTGGACAAATCTACAGCCTTATACCACAGCATTCTTTACAACTGCACTCTTGACTGACTGTGACGACAGGGCCCCGACCACCTGTCCTCTCTCAATCTCAGTCGGACTCCTCGGGTGATCACATGTATGATCTCGCTACAGCCGACAGGACACGGACTGAATTTCGAACGCCTTCTATTTTTATATCCATTTACATATCCATCTGTGTGTTTCTTGGACCCCTGCGTCATGCTGTCTGTATGTATGTCCATCTTACAGTGAGGTTATTTTACACCACAATTGTACGGTCTTCGAGACCTCTGGGTAACTGGAGAAGTGGGAGAATTGTGCGCAGGATGCTACTGACGTGACAGATGGTCGTCCTAAGTCGGTAGCGATTGCCCATTGGTCTCGTTGGTTTATGTGTCGTCATAAATATCTATGTTCAATGTTTATATGTGATTGGCGTTACTTGTACCGTTTGTGTCTCTGTTCGTGTCTGCTATGTGTTTTTGCAGTGGATTTTTTGGTGTTTTGCTGTTGGTGCTGCAACCGGGTGTTGTTGGAGATCCCCTCCTTTCTTTCATTCAACATGAAGGGATGTTCTATCATTTGAAAAACAACAACAACAACAACAAAACAACAACAACAACAACACCGATATTGTTTGCATTGCAAAAAAAAAAAACAACAACAACAAAATCCTTCCATACTAGGAAAGACATTTATGAAAGCACTCGTACGTACTTGTAGGCAGGGTTCTAAAAAAAGGGCTGAGGACAAAAAATTGCACTATTCAGGAGAAAAAAAAGAGTTTCCTAAATTAATACATACTTATACATCAAAAGGAAAGTTGAAATTATATTTACGATGTCTGTAAACAAAACGAAGGTTCGAATAGGCATAGTCAGTCGCCACAAATAAACACCATTTGGGCGTAGATTTTGAACATTATAAAATTCATGTATCCATGCTGTTGATCTGTAATCATCCTGTCTTAAGTTAAATCTGCTTTATTTTACGGATTCATATAATTTTACCATCCCCAAATACCACCTGCACAAAATGCGAAAATGCTCCAGGGAGGACCCTGCACCATTACCGGAAGTTTGTTTTTGTTTTTTTGGGGGGGGGGGGGGGTAAAGTTAGTATACATATTGAACGAAAATCATTTCAAATGACTTTTCATGGTCATCCAGACATTTTAGTCGAAATAAAGTAGGTTTTATAATAATTTGGTCATAATGCTTTAAATCAATATCGGTTTGATGCAATACTGACGGACTGAGTTGCTTTTGAATTATCTTATTTTTCAAATGCTAAATTTAATTGAATTTGTTTGAATTTCATGTTTGCGTTGTTCTAGTACACAGCTATTCATTACGATGAATCATTTATTACATATACATGTATAACATTCAACATACATCAAAACTCACCTATAATTTGTGAACACCGCAGAGAAAATTTGTTATTTTAAACGCACTATTAATTCCATGCAGTTTTATATGTTTTTGATATCGTTAAATGCCCCAGATATAAGTACAAATAGACATTAAATTAAGGTGTAAATGAATCTACACAGTGCCGCATTTACTCACCGCTGTAATATGTTTTCCCGCGTTTGATGTTTGTTAGAGGTCTATTCGAACACGCTGGTGATTATATGAGGCAAAATCGAACACTTAGTTTATGTCAGATTTTAACAGCTGTATTTGTCACAAAATGCACTTATCAATAATAAAGTCATTACAATGATATATCAGGAATTCAGTGGCGGATCTAGTGGCTGTAGGAAATTCCAGTTTCTATTCTAAATCGCAGAATTTCCCCGAAAATCAGTCTTGAAACGAAATGATATTTATATCGACGAAATTCACCATCCGTCTTTTCCTTGCAATGTCATCTCATTCTGTAAGGACTAGAGTTGTACATCGGAATACTTTTAGGAAGCAATGATCGGAAAACGACCGGAAAAGGTAAACCTATCGATTTTCGATTTAAAATCGGAAAACAATTATATATCTTATGAAAAAAAAGGCATAAAGTAGAGAATGACATTACTTTTATGCATAAAGTTGGGAAAAGTTGTGCTAAAATAAAACAAAAAGCATGAATTTGGTCTGGAAGATGTATCGTTACAGTTGACCAACAGGAAACTGTCGTGTGGAAATACCCTCATGCACTAACGATAGCGACAATCGATTATTAGGTCTTCCGACTTCCGTCGGAAGACCTATTGTTTTCGTAACCGTGGAAAATTGGATCAGCGATTTCTCAAGAACCTTGTAAGCTAGGACAATGAAAGTTCTCCAACGTTACGTTTGGAGTAAAAGCTAGATTGGTCTTTTTTATTTTTGGTCTCTGTTATTTTTTTATCATGTTTTTTAGTAGATTCAAATATTTGACGGGAGCGTCAAATTACTCAAAAGGACCGAAAATTTCATGTTTTGCTATTTGTAAGCTTAAATATCTCGTATTTTGCTATCTACAATTTCCATTCTTTTTGAAAGTCGACAGCCATGCAAGATATGAAATGCTAGATGCACACTGTAACGATTTATTACGATGACGTCCTTCACCGTCCTTCATATTTCCAAATTCAGAAGTTCATAGGAGGAAGACACTTTTTTGCTTATAATAGTAAACAAAAATTAAGCTTATGAAGTTTCCTAAAAATTTCAATATTATTATTTTTTATCCATATATCTGTCTTATTTAGTCTTTCTGATTTTTCCTATCTCTTACTGTTGAAAAGATATGAGCATCGAAATTTTGAGTTGGGTATTTCGATACACCTTCACGCCAACAGATCGGGCGCACACTAAAATTGGTAGTCCGAGTCCGACTCGAGAAAAGCAGTGTTGAGATTTTCAAATTCCGATTTCACGGCAATGATGAATATGCATTTCATAAATACATTTCGATATACACAATTTGATTTTAAAACAGTTGATTAATTTAGAAGAGATCAGCTACAAACCAGAATTTACACACAAAAAGTGGTAGTTTGATTCCGATTTCTAACCTACAAACCTGTTTCTAAACTTCAATAACTATATTTTGAACATCAAGTTTAATTTCTAATTCTAGCAAACGTTCGAACATAATTTTCGGTTGGTTTATTTACAAATTGATGAACAATTTCTCCAACATTCTTCCCTCCCCTCGTTTTTCGAAAACAGTTCTGTTTATATTGAACGATGTCGCCATGATGGAAATTCAAAATAAACTTTGAAAAAAGGGAAGGGGGGGGGGGGGTCCAAATTTGAACCTGCACAGCGAGAACCTCATGATATTTATATATATATATTGAACGTAACTTGTTATTACCATTTCTCTTCTCAAGAAAATTGGTTCTACAGCTACGAGCTCGCCTTTTTTATGGGGGAAGGGGGCAGGAAGAATTTGCAAAAAAAAATCCCGGCTCTGAAAAATGCTGAAAAAAATATTCCGGCCAAAGGGCCGGCAATTTTTTTTTCCCGGACCATGCAAAAGTAAGGATACATTGCATGATATGGAAATTTTTGCTGGCCCTTTGTGCCAGACAATTTAAAGTCAAAAAATTAATTAATATAAATACAAACTGTTCACATAGCTGTATCTACCAGAGACCTAATACGCATAGGCACAAAAATCTAGAAAAGGTTCTATTTAAACATCATACAATCTGTCTGAAATTCGCTAATTGCAAAGAGACATCTGAAGGAACGGTTATTAACTCATACTCTGTAACAGCGGGGAGTTTAACTTACACAGACATTCACAACATTTGACAATTTGTTTAAATCCGGCCCGAAGAACCGGCGAAAATTTTTCTCCGACTCTGGTAATGGCTGAAAAAATGGCCTGCTCAGAAAATTGCTGAAAAAAATTTTACCGGCTGGCAATAGAATTCCTGCCCCCCCCCCCCCCCCCCCCCCCCCGCACTTTGCAATGGACTATTTCTTGCCCTTCCTGGTAAGGAGAATTTACACACGTGAAACATTTAGATGTTAATGTTCACTTAATTTATATAAAATGTCGATGATGTTTTTAAAGATATTTTACATCTGAATTTAAATATGAGGAATGAGTGTCTTATTTTTTGCGTTCATGGCTTTAATACTCTGGTTCGACAGGCGCGAGATTTGCGCCTCGAACCAGAGTAAAAAAGCCATGGACGCAAAAACAAAACACTCATTCCTTAATTATACACAACAATTACGCGTTCTTGGAGACCGCTTGGGACAAATGTGATGGTTGTGTACACGTCCTCCGGATAATTACACCATTTGTTATTAACTTTGCAGATGACCGTCCTGAATCAGCACCATGCAGTTGTACATTAGTAATATTGGTTTATGTGTAGTCTTTTGTGTTTATTTTCTATGTCGTCCTCCTTGTTTGGTCTCCCTTTTCGTCCTTTTGTGTCTCTGTGTGCTTGTAGTGTTTTTAAATTTGAATGTTTCTGTTCTTTTGCCGTGGGTGCTGCAACCCCAGTCATGTCGGAAATCACCTTTCTTTCGCTCTAGTATTGCCACTTTGCAATATTGCAACGTTGCACTGTGGCTTCTAAGCTACATGTACATGTACTCAACATTCGTCTCCTTTTTGCACCGTAAACATCCAGACCTAGAATCGATGTCTCCAAACTATAAACCACTATAAAACTAAATGCTTCACTTAATGATATGACAAAATTTGTCTCCCGCTGCTGTCCTTATTATACTCCTTCTTTCAGCAGACGACATGCACAAAATATCCACGTCACGGCGGCAGGTGGTCAGTAAGTTAACTCGTAATTAATGACCATTCACCCGCCACTCAAATCAATTACATTTTTTACGTATGGGACGAACTCAGACTTCTCAAGTCATTCCTTGTTAGGGACTCTGTAAATTGAATGAAACTTGATATGGAAGAGGGAAAAATAAACCATAGAGGAATACTAATTTGGTTGATTGTTGTCGTCACTCATCATCATCATCATCATCATCATCATCATCATCATCATCATCATCATCATCATCTGTCTCGACAGGATTGTTATCTCTCATCATATTTTTGTCGTTGTCATCTTACCTTACATTAGCTCCATTAACAAAGACTTTGAGTTCTACATGTACCAACAAAGTTAAACGTAGACTGACAAGCAGGATATGATTACTCTATTCGGGCACCTGACCTCATGTCCAATCTCGATTCATTTTATCTCTTTGCAGATGCTTTTGATATTTGGTTTGGCTTTGCATTTTTAATGCTTCCGTATTGTGATTTTTGAATTCTAATTTTGATTTGTGTGTGACCTTCTTTGTATGAGAGAAAATATATTTTATTCTAAAAGCTACGCAAGGTTGCTATGAATATGTAAACCATACAGCTTCGGTCGCTCGCACTGTGCTGAACTTACTGGCATTAATACTCGTTCATACATTTAGAGACTAGGCGATATGATGAAATTGATATTTCATTACAATAAAAAATAATAATAATTTATGTGAAATATCAACTGAGAAATCTCACTTGGCGTTCAATTCCACCATGTTTGATGCACCACCGCTGCATATTTTTCGTATTTTCAACTGAAATCTGTAAGACATAACTTCCTTTGGGATTTTTTTTATTACAGAAGCAGTTCGACTTTTTGAAAGCTGTACGTGATTTATACCATTACGCTATCGCTTTAATTGGAAGTTAGATATTGTATGAAACCTTTTTATTATTGTGATTGTGATTTTCAGGTCCTATAGAGGAATCAATTTCCTGTAAAATAAGGAATCTCTCGTGATTTATCATAAACGACACCTGCTGTTTTGGAAAAACGCTGGCGATATGAGAGTCCCGAAACGAGGATAAAGACGACTAAAGAGGGCATATACCGCTGACGCGAGTACCCTGACCAATAAGAATACATGTTTACGTATACACTTTTCTTTCAAAAATCGAAAGTCAACTAACACCTGTTAGATATTTCCCGAAACTAGTAAAATGCGAAAACAAAGCTTACCAATGTGGGGATTGAGACAACAGCCAGATCTAGAAATGTTCAAAGGAGGAAACAAGAATATAATAAATACCCCTTACCCCTCCCCACAAAAAGAAGAATTGTTGTTTGCAATCCTACTTTGCAATTTGCATGTTGAATAGTAAACGAAGAAGTATGAAAAATGAAGAATAATGGATACATGTAAATAAATATTAAATGTAAATAAAATTAGCAAATGGGACAAATGTTTCATTCAGTAACTTTAAAAATAAATAACAATAATAGACCCCCCCCAAAAAAAAACCACTAAAAGAGATGGAGAAATAAATATGTGTAACAAATAATAATTTATATCTTTTCAATAGCACTTACATCAACAATAACCTTGACACACTCAAATACAAAATAAACGTATCAAAAATTAAAGTACCTCCGAACGAAATTCAACGATTTGATTTATCAAGCTGAGAGTTGATTTCTGTGTAATACAGTAAAGTGGTATCCTAGAGGAATGAGTAAGAACATAATAATATCTAAAACCAGTTTCGGATTCACGGAAACAGCTGGTATTGACAAATAACATAGCAGGAATTGCGCCTAATCCAATCCATGCTTATCATATTTAAGCTCATAATGCAAAATCTTTGAATTCCTAGAGAATGTTGAATGCAAATTGTTAAAAGTTCATTTGGTAGAATTAAGGTCTTCTTATCTTTTAGACGCAACAAATACTTTTTATTGTTATTTTTCCTCGTTATATTTTATAATTATCTTCGTTTTCTTTGGCATTATCTAATCTCTTTCTTTTTCATTTTATTCACAGTTATTTTAGAATGTGTTGCTATAAATGCATTATTGACAATTAACACATTCTTTTTGATTGGCGCAAACATAATTCCTACTTAAAAAAATAAATTCAAAATTAATGTCAACACCTTTTTGTAATTTTTTTTCAGTGCGAGTGAAAAAAAAAGTTAAAGATAAAAAGAGAAAATTAATGAGGGAATATATATCGTGACGGAGAGAGTAATAAAGTCGGAACCTCTGACTAATTTAATTACGTGCAGACATTGGTCTTTCCTGCGAGTGTGCTCTTCTGTAATGAAGTTTAAATTCCTTCCTCTGGTCATCATATACGCTGACCCTTAACACGCAAATGTAACATCTCAGCAAGTCTCAAAATCTCAAAAGTACATTATTCATACACATACAGAGATGGTTTGGTCGGGTTTGATCCCTCCTCCCCCTCATGCATATTTTTCAAAGAAAAGGAGGAAGACCCTCATTGTTCATGACAATTTTATATCTATGGTACGTTGTTTGTCCTTTCTGTCTGTCTGTCTGATTCAAACCGTCTTTCAGACTATCGGTAGCTTCTTTGTTAGGGAAACCCTCATGTACGTCTGAAAATATCACGTGCTGAGAAAGTTCCATGGTCCCCAGTTAACGCAAGCATGTTTTAAAAATATTTCATTAAATGTTTTAGAAACATAATTTTTTATGGTTCCAGAAATATCAATAAAACATTTTTGGAAACATTTCATTTTCTTCATTGCTCTTAAATGTTGTTTAAACGTTTTAAAAACATTCTATACAACTGCACGGTATTTTAGAAATGTTCTTGGAACGTTTTGTCAGAAATGTTTCATCAGAACCAGTTTGAAACCATACAAAAATTTTTCGAAAATGTTTTGTGTTACCTGGGTCGTTACGTACGAGACAAATTTATTAAAATGTGACGTCGGACGATTCAACGATACGTTATCTAGAACGCTGAAACCTTAATACAATCTGAATTAGAACTTATTTCATTGTCAGTTGTGAGATATCATACATGTACCTAATATGACATGTCCCCTATACACGAAGACATCCCCCTTTGAGCATCAAGACAGGTATTGTCATCGCACAGGAGACGCTTACCCTCCACGGGCACATCACCTCACACTCACGGTGGGTCTTACTTTGCCCGATACACGAGTTACTTTCTGATTAGATCGTTTCCGTTTTTCTTAAGGAAACGGTGAAACAAAGGGGTTTCAGACGGATCATATGTGTTGCTCCCGATTCACATACTGTAAAGTCTTGGCCCCAGTGTTTGTATGAAGCAAAATTCATTTCCATTGGGCCCAATCCTGGTGATAGATATAGTGGTACCTAAGGTATTCCATTATTCCAAACTGTTATAGATGGCGCCTGTGAAATGAAATAATGCTGTATCGCAATTCTGATAGAAGAATAATATGTCAATGGTATATTTGAACGGTCACTTTTCCTTCCTGACTCGACAGTTTTTCTGATTTTTTCCCCACCAAATTCTCACTTACTATTTCTCAAAATTTAAGAATTATGTATTAAAACAGGTCAAATTTCCGTTCTGATAGGACAGTTTCGCATTTGAGCAAAATCAATTCTTACAGACCACGCTGATCCAAAATTGAATATATCAGTTTTTTGTTGTGTTTCCAGAGATGAGATTATGGGCGTACTACAGGGATATCAATGTACGGAACACCCATGTTATACTCCATCTAGATATTAAAGTGCAATTTGTTGTTATCTATCAAATTTTCCAAAAAGCCAATTAGTATAAATTAAAAGGTCAATATAGTTATATCAGTACGTTTTGATTTGATTATTATTTATTTAGCTGTGTTGCGTTCCGTTATAGCAATAGATATGTTTTCAATGTAAACACTCCGAGCTTGCCTAACTTAAGGTTCATCATTGGTAAACAGAACAGCTGGTGGGTCATATTGATTATCAGACAATTCGTTCTAACATCAAAGAGCAAATTGAGTGCATGCTTAATATATATTCAATGAATGTAGAGAAGAAAGTGGGATGAAAATGTAAAACAGAAAAGTGTTCGAAATAACACACAGAATTGAACGTTAACATGCATAATATAACACATTTAATATGACATTTCCACACGCAACATGGGTACATGTAACAGGATATATAAAATGTACTTGATTGTACGAGATTTGGTAGAAGTTTTATATATAATATATACAAGCTGTTGTGTTTGATTTTCTATCAATTTTGCCATATCTCATTAATAGCGAGCGGAGCTCGCTGCAAAGGCCCGAAGGGCCTTTGCGAGCGAAGCTCGCCCTTATGGTAACGCGTATACACATATCTTATTGAGAAAATATGCTGAATCAAAGAATGAGAATGTACTACTATGCTTTCAAAAATTTTCGTCCCCTCGCAGACAGAGTTACTGCGGAGATGCTGCATATTGCCATTTAAATTTTTTTTTTCGACTCCAAGTAGACGTATATGTTATACTCAATTTTTGTTTATAAGTTAAATTTATTGAAAATATTCTTCGTAAATCAGGTAACGATAAAGCATCAACTAGGCGGCGTAACCACGGGAAATCCGACATTTCCGGTTTTAAACGAGACGTTTCGCTCTGATTGCTTTTCTCGTCTCGGGTGGTTTCGTACTGTCAGAAGTCGGAATATGTTTGGTTTTTCTTTTGTTCTTAAGTAATTTATTTTCATCTAGCCTAAACATTATTCTTACAAAATAAAAATGAATTATAAACAACCATATTTTTAAAGAACCGTATTTTAAGCCCCCCCCCACCCCCTTAAAATGTTAATCTGCTGGTCTAGATCAATTTTACAAACGCTTCCGTGTTTCCACTCGCCTTATATACTACCTTTTTTGGCAGTCATCAAACAGAAAGTTTTGTCCGATAAGATAAACCGTCATAGTCAAAATAAAAAAGAAAAATCATTTTTATTTTATATAATCATATCTCTTTTCTCTCCGCTCGCACAAAAAGGCTTTGCCTTGATTCATATTATGAGTAATATGAAGTTGAATGATTATAATATCTTCTTCAAATTTGAAGGTACTATTTCTCTCCTAGATTTTCAAAGTACTTGCATGAATGTATCGCCAATAAAATCAAAGTAATCAATTACCAATATTTACATATATCTGTTTCATGGTAACAGTACATCATATGCACAGTCTAATCAGTGAATCCCGAGACCGAAATTGAGGAAATCCAGATAATGAAAAATAAAGGAAATTAAAGCGAAATTTCTCTATCTGACCAAAAAGGTATGCAAAAGCTCCAGCTAAGTACAGAGCTACGCAAACAGAGAGATGGCCCTCCAATTATCGAATTTGGTGACAGAGATTTTACAAATACACTGCATATTTCAAGTCTAGTGTCGAAACACTTTGAACATAGGAGAACGATATACTGAACGATATCATTTAAGAAAAGTTTACGTGCCGTGATTACCATCGAAAAAAAAAATATATAAAGCCATTTCTTTGTGTGAACTATTTATTTGATCATCTACAAAAATCCTACAAAGTAATACAGTTTCAATTAAAAAAGTAATCCCCCTGCTAGATGTAATATCCGCGGGAGAATGAATAAAATCAAATGAAGAGTCTCTTGTTGCAGATTTATTTTCATACACTTATGAAAAAGAATTTATCCAAAATATTCACAAGAAAAGTCAATTTGATGATCTGAAATGTTTCAATAATACTTCTAGGTATCTGGATGATATTCTAACTATTGACAATCCTGCTTTTGAATTATATAAGAATGAAATTTATCCACAAGAATTAACACTTAACAAGGCAAACGTTACAAAGACAGAATCACCATTTTCGGAACTAAATATCAAAATTGTAAACGGAAAGATTCATACAAGTGTATATGACAAAAGGGATGATTTTGGATTCAACATAGTAGATTCCCCCTGGCTTGACGGTGATGTTCCAACATTACCATCATACGGCATTTACATATCACAGCTCACCCGGTACGCTAGAGCATGTACTGATATTTTGGATTTTCACAGTAGAAATTTACAAATTACCAAAAAACTTTGAGGTCAAGCTATCCGCTTTCATAAACTAGTTAAGACTTTCTGGAAATTTTACAAAACTTACAGTCAACTTCTTTTAAAATTCAGATCTTACACGCAACAGAGTACATTACTTTGGGTATTACACAACCTGTCTTTTATGGTGATATGATCAACAGAATTAGAAGGCTCAAAGGAAGGCAGCATAACCATAGAAAATGCGTCAGAATCATTACAAATATGGATAATGACCATATCCCTGCCCACAGCATAAAATCGATGATTCAGAAAATCAGAAACCGAAGACATACAAAATCAGGATAAAACAGAAACGAAACCAAACAAACAAAAACCTCCACCAAATGAAAAGAAGCGAACTCCCGATATGGGAGTGAGACAAGGTGCGCAGGAAGAGTAAGCATCTCCTGCTTGCATGCAACACCCGCCGCTTCAATTCGGTAGAACAGTCATATCCGGTTACTTCCATTTCGGAAGACATAGAGTACAATCTTTGGTTGGATGATTCAAATGGTCTTTGTCAGAATATCATCCACCATTCTGGAGAGTGGGACATCTTAGTGTATGACGAGTTACCCATATCGACCGCACAACTTCCTCAGTGACGATGTTAGTCTGTCACATACATATCCCTGACTGAGAAGCTTATCTGAAAGACGCCTAGCTCTCAGAACAAAATCCGTATATTTGGTACTTGCTTTGGCATAACAACGCCTTGCATCAAACGCCTTTAATACCGTGGATATGATCCTAATGTCACCAGACGGACACTAGGCTTGGTACTTGACCAGTCTACAGTCTTGTACCAGCGCATCCTTGAGACTTGCACTTTTACTGACTGTGACGATGGGACTCCATAACGGGCCCTGTCCAAATCTCTTTAGAGAAGACATGGCCCCCTCCACCTGTCCTCTCTGAATGTCAGTCGGACTCATCAGGTGATTACATACATGGGCTCGCTACAGCCGGCAGAGCACGGACTGTATTACGCACGCCCTCATTTTATATCCATTTACATATTCATCTGTGTTGCTGGGGCCTCTAAGTTTGTGTGAAGTCATCTTACAGTGAGGAGGTTGTTTTACACCGCAATTGTACGTTCTTCCAGACCTCTAGGTAATTGGAGAAGTGAGAGGGTTGAGCACACGTAATCCGGGATAACCACATCAGTTGCTACTTGTGTGGCAAATGGCCGTCCAAAGTCGGCACCTGTTGCCCATTGGTCTCGTCGGTTTATGTGTAGTCTTTTGTGTTTGATGTTTACATGTCGTGTGTCTCTTTTCCGTCTCATACTATAATCGTCTTTTGTGTTTTTGCATCGGATGTTTTGCTGTTGGTGCTGCAACGGGGTCTTGTTGGAGATACCCTCCCTTTTTTTGGTCATATCTATTGTTTTGCAACGTCATAAAAGTACCATGACGCGAAAAGACGTCACAAAGTTTTTTGTCAAGTTTAGGATAACTGAATCAAATGTTACAGCGTGTCACGCAGTGCTAAATGGGATTACAAAATTTGTGCAACGAGATGACCAGCCACAACGGCGTAGGAGAAGGGTTCAGCGGGGGCACATGATCCCCAACCCCCCACTTTGAAAAGTGGGGGGCACAAATATGTTTCAATCAGAAAATTTTATGATGCATTAACATTGTTTAAAATAGCAACATCTTGTACCATAAATCTACAATTTTGCGGTCAATTTTCAAAAAATTTTTTCGCTACCGCTCGCCAGTTTCTTATAGACTTTATGAATAATTTAGCTATTCTGATCCATCCTTTATACATATTACTTTATCATTGATCATAAAGACATTTAACTCAAACTATATATAGAATATTATAACATGTACTTGTTAATGATAGAACAAAAAATCCTTTTCAAATCTTTTAAATAAAATATTGTTTAAACTAAAAGGATACAGGTTATAGAAAGTATATTCTGATGAGTCAATATTTTGCTAAAAAAAATTCGTGGCTTGCTACCGCTCGCCAGTCATTTATTCATCTACTTAGAATTTAGAATTGCACCAGAAATGTTAACATTTGTGCATACAGAACATGAAACCCCCATATATTTCTTAAATGTTCTCCTCCCCCTTTTTTTGCTTGTTTGAAATTTTGGGATGCTGTGCCCATCGACTTTTTCAGGCAGAGCTACGCCGCTGAGCCACGTATGAAAATTCATCAGACCAAATTTTGCATGTCTGGTTAACCATGCTTGAATATTTCGTCAAGAAGACTGAGCACTTTGACACTTTGCAAAACAATATTTTTTTTGGTAATTCATATTTTGATGACATGCTTGGCATATTGGTTTGAAATTTTCTTCAAGAAGGTAAATAATTGGAACACTTTCCTATTGACATGCATCTTCCAAAAATGCGATGTCACACATTTTGCGTCTCCATGTTCATTCCTCTTGGATAGCATATATGTTAAATTTGGTGAAACAAGCAAATTGTGGGGATCCCTAGTTGTACTGACTGTGGACATGTAGCGACCTGTGTAGTGCCTTGTCCTTCATCTTGGACCACTTTTATGTAAGATTTGGTGCGCCTCTTGTTGCAGGTTTATTTCATACACATATGAAAATGAATTTATCCAAAATCTTCAAAAGGCAAGAAAACTGGATAAATTGAAATGTTTCAATGGTACGTCTTTAGGAAGGAGTGATAAACGGATATTGTACAACATTTTGACAATTTGACACGTTTCCATTTTCATCGTAGACATGGATATCCCTCCTATTTTCATGGGATTCTTTTAAATTGCGGGCACTGATGCTGTTGGCTGTTGTTGCCCACCTCGAGTCGTGGTCACTGGTGTGGTAAAAAATGTACATTCTATTAAGAATGAAGTGTCCGTGTCCGGGGTATATTTGTGACCGACTAACATCGTCACTGAGGAAGTTCTACGGTCGATATGGGGAACTCGTCATATACTATGATGTCCCACTCTCCAGAATGGTGGATGATATTCTGTCATAGACCATTTGAACCATCCAACCAAAGATTGTACTCTATGTCTTCGAAAATGGAAATAACCGGATGTGACAGTTCTACCGAATTGAAGCGACGGGTGTTGCATGCAAGCAGGAGATGCTTACTCTTCCTGGGCACCTGGTCTCACTCCCATATCAGGAGTTCGCTTCTTTTCATTTGGTGGAGGTTTTTGTTTGTTTGCTTTGGTTCCTGTTTTATCCTGATTTTGTATGCCTTCGGTTTCTGATTTTCTGAATTATCGATTTTGTGCTGTAAACAGGGATATGGTCATTATCCATATTCGTCATTTAAAGAATGGACAGTCGATTCTTAAAGGAATGTATCGTTTGCGCCGTCCGAGTGATCACCTTACAAGTACATGTAACTTCCACCGGCAATAGTACAATACTCATATGAAAGTACTCATGTGGCATTAACATATCACAGCTCAACCGGCAAACTAGAGCATGTACTTATGTTTTGAATATTAATATTAGTTATTTACAAATTACCAAGAAACTTTTAGGTCAAGGTTTCCGCTTTCATAAACAAGTTATGACTTTCTGACACAAATATATTACCGTCTGTTTCTTTTTACAAGGTACAGAGTATATTTGGTATTTCACAACACGCCTTTTAAAGAGACAGTATAAACACAATACGAAGGATAAAATATAGACATAATTACTACTGTAAACGACTTTTTATTAGCGAGGACTTTATTTTCGCGTAATTTCGCGAGTTGATCAAACGCGAAAATAAAGTCCTCGCTAATAATAAGTCCGTCCAAAAGATAAAAAAATGATCAATTTTGACAAATTTTAATTACGTCTTATTTTCCCTTTCCATTAGAATTAATTACCCTAATTATACAACGGACGATCATATGCGTCGATGTTAGGAATGTTCGAATGACAAACATAGCAATAAATCAGTTAGCCTTAATTACCCAGACAAACAATATACCAAAGAACTGTAAAATATTTTAAAAGAAATAATCATAGCGCATTTCTTTATATCTTTAAGCATGCTGTTTTCAATAAATATCAATAAGAGACGAAAAAGTAAGATTAGACAATACAAAACGTCTGATTTCCGCTTATTTGAAGTAAGCATTTCAGCAATTAATAGAGGATGATAAGGAAATGAAATATACCTATACAGATAAAAGGTACTAATAAAAGAAAATCAGATGCTGATCTTGCGAAATTAAAGTAACGCGAATTAATCTGTCTTCGAGTTGTCGCGAAAATAAGGTCACACGAATATCAAGTCGTTTACAGTATCGAAAATGCATCAGAATTATCAAACGCTTTTAATACCGCGGATATGATCCTAACTTCACCTGACGAACACTGAACATGATACCTGACACCATCTGAATCTACAGCTTTGCACCAGTGCATTCTTAGGACTTGAACTCTGACTCCGACCAACTGTGACGACGGGACTACATACGGGCACTGTACACAACTCTTAAGAGAAGACAGGACCCTGACCACCTGTCCTCTCTGAAAGACGATTCGACTCTTTGAGTGATTAAAAGCATGAACTAGCTATAACCGGTAGAACGCGGACTGTATTTTTGTGCGCCCTTTGTTTTCATATGGAGAATAAGTGTCTTCATTTGTGTTTTGTTACTGGTATGTAACACACAGCATCTGCATTTATCGTACATTTAATGTACGTTAGCGCATTTCATACGATAAATGCACTTTATGTGTGTTGCATACCCTTAACAAAACACAAATTATGAAATGTATTCTCTATATATATGCAACATATTCGTCAGTTTCATTCTTGTTTTCTGAATTCGATTTCAAGGTAAAAAGGTGAAGTTCAGTTTGCAGGTAAGTACATCTGTCGTAGCATGTTTCTCTATAGTTTATGCATTTAGAAGTCATGAAGTTTATATGCTGAAATGAAATTTCAATAATTTCATCTCCAGTGAATTACCGTATATCGGGTAATTTTGGCATTGGGAAACTTTGGCAAATTTGGTCTAGATTGGTCGTTGGAAATGTTGGCGCTTTTCAAATTGGCGAATTTTTGAAATATCCGCCAAAATTATAATGGTAAAATCCTTGGACGTATCTTAGGTCGATGTATTTAGGGACATATAAACAAACCAAACGTAAATTAAATGAAACTTATGTCATACGGCAAACCAAACGTAAATTACTTCAAACTTTAATGTCATACAGCATTTACATATCACAGCGCATCCGGTACGCTAGATCATGTACTATTATTTTGGAATTTCACAGTAGAAAGTAACAGTTTACCAAGAAACGTATCAGTCAAAGATGCCGCGCGCTTCAATAAACAAGTTAAGACTTTCTGGAAATTTTACAAAAATTACAGTCAGTTTCTTTTATAATTCGGATCAATACAAGCAACAGAGTATACTTCTTTTTGTGTTACACAACCTGCCTTTTATGGTGATGGTGATATGATAAACAAAATTAGAAGGATCAAAGGTAGACAGCATAACCATCGAAAATGCGTCAGAATCATCAAACGCCTTTTATACCGTGGATATGATCCTAATGTCACCAGACGGACACTAGACTCTGTTCTTAAATGATGCTATTGAATTTGAAGACGTTTAACATTGGTACTAGACCAATCTTCAGTCTTGTACCAGCGCATCCTTCAGATTTGCACTCTGACGGACTGTGAAGACGGGACTCCATGACGGGCCCCGTCCAAAACTCTTTAAAGAAGACAGGGCCCCTGTCCTTTCTGATAATATAAGTTGGAATCCTCGGGTGATAATATGTATAAGTTCACCACAGTTCTATCGTATAGAGAACCTTCCCCTATATAGACTCTACCCCCGAATGTTTTCGATATAGAGAATCTTCCCCTATGGAAGGTTTTCTATACACAGCCAATTGTGCCTCACATGAAAGTAATATGAAATGAGCATCATGTAAATTTCACATGAAAGTTCATGTGAAATTCATATTATTTTCACATAAGATTTATGTGAAAAATATTCCACATGAATTTCACATAAATTTCCTTCACATGAATTTCACATGAATTTTTCTAAGTGACCTTTACAGGAAACTGATTTCACATAACATCCATGTAAAAATCTTCACATGAATTTCATGTGAAAAATTTCATGTAAATTTCATGTTCGTGCTCGTTTCACATAAATTTCATGTGAACTTTCATGTAGATTTCATGTAAATTTTACATGAATTTCATATGAGGCACAATTGGCTGGGTATAGAACATCATCCCCATCGGGGAAAGTTCTCTTTATAGAAAACGTTCCCCATCGTAGAAAACCTTCCTCCCAAATCCGGAAAGCCATTCGGATTTTTGATATCGTCCTTGGTTTATTACTTCCTTATGACTTTGGTTTATGACCTTTGTTTTTATGATCTATTGTTTATGACTTTGGTTTTTGACTATCTTTGTTTTATGATCTATAGTTCATGACTTTGGTTTATGATCTATTGTGAGTGCTGTTGAGACTGTCGTCAGAATCTCTTTTATCTCATTCCTACCATAGATCCGGTCTTATTGGTATTTGAAATATAATGTAAAATGTTTTCGAATATTATTTAAAGTTTAAGGGATAATAGCTATCCATATGAAACGCCAAACAAGATCCATGGCGTTCCATATGATATAGAAACAACAAATGTTTCTAAATCATTATCTCTCGTGGTTGATATTTAGAGTATATAAAACCGTACTAGTTCAAAATGTTTAGTTAATAAAAATACAAAATAAATTTATAATTATTAGATAAAATGAAATAAAACGGATTCATTCGACCTCATGAAAAAGCGTGTTTTTTCTTTCTTTCTTTTTTTCTACGCGTGACTATAAGTCTTTCATCAAGTATATGTCTTATGGTTAGAAGGTAATTTGAAGTTTCTACATGAATAAGAAGTGGTTGACATTGTATGCACCTAAGGTAGATAAACAATCAGCATTAATAATCTGTTTCATAAAATCAAATTGTATCCAAAAATAAGACCGATTCAACAGGTTACTGTAGCTAGTCATTTGGCGAATTTTTACATCGGCCAACAAAGTCAAAATTTCCATTACGCCAAAATTACCTGTTATACGGTACATGGGCTGTGTAAATACCGTTATATCCAATAATGTATACATCTGCGTGTTGTGTTGGCTCCTGTGTTTTGCTATGTTGTTTGTCATCGTTGAAAGTTCATATTTTTGTTCTAAAACTAAGGGGTATCTCCCCGATGAAATAGCCCTGTCCGTAACAAGTTCTTTGGCAGAAATTTTGGCAAAGTTTCGACTTTTGCTCTGCATGGTTTCACATTATTTTCATATCTTCTTTTCCGGCCTCGAGCATCACTGATGAGAAAAACTCGTAACTTATTGAAATGCGCATACAGGTGCACTGAAATTTTAAAATAAACATATATTTCAATATTGACAATTATAGTGAGAAGATTTTCTTACTGTTCAATTAAGCCTTCTTCCAGACCTATTGGTGACCGGAGAAGTGGGAGGTTTGTTTGCACGTAATCCGGATAGTCACACCATTTGCTCATTGCATGGCAGATGGCCGTCCTTAGTCGACACCGATTGCCTATTGGTCTCGACGGATGATGTGTAGTCTTTTGTGATTACTGTTCCTTTGTCGTATTCTATGTTCCTTTTCTTTTTTCGTCTCTTCCTGTTGTTGTCTATTCTGAGTTTTCACATAGGGTGTTTTGCTGTGGGTTCTGCAACCGAGTCTGGATTGAGATTTCCCCCCTTCCTTTTAAAATACAAAGAATATGAACTTATTTTTCCCTATAGACTTTATCTGGGTCTAGGTTTCTTTCAGATTCATTATTAAGAATAGAGTTATTGTTCTTGAATAGAGGGACAAGTGACCTTAAGATACATTAACATTCAAGAGCTTTTCCGGAATTCCGTGTTGGGTCTCTCCCTGATTTCCCCCGGCGATATTATCCTTGCCTAGCTTCCGATTTGATTAAGGAACAAATACATCTTGTCGTGACACAGTCATTGTTTGTCTCTATTCTACATTCCTGTCAGGTAAAACACGACTTCTTCTTTTTGTCCACTTCTGTCAGGCATTGTCCTTATATATATATTTCAAGATTCTCCTTTTTTCACAACAGCAAACGAGGTCAATGGCACTGAATAAAGAGTTGGCACAAGACGGACTTTTTTGTGTCTTTTTCTGGAAATAAAATAACGGTATTATTGATAAAAATATTTTCTTTCATATCTGTTTATGTCGAAAGTCATATTGTTGATGAAGTTGTGAAAAGAAAGATTGTATATTTTAAAGGATGAGCCAGAAAAATCACGCAATACTAGGATTTCTAAAACAAACCTTGCCTAATAATATAACAGTCTCTTTGAATAGTAGTGGATTCGTCAATACTCTTCAATAAACTTCGGAGTTTTGTTCATTCCGAGGTTCGCAACCGTTCCTGTGGAAAATCTAATGATTTTGCCTTGCCTTCTTGACTATGAGACTGAATAACTGATGGGTACTCCTGTAATGATTATTCAAATCAGTAAGTGAAAGCAAAGGGTGTGTTAAAAATTGTGTTAAAACCAGACATTTTTAACACTCATTATCAATGAAGGGGCTTATTAATTATTAAATGAGTTTGCATCCTTTGTGTGAAAGTAAAAAATAAAAAAAAATCAGAATATATAAACATCACTATCAGAGGGCATCAAAAGTCATGAAGACCAAAATATTATGCAACGGAGCAAAAGTAAATCAAAAATAAGATTAAGATCAGATGAATTCCCGAGAAGAGCAAGCTTCTTCTCCAACTTACTACGAGGGCTGATTGATATGTTGGGAGCCTCGGTTTTCTGGGAAGCAGAAGGTATTCTGCTGATAGATTATCTAAAAAAAGACAAACAATCAATGACACATACTATGCTTCACTTCTGACACAGTTTCGGTAAAATATTAAACTTAAGCGCCAAGGGGAGCTCACTCGTTAAAGGTGTGTTGTTCTATCAGGACAATGCTCCTGTTCGCAAGTCCGTCACTGCCATGGCTGCCATTCATGATTGCGACTATGATTTAATTGAACATCCACCTTATTCGCCTGACCTTGCGCCATCATACTTTCATCTATTCCCAAAACTAAAAGCAGCTATTTTTGACACCAACTTTTAGTCCGATAATGACGTCATACTTCCAGTGGATTGCTTTCTGAACAGTTCAGATAAGGAGTTCTTTAAAAAGTGGTATTGAGGCCCTTTAACACCGGTGGCAAAAGTGTATAGGTACTGAAGGGGATTATGTAAACAAATAATGCAAAATGTCTGATAAAATTCAAATCGTTTAATACGAGACTCCCAACATAATTATCTGTAGCATCAACCGACACGTTTAGTCGTTAGTCGTTAAGTTTGAGCTTGTGCAGAAATTGCGATTTGAATATACTATAAGCACGGGACGAAGGAATGATTCCACTCGGGGAAGGTAAATTTGTTATTTTGAAGTTGAAGTCTTTATGTTTGTCATATACTGAAGTATTAGGTATCTTTTATTGATAACATTTGATCAAAATACGAAGCGGTGTTGATGTTTTCGTTGATCATTTTAAACTTTTGTTCATTCGGACAGATTATATTGAGGTAATTCGAAAAATGTGAATTATAATTCATCTTAATGAAATATGAATTATTATTTATCTTTTTGAAATGTGAATTATTATTGATCTTAATGAAATGTGAATCATTAGTAATCTTTATGAAATGTGAATTATTATTTATCTTTATAAAATGAGAATTATTTTTATCTTTATTGCTTAGGACGACAATCTGCATCCTGGATTATTACAACCCTCCCACTTTTTCCGATTTCCCAGAGGTCTCGAAGAACGTATACTTGTGGAGTAAAACAACCTCCTCACTGTCAGATGACCACACACAAACAATACCACAAAACGCAGGGGCCCAAGCAACACAAATGAATATGTAAATAGATATAAAAGAGGGCATAGTCGTAATTCAATTCGTGCTGTGCCGGCCGTAGCGAGCTCATGTATGTTATCACCCCGAGAATTCCGACTGACATTCAGAGAGGACAGCTGATTAGATTTAGATTAAACATATTTTACTCAAGAAAACATTGAATTGGATCGGGCAACAAGTTATTTCAACATTATTAAAGCCCTCTCCTATTCTAGAAAGTAAACACAAGCATGTCATAAGAGGCGTCAATACTAATTATAATACAGATCTTATTACTATATAATTCAATATACTTACTTAACTAGGGAAAAACTATATATAGTTACTTTATATATGAAGAAAGAGGGGGAGTGTGAATGCAAATAGAGTTAGTGAGAGGAAAGGTGGAAGGTAGGAGGGGGGAGGTGGGTTGGGTTAAATCGACGACCATCACAGTAACAAATCAGAACCTATCGAATGCCAAAATAAAATCCTGAACAGCTAGCCGGATATAAGTATTTTCAGTTAGTGATAGAGTTTTACTTCCTGACAGAAGAGGACAGCTGGTCGGGCCCTGTTTTCTCTAAAGAAGTTTGGACAGGGCCTGTCAATCAGAGTGCAAGTTTTAAGAATGGTACAAGACTGTAGATTGGTCAAGTACCAAGCTTAGTGTCCGTATGGTGACATTAGGATCATATCCACGGTATAAAAGCAGCATTATCATGATTAATTTAGTTGTTTGTTTAATCTTTAATTATCTAGATCTTTTGAATTTTTCATCAGCTTAATCTTTGGAATCATTAATTAGCTAGGTCTTTGAAATACATTTAATTGTTTGGTCAAATTTTGAAATGCGTCATTCAAATGTTAAACGTCATCAAATTAAATGCACACAGCATGGAATGGACATGCACGTTTCAGGTATTTAATCCTCGTCAGTGATCCTCAATCCAAACAAAAAAATATAGACAAAATCTACGAAAATGTTGTCCAAAATATACCGAAAGATGCTACAGGACTAATATTCATTGTATGAATGTCCTCTGAACATTTCGCTCTCTAGCATCACTTGGTGAAATGCTAATATTGTGCTCTGATTTAATTATCATTGTGAAATCTTCGTCCGATTTCATAATATAATTTGAATTGCATGTCTTGTACAATGTGGTCACTGAAAACAAATGTTGATTCTAGCAATTCCCTCCAGCATTTGTCAAGGTACAGAGCAACTTGACAAACTAACGTTTTTGGGTGTGCAAATAACCGGATTAAAACCTCTACGAATATCATGCTTGGAGTTTCATTTTCTAAAATTTGCATAAAAATCTAATTGAAGTAGAACATTGCTGACGTCCTTGAGATTAGACTAGTACGAGATGGGAATGTTAAGCTGAGACCCTGTGCTCCTAAAATACACGGAAAGATCGATAGTGTAGGGATAGGATTTTATGGAATTTTATTAAAGAGTTTACTTTATACCGGTGAAAGGGTGTACATAAATGATGATTTGTTTTACTAGACAACCATTACGGCATAATGAGCTTAAGGAGTTTTAATTTGAACTAGATGAAGATAAAATCGAATGATTTACAAAGCTCTTATAAGGCTTTGTCATTGATGGATGAATATCACCGGACCACTTGTAATGGGATACACCCGGTAAATATCCGTTGTCAGATAACTTTTCATCTACTGTGTACATATTTCATTTTCTCTGAACTATTGTCAGGAGTAGTGTTCACATGATACATGTGATATATATATCCGGTATCATATAGCCTTTCACATTCTCTGTACCCGTCAAATATTGTCTCCTACTTCAAAGTGTCAGATAGTGTAGATATTATCTCAGTGTATTTTGTTTTCAATCTGAACACAAAAACAAAAGCTCAGACAATACACTTTAAGTTCATTCATTTGATTAATCCGGAGGTGTTTCAAACTCTTCACTTTCTAGAACAAAAATTAAAACCAATTTTAGTGCACCAGACACGTGTCTCGGAAGATGTCTGTAACAGAAAAAATATAGTAGATTGAATTATTTCTACCAGAGTGAAGGGATGATACAAATAAAAACACAAACACTCGAAAACACAAATTTTCGGCCCCTTGGCCTTTATCAGGTGTAAAAGGCGATGTTTGATAAGACAGTAAAATCCATCTATGTTTCTCTGGCGTTCAATGCATGGATTTTGGCTAAGGGGCCGAAACTTTGTGTATTCGAGTGTTTGTGTTATATAGAAAATGAGGAAAAAAAATAGAAAAAGTTTTGTAATTGCTGATTACAACTTACCTTTAATTCATGATATTTAGCTCATACTTTCCGAAAGTTTACTTGAAAGCAAAGTAGATTTTATTGCTGAGGAAGTTTACGAAATTCATGGGAAATAGTCTCAATTTTACCGGTATCTTCATATTTTAATGATTATTCTCAGAAATCTGACAGGAAGAACCAAGTAGAAGAAAAATATGTGTTCCAAATCGTATGCCTTCTAGACATAAGGATTTCAAATTGGTTTACTAGACATGAAGACCAGCATGATCAATGGTGCTTCGACCTAGGATGTAAACGTCTTCAAATTGAATAGCATCATTTAAGAACAAATCGATTCGACAAATCTATTCTTTTTTTTAATTTGCAGAGTCATCTTGTATTCTTAGAAAGGTTTCAAAATGTTGGATAACTTTTCCGTCATATATCAACGGCCCCATAATTATGTCGGGTCTATTGTGGTCAAAAACCATTAAAGGGTCAGTACAAGGATGTTGTAAAACGAGAAAGCAGGTTTCAAAAGAAAGGAGGGAATTTCCATCAATACTCGGTTGCAGCACCCACAGCAAAAACACCGGAACACCCCTAGCGAGTATATAAACACATCAAGAGGGACAAGGAACACCAAATACCACATCAAAACACCAAACAAAAATTACTGCACATAACCCAACGAGACCAATGGACAAACGGTGTCGAATGTGGACGACCATCTACCACGTTAGTAGTAAATGTGTGACACGGTCTTGGCACTTTCTAGATAGACATAAGGTCAGGCAGTGCATGCAATTTATATACTGTGTTCTTCATCGTACATTAACATCGACGGCGGGTGCGGCTAGCCAACAGGGGATGCTTACTCCTCCCGGGCACCTGATCCCACCTCTAGCTTGCTAGGGGTCCGTCGATGCTCAATATAGTGCTCTATTGTGAGTGTTGTTGAGATTATCGTCAGGATCTTCTTTAACTCATTTGAGATATAAAGAATATGTGATATCTAAGGTACGTGAATAAAAAGTCATTCTGTCTCGGTGTAATCAGGCTGCAACAAAGAATAGGTGTAAATATCAAAGGTGTTTTTACATGTAACGTATGCAGTTTTATATCTATCTGTGTATAGGCCATCTGAACATTTAATATTCTCCAAAATGACATTCGGAAAATTGAGCCTCTTTGAAGATATCTTCTGCACTGAACCTATAATGGTTTTTATACAGCTGATCTTTTTTGCAAATATTAAACTTCTACTCTTCGTTGTAAGTGCTTAGGAGAACAATTGCCGTCTGCAAGGTTTTATAAATTTAGCTCCATGAAATTGCATTACCTGTGATATTATTTTCCGTATGGATTTTTCATGTGTTTTTCTTTTCTTTTTATTTTACTCTTCAATATTTGATTTTTTTGTATTTTTTGTATTTTACATCATATACATTTTAGTCTCCTTAATGACAGAAACATTATCAAATACCCCCAGGGTATAGGGGCTCAAACAAATATCAGCTAGACCACCGATCCATTATAATTCAAAACGAATTAACTCTCTGTCAATTATACTTTCTGCAAATTGCTTTTCCAAATATTTCATTAAGTTATACAGGAGAAAATGACCACAACCATTTCCATGTGGGTCAGTGGCATAAACAAAGAATTAGATGCATATCTAAACCACAGGCTCATTATCAAGCACAGAGAATTAGCTCTCTCCTTACTAAGAATTGGCAATCCAAAGATTGCAAAGAGATATGTTTAGATACAAATATGACCACACCCATTTTCAAAGACCCTAGGGATGGGGGATCAAAACAAGATGCACAAATAGACCATAGACCTAATATATGCAAAAAAGCCCCTCTCTATCAATTACTAGTAACATTCTGAGAACTGTGTGCCCCATAAAGTGTCCTCTTCGTGAAAGGGTTACTATTACTTTGGTAAAAGAAGGGAGGAGATCTCCAACAAGACCCCGTTGCAGTATCAACAGTAAAACACCAAAACACCCGATGCAAAAACACAAAAGACGAGTACAGCACGAGACGGAAAAGAGACACACGACATGTAAACATCAAACACAAAAGACTACACATAAACCGACGAGACCAAGGGGTAACCGGTGCCGACTTTGGACGGCCATTTGTCACGCAAGTAGCAAATGGTGTGTTATCCTGGATTACGTGCGCACAAACCTCTCACTTCTCCAATTACCCAGAGGTCTCGAAGAACGTACAATTGTGGTGTATAACAACCTCCTCACTGTAAGATGACATCACACAAACAAGACCGCGAAACGTAGAGGCCCCAGAGACACAGATGAATATGTAAATGGATATAAAAAGAGGGCATGCGTAATACAGTCCGTGCTCTGCCGGCTGTAGCGAGCTCATGTATGTAATCACCCGAGGAGTCCGACTGACATTCAGAGAGGACAGGTGGTCGGGGCCCTGTCTTCTCTAAAGAGGTTTGGACAGGGCCCGTCATGGAGTCCCGTCGTCACAGTCAGTCAGAGTGCAAGTCTCAAGGATGCGCTTGTACAAGACTGTAGATTGGTCAAGTACCAAGCCTAGTGTCCGTCTGGTGACATTAGGATCATATCCACGGTGTAAAAGGCGTTTGATGATTCTGACGCATTTTCGATTGTTATGTTGCCTACCTTTGATCCTTTTTATTTTGTTTATCATATCACCATAAAAGACAGGTTGTGTAATACCAATAGTAATGTACTCTGTTGCATGTATAGATCCGAATTTTAAAAGAAGTTGACTGTAATTTTAATAAAATTTCCAGAAAGTCTTAACTAGTTTATGAAAGCGGAAACCTTGACCTCTATCAATTACTAGTAACATTCTGAGAACTGTGTGCCCCATAAGACCCCGTTGCAGCACGAACAGCGGAACACCAAAACACCCGATGCAAAAACACAAAAGACGAGTATAGTATGAAACGGAAAAGAGACATACGACATGTAAACATCAAACACAAAAGACTACACATAAACCGACGAGACCAATGGGTGCCGACTTTGGACGGCCTATGGTCACGCAAGTCAGGTTTCAAGGAAGGCATTTTTTATGACAGCCATATTACTTGTATTACTTTATATTTGGATAAGTTTCCAAAGTAATGTTCTTAATCCATAGCTTATCTAAAAGTACGAAAACGATCCTGACGACAATATCAACAGCACTCACAATAGAGCACCAGGTTGAGCATCGACGGACCTCTAGCAAGCTAGAGGTGGGACCAGGTGCCCGGAAGGAGTAAGCAACCCCTGTTTGGCTAGCCGCAACCGCCATCGATGTCTACGCACGAAAATGAAAACAATATCTACAAAACATGGACTGACTGAGGTTTTGTCTATATAGAAAGTGCTATGGCGACCATGTAAATGAATAAAATGCCATGTGGCTAGAAGGTTTAAAAGAACATCATTGTGATTCTAATTTTTTTTTGCAGTTTATATACTGAATTTGAATAGTAGATCATATGTCAGTGAAAATATTTAGATTTCATTTTGAAATAAATACCCTAACAATTGAGTGCACCATACGCGCATTAACAAATTTCCATTGTTATTCTTCAGAAACAAAGATTCTGTTTCATCGAGAAATTGAGTTTATTCATGCGTCAACCGAAACTGGAAGTACACGCTTAGCAACGTCATAAGCAACGTCACTATAAACACAATTTCAAAAATGCAAATGAACGTTGAAACGCGACGAAATGAAATGATAAGTAATCACTACGTGCACGATGCAGTTTTCCCCTCTATTTTTGGAGTTGATACCTCGATCAATCAAAACATGTTCAATATGAAGACGTTTAACATATTACAATGACTACTTATGGTCTCACTCCCATATCGGGAGTTCGTTTCTTTTCATATGGTGGAGGTTTTTGTTTGTTTGCTTTGGTTCCTGTTTTATCCTGATTTTGCATGCCTTTTGTTTCTGATTTTCTGAATTATCGATTTTGTGCTGTATACAGGGATATGGTCATTATCCATATTTGTCACCTTAAATCATGAGTGTTGCTCGAGTCCGAGAAGAGGGCATTTAAATGGTGAATTTTCTAAACATGACCTAAAATAAATGTATGCCAAAGATCCAGCTTAGGAAAGAGATTTGCCATCAGGGAGATATCCCTTAGTTTTGGATTACTGTAATTTATCGAGTTTAGCATCAGAAAGTTACAAATATATTACAAGTCAGTACAGAAGCATGATAAAAATCGGCGAACGATATCCTCGGGGACTTATAGTTCACCAGCAGAGATACCAAACTATTGGTTAAAATTGTCAGTATTGAAATATATGTTCTATAATAACAATTTATGTCTTAGATTAGAACGGTTTTCGTGATTCTGAAGAATTAACGTGCTGTTAAAGGTTTCTTGAGAAAATGTTTTCCTGAAAGGTTTGGATAATGAGCAAGAGCAAACTAGTGCATCCCACAAAACGACATATTTAAGTACTAGGAGGACACAGAAGACATGAATATCGATTTCAAGAGGACCGATGTTGAAGCCTAGAAAAATGATGACATTGATAAATAAAACCTCATCTGATTTAATGTGTATGGTGGCATACTTCTGCCCCCTACATGCAAGATATTTTATTTCAGATTATGTCAACATGCATCTTATTTCTGTTACATGCATGATAATTATGTCAGCATGCGACTTATTTATGTCAACATGCAACTTATTCATGTCAAAATGCAACTTAATAAACTTGCATTTATACATATTGTTCTTGCCTGTTGACATAGTTATCTTGAATGTTGACAAAATAAGTTGCTTGTCAACATAATTAATTTGCATGTCAACATATCTAACTTGCATGTTGACATAATATGTATAAAAATATCTTGCATATAGGAGGCAGAAGTATGCCACCATAAATGTGCACCATAAGCATGCTGCAAATATGAAATTGTATATATTTATCCGGATTCCCAACAATTCTTATTACCCGAGAGAGATGAAAAAGTTTCAGACGCACGTATATCAATAAAAAAAATCATCCGCAAAAAATGATGATACAAACGAAACTGGAAGCTAAATCAACACAACTTAAATCGAAATGAAGTACCCGAAAGAAAGGAGGGGATCTCCAACAAGACTCGGTTGTAGCACCCTTAGTAAAACACCGAAACACCCCCCCCCCCCAGCAAAGACACAGAGGAAAAGGAACATCAAACTCGTCATCAAAACACCAAACACAAAACTGTTAACGAATACACATAAAATACGAGACCTATGGGTAATCGGTGCCGACTTTAAGTTAAACGTCTTCAAATTCAATAGCATCATTTAAGAACAGATAATTTGCAGCATGGACCAGCCATGCACGTTGAGGGTACTTAACCCTCGTCAGTGATCCTCAATCTAAACAATGAAACATGATCAAAGAATGTGAAAGTAATTATGTTCAAAAATGTACAGAAAGACGAAGCAGGATTTGTGGGATATAATGCTACAGGACCCACAGAAGTAAGACGCGGCCACCTGACACGTGAGTAGCAAAAGGTGTTATTATCCGGATCGAAGCACCTGAAGTGCCCAAACTTTACTACTATAGAGTGACCTTTCTAAGACATGATTACATACAGTGCTATAGATGACGTGCGCGGTAACGAATCTTCGTCAGTGGCTCTTTATCACTTTGACATCATGTAAAACTTGCTTTTTTGGGAAAATTGTCATAACTTTATCCTGAAATATCATCGAAAAAGTAGGTTATGATCCCTCTAATACTCTATTTGATATATATTTTATTTTAATACGTTACTGAATCGACCCTACAGGAAAGAAGGTACTCAAAATTAAAAAAGAATTCAAACTAGAGGGCGCTGCTAAAATAAATTTGGTTGTGTCTGACAAAGTGCCACTGATGAAGATTATCTAACCGAAACACGTGTAGAGAATTGGAACCCTTCGACATTATTGGGCAACAAAAAAGGTAACGGGTTGGAACACTTTAAGTTTCTTAGAACATTGAAAATGATCGAATGGCAAAATCTCTTCCGATTTCATAATAATTCGGAAGGGTTCCAACTCTATACCTTCTTGAAGACAATTTCCAACCAATTTTCATGCACCAGACACGTGTTTCGGATATTGAATTCTCATCGGTAATGCTTCAAGCCAAAGTACTTTTTAATAAGCAGCCCAAATTAATTTGACTAGCGTCCTCTTGTGTTATTTTTAGAAATTAAATTTCTGCATTTATTTTACAGAGAATGCGCGGCTCCAAATTTCCTGTAGGGTCGATTAATAGAGGACGCAGTTAATATGCATTGAAATCCCCGTTTATCCATTTTCGCTTCTTTTAAAAATATGATTTTTTTTCACTCTCTCTTTTCCATTTAACATTTTATTTATTTATATACATATTTGTTTATCTGTTCGTCACTGATATATTTTAATGCTCATCTATTATATTTCCAAGGACTTAAAAACTGTTTAAATCCTTGATATTTCTGATATATAAATTTACATTTTCATTTTTTTTTAAATAGTATACTTTGTGTATATGTCATCCTGCGTCCTCATTATGGTTTTGCCATAATTCATATTCAATCCATTTACAATAAACGTACCCGATTCTAAGGATAAGGTTGTATATGTAGCGGTTGTAGACATCATTTTTATCTTTGGTTTGAAAAGAAACTTATTTCAAAATGACATTTGAGATAAATGTAAAATGCAAATGATTCATGAAAACAACATATAATAGATAAAAAAGAATATATACAAGAATTTTAGGAACTATTTTTATCATCTAACGACACAACGACAGTTTTTATTGTGATTTCGAGCTCGCATAAGCTTAACTGAGAAATCTCCCTTTCATTTACTTATTATTTTTTCAATCTATTTTATGGACAAAATATACAAAATGCATATTTCGAATAATGAAGCAATGCTACTTTAGTTACAGTGATTCAAAATTGAAAAGATTGTTTTAGTTTAGAGCTATTGTCTTTGAATATAGGTACATGTATATAATATTTTAAAATATCTATTTTTTCAAAAATATCATATAACATAAAAAATATAGCAAATATTTGCTATAATTTTGATATTATAAACAGTCAGTAGGAACACATCATTTTCCTCAAACAAGACTGAAATATGGCGAAAGAGAGGTAATTGTATTTACATTATTAATCTTGGGAAGCAAAGTACTATATGCATATAACGAAGATAAAGAAGATACGGACGACAATCTCAACAGCACTCACAACATAGTATCAAATTAGGCATCGACGGACCCCTAGCAACCTAGAGGTGGGACCAGGTGCCCGGGAGGATTACGCATAACCTGTTTGGCTGGCCGCACCCGCCGTCGAAGAAACCAAAGAAACCGAAAACTTTGCTGCAACAGAAGCTTGTTGGACAGTAAGTTTTACATGTGATGCACCAGAAATACTTGTTTCGGATCATGAATACTCATCAACGATAGTTTAAGCAAAAAATGTTTAGAGTGATGCCCCTCGAATAATTTGTAACTTTAAATTTCTCTGTAGGAATAAAGAGACGTAATGAAACTGAAAATATGCACAAACTCATTGGAGGGATAGTCTTGGGATGTTAAACTCATATTAAGTATATTGAAATAAACAGATTTTCATATATATTGTGGGAAAATTCTCACCAAAGAATAGTTTCTCTCTTGCACCAGCGTTGGTTTTTGGAAAATACGTCTGTCATTGCATATTCAAACGTATCTCAGACTGAAAAAAAATCTCCTCACTGCAGAAAAGTCAATTCCACGCTGCAACAAAGAATGCAGCTCCTCACTAGAAAAATAAGAATACAGTTCTTCACTGCAACAAAGAATGAAGCTCCACACTAGAAATATAAGAATACAGTTCTTCACTGCAACAAAGAATGCAGCTCCACACTAGAAAAATAAGCATACAGCTCTTCATTGCAACAAAGAATGCAGCTCCACACTAGAAAAATAAGAATACAGCTCTTCATTGCAACAAAGAATGCAGCTCCACACTAGACAAATAAGAATACAGCTCTTCACTGCAACAAAGAATGCAGCTCCACACTAGACAAATAAGAATACAGCTCTTCACTGCAACAAAGAATGCAGCTCCACACTAGACAAATAAGAATACAGTTCTTCACTGCAACAAAGAATGCAGCTCCACACTGCATAAAGGCACAACTTTGCTGTCACAGAGTAATTAATTTTTGTTACTTTTGTTCACGCCATTTTTGGGAAAGTTCTCTTAACAACTAAGTGTTTATGGCCTTACACAATTTAAGGATTTGAAAGGCTTCCAGCAATATTAACATGTGAATACCGTGAATTGGAACAAACCTATGGGGTGTAAAAACAACAAATATGGGAAAAAACCAGCAGCAAAAATAGGTGCGATACAACAACGGCTTTACAAAAATTCAAATCACACAAACCAAAACATAAAAACACAAATGACAGTACTATGCTACTGAATAGACCCTACAGTAGCCGTGCACTCTTTGTAAAATGCACAAATTTAAATTTAAAAACAAAAACTAAAAGGCGCCACTAAAATATATTTGAATGTGTATAAAAATCACTTCGACATGTAATTAAGTACCACTAGTATCCGAAACAAGTGTCTGGTGCATAAAAATTGTTTTGAATTTTTCTTGAAAAGGGTAAAGTTAGAACACTTCCGTATTATAAACCGAGAGACAAATATGGACCTGTTGCTGATATTGGACGACATCTGCAAAAAACATGGTCATAAGATAGAAATTATTAAAAATACTTAATGAAACTTTTTTTTATCCATATAGTCCAAGAATAAAATATATATAGCTATAGAATAATTTATCGCATTTGATTTCAGTAACTTAAAAAAAAACATTTCTAATAAGTGCGGAAGCACGTTGAAACGACATCGTAAAGGACTATTAAACAGGCCACTAGCGGAGATGCCAATTTAGTGGGTGAAATTGTCAATATCGAAATATATGATCGTCATAATTCATGTCTTTTAACGAATTTCGTGATTTTGAAGAATTAACGTGCTGTTAAAGGTTTCTTTGATAATCTCTTCCTGAAAGGTTTGGATAATGAGCACAAGCAAACTAGTGCATCCAACAAACGATATATATTTAAGTACTCAGAGGACGTTGAAAACATGAATATCGATTTCAAGAAGACCGAAAAAAAAAGAAGCCTAGAAAAAATAGCATTGAAACATAAGACATCACCTGAACTGATGTGAATCCTGTACCAGTTGTAAATAGGAAATGTAGTGTAGGACTCCATGACGGGCCCTGTCCAAACCTCTTTAAAATAGAGAAGACGGGGCCCCGACCACCTGTCCTCTCTGAATGTCAGTCGGACTCCTCGGGTGATAACATACATGAGCTCGCGTCGGCAGAGCACGGATTGTATTACGTACGCCCCCTTTTTATATCCATTTACATATTCATCTGTGTTGCTTGGACCCCTGTATTTTGCGGTCTTGTTTGTGTGTGGTCATCTGACGGTGAGGAGGTTGTTTTACACCACAATTGTACGTTCTTCGAGACCTCTGGGTAATCGGGAAAGTGGAAGGGTTGTGCGCACGTAATCCAGGATAACCACACCTTCTGCTATTTCCGTGGCAGATGGCCGTCCTATGTCGGCACCGGTTGCTCATTGGTCTCGTTGGTTTATGTGTAGTCCTTTGTGTTTGATGTTTTTGTGTAGTGCGTTGACGTTCCTTGTCCCTTGTATGCGTCTCTCTCCGTGCTTGTCTGCTTTGTGTTTTTGCATTGAGTGAATATGTATCAGACGGTTCTTATGTAATTGCTACAAATTATCCAATTGAATTTAATCAAGTTTGTAAAAACTCTGCCTTAACTAAATTACAAACTGTCTCTCCTATTGGCATAGTAACATGCGTCTCTTTCTGTGTTTGTCTGCTTTGTGTTTTTGCATTGGGTGTTTTGGGGTTTTGCTGTCGGTGCTGCAGCCTGATGTTGTTGGAGATCCCCTCCTTTTTGTTATAAAGAGGAAATGTTCAGCAACACTGATGAGACATAGTTTGTTGAAATGCTCATATGATGCACTGAAATTTTATGATTGAGCATATATTCAATATTGACAGTTTCAACCACTATGTTGGTATCTCTGTTGGTGCATTTTTTGTCCCCGAAGTTATATGTCGACTTGTTTCACAGTGTTTCGGAACTGGACTTGAAATATATTTGTCAATTCTCCGTCACAAAATTTAACGAACATCTTCTAAGACTAAGAGTGATCTCCCTGATGACATAGCTGTGTCCTTAGCAGGTTCTTTGGAAGAAATGTTTGGTCAAGTTTAGACTTTTGCTCTTCATGATTTCTCATTATTTGGATTTCCTTTTTTTGGCCTCAAACATCACTGATGATATATAACTTGTTGAAATGCGCATATGGTGCACGTAAACTTTATAAAAGAACATATATATTTCAATATTGACAATTCATCCACATAACCAACTCCTGAAATTATTCGAGATAGATGAAATAGTATCAGACGCACTTTTCTGAATGAATTATATCATTCATATAGTAAAGTGATGTTAAGCTAAATCAACACAACTGTATCTGAAGTAAACACTCTTCGCTGCAAAATACAATGCAGGTATCACCCGAAAAATTGGACAGAAAACTGCATCAATTTCATATGAGGCACAATTAGCTGTGTATTCAAACTTCCATCATTGCAGGTGATCAAACCGTAAAATCTATTCAGTTTTCGTAATATTGGCGTGATACTTAATCTATTAAAAAGTCATTTTCCGATTTCATGTATTCAATTATACATTCATACATTAGTTATGAGTTTGTATAGAAGTTTCTTTGAAAATGAAATTCGGACATAAAACAAAAATGCAAAAAAGACTGATAGAAATAGCTTAAAACATTTTTAAAAATCCACACAAGAATATTAAGAATTTGTGTATCAATGATCAACAAAATCGTTAATTTGATTCGAACCCGTTAAGTGTGATTGAGGCTTTTTCCCGAGCCTTCTCATATGGGGTCATCCCAAATTTATATGAAAAAGGTAAAAAAAGTAATGTGGGACAATCGGGATAGGGTGTGTATGTTAATTAGTTAATTGTGGCAATTATCTCTTGTTAAGATGAAAGGGTTCATATATGTGGTACTAACAATCCACGTTATAACGTTAGCTAGAATAAGAAAAAAGGATACTATTCCTACGGACATCATTTCAAAACATCGGAACGTGCTTACAACATGCATCTTTGAACAATGAATCTCATCACCGCTACTTCATCCACAGTGATCCAAAATTGAAAAGAAAATGTATTTTAGAGCCTTCATCGTTGATAATAATTTATTGTTATCACCCTTGAAAGTCTTCCTCAAACAAGACTGCAGTATGGCGAAAGAACGATAACTATTTTTCGATACTGTTCTTTGGAAGCCAAGACAAAATGGAAGAACACTAACTTGGCCTCAGGAGAAGCATTTTGGACAGAAATCTCTACATCAGTACACCAGACATGCATATTTCGGGTAATGGACAGAAATCTCTACATCAGTACACCAGACATGCATATTTCGGGTAATGGACAGAAATCTCTACATCAGTACACCAGACATGCATATTTCTGGTAATGGACAGAAATCTCTACATCAGTACACCAGACATGCATATTTCAGATGATGAATACTTATCAGCGGTATTTTTAAGCCAAGATGATTCATTGATTCAAATATAAAAAAATTAGTGTGGCGCACCCTACTTTCATTTCAAAATTTGTAAAGAGTGAAACTTTCCTGTGGGATCTAAATGCACAATTAGATTAAAATGTGACAAAATTCATTAGAGGATCTTAGGATGTTAAACTCTTACAATGAAATTGTTGTAGTAATCTAAATACACGGATTTTTAAGGACATATCCAGCATCCAAAAATTGAATCTTAAAACGAAGAGTATTCTGTATTTCTGTTCTACAAAGAAAGATAACTCATTTGCATTATGAAGTTCTTTGGAAAATATTTTAAAATAAAAATTTGTATGTTATTTTACCAAAAGGAATGTACGGAAAGGCTTCAAATTCTTCGTTTCAATCAATTAGTAGAATATCCAATATATTGTATTCCAAATATGAAGGAAAGTGACAAATATGGATAATGACCATATCCCTGTATACAGCACAAAATCGATAATTCAGAAAATCAGAAAACGAAGGCATACAAAACCTGGACAAAACAGGAACCAAAGCAAACAAACAAAAACCTCCACCATATGAAAAGAAGCGAACTCCCGATATGGGAATGAGACCAGGTGCCCTGGAAGAGTAAGCATCTCCTGCTTGCATGCAACACCCGCCGCTTCAATTCGGTAGAACTGTCAAATCTGTTTACTTCCATTTCGGAAGACATAGAGTACAAACTTTAGTTGGATGGTTCAAATGGTCTATGACAGAATATCATCCACCATTCTGGAGAGTGGGACATCATAGTGTATGATGAGTTCCCCATATCAACAGTAGAACTTCCTCAGCGACGGTGTTAGTCGGTCACAAACATATCCCTGACTGAGAAGCTTATCAGAAAGACGCCTAGCTCTCAGCTAAGGACTCTTATTGGCCGATACATTTTCAACATCTCTGTAACTGCTGCTGCACAGAATTTCACAAAACCTTACAGGAAGCAAGTATTCCAGGGTCTATACAAATGTCTCTTCAAAATTAACCCTAATAGCACATCATCCACATCTCAGGTGAGCGATGTGGACTCCTTAGGCTTCTTGTTTTTTTTTTTCTGACTAATGAAAATTTTAGAGAAAAACTTAGTATAATTTTTATGTTTATTATATTTAATGCTGTTATACAGTCATCTGATTATTATACTTTATCATAATATTATACATGTATGTAAAGGCTATATGTAATATACAATAACAAGTTTGTTCAAACAGCAAAAATGAATTCACTTAATTCATTTCTTTTATGAATTTCACATTTGTTTCATTTCTATGCTGAATTAACATCAAACTAACATTTCATGCAATGAATTACTTATTGACTCAAGATAACCATTGTTCCTCTCTTCATAAGGAATTTTCACATTTTAATCTACAACAATACAAGGATAGTGTAAGTTTCCTTTTTTATATCCTGAATTCATTCCAGGGAACAAACCCTACCAATCTCTTGAATAAATGATATAAGATGCATGTAGATAATATTTATAACATAATTGGTATAATTCATATACACAAATTTAGAGAGGCAGAAAATACCCTCGTAAAATATAGTACAATTTTGGCAACATATAATTTGTTGTACCTGATGACAGAATTTGCTAGAACTAAACTTTTGTCTGAAGATCAAACAAATCATATGTTGACCTAATACTCCAGTCAATGATTCCTTCTTATACCTTCATTTTACATTACGCAAACAAATTGATAGACAATGTTTATATTCAGAGTGCAAAGGGCATGCAACATTCATAACATCATCAATGACACAAATTACATTAATATGACCGTAATGATGTGTATTGGTCAATACCTTGTTTAAACAATTATTGACTCTCAAAGATCGATGTAAACAAAGAAAAGACTACTCTGCTCTACATCTTATTTTTTTGTACTTTTTTACTCTGCATTTTGTTTATAGAGCATATCTTCATAAAATAACTACAGTGCTTCATCCATTTGAAAAGTTACATTTAACGACACATTTCGGATCATCTGGAGTCAGATAAGGATAAAATATACAATTATATGTAGCACAATAAAGGGCAATGGCAAAGTTGACCAGAATCACACTTTTAAATAAAAGTTTAAAAATACTTGAAATCATTTGGTTTTGTAACATTATAATAATTATAATATATGGATAATATAAAAATATTTCTCATTCAGATTATATCAAAAAGATCGACAAGATATTTTTTCAAATAATTATCACTCTCTTCAGGATACAATCATCATGAAGAATGAAGCATTTTTAATGATTATAAAGCCATAAGGTATTATTTCAAACAATTTTAATCACCCATACAATACTTAGGGAAGGAATCTTGAGAGTCTTTGGTAGAGAATGATTTGAATGTAGGAGAAGACAACTTTGTTAGCAGAATGACGTGTACTCAGCCAATTGTGCCTCATATGAAATTAATGTAAAATTTACATGAACTTTATGTAAAAGTTCACATAAAATTATTTGAAAGAGCACGAATATGCTATTTACACGAAATTTTTCACATGAAATTCGTGTGAAGTTTCTGACATGAATTTCGTATAAACTCAATTTTGCATGAAGGTCACATAAAGAAAAAGTCATGTAAAATTCATGTGAAGTAATTTTTTTTTCACATAAATTTTACGTGAAATTTCTATGAATTTCACATGAAAGTTCATGTGAAATTTATATGATGCTCATTTCATATGAATTTCATGTGAGGCATAATTGGCTGTGTATATAAAAAAAAAGTTGACAATCATATTTATAATACTACATTTGAAGCATCAGTAACACAAAATATAATACAAAACAAAACAAATGTAAACCATTTACCACAAAAAAGAGTTCTGAATATCGCAAAAAAAAAAACATTTCAGCCTGAAAAAAAATAATTTCTGAACCTATGTTTCATTCACAGATTGTCATTCTTTTTTCTAAGTTTCATTCAATTTTCTTCTTTTTTTTCATTACGTATTTTTCCATTTTTTTTAACTGTCATCTGACGCTTATTTTTTGTCATTACAATTTTTTTCCTTTTTACTGATAATTTAACAAATACTTGCTTTAAAGTATGCAAACTTCTTCATAATCTATTGAGTGAGAAAAGTCCTTGCCCTCACACTTTTTTTATTACTTCTTTGCTTCTTTTAAAGCTAAATGCAGACAAGTTGAATGAATACAACCCACTTTCCTTACAATATGACCAGTGTTTGAGCATTTTGAGGGAGCAGTCATTATTCCTTTGGTAGCACCACGTTTACTTTATGCCAGGCGTTACTGAGCACTCCCCGTAGATTCCAGATTCCCTCCACACTGTCGGGCTGTACGTTGTAGGAGGAGTCTACGGCCTTACACATGATCTGGGCCACGCCCTTGCTCTCATTGGGTATGGGGATTGTACCCTCCCACTGTGTCCATCCAAACGTCCTAAATAATAACATAAATATGGTATTCATACATGTATTTATCATGCCTCATACTAATTTCAGCCAATGACGTCGCAGTCACATGGTGTCCTACCGTGACGCTGAGGTAGGTCACTAAATTTTCAAACGTCAAAAATTACACAGAAAATGTTATGAAATGGTTTTCTGCATGATAAATTTGTGAATATACAATGCCAATGTAGTCATATAAATGTTACATACATGTATATATGTTATGACATAGTCAGATTAAGTTCAATCTGCATCAAATATTAATGATTATTTCGAAAATTTTTACCAGGTACTCAATGTACTAAACCTGTAGTTCATTTATTTTAAACATAGTAAGCGTGTTAACAAGAGTGCTGATACAAAGGGTACATGTATTTACAAACATGAAATTTAAAATCATTCATGATCACCTGTCATGTTACTTTTCACCCTTTAAGTAATTTCTCCTTGGTCATGAAAATATTGAGGGACAATAATTTCATCTATAAAATCAATCATTAGACTCCCTATACTTGCAATTACACAATGCTATATGTCATTAATTTTATTATACAACACTTTTAATTTCTCTCAATTTATCAAAAAGATGGTGGAATCAATATAACATACTTATACAGAGGTTGGCGAGTAGGTTTTAGCTCGGCCGAATACCACGATTTCCCTCCATCTGCTGATAGATCCACCCTTACAATACCGCGTCCACCACCGCTCCAAGCATAACCTAAAAATAGAATTTATATTGGTAAACCCAAAACCATTATGAGAAATTACATTCTCTACAAAGTGTATAAAACGTTCAATACTTTTGTTTTCTTTGGAACTCTTAAAATATCATCACTTAACATACATTTAAAAAGAAATGATGCTAAATTTTTGGCTTATTTTTCATACATGTGAACCTTTTGCCTCCACAAATCTTGAGGATTTTCAATTTTCATCTGGAGATTTGGCCTCTCGTCGGGAGGTTTTTAATTTTTCATAGGGAGGATTTATCGGTATTCGGACCCCTCCCCCCCCTTTTTTTTAATCTACGGACGAATTTTCTCAACTCGCTTTTCAACAAGGACAGATTCCGCTCTCATACAACAACAAAAACAATTCGGAGTTCCGAGAGTTGTCTCAATGACGTCCGTTGATAATACGGTTGATTTCTTTTACCTTGCTTCTGCTACTTGAGTACACCTGTACAGAAAATCAATAACTGCTCTTCATGGGGTTTAAACTGACCACTCATCAGATTTAAATCCCATTGTTAGGAGAATAATAAACGAGACGGCCATTATCTGCCTCAGGTTATACACGCTTATACAGAGTACGTGAATTACATGACGTCGTTTTTCCTACGCATTTATTTATTTATCAGCGAACTTTTACTGCATTTCCTCACTTTTTCGTGTTATATATAAATATAATATTAATTTACGGCATCAAGAAGATTGTACATCAATTTGGTACGTGAATTTGACGACCCGTGTTAAGATGTACTGGGTATAACGTCCCCCGGGGAAGTCGAGTACCCGTGGCGGTGAAGAGAACGCGACGCTAATTGCTTTGTTTTTCCAGCAATATACCTGTCACCTGTATAATTAGCACTTATTAAATTGATTGTCTGGTAACTACAGACGGCGTAATGCGTAACGTAATACACAAATGGGGATTTTGCATTTCATCTGGAAAAATCTGGAGGATTTTTCGTTTTCGTCGGGAGGATTCTGTTTCGTCGGGAGGAATCGGGAGGACTATTTTTCATCGGGAGGGTCCTCGTTTCGTCGGGAGATTTCGTCCTCCCGCCGGGAGGTTCACATGTATGATTTTTAAGGATAAATACCAATTAAGATTTTCATCATTTTCTTAAGATTTAATAGAAAATCTGCTTAAAAATCTCAATTTTTCAAGATTTGCCTCGACGCCAAAAACATACTATTTTCATCAACCCAGCATATTTCTGTACCCCCACTGTAAAACATTGTATGACTAATAATAAACTTTGATGAATTCATACTTACTTGACAATCTAGAATGTAATCAATAACATGTACAGTCCAACATAAAGGACATAACATTAATATTTGTACGGGTTTTCTGTATTTCCACTGCAGGGTTGTAGAGGTCTATACAAGGCATGCTGTTACATGTAGGTTAGTGTACAAAGGTTAAAGTGGAAGGCAGGGTTAAAAATTGTGAGAAAATATGCATGAAGGGTTAATGCAAGAAAGGGATAATAACTAAATACATATGATTATATGCATGAAAAATCTTCAAATTTAAAGTCTACTTGCTGAAAACACTTTTTATCAGATATCACATGCTTCTGTATTTTTTTTCCCTTGAATTTCTTAGCCCCATTCATTTCTTCTATATTCTTTTACAGTCTATCTATGTGCATAAAACTTCTTTCATTTCAAATTTGTGAGAATATCTGAAGTTATACATAGTTCTTAAATTTATATATAACTTCCACACACATAAACTTTGAATGAATCTTTATAAATCAGCAAGAATATGTAGGGATACAAGCAAACCAGATGTGATGGTGTTAAAGTGAGGATGTGGAGATTATAATCTGAAATTAAACAAATCAAGGTTAAAATGAAGGAAAACAGACAGGGAAATAAATGTGTAAAAGAAGCATAAGCCGTAAAACAAGCAGTCATATTACGTTTTATTTCATAAAGCAAATTAAATGATTAATGATATTAGTATTATGCTGCTATACATAGTTATAGTTACTGTAATGTTATATCATGAACATCGAAAGTATGCTTCATAATTGACCCTTCCGAACGCGGGAAAAATTTGAGAAATTTCGTGACGTCACAGTGTAATTTCGATGTTTGACCGAGGTTCGAAGCTTGTTTGTCCGAGGTAAAAGCATTGTGACGTCACGAAATTTTGCATTATTTTCCCGCAATTCGGAAGGGTCAATTATAGACTCATTAACAATAGCATAGGGTAATCAAAGATTACATAGCTCGCCTATACAGATTTTTGTCAGAAAACCAGGTTAAAGTTTTTGAAACGTAGGTCAAAGTCCAAGGTCAAGGTCACTAGGTCAAAGGTCATGGTCTTAAATGAAAGGTCTCGTCACAAGGTATCTACATGTGAAATATGAAAGCCCTACCCCTTATAGTTCAAGAGATATAGCCCAAGTTTAAGTTTTGTCTACGGACAACGACAACGACTACAACTATGCCGAGGGTATGGCATTAGCTCTCCGGACTTTTTCGTCCCGGCAAGCTAAAAAATTAAAATGAAATATAAAGTTATGCAGATTAGAATATTTACAGGAGGATATCACAGAAATCTAAATAATGAACAGACAGGCAAACAGATGAAAAATTCAAAATCTAATCAGAGTAATTATTATAGGTTAATTAAGCATTAAGGTTAGAATTTTGAACATATAAGGTAAAAGTGAAAGCAAATCATACATCTATAATTATGGTGACAGAAAATCAATCAGATCAATTTTCTTAGGTTCAAGCTTGTGAGATTTCTGTTTATCTGTTATATTCTGAGAATTAAGGCACCCCCCCCCCCCTTAAATGCGTATTTGAAGGGAAAGTACAAAATCTAAAATACAAATTTATGTACAACATGAACAAATTTTGCATGTATTTTTTTAGCATTTTCTTTTCTGTAATCAACTTGATCAATCAGAAATTAAAAAAGATTATTATTATGATTTTAGTAATATTTCCAAAGATATTCGTGTTTGTGAAATCTATAAGATATTTCCAAAGATATTCGTGTTTGTGAAATCTATCTAAATCTTCTGTCATGCAAGTTGAAAGTTTCACTGCTTGATGAAAATTTTGACCTGTATAGATTTTTTCAACATGTTCAAAGCAACAGGGAAAGGCATTCTTGTGTTAGAGAAATGATACTTCAAAGATGTACCTATTCATCTAAAGTTCAAACCTATTACCATGGTAACCAAATACCACAAAATCCACACAATACATCAAAGCATAACCAAACACTCCACAAAAACTCTAATCAGACCCAGAATCAAGCATCACAACGACTTTGATGTACCTTTCACAGTTACTTCCTCCTTGTCCTGCAACACAGTGCCATCTTTTGGCTCACAGATGGCGCTCTGTACTGGATACTCTTGTATAGCAGGCACAGTACTGAAATCTACGTTATGCCAGTCTATTGAGGCGTGGAATCCTTTATAGTCCTTCTGTTGCCAGTGGCAGGTGCTCTCTGTGTCACTCAGTGTAATACGATGTAACCACTTCACCTACACAAATACATGTAATTAATCAAAAACTATTAAAGGCTTATATTTGCAAAGCACCAGTTTTAGTTTCTTTAAAGACATCAATTGAAATATGGAAGCTGTACCTAGGTTAATGTTTAAGATCAATTAAGATAAAGAAGTCAAAAGCCAAGATCTCAAATTAAGGTTCTGTCACAATGATAATAAAAAGATCTAAGCCTTTGTGATCAAGAAGTTTACTGAAGGTTAAAATGTTTGAAAAGTAGGTCGAACCTCAAGGTCACTTGTTCAAAGGTCCTGGCAAAAATAATTTATCAGGCTGATTCATTTCATCATGGCCCATTGTATTATAAAGATATTTGTCATTCAAAAACTCTCCATACCAGTAGTCTCATATTTGCTAAACCACAAATTGCACGGAGACTTATACTATAATCATAATACACATACCTGTCTGGCTCCTACGATTCCAGGTATGATGATTCTGACTGGATAACCGTGATCCCGAGGTATGTCCTCTCCGTTCATCTGGTACGCCACCACGATGTCCTTCTTCAATTTACGTGCCATGTCAATTGGTATGGAAGCTCCATATGTTGTACCTGTTCATCAAGTATTAGTTTATCATTGCAGTATGAAATTATTCGTTCGCAGTCTTGTGAAGGTAAAATGCAACACATAGAGAATGCTTACTGTACTGGTACAATATCTCCTCAGTACTGTCAGTACAATAAATTTCACCTGTACAATATCTCTCCTGTAAAATATATTTCATCACCTGTACAATATATCTAACCTGTACAACATCTAAACTGCATAATATATTTCACCTGCAGAATATATTTAAGGCACGGTCCATTTGATATTCTCGGGGGGGGGGGGGGGGGGGGGATTGGGTTTTTTTCGAAAAAAATAATTTTGCTCTCAATTTTGATGAAAAAAATTAATTTGCTTATGGTGTGACAGAAAAAAATAATCTTGCTCTTACAAATAATCTGAATTTGAAGAATTAAAATAAAATTTCGCCAAAATTCTTGAAATTTTTCCGGCTCGCTTCGCTCGCCGCAGTTTTCAAATTGTATCAAAAGTTTTTGGCTTGCTTCGCTCGCCATAGTTTTCTATCAAAACATTATTCCTTAATAGCATTTTAACTTCAGATATTTGAAGATATCAAAAGTTATATATGTATGTGAATGAAAAAGGGCTTCCTTAAAAGCTTAAATATATGATCAATATTTATGTATTGCTGTTAATACACGTTGCATGTATCTCATAGAGTCATGTTCTTGTAAGATTGGAAGGAGAACTTCAATTATTCACCAATTTACAATTTTTAGTAAATTTAAAAAATTGTCTAAGAGAAGTTCCCCTCAGACCCTCTTATACATGTTATATACATGTACCTTATATACAATATTGAGAATTGTATTGTAAAAATCTTTTATCTCTCTGTTTAAAAGTGAATTGAATACTTGCATAAAAATAAACTAATATATTAATATTTAGAGTTTTGAGTAAAAATATAAATAATTTCTATTGATAAAACACAAACATTCTTAATATGCGCATCACTTTGTTAAAAAAATTTCCTTGCTCCAACTTTGCCAGAAAAAAATAATTTTGCCCCGGTACGGGGCGAAAAAAATAATCTTGCTCCGACAAAAAACCCAAGCCCCCCCTGAATATCAAATGGACCATGCCTAACCTGTGCAAAATCTCACCTGAACAATATATTTAACCTGTACAATATCTCACCTGTACTACACATGTATTTCTTACCTGTAGGGTCAGAGTCAGCACCATCAAATATTATATGTTTACAGTCCACTTCATCGATGTTAATCCCTGCCTTCTTCAGTAAGTCATCCAGGGGTACTCCTGTCCATTCAGCGTTACTAATGGCTGCCGCGCCCCAGTTCAGTCCCTTTACTGGCTTGATTTTGACCATTTCACTCCTACGATTTCCAGCACACTGGACGATACAAACGACTGACTTTTGAGGAAACTTCCTTAATTCATCAAGGCTGAGCGATAATTCTCGTCTACTTCCCTTCCCGCCTACAGTCAAACGATATTTCTTTGGATCTATGTCCGGAACAGGAAGGTGGTTTCGAACAAAAAATAATTCATTTGGCGTCAGATATTTGTCAACCAGTAACTCCAGTGGAGGTTCTGCATTAAACGGCTTAACGGAGCTCGGCTTGAGGGCAGGATGTCGTAATGGGTCGTTAGAATACGGGTCACTTTTGTCTTTTTCGGACATTTTGGGTTTTTCTGTAATGTTTCCGATCCTCATTTCTTCGAGCATGTCGTAGATTTCAGGGATTTTATGCTGTGCGTACATATTCCAGAACACCTCGATGTTACTGCCAGCAGCAAGCATAATCTTACTGGAGCCTCCAGGATGGTTAGCTACAAAGTCTGTGATATCATACACACCATTCCTGTACGTAACCTGTAACATACGGTAAAATGTTTCTTTACATAATGAGACATTTATTGTATTGATATGTGATCATCATGTTATAGTGCTATTTTAATTAATCAGAATTTTTTTTCGAAACGTTCCTCTTGCCTTATCAATTAAAATTTATTTTACTATCTCTAACAATTCAATGGCTTCAAGTACTTCTATAGCCCATGACCAAGAATACTTCTATCCCCAAACCAGATGGTATAAAAAGAATAACAAATATTTACCCAGATTTTATTGTCCTTTGAGTTATGTTTAGCTACGTCAGCGAGGGTGTACGTAGGAAGTCCTTTCTTCAGTGCCCCGGCTTCCGTTTCTGCCTCCGCTGCTTCCACACCTCCATCCTTCTTGGATTCTTGGAAATACAACCATGCTCCTCCACCTATACAACAAATCAAATTGTAATAAAAATAATCAGTGCTAACTCTCTGTGTTTCTAATACATTTCGTTTTGATAAAAAATTTTGTTTAATTATATCAATAGATTAAATCTCTATACCGGTATTATAGAAATCTCATATGCATGGCTCTGATAGAAAATTTTGCAACCTGAAAGAAATTCATAGTATCTGTTAAAAATCTAAATTTATCACTAGCGGACAACTGTTGATTGGAATTAACTATTATTTAGTACTAGATTGGACAATGTTGGAATTAACTAATATTTAGTACTACATTGGAATTCACTATTATTTAGTACTAGATTGGAATTTACTATTATTTAGTATGAGATTGGAATTTACTATTATTTAGTACGAGATTGGAATTAACTATTATTTAGTACTAGATTGGAATTTACTATTATTTAGTACGAGATTGGAATTTACTATTATTTAGTACGAGATTGGAATTAACTATTATTTAGTACGAGATTGGAATTAACAAGAATTTAGTACTAGATTGGAATTTACTATTATTTAGTACTAGATTGGAATTTACTATTTTTTAATACTAGATTGGAATTAACGATTATTTAGTACTAGATTGGAATTGACTATTATTTAGTACTAGATTGGAATTGACTATTATTTAGTACTAGATTGGAATTTACTATTATTTAGTACTAGATTGGAATTAACTATTATCTAGTACTAGATTGGAATTGACTATTATTTAGTACTAGATTGGAATTGACTATTATTTAGTACGAGATTGGAATTGACTATTATTTAGTACTAGATTGGAATTGACAATTATTTAGTACGAGATTGGAATTTACTATTATTTAGTACTAGATTGGAATTGACTATTATTTAGTACGAGATTGGAATTTACTATTATTTAGTACTAGATTGGAATTTACTATTATTTAGTACTACATTGAAATTTACTATTATTTAGTACTAGATTGGAATTGACTATTATTTAGTACTAGATTGGAATTGACTATTATTTAGTACTAGATTGGAATTTACTATTATTTAGTACTAGATTGGAATTTACTATTATTTAGTACTAGATTGGAATTTACTATTATTTAGTACTAGATTGGAATTTACTATTATTTAGTACTAGATTGGAATTTACTATTATTTAGTACTAGATTGGAATTGACTATTATTTAGTACGAGATTGGAATTGACTATTATTTAGTACTAGATTGGAATTGACTATTATTTAGTACTAGATTGGAATTTACTATTATTTAGTACTAGATTGGAATTGAATATTATTTAGTACTAGATTGGAATTGACTATTATTTAGTACGAGATTGGAATTTACTATTATTTAGTACTAGATTGGAATTGACAATTATTTAGTACGAGATTGGAATTTACTATTATTTAGTACTAGATTGGAATTGACTATTATTTAGCACTAGATTGGAATTGACTATTATTTAGTACTAGATTGGAATTTACTATTATTTAGTACTAGATAGTAAAGGTTTAGTGTTGCTTCACTTTGTAAATTCCATGTACAATGATATAACACTCTCTCTTTAAAAGATCCCTGGGACAGTATCGCTCAAAATAAAGATTTTTAACATGTTTGATACAAAATGCAGTAAAATAACCATTTAATAAAATAAGATATGGTCCAGCTTAATGTTTCTGAAAAGTAGATCAAATAAATCAAATTCAAGGAATTGTGGTCCCCCGCTTTTGGGTGTTTGTCTTTAAAGAAATGCTTACAGACATCCCCCCATTCTTAAGTTTTAATAATATATCTCATATATTATCAACATTCTAAATATGAAAGATTAACTCCAAGAAGAGGTCAAAAGGTCCAAACTTGTGTTTTGTTTCCAAGGGACAGGGCTTATGAAAAGGTATGCACATGTGAAATATTTAAGACCTATGATTTAAATTACCATCAAAAACTTATGGTCGAGGTTGAAGTTTTTAAATGTGGGTCAACCTCCATGGACAAGGTCACAAGGTCAGAATGTTATTACCAACAGAAAGGTCTCATCACAAGGAATACACATGTGAAATGTGAAAGCCCTATCATTTTCCATTAAAAAGTTATGGACAAGGTTATAGTTTTTTGAAAAGTAGGTCGAACTCAAAGGTCAAGGTCAAAAATTTTGGTATCCATACAAAGGTCTTGTCACAAGGAATACACATGTGAAATATCAAAGCCCTATCACTTTCCATTCAAAAGTTATGGTCAAGGTTAAAGTTTTTAATAAGTAGGTCGAACTCAAGGTCAAGGTCAAAAGGTCAAAAATTTTGGTATCCATGGAAAGGTCTTGTCACAAGGAATACACATATGAAATATCAAAGCCCTATCACTTACCATTCAAAAGTAATGGTCAATGTTAAAGTTTTTAATAAGTAGGTCAAAGTCCAAGGTCAAGGTCACAAGGTCAAAAATTTTGGTATCCATCTTGTCACAAGGAATACACATGTGAAATATAAAAGCCCTATCACTTTCCATTCAAAAGTTATGGTCAAGGTTAAAGTTTTTAATAAGTAGGTCAAAGTCCAAGGTCAAGGTCACAAGGTCAAAAATTTTGGTATCCATGGAAAGGTCTTGTCACAAGGAATACACATGTGAAATATCAAAGCCCTATCACTTACCATTCAAAAGTTATGCACAAGGTTAAAGTTTTTGTGACTGACGGACAGACGGATGGATGGACGAACCGGTTTTAATGTCCCCGCACTTTCGCGAAAGCGGGGAACAACAAGGTCAAGGTCACTAGGAGAACCCTCAAGGTCAGAAATGAAAGGTCAGGTTATCAGGTATTCAAATGGGAAATACGATTATACATGTAACTATAAAGCTATATTCCTCATTGCTCAAAAGATATACAATGTAGTTCTGTCTAAAGTTTTTGAAAAGTATGAAGTAGATCAAACTTTAAGGTCAAAGTCACACGCTCAAAAGTTAAGGCCCTGATTATATTGGTGATGTAAAATGTAAAATATATGCATGTATGTCAGCTTCTTATCCTCTAAGTCCAAAAGACATTGCCCAAGAAAGTATACACGTAGTCATAGGTCAAATTCAAAAGCTCAAGGTCACTAGGTCCAAAGTCAAATCTATTTGAAAAGTTTTTTTTACTTTAAAAGTTGTGAAAGTTTCTCTCAATTTTGGTAATAAAAAACTCTGTATGACAATGACAACTGGAACTGCCCATAAAGTGACGAATTATACCCCCGCTGGACGTCGTTTTTTCTAAAGGGATTCATTTATGACATATCACAGAAAGCTCTCATAAGGAATCTATATGTTAAACATCATAGCCATATCCATTCCAGTAAAAGAAAGTAGGTTTAAGGTAGAGCATCCCTCAGGTCTCAGATGTTAATATCTCCAAAATTTTAACTTTTACATATATTCAAAATTTGTGCTAGACCAGATATACAAACCAAATAAAATTTGTGGTTTCATGATTATCATGAGTACGTAAGGAGTCTAAACTTAAACATTGAACCCTATGGGAAAAGTAAGAAAATACCAATGGTTAGAGGTGATAAAATGTAACTATAAAATTTTCTTTTCCCAAAAGTATGTTAGTTTGATACTCTGAACAATATTCTGAAGAGAAAAAAAGGGTATCTAGGCATAAAATTTTCAAAATTCTGACATGAGGGATACTCTACCTTAAGTCAAGGTTACCGGTACTAGATCAAAAGTCATGATATCAAATGGAAGCTCTGGTCATGGGAAATCTTCATGTGAAATATCAAAGCCCTATCCCTTATAGTTTAAAAGTAGGTCAAAGGTCAAGATCAAGGTAACTAGGTCAAAGTCATGATATCAGATGAGCTCTCATCATGAGGAATCTATGTGTGAAATATGAAAGCCCAATCCCTTTTAGCTAAAAAGCCCAATCCCTCTTAGCTCTCATCATGAGGAATTTGATACCAAGACATTTGATAGGTCAAAATCAAAGTCACTAGGTAAACATAGGTAATCACAGATTACAAAGCTCACCTCGTGACAGCAAAATTCAATTCAAACATATTTCTTAGTACATGTATATTGGCTTTTAAAGGCAAAACCACTCAAGCAGAAAAAGTAGGTCAAGGTCATTTTATGAAAGTTTGATCAAAGATACATCCAATATGCAAGTTTGGTACATGTAGCAGTTATACTTTGCTCAATATTGGCTTTATAGGGCAAAATCACTCAAGCGGAAAAAGTAGGTCAAGATCATTTTATGAAAGATTGATCAAAGATACATCCAATATGCAAGTTTGGTACATGTATCACTTATACTTTGCTCAATATTGGCTTTTAAAGGCAAAATCACTCAAGCGGAAAAAGTAGGTCGAGGTCATTTTATGAAAGATTGATCAAAGATACATCCAATATGCAAGTTTGGTACATGTATCACTTATACTTTGCTCAATATTGGCTTTTAAAGGCAAAATCACTCAAGCGGAAAAAGTAGGTCAAGGTCATTTTATGAAAGTTTGATCAAAGATACATCCAATATGCAAGTTTGGTACATGTATCACTTATACTTTGCTCAATATTGGCTTTTAAAGGCAAAATCACTCAAGCGGAAAAAGTAGGTCGAGGTCATTTTATGAAAGTTTGATCATAGATACATCCAATATGCAAGTTTGGAACATCTAGCACTTATACTTTGCTCAATATTGGCTTTTAAAGGCAAAATCACTCAAGTGGAAAAAGCAGGTCAAGGTCATTTTATGAAAGTTTGATCAAAGATACATCCAATATGCAAGTTTGGTACATGTAGCACTTATACTTTGCTCAATATTGGCTTTTAAAAGCGAAATCACTCAAGTGGAAAAAGTAGGTCAGATGCTGCATCCAATGCATGGGTCCATCTCGGCATCCAAAGATGAATCACTTGTGCAAGTTTGGTTACTGTAGCATTAGTACTTTGTTAGATACTGAGCTACCCCAAACTTCTTATCCAAATCACTCAAGCGTAAAATGTAGGTCAGATGCTGCATCCGGTGCATGGGTTCACCTCAGCATCCAAAGATGAATCACTTATGCAAGTTTGGTTACTGTAGCATTAGTACTTTGTCAGATACTGAGCTACCCCAAACTTCTTAACCAAGTTACTCAAGCGGAAAATGTAGGTCAGATGCTGCATCCGATGCATGGGTTCACCTCAGCATCCAAAGATGAATCACTTGTGCAAGTTTGGTTACTGTAGCATCAGTACTTTGTCAGATACTGAGCTACCCCAAACTTCTTAACCAAGTCACTCAAGCGGAAAATGTAGGTCAGATGCTGCATCCGATGCATGGGTTCACCTCAGTATCCAAAGATGAATCACTTGTGCCAGTTTGGTTACTGTAGCATTAGTACTTTGTCAGATACTGAGCTACCCCAAACTTCTTAACCAAGTCACTCAAGCGGAAAATGTAGGTCAGATGCTGCATCCGATGCATGGGTTCACCTCAGCATCCAAAGATGAATCACTTGTGCAAGTTTGGTTACTGTAGCATCAGTACTTTGTCAGATACTGAGCTACCCCAAACTTCTTAACCAAGTCACTCAAGCGGAAAATGAAGGTCAGATGCTGCATACGATGCATGGGTTCACCTCAGCATCCAAAGATGAATCACTTGTGCCAGTTTGGTTACTGTAGCATTAGTACTTTGTCAGATACTGAGCTACCCCAAACTTCTTAACCAAGTCTCTCAAGCGGAAAATGTAGGTCAGATGCTGCATCCGATGCATGGGTTCACCTCAGCATCCAAAGATGAATCACTTGTGCCAGTTTGGTTACTGCAGCATTAGTACTTTGTCAGATACTGAGCTACCCCAAACTTCTTAACCGGACGCGGACGCGGACACGGACGCGGACGCGGACGAGGACGCGGACGCGGACGCGTGGGGTTATAGCATAAGCTCACTCAACTTCGTCGAGGTGAGCTAAAAAGTCATGATATCAAATGAAAGCTCTCATCATGTCAGAGGAATCTGTATGTGAAATATCAAAGCCCTACCCCTTATAGTTTAAGAGAAGGTCAAAGGTCAAAAGTAGGTAAAAGGTAAAAGGTCAAGGTCACTGGGTAAAAAGTCATGGTATTGAATGAAAGCTTTAGTCATGAGGAATACATGTGAAATATCAATGTGCTACCCCTTTTAGTTTAAACGTAGGTCAAAGGTCAATGCCATTAGATCAAATGTCCTGGAGTAATACATGTAATCAATGTTATAATGAATGTGTATATGAAATATTAAAGCCTAATATCACTTACAATTGCAGAGATATTCACTTCAATAACATCTTTACCAAAATATCACTATAAAAGTATAAGGTCGAAGTTCAAAGTCAAGGTCGCTAGGTCAAATGTCTTGGTATCAAAATGTAGCACCTGTTATGGTGAATGTACATGTATGGAGAAAAAATATGAAAGCCCTATCACTTATACTTGGAGAAATATTTGCTTTGAGAACTTCTTAACCAAATATTACTACAAGGTCAAAGTTCAAAGTCAAAGTGTCTTGGTATCAAAATGTAGTACTTATTAAACGGTATGGTGAATTCTTGCATGAAATATGAAAGCCCTATCACTTATACACATAGTTTAAGAAATATCCGTTTTAAGAACTTCTTAATCAGACGGATGGACGGACGAACAGGGTGTTTTCCATATACCTCCCCTAACTTCATCTGCAGGGTACAATTAGTTTATTCTCATTTGAGCAAATAGTAAAATTGAGAATAATATGTTTAGCATGTTTAGAATGACTGGTTAATAATTGCAATTACCGGGTAAGCTTAAAGCTACCTTAAAAATCATATGCTACAATAGGAATATATTATGATTATTAATCCACATTTGTAAAGTACAGGAGTGAGTTCTGTGATGAAGCAAGTAAATAAAAAATAATAAAATGCATCTCAGCCACCTGTCAGAAAAGTAGCATTTCTGTACTCACATCCATTCCCAATATTTTAAAAGCAAACTTATAAGGTACCTTTATTTAATTGTGCATCAAATCATTCAGTGCATCCCCCTTCCTCGTCAAGTTGATAATCATGTTTGTGAACAGTCTGTGGCCTCAAATGACCCTGGCCTACTTTTTGACATGTAAACGTGACTAGAGTAAACAAGGTTATTTACCTATAAGACCAAGCGATAACCAAATGCGGATCTTCGCCTTAAGAATAGACCAATATCTGTTCTGTTCCGGAGTCAGAGTCGCTGGATCAAATAAGATATACCTCCTCCTCGTCCCCTTTGCTGCAGAATTTTGTTGAAAATTCGTCTGTTCTCGATTACACATTTGGGTCAAGCGTTGTTGTGACCCCAGGTACAAGAACCTGCAGCTTTTGATAACAAGTGTATTTCTCGCTCTTGTCAGAGTAACATCCTGGCAGCAGCGCTGCAGAAAACGAGAAAAAGCAGGCATGATCACAGATGCAAAGCGAAATATTGTGTCTACGTCCCTAAACACAAATAAATAACCTCAAATTCCAAAGTCCCCAGACGTCGACATCTTTCTAAACAATGCGTTTTAATGACGCTGATTGGGTCGCAGTTAGGACAATCCGAGCTATATAGTTTCATTCTTCATCCACTTCTCGATTATAAAACTTATCCACTCCGTACTCCTGTTGTCGAGACGCAAAGAATATGTGTATACAAGGACTTTTGTTGTCATGATTCAAGTAAATTAATCTATTTGTACAAAGGGGCGTTTCTGGATGTGAAATTATCGGGACGCCCCTTCATTTCAGCAACGCGGTGCGCCCCTTTGAAAGCAGGATTCTAAAGTTCGGCGATGAAAGAGCAAAATTACAGGGCTAGAATACTTTAAGGCAGTGTAATGCCTTTACTAGAACGAACCATGTAAATATGTTATATTTATTTAAAGTCATAACTGTGTTCAAATACATAATTTTGATTTTGAGACAATCTTGAATGAAAATATTATTCATGTGTACAAAAAGATCTTGAAGCTTAGCTCCTTTCACTGAACACGCTTGAGGTACCCACACATTGCCTCCTTAGTACCGGAGTAGCTATAAAATGGCTGGAACGGAAAGTTAGTCTAGCACCCGAGCAGCACATTCACTGGATTCCAAAAAGTGGAGATACATGTAAAGACGGTCTCAAAAGGATAAAGTCAAAACTCAAGACGAAAGTCAAGAATATGGTAAAATCTGGGTCTATGTGCGACCTTACAACCAAGCACAAAAATATATCCACTAAAGTCTTGACGCACGATGATAGTAGAGCTGTTGAATATGCTTCCGACTACCTCATAAAGATTTAGATTTTAGTTTGTGTTCCAGGAATGCAGGGTTATGTGAAATCTAGGGACTTTGGTGTAATCATGGTAATTTAATGGTAGACGACCCGCTAAAATTTCAACAGCATATTAGTACATGTACTACTGTTAAGAAAGCCAACCAGAAATTGGGAATAATCAAAAGAAATTTTAATTATTTGGGCAAAACTCTTTCGTCAGTCTATACAAGGGGCTTGTGAGACCCCACTTGAATATGCGTCAAGTGTATGGAGTACAATCTTAAAAAAAAAAATTCAATAGCCATAGAGAACACCCAAAGAAGGGCAACCAAAATACTTCGAGGAATATCAAATCTCTCATATCCTGAACGGCTGAAATATTTGGGATTACCATCACTTGAATACAGGAGGATAAGATCCGATATGATCCAAGTTTACAAATTTCTAAACAACATCGACAAAATGGATGGAAACCTACTTAAAATAAACGAAAATTCAAGGACAAGAGGACATAACAAAAACTCCTGAAGTCACACAGCAGACTTTATTTAAACGTACGAAAATTCAGCTTCACAGAGAGAGTAGTTTACACGTGGAACAATTTACCATCAGATGTAATAAACGCCTTTCGGTACATTTTTGGACATAAATAACTTTCACACTCCCTGACCATATTACATTGTTTAGACTGAGGATCACTGACGAGGGTTAAGTACCCGAGACGTGCATGTCTGGTCCATGCTGAAAATTAATCTGTACTTAAATATGATGCTATTGAATTTGAAGAGTTTAACATTCATGTGTTATTTTTAAAATTTCAATAGTTTTGACCAATAGTGTGCCACCTTTTATTCAGACCTGTTCACCAGTCAAAACGGAGGGGATTCCCCACTAAAACACTGTTCGTACTGCCTACCATAATTAACATAGAACATGGGGAATGATCAACACAGCCTAATGTATTTCAGTGGCGCACTCTATGTTGGTTCGAAATTTTCTTCAAGAAGGTAAATAGTAGGAACACTTCCGTATTATGATTATAAACACTTATTTCCCTTTGCAATTTGGGACAGTTAAACTTGTTCCCCGTGTCTTGAATGTTTAAAGCCTAATAATTACTTGTTTCCAGCTCTGTCGCCCGAAAGAAGCCTTATTTTGACCCTTAATCAATTTAACAAATATATAACATTGCTATTTCGGAAACATGTCATTTCATCAAAGAAAAAATCCCTCCAAATGAATGTTATTTTGGACATAGATTTTAATTAACTATACCACTAAATCGACCCTACAGGAAATTGGGAGCCGCGCACTCTTTGCAAAACACACAAACTAAATTTCAAAAAGTTAAATTAGAGGGCGCTTCTAAAATACATTTGACTTTGTCTCAATGTCACCGGACGGACACTAGGCTTGGTACTTGACCAATCTGCAGTCTTGTACCAGCGCATTCTTATAACTTGCACTCTGACTGACTGTGACGACGGGACTCCATGACGGGCCCTGTCCAAACCTCTTTAGAGAAGACAGGGCCCCGACCACCTATCCTCTCTGAATGTCAGTCGGACTCCTCGGGTGATAACATACATGAGCTCGCGGCGGCAGAGCACGGATTGTATTACGTACGCCCTCTTTTTATATCCATTTACATATCCATCTGTGTTGCTTGGGCCCCTGCGTTTTGCGATTTTGTTTGTGTGTGGTCATCTGACAGTGAGGAGGTTGTTTTAAACCACAATTGTACGTTCTTCGAGACCTCTGGGTAATCAGAAAAGTGGGAGGGTTGTGCGCACGTAATCCATGATAACCCCACCTTCTGCTATTTCCGTGGCACATGGTCGTCCCATTGGTCTCGTTGGTTTATGTGTAGTCCTTTGTGTTTTTAATGTTTCTGTGTTGTGCGTTGACGTTCCTTGTCCCTTACGCGTCTCTTTCTGTGCTTGTCTGCTTTGTGTTTTTGCATTGAGTGTTTTGGGGTTTTGCTGTGGGTGCTACAGCCTGGTGTTGTTGGAGATCCCCTCCTTTGTTTCAAAGTCACTTCGGTATTTAATCAAGTACCACTGATGAAGATTTAATATTCCAAACGCGTGTCTCGTGCATTAAAATTGGTTTGAAATTTTCTTGTTGGAACACTTTGCTCTAGCCACATGTACCTTGCAGTAGGCTTTGGTTGCTTTAAATTGGTTTTGCATTTTCTTAAAAATTGTTTTTGTATTCTGCTTTGGGTTTTAAGTTCCTAGCTCATCCTTGTTGATCATGGTTTTTATTTTTCAATATTTACACATTGGATTATTCTAGCGTGTCGAGAAGAAAAATCTAACGATACACAATTTTATGTTCATGAACAATTTACTGATCAAACCGAAAACTTAACAACTAAACATTAATTTTAACAAATAAACAGATAAAGAAACAAAGTAATACAACATAAGAAATGCTTATGATATACATGTTCCTTTGTTAAAAGGTCATAGCTATTATACCTTCATAAATACGCTTTCAAATTACTCATGGTCTTCTTTGGAATTGTCAGTATTGAAATATATGTTCTTTTATAAAATTTCAATGCACCATATGCGCATCTCAACAAGTTATGTGTCATCAGTGATACTCGAGGCAGAAAAAGGAGGAAATCTAAATAATATGGAATTATGGAGAGCAAAATTCTTTTAAAAACAGAGACCTAAAATGTAAATTTAAGAGATAAAAAAGAATTCATATTACAGTTTAATTGATCAATACGAACTTTAAGAAATATTCTATATATATACATAGGGTCATTACAACATATACGATCAGAGGTATTTCGATTCCATGGTATATACAGTAAGTGCCAACCTCATATTACACATAGACTTAATTACCGTAATCGTTCTAATTATGAAAGAGATCACGTCACAATTTGAGTAAAGACGTCTAACGTTAACATGCATTATAATATTACGTATATATGTACATTAGGTCATAGCATATGATAGACGTGCTAAAGTCCCAATATCAAATATTTTTTAAAAAGTAAATACATTAATTTAGTATGACTTTAGACTCTAGAGTGAATTTCCTTTATTCGCGAGCAAAAGTTTTCTTCTCTACTTTGCGATATATCTCTACGACCAATTGCTCATTGCATAAAGTTTTTTTTTTTCAAAAGGGGCATTTCATTGTTAAACTCATACTTCTATCAACATTATTTTACTCGATAGAAGGACTTAAGCAATTATAAGCATATAAGCTCAGAGGTATTTTGATATATATATATATATATATATATATACATACAGCAAGTGTCAACCTATTATACATGTATAATATTATTTACTAGCCATTTTCTTACAAAATTAAAGAAATTCGTAATTCTTGTATACAAATGAGCTCACATTGGAAATATCTCCAAACTTTAAGATTTTTATAATATATTATGTATATGTCTGGTCCACGTTGCCAATTTATCTGTTCTTAAATGATGCTATTCAATTTGAAGACGTTTACATTCTAGGTAAGAGACGATGCGATCAGAGGTATTGAATATAAACAATACATCCTACATTAGAATTTTACAAAAAAACATTCCTCATTCTTATACAAAACAGATCATACCACACTTTCATAAAACGTCCAAACGTTAACAAAGAATGGACTTTAAGTAAGAATGGACTTTAAGTATAAAGCATTGTCAGAATTTACTTATAGGTACAGATGGCACCACTGTTATAGGACCATGATCCTGGTATCTCGGAGGCGGATCCCGGTGCCTCACCTTCTCGATCTCATCCTGGTTCATTTTCAGATAGCAAGAACATGTTACCAGGGCAACCTGCAAATAAATAGGATATATCATAATTATTATAGAAATATGATATGTTTCTGTTTTGGCTTGTACAAATTAACATTATAACGTGGCTTTTCAAATTATCATTATTAAAAATAATTGAGAAAATCTCATTATTATGTGAGGGAACAGAAAATGAAAACCCTGCAACCTCGTCTAGTTGTTGATCGGCTCTTTTTTTTAAATTTGATTTCCATTTTTACTTGGTTTTTCAAGTTCCCAGTTTTAATGTTTTTGGATTTGAAATTTTCGTTACCATAAAAGTTTTGTATGGTACTTCGAAACCTCTGGGTAATCGGAATAGTGGGAGGGTAGTGCGCACGTAATCCAGGATAACCACACCGTCTACTACTGACGTGGCAGATGGCCGTCCTAAGTCGGCAACGACTACCCATTGGTCTCTTTCGTTTATGTGTAGTCATTTGTGTTTTATGTTTTTCTGTGATTTGACGTTCTTTGTACTACTGCGTCTCTTTCTGTGCGTGCCTTTTTTTGTGTTTTACAGTGGGTGTTTTGGGAGGTTGCTGTTGGTGCTGCAACTAGGTGTTGTTGGAGATCCCCTCCTTTCTTGTATATCGGCTTTATCATATATGAATACTAACCTGTATTACAATACCTAATACCAATGGTATGACACCGCTGTACGGATTCTTGATGGAAGCATCCATAACGGCCTGATAGCAACCCTACAGTAAACAAGGAAGGGGAAGAGCAATGAACATGGACAGTGCATCTTACAATGAAAATCACCATGGATATTGAAATCCGATGTAAAAACCTACATTATCAGCAAATATTTCTGCTATTATACATCGGTAAAATTCCTAGTCTTAGCTAACAGTTATTTTTTTCATTTTCATCTAAATTGAAATTGATGTACATAAGTATTGCTACATTCGTTTCTTATAAACTAAAATCAATATTTACTGTATATGAGCTTATTTTTGCCGGGGAACTTTCAAGGGTACGCGTGTTGTAATTTTGACGAAATCGAGAGTACTCCCTTAAGTCTTTTTACTGGTTGAAATTTCACGCAGGGGATATCGTAGCGATAAAAATTAATGCTGTCGTGAAAAGCGCCAAAATTACCATAGTGCGAAAATATCCACATTTACATCATATTAATTAATTATGATTCAATGCACTAGTATTAATCGACCTTACTTTCGAGTTAAATGTCTCTGTTTGCGCTGTTGCACAGTTCAGATTCGTTGTTTTAGGTAATGTTTCACAGCACGCTATTGGTCGTTGTAGAGTGTAGTTCACGCCGCCTGCTAGTACAGTGCTACTCCAGGAATCTGCCTTCTTAAAATCGTCCTCACCATCCAGACCGCAGCACGTGTACTGAAAATGAAAATATATACGGTAGTTTTATGTCCGAATAAACCCTTAAATTAAGGTTATAAATACAATGTGATAAATACTTTGCCTTTTATTTTGGTCATATACACGCTCTTTTTCCAACTGTGCTACTGAATAGGGAAATTTGGAGCCGCGCACTCTTTGCTAAGAAGATACACAAAATTCAAAAAAATAAACTATAGGGTGCTACTGAAACAAAAATGGCTCAGTGTCTGAAAATCAATTTGGCAGTAAGTGCCACTGATAAGGATTTACTAACCGAAACAGGTGTCTGGTCTTAGAAATTAGTTTAAATTTTCCTTCAAGTAGGTAACGAGTTGTAACACTTCCTTTGTATTACACAGCCAATTTTGCCTGACATAAAATTCATATGAAACGAACATCATGTAAATTTCATATGAAAGTTCATATGAAATTCACATAGATTTCACATAAGTTTTATGTGAAAAATATTTTACATTAATTTTACATAAATGTTCTTCAGATGAATTTTCGTTTCGAGGCCTTCTTTGGAAATTGAACTGACACAAAATTCATGTCAGAAACTTCGCATGAATTTCACAGAGAAAATTTCATGTTCGTGCTCTTTTCACATAAATTTCATGTGAACTTTTATGTAAAGTTCATGTAAATTTCACATGAAATTCATATGACGCTCAATTGGCTGTGTATCGAAACAGTATCATTATAAGAAGGTCTTTGTGGTAATTGTGAATATTATGTAATTACATTTCGTATGTTTATCACTCACCCTTCTCATGACAAAGTTCCAGCCGAAACTCTCTATGTTTCTCCCTGTAAGACCTTCATATTTAGTCAACGTTGTCTTGAAGTTGTCTTTCATGCTTTTATCAAGCTGTAAAATTAAATGCAATTAAAGATTAATATTCGAAGACTTTTTTTTCTGATACGCGTTCAAACTCCCCTTCCAATGCGAATACTTCTTGACACAAATTTCGTAATACGATGCAGTCACTAGTAGGACAGCGTATTCATTCCTTATTCTAAAATAGATTGAATAAATTTACGTCTTCTATGACCTATCAATTTAATTCAAATGAAATAGCATATTGGAAGTTATCCTTCTATTCAATTCTCCATTTCACCCAAACTGCTCATTAGATGTATATGATTTTATTCCGTACTTTCGAAAACAAGAGTTGCTTCCCCTTTGGGACGGTATCTGACGTATACTATTTGTGACGTCATAGAATTCTATAGAAACAGTCCTTTAACTCTGGTAAATGACGGTACGAAATTAACGTTACCTGGTTACCACACCATTTTCATGACGTCATAATGGTTTTACGTCAGATACCGTCTCAAATGGGAAATTCCTCTGTTTTCCACAAAGAGTCAATAACTAAAGAGAATTTCACTTACTAATCCCACTGTTCCAGACACATAAAGAAGCACTGCTGATAGGGACTGTACAAGTAGACATACGACCAGAAGTAAAATGTACTGAAATTAATAAAGGTAGAGAGAATAGACTTTTTCACAAAACCTGCATGATATATATTTTGTGGACGTAATGTAGTGAATATCATTACCGAGTCTAAAACTTTTGACTTTGCGTTTTCAACTCCTGTTTGTTCCTGCATCTTACAGTAAGGAGGCTATTACTAGTATGTATTTTTTGCTTTCTTCAAGACCACTGGGTTGCATGAAGTTAGAGAATTGCGCACACCTACTCCGGATAACCAAACTATTTGCTACTACCATATTATTGTAATTCTATTTTATTTGAACTTTAATTCTCCATTGTTGTGCTGTTGTTTTGGAATGTTGATGGTGTGGGAGTTGAATTTTTAATGTTAACGTTTATGCTATTGTAGGTATATAATGTCGTGGATGTTAAGTGTATTGAAATTTTGTGTGTTTATTTTTGTTTTATTGTTGTAGCTACTGTGTTGTTGTGATTGTTGTGTTTTCGTTTGTGTTGATATTGTGTTGTTTAGTTGGCGTGGATGTTGAGATATTGTTATAGAACTTTATCTAATATGCAGATGGCCGTCCAAAGTCGGTACCAGTTGCCCATTGGTCTCGTTTATCTATGCGTTGTCTTTGGTATTTTATGTTTCTATGTTGTGAGTTGATATTCCTTGTCCCTATTGTGTCTCTTTCTGTGCATGTCAGCTCTGTGTTTTTGCGTTGGGAGTTTTGGGGTTTTGCTGTAAGTGCTGCAACCTAGTGTTGTTGGAGATCAACTCCTTTGCTTTATGTTTGAAAGTTTGAATTTTGGATAAAATAATGGGAAACCAAATACAAAAATCCTTAATTTGAAGTTTTGAACAGAAAAATGACTTACGAAACAGAGGAACTTTTCGTTTTTACAACAGCTTCCACAGCAGCCGACGAAGATAATCACCATGACGATGCCACCGCATACCATCAGAATCAGTAAAACGCTTGACAAGATAGTTATCAGATCGTTGTTTGAAAAGAAATTCTCTTGACCAAGACCAGTAGCATTAATGGCGTCGTTAAGGTCAGATATCGTGTTGAGTTCATAGAAATCTAGGATTTCTACTTGACGGAAGTAGTTTAAAGCTATGGTCACACCAATCAGTGCCAACGTCGGTACCTGAAAATAAAACATTTTATTCCATTGTGAAGGTAAGACTTCAAAATATAGAACATGTCATGTTTTTGACACAGAAATATATACTAGATGAACATTTGACTACTTTGCCATTTTGAAAAGATTATCATGGTCCGGAAAGCACAAATTAATGAATTGGGACAATTCGAAAAAATTAATAATTTACACGATTGTCCAGGATCGTCCCCTTTGAGTATGAATTTGAGACTGAAATCATCATTGCGGAAGTTCTTTGGTCGCTACGCGTATATACGGATATATTATAAAAGCATATCAGATCCCCCTTTCCAGAATGATCAGTGACATTCTACATTGTGATTGAATTGCTGTCGTCATCACCAAACAAGACATACTTACCTGATCTGTACATCAAGATGTACATCGAGACAATCACTGAATTTGACAGGTTTCCACGGAGCTGTTGCGACGTGTGTTGCATACAATCAGGAGACGCTGACTCTCCCCGGGCACCTGGTCTCACTTCGGAATGTTGTTCATTCCGGGGTTCGTAACCGTTTCGATTCTGCCTTGCCTTCTCGACTTTGAGACTGAATGACGGTTAGGTACTTCTTTGATGTTTATATTGACCGTCTTTACATTAATGGAAGTTTTATGAGATATTTCAACAGGTTATCATGACCGCAAGATTATAAAACTGAAATTGCTATACTTACCAGAAACATACAGTTTGTAAAGACAATACATATCCTGGCAAGTCGAGGACATACACGACGCCCAGGTTCTCCAGTCAGGGATTTCTCCATTGATGTTTCTCTAGATCTAAATTGTAGTGGATGTTAAATTATTTGATGAATTACTATAATATAAAAAAGAAAGGAGGGTATAACCAACAACACTCGATTGCAGCAACCACAGCAAAACCTCAAAACATCCCATGCAAAACACAGAGCAGACAAGCACACAAAAAGAGGCAAAAGGGATAAGGAAAACCAACACACATAATAGAATTATGTATTTTTTTACTTTGTATATCAGGTTTAACATAAACTTTCAATATATGGAAATGAAAATATTGTAACAGTTGTTATTCAGGAAATATGAGCATCGGAGACCCGAGGGATGCTCTACCTTAAGCTAATTAAGGACGAACATCTGCTACGTTTGTAGCAAATGTTATAGTTATCCGGATTACGTACACACAACCCTCCCACACAGAGGTCTTGAAAAACGCACAATAGTGGAGTAAAATAAACTCCTCACTGTAAGATGAATATGCAAACAGACAGCATGACGCAGGGGCATAAGAAACACACAGTGAATCCAGAATACATAAAGCGATTGATGTTTCAGACGCATTAAGATGGACATTCTGTCTACCTTTAATCCTCTTTATTTCGTTTATTAAGTCACCATATAAGGTCAGATGTGAAATGCAAGAGTAAAATAATCTGAATCAGATTAAGATACTAATTTCAAAAATAGACGATATGTTGTCCATCAATAATCCAAAATTCGCGGATTACCTCGGCAGTATCTATCCTTCGGAGCTTGAAGTCAAAGAAACTACAGAGACAAATGATTCAGCATCCTATTTGGACATAATGTTGACCTACGACACTGATGGTCACATGAACACCTCACTCTATGACAAACGTGACGACTTCAATTTCAGCATTACGAACTTCCCTTTTCTGAGTAGCAACATCCCTTCATCGCCTGCTTATGACGTGCTCATATCTCAGTTGATACGCTATGCCAGAGCAAATACCAAATATACGAATTTTGTTCTGAGAGCTAGGCGTCTTTCAGATAAGCTTCTCAGTCAGTTTTATAATTGCTAGCTACGAAAAACAATTTCGTTTGTTATACGCACTGGTATGAATTTCTCCTTTTACTGGTCCAAATGATGTTTCTGTGTTTGTAACGATTGTTGTGTAATCAACAATAATGTATTGGAATTTTTGATATGTTGTTTCATCAAACCATCTTTCAATTCTTCTTTATTTAAATGTCTACCTACTTTTTATAGTTTTGATTATCAGTCTCATCATTTTTAAATTCCTATAAATACTATGTAATGAATCGTGTTTAGAATTAAACTTCTTAATTCAGTATATATACTGCTTACTCGAATACCTCTTCAATTGGTCATATGATAAACATAAAATAGAAAACAAATTGATAAAACTTATTCTTACTTGTCAAATACCGTCTTCAGATATGAAATAGCAAGGAATCCGCCATGTTTTTTTTTGGCAAAGTGGTTTCATCAAAGGTGTTCCGAATAATGATAAGTAGGAACAAATGAATGGATGAATGGAAATGTTGGTTCTCAGTACAGTATAAACAAGCTCGAAATGTAAATGTGTTGCATAAAGAAGATTTCTTCTATCTTATTATTTTTTGGGGATAGAGTCGTTAAGTCAAGATGTATGTTCTGAGTCAGACAAACAAACAAGATGAATCGAACAACTTCAATGCTCTTAATACCTCCAAATTAAGGTCACAAGAAACGAAAATTCAAACAGTCGAGGACTTCAGGTTTTGGACTTTAATCGTTATTGTTGCATTTATCTGTCCTTTTAATCAGGTATTCGAACTGGCACATGCATTGCAATATACACTTCAATTAGCCGTTAGGAAGACGGACCCCTCGTGTCTGTTTAATGCTCAGCTATTGTCTCATTGTATTAAAAATATAATACATTAAATACCATTATCTATCTACCTAGCGTTTATAACAATGGAGAATTGCTTCATTAGAATGATCTCAAATGTCGAAATAAATCAGTCCAATTATAGCACCATGATATTTTAATAACATGATGCTGTTTTGAATTTACGTATTTTAAAAGTTTAAGTCATGGTCATCCTCCCTTTGTCTAAAACAAGAAGGTGACATTTGCGGAGGTTCGGTTACTAGCATTGGTGGATCTAGTAAAAAACCCAGAGGGGTTGGGATGGTGTCAAAGGGGACAGCCTATTGTTTTGAAAACAATACCAGTACATTAAAACAGAAAATGATCCTGATCCTCTCTTAATCCGCGCTTGACTAGAATAGTATTGTTTAGCGAAACTGATTTGAAACTTGACTAGAACGATATTTAGTGAAAATTTGATTAATATGAGAGCTTGTTATATTTTCTTTTCTAAGTTATATAATCAAACAGAAAATTGCATACAAAGCATTTGGAAAACTCTTCTTCTTCAAAAGACGGAAATTTAATTTTTCTACTTTTTCGTCTATGATCGTAAAACAAAAGTGATCCTTTCCCATCAACAGCGAGGCGCTTCCAGCATATATTCTGCTCTTCATTTTTCCATCTCCATGATACGAAATTATACTTGCAGTGTATTAATTACCAAATGCTTTAGATGGAATTCGAGTGGTGTTCTATAACAATGTGTATTTAAAATATAGCAAAGTATTTTGTCTTTTAAAAAGTTTTTTAAGAAATAAGCCAGACACTTTGTTTGTCTCATGTTTTACATAGAAATCTTTATAAGATGCTTGTCAGATATACATGTTTTAATAGGAAAACACAAATACAAAACAATGCAATGGCGCATTCATTGATTGCCCTTTAAAGCGCATGTGCATGACATTCTAAAATGGCGGTGGATGTTGGAACGTGAAGGACATTGAATTAAAATTCTAAAAGCTTTGAAGTACCTCTTTTTTTGTAAGTTGAGATTTTTAATTTTTTTTAAATTAATAAATATTCACATATTTCTGCTGCTTGATAGAAAGAAACTTACTGCTAAACAAATGATAAATTAACATATGTTGGACATCTTCCAATAATGAAGTACTAGTATAATGTCAAAATATGAAGTAAAACAAAGTGTCCGACTCTGCCCGGATAGCAGCCATATGATCATTCAATGTCTGAATGTGATGCATTAGACATACATGTTTCACAGAATGAATCCTCATCAGTTGTACTTCAAGCCAAAATGATTCAAAATTGAAAAGAAATAGTTTAGTTTCTTTGAGAAATTTAATACATTTGTATATCTATTTTGAAAGAGTGAGCGGGTCCAAAATTTGTTTAGGGTATATTAAAAGACGTAATCATCCCCTTTGCTCAAAAAGGGGGGGGGGGGGGCGCAAGGGGCGTAAAATCCGCCACTAAATGCTTTAATTATCATGCATATCATTTTCGTCAAAATAATGTCAAATAAAGCTCTTGATGAGCAGGTTTTTTTTAAATACTTTGATTTCATACCAACTTTTAAACAATTACTAGTATATTTTTCAGATTGGCAGTATGGGGTGCTTGCTTGGATTTGGACGATTTCTGTTGATTTTTGTCAACACTGTTGGCATGGTAATCGCAGTTTTTACCTATACTCAAAATTTCGTATACATGTAGTTTCTTAGAATCCTTTGTCATATTTTTGACAATAACATTTTCACAATGACTAAACTTATTCTATTTTATCGATATTTCAGTATACATTGGCCGTTCTAAGTCTAAAGTGACCGTAATTGTCTAAACAAAGGAGGGGCTCTCCAACAACACTAGGTTGCAGCACACGCAGCACAACTGAAAACACCCAATACAAAAACACAGAGCAGACACACACAGAAAGAGACGCAAAAGGGACAAGAACACCAACCCAAAACATAGAAATATTAAATTCTAAAGACCACACATATCCAACGAGACCAATGGGCAATCTTTCTTTTAAATTGGACAATCATGGACTGATTAAAATATTCCTAATCATTTTTAATCATGATAATATTTCTAGAGTTTTGGTGGTTTTCGTGTGCATAAAAGAGGCCCGAAGCTACTCTTCCAAACCTCCTCAGAGAAGACAGTGCCCCGACCACCAGTCCTCTCTGAATATCGTTCGGACTCCTCGGATGGTCACATGCATGAGCTCGCTACAGCCGACAGAGCACAGACTATGTTTCATACACCTTCTCTGTTATCCATTTACATATCCATCTGTGTGTTGCTTTTGCTCCTGCATTTTGATGTCTTGTTTGTATGGTCATCTTACAGTGAGGAGGTTATTATGTGTTCTACGATTGAATGGTTGTCAACATCACCAAACAAGACATCTTTACCTGATATATATATATACATCAGTATGTACATCGAGACAATCGCCGAATTTCACTAGTTTTCATGGAACTGTTACGGCGGGTGTTGTATACAAACAGGAGATGCATGACTCTCCGGACACCGGGCCCCGCCGTCACCAAATTGATTTTCCATTAAATTAAAAACTCAAACTCAAATCCTTGAGGAAAACTCAACTGATGGTCCCTCAACTTAGTTTTCCGATCAAATCGCCGTCACCAATAATTTTGAGTCGTGACTTCGTGCCCCTCGTATGCACACGAAAACCACCCTAGCCCAATTACTATTTGATGGTCACTCGTTGACTCATTGTTTTTTCCTCTGTTGATTTTGTTTCTATTATCCTGTTTGTTTATTTGATTGTTTCTTTTTCACTATGTCTATATATATATGTGTTTTCATTGAAAAATTAACAAATGCTGAATTAAAACTCAACCTGTTTCATTGGTATTACCAGGAGTTTAGCAAATGATTCGAATTAAATGGTTTTAGTTTCAGTTCAGCGTTTGTTATCTTTTCGGTACATTTGTGGACATAATAATTTTCATACTTTTTGGTCATATTACATTGTTTAGACTGAGGATCACTGTTTAGTATACTGTTTAGTACCCGAAACGTGCATGTCTGATCCATGCTGTAAATTTTTCAAGTCGTAAATGATGCTATTGAATTTGAAGACGTTTAACATATAAACTACTTGGTGAGTGTCACTGCTGGTGGACCAAGAGTCCCCGAGGGCACATGTGGCCATGTTCGATCAACTTCGGTTGATCGTCTGTCTTTTCAACGCATTAAAAGTTTCTGTTATATATAAAAATTTCTTGAAATTTCTAAAACGTGGGTCCTGTAGCATCATATCCCACCCATTCTGCTACGTCTTTTGGTACATTTTTGGACACAATAAGTTTTAACTTTTTGGCCATTTCACATTGTTTAGACTGAGGATCACTGACGAGGGTTTAGTACCCGAAACGTGCATGTTCGATCCATGCTGTAAATTTTTCAGGTCTTAAATTATGGTATAGAATTTGAAGACGTTTGACATTCAATATACTGAAACTTGTGGAGATAATATTTAACTGTTTTCATATATCTTTTTCAGGTAGGAGCTTTTCTCATGCTTGGGATAGGGGCGGCCATTTTGTTTGTGGATGTGGCCTTTGAATATGTCATCAATGGCCTATACACAGGACAGGCGTTGAAGGTATATAGAAATTCATGAATTTGTTATGAATTTGTCATTTATATGGAATAAGTGTTAAAGAAAAGAGATCTCCAACAACACTCGGTTGCAGCACCCTCAGCAAAACCCAAAACACCCAATGCTAAATACTACATAGCAGACACACATAGAAAGAGGCGCAAAAGTTACGAGGAACACTAAATCACATAGAAACATCAAACATCAATGACTACACATAAACCAATTAGATCAATGGGCAATCTGAGGTCGGCCATTTGCCAAGCTTGAAGCAGACGTTATGGTTATCCGGATTACGTGCACACAACCCTCTCACTTTTCCGATTTCCCAGAGGTCTCGAAGGGGGTTTGCTGTGGGTGCTGCAGCCAAGTGTTGTTGGAGACCCCCCTTTCTGTTCATCATTTTCATTGAACACACATTTCATCCTCAATTGACGAAAAGTGAGTTAAAGAATAAAAGCAACAAGAAGTACATATCCCACTTCATAGCTTTGTTGGCCATGCGGTCAACTGCGTTTTGCTCTCTCCCTTGCTCGCTAGTTTTGTTGGCCATGCGGTCAACTGCGTTTGGCTCTCTCCCTTACTCGCTAACCTTGTCGGGCATGTGGCCAACTGCGTTTAGCTCTTTCCCCGGCTGACTAGCCTTGTCGGGCATGTGGTTCAGGGCGTTTAGTCCAATCCCTTGCTCGCTAGCCTTGTCGGGAAGGTGGTCAACTGCGTTTGACCCTTTTCCCGGCTGGCTAGCCTTGTCGGGCATGTGGTCAACTGCCTTTAGCTCTTACCCCGGCTTGCTAGCCTTGTCGGGCATCTGGTTCAGTGCGTTTGGATGAAGACCCTATATAAAATCAAGTAAGCCTGTTTCACATCAGCCTTAAAATTGTATTCGTAGGATTTGAAGGAGCAGGAGGTCATAAACAGATCGCGGACAAACTCACATGTCATCAGAACGGCATTTCACAAGAGCCTAGGACAGCCATACGGCTATGTATGACTCACATTCTCATACAACCACTTATTTGCATGCGACAGCCGAAAGTTATCGTAACTTCTTAAGGTTGCAATTTAAACACTTCACAGTATTGCGGACTGAATTCTTTTGAAAACGAACAGCACCCATAAAATACCCTTACGGCTTGCGACAATCGCACAAAAACGAAAATGTAATTTTTTTTTCTGTTTTCCCATCCTGCAAACTCTGTGGACTCTTGGCTGCCACAATTATGTGTTTATAAGCCTTTTTGGCCATATTACATTGTTTAGACTTAGGATAACTGACGAGGATTAAATATCAGAAACGTGCATGTCTTGTTGTTGGAGATCCCCTCCTTTGTTTTGTTCATGCTGCAAAAATGATGCTATTCAATTTGAAGACGTTTAACACTTCAACAAATAGCAGGATAGGACGTACACTAAAGACCTATTTGGTGCAGTTTTCTAAGCTCGCCTACTGAATGGAATTTTATGGGAGTGGAGGAGGGATCAGTCACAAGAAGAGTATTTATAATGTTTATGGATTTTTTTGCTCAGCGGGAAAAACCAGCGAGATATTTTTTATTAACATGAAAATTCCTTCGTTTTAGACTGTTTTTTTTTGAAAAGTAAACATAATAAAGAAAATATAAGAACGCGAGCCCTTAAATTAGGAAGGATATGAACAACTCTCACGGGCCTGCCATGCAATATGGTCGACAAGGAGAGGCGATCTGGGCTCTGTGACATCATTGGAAAACCACCTAGTATAGTTTCGTGATTTAAATTTTGGTTTAGCCCCAATTGAATAGAATATATAATCACGATATTTGTTTATAGTGATGTTCTGTTGGGGTACTTAAGGTCCCCTATTTTCTCTGGTTTACCTCCAGTAGCATCATACCCCGTCCTTCCTGCTACGTTTTTCGGTACAATTTTGGAGATAATAATTTTCATATTCTTTGGCCATATTACATTGTTTAGATTGAGGATCACTGACGAGAGTTAAGTACCCGAAATGTGCATGTCTGGTCCATGCTGCAAATTTATCTGTTCTTAAATGATGCTATCGAATTTGAAGACGTTTAACATTCATACATGTCATAGGAGAGCTTTATATGTAAAAAAGGCAAAATTGGTAACTTCGGAATATAAGGAGAGGGGGCGCTTACATGTATATCCGCTAGTGTTGTTTTGATTACTGTACATTTTACTTTCTAGAATATTGACGATGCACTGGAGGATACCGGTCTTGACGACGATGGCGAATGGAACAAAACGAATTTACCCAAGGCCTTCACCACTCTTGCTATGGCTTTTATTGTCATTGGAGCTCTTGTCGTTATAATGACGATGATAGGGTGCTGCGGTGGATGCTGTAAATCGAAGTGTTGTCTTAGTTTGGTAAATAGATATTTACATGTAATAGTTATTCAAATGATACGGAAGTGTTCCAACTCCTAAACCTACTTGAAGAAAATTTCAAACAAGTTTATTATGCACCAGACGCGTGTTTTGGATAATAAATCCTCATCAGTGATGCTTCCATCCAAAGTGATTTTAAGACACAGCCAAAGTTCATTTTAGTATCGCCCTCTGGTTATATCTTCTTTTATTATGAAATATGTGCAATTTGCAGAGAGTGCGCGGCTCCAAATTTCTTGTAAGGTTGATTCAATAGCATATCCAAATAAAGACTATATTAAAAATAGCATTGGAGGGATGGTGCTAAGATACTAACTAATTTCGATGATATTTCCGAAATAGCAAAATGATATCTTTAACATCAAATTGATAAAGTGCCAAAACAAAGCTTCTCTCAAGAAACGAAACTACTAATGTTCTCAGTTGAACATTTGGCCTCTCTTATACACAAACAACATCATTAGCGCTGAACTCTTGATAACATCACATTTTTTATGTATCCACTTCGTTCCTCTTAGAAAGATATGAAAACTAATTATGCGACTGCCATAATGGTGTCCAATCCCATTCTAAACACTGCTCGATCGCAGCATTTTTCTGATTTGCTCCTTGCAATAGTAAATTCGTGAGAGACAACTAAATAGGTATTTCAAACAAACTATCTGAAAAATTGAGCGTATCCTGACTGACCTTTATACATACATGTATATCCGAAACTCTGTGGATATTAAGAATGCCATGTTCTTGTTTTGTTGTTACTAGTTTTCTTGTACTATTTTATTCAATCAAGGAAAATAAATATTGCGACATGAAGATATCATAATAGAATAACAATCTTTATTTCACAGAATGCCACAATACTGTCATTTTTGTTGGTGTTTGAGATTATAGCTGTGCTTCTAATGTATAGCGATGAATCATTGGTAAGTACATGGATATAATTAATAGAAAAAATAAGTTTTTCTTTGGATCTTTATTTGTAATTAAGCATAGCTAGCTCATTCATAAGGAGAATAGATATCATGAAATTGTTCACGGACCATAACTCTTGTAAGTATAGGTCAATAGAAACACTCGACCTTGATTTATATTACACCGAGATATACACTCACTGACCTGATTTGAAAATAAAACTTTAACGTTGGACATATCTTTTGAATGGTAGGTCATCTGATACCAGCATTTTCATCTCCGTCCTCGTTACCTTAACCTTTGACCTTTAACATTAACTCATGTCCATTGAGTATGACCTACTGAATAGAAAATAGTGCTAAAACTGACTAAGATGCAAATGGGGGCATATGTGTTGCGCAAAAACAATTTATATTTCATATATTACATATTACATTAATTTTTTTATTGGTAATGCTATACTTATATCATACTGTATGAAAATATATTTTGTTCTGTCCTTAGCTGAAAACTCCTATGAAGAAGTATGTAAGAAAATCAATTCAAAAGTACAATGGATTTCCGGGAGATAATATACAGTCTTTCGGATGGAATTATGGAATGGTGCAGGTAAATAATTAGGGGATAAACGTACTGTGTTTTGTGGTTCAGACAGGTATATGTTGGATATACTGTTGGAAACGCAGTTATACCGTCGGGGCTTGTCCAACATATACCTGTCGGAACCACAAAACACAGTACGTTTATCCCTATTCTAATTGATGTGACATATTTTAACTTTTTATACCCCTCAAAGGGTCTCATGTATCGCTTTAGAGGTGACGTTGCTACGGAGGACTTACAACGATCAACAGAAATTATTGCGCTGCAAAATATGAAATACAACTGCCTCGTATTTATTACGATGGCGAAAAACCAAAGTGTAATCCATAATAAACTTACTTGCTCTGTTGTTTACATGTGGAGAACGCCATTTACAAGTTCATACCTTGCAGTTTTACGTCACAGTATGACGTCACAGGAGTGAAGAACAAAGGGAAGCATGACCTCATACGCAAAAAGTGCGCTAAAGCTTGTAACGTTCAAATTTACGTAGGAATACATTTTAAAGTATGTCAAGTGAGTCGGTTTGCGGCATATACATCGTCGTTATACATGCTTGTAGAAATCCTGTGAACCAATCAGAATGCGTGAAACAAACAGAATGAATTAGAATAAGAGATAAATGCTGTAAACGTGGTTATTTTCGTTGGGGGGAAATTTCACGATTATAACATTAAGACTTTTCGCGTGGGAGAAATATTCGTGATAAAAATGTCTTTCATATTGTAAGAATGCAGCGGAGATATTTTGGCGCTGGGGAAATTTTTGCGATGTCACTCGATTCGCGAAAAAAAACGAAAAAAAAAAACACGCGAAAATTTCCACGTTTACAGTACTAAACGATTTAATGAATTCTTGTCACGCTACAAATAAATTTCTAGGAATCTCATCGGTTGTTTAGACGTAATTATGAGACTATCTTACCCGTCTGCAGAATATGGAACTTTATGACGGCACGGATACTTATTGTTTCTTGTCGTCATAGCGAGATTTTCCCGTAAAGACGTTCAAACGTTTTGAATTTTTCTCTCGCTTAAGATCTTTTAGTTTCAAGTTTCTTCTAAAATGAATTATATTCGTGGTTTGTTCATTTTGAATAAGCCATTTATGGGTACGATCTTTTTAATGGTGAAGAAAATTTCACAATCCATCAACAAATAAAAAAAGTTCGAAATTTCACTGTTGACGCCATTAAAAAAAAAACATTTATAAGTGATTTGCAGTATGACAAAATTGTTATTCTAATGCACTCCGTTTGTAACGCGCATTCTGATTGGCTGAGCGATTAAAAAACTGCAAGGGGATTCACGTTTCACTGCAGTTTCTGCTATGACGTCGTGCGTTGCTATGACGACGTCGTTAAAAGCAGACGTTTTCTAGCTTCTTACTGACCAAAGCATTAGAATAGGGTTACCATACTGATGTTTTACAAAAACTGACAGGGTATCGGCGAATCCCCTGTCAGAAATATCCGTTTTACCACTCGGCTGACGCCTCGCGGTAAAACTCAATTTCTGACAGGGGATTCGCCGATACCCTGTCAGTTTTTGTAAAACACACGCATGGTAACCCCTAATTACGGTTCCAGGCAGGTAATATGGTCTGATATACCTTATCTGGAACCGTAATAACGCATGAAAATGATTATATGTTACCTACATGGGAACCTGATTCCACGGCTTGTACACTCGTGTACACCTTTCATCTGTATTTTTCATAGCTTATCATTTTTTTAAAGATACAATGTAACTCCCTCGCTTTCGGCTACTCATAAAACACGTACTCTTACTTCTGCGGTCAGCGAATAAACATGTACATTATGATAATTGATATGCATTGTTTGGGTATTCAAAACTACAGGTACCAGATTCCTAAAAAGATTGAAACCCTATCTTAAACGCCCTTTTCTCTTCTCTTTATCCTTTCCTTAAGACACGACGTTTAAGCACTGTCTTGAACTTTTTATTAAGGAATGAGATATGACAAAGTAATGTATCACCCATATGATATCTGTTAAATTTGTTATGCATGTGCATATGCAGTGAATATAAGGTTTAAATCAAATCGGAATTTTGTTTCTATGTTTAAGTTTAATTGCTGTGGCGTGATTAACTATGAGGATTTTGAAGCGGCAGATGAATGGGAGAGATCAGTGACACTGGACAGTGTTACATACACACTGGAGGTGCCCATCACGTGTTGTAACCCGCTACCTAACTCACCAAACTTGACGTGTGCTACTACTACAGAAAACAACAATGCTAAGAAGGTATCCACTTAATATTATCATTTTAAAAATATTTCCTTTCAATTTCGGTATGTTTCATGAAGATCTAGAGCAAAGGGGCGAGATATCAGGAACCCCCTCCTCTTGATTTGCAAAAAAAACAAAAACAAAATTATTGGCTCCTATTTTGTAGTTGGTCTTTTTTATCAATACCAAGGCTTGAACATACCCCAAGACCTCTTGGTCAGTTTCTGTGGAAAGGATAAACCCTACTGATTTTCAAGGTCTTGGGCTTAAAATTCTTGTGAACAATTTAGGAATTTAATCATCATAGGATTACCCAATCTTATAAAAGTGTTCCCTATTGGATTTTCAAGGTCAAGGGTCAAAGGTCAAAGCACATGGGACTTCAATGGAATATTTTCACAGAACATGCAGTTTTAAGACCACGCTACGCTTGTGTCGCCTATATTTACTTTTACAAGAATATTTTCCTACATGTACGAGGATGCCCACAAGATCGTTATCACGTATGAACCATCCAACCAAAGATTGTACTCTATATCTTCCAAAATGGAAGTAACCGGATGTGACAGCTCTACCGAATTGAAGCGACGGGTGTTGCATGCAAGCAGGAGATGCTTACTCTTCCTGGGCACCTGGTCTCACTCCCCTATCGGGAGTTCGCTTTCTTTTCATATGGTGGAGGTTTTTGTTTGTTTGCTTTGGTTCCTGTTTTGTCCTGATTTTGTATGCCTTCGGTTTCTGATTTTTGAATTATCGATTTTGTGCTGTATACAGGGATATGGTCATTATCCATATTTGTCATGCATAGTTTGATGGAAGCTTAGTATGTACTAATATCGACAATAATAAAGAAACACTAGATACCGTGTATATTCCAAATAAGGAAGACTGACACCGTCCATTGAGCTATAACGCTGGAGAAGCTTATCCTTCCCGGGCACCTGATCCCATTGAACTTTTGGGTATTTGATATCTTAAAGTTTGGTATATAGGGTTTTTGTGTTTTATTTTTGTTTTTACGATTTGCGTATGTCTTCAAATTTTAAAACTGCCATTTTGCTGTATTTCTGTTATTTATTTTTCCTTTCTATCACTTATGATTTCAGGGATGTTTTGATACTTTATGGAATAAATCACTCGGTAATCCCTTAGTTGCCGCTGTGTCTTACTCTGTGGGGTTCACTTTACAGGTATGTTCAACAACAACAACAACAATCATTTCAATAAGATTTAAAATAGATTGAGTATGATATTTTAAATGTGAATGTCATCGCTTTTTCGGACGGAATCTATCGTTACTAAAACAAAAGGTCTGATATATCACATAAATATGGTAAATTACTCAGTAACACAAAACCTCAACTCACCACTTTTCTTGAACCAATTCTACGATAAACACTCGTTGAATGAAAGTCGAACACAAAACTTCAACTCCTTTTACCTGAATCAATGGAATCAATGCTGTGAGATACAATCGTAGAGTGAAAGTCGAACACAAAACTTCAACTCCTTTTTCCTGAATCAATGCTATGAGATACAAATGTAGAGTGAAAGTTGAACACAAAACTTCAACTCCTTTTTCCTGAATCAATGCTGTGAGATACAATCGTAGAGTGAAAGTCGAACACAAAACATCAACTCCTTTTTCCTGAATCGATGGAATCAATTTTTAAACGTCTTTAAATTCAATAGCATCATTTAAAACCTGAAAAATTAACAGCATGGACCAGACATGCACGTTTCGGGTACTAAACCCTCGTCAGTGATCCTTAATCTAAATAATGTAATATGGCCAAAAAGTATGAAAATTATTATGTCCAAAAATGTACCAAAAGACGTAGCAGAATTGGTGGGATATGATGCTACAGGACCCACGTTTTAGAAATGTCAAGAAATTTTGTAACAGAAAATTTCAAATGCGTTGAAGAGACAGACGATCAACCGAAGTTGATCGAACTAGGCTACATGTGCCCTCGGGGACTCTTGGTCCACCAGCAGTGACACTCACCAAGTAGTTCAAATGTTAAACGTCTTTAAATTCAATAGCATCATTTAAAACCTGATAAATTAACAGCATGGACCAGACATGCACGTTTCGGGTACTAAACCCTCGTCAGTGATCCTTAATCTAAATAATGTAATATGGCCAAAAAGTATGAAAATTATTATGTCCAAAAATGTACCAAAAGACGTAGCAGAATTGGTGGGATATGATGCTACAGGACCCACGTTTTAGAAATGTCAAGAAATTTTGTAACAGAAAATTTCAAATGCGTTGAAGAGACAGACGATCAACCGAAGTTGATGCTGTGAGATACAATCGTAGAGTGAAAGTCGAACATAAAACTTCAACTCCTTTTTCCTGAATCAATGCTGTAAGATACAAATGTAGAGTGAAAGTCGAACACAAAACTTCAACTCCTTCATTCTTTTTCATGCTGTGAGATACTATAGGTGAGTGAAAGTCGAAAACAAAATTTCAACTTCTTCTTTTTTTTTAACCAACGCTGTGGGATGTTACAGTTTTACATATTTTAGAAGAAAATATCGTCTTTTCTAGATATTACTGATTATGTTTTCCCTCCTGCTCTGCCTTCATGAGCCGAATGAAGTCACAGATGAATTTCAAATGGATGACTATAAGCCACGCCCACAAGACTGGAAGCCCCGCCTACCCGCCGCCAAGATACACGCAATAACTGCTTTCTCAACGAAAATAAAACCAAAAGAGTGAACTGAAATGTAAAGACGTAAATTGGAAAACCTTTCACTACATATGAAGGACCAATTACGGAATTTCGAATACTCTAGAAGACAAACACTGAGTTTCTGATGCAAATTTATATCCTTTCAATTTGTTAACGTTTTTACATGTTCGATAAAGCATCCATTCTTTTTTATCTTTACTTCATTTTAATTCATCTTCGGATGAAGCTACCACAAGATGACCAATACAGACAATGTACTTTCTTCTTTTTTTTCACATGTCATTAATTGAAAGAACAAGCAACCTCCTTTTTCCCAGACATTGAACTTTATATATAAATATATATCATTTTAATATGTTGTAAACGTTTGAATATTTGTATTTGCTTCCATGTTTTAATCGCATCCTTTGTTGTTGTTTTTTACTTTGTTTAAGTTAGTTTTAATTTTATTGTTGGTTCGAATTAAAACATTAGACATATCGTGCTTAGTATCATTCGCCTTAACAAAAGGGACTGTTGTTTACGAAGGATGCCAAATTTTATAGTGAGAAATTCTTCAAAATGGATACGTGCTTCCAAATATTTTACAACTGATAGAGTTACATTCTCATGTGATTCATCATAGAACAGTATCAACAGTAAAACCCCAAAAAAACACTTACTGCAAAAACACAAAGCAGACGCACACAGAGACACAAATGGTACAAGGAACGCCAATGAGTTAAAGAAGATCCTGACGATAATCTCACCCGCACTCACAATAGAGCACAAAATTAAACATCGACGGACCCCTAGCAAGCTAGAGGTCGGATCAGATGCCCGGGAGGAGTAAGCATCCCCTTGGCTAGCCGCACCCATCGTCGATGTTTAAGCACGAAAATGAAAACAATATATAATATTCATGCACTGTCTGATGTTTTGTCTGTATAGAAAGTGCTATGGCGACAATGTCAGGGAAATATATTCAAAACACTTACTATCAAACCCCTCAAGTCACAACCCTCTATGCCAAGTCACATAGAAACATCAAATATAAATGACTACACATAAATCAACGAGACCAATGTGGAATCGGTGCCGACTTAGGTCGTTCATCTACCACGTCAGCAGAAGATGGTGTGGTTATACGGGTTAAGTGTACACAACCCTCCCACTTTTCCGATTACCCAGAGGTCTCGAAGAACGTACAATTGTGTGTACAGGAAACAGTAGTAATCAGTGTATGAACACCAAGCACAAAGGCCGAATTCATAAATCAATAGGCATACATTGAAGTATTTCTTCCAGAAGGAAGATATGATATAACTACAGGAGGGGATCTCCAAGAACACTAGGTTGAATCACCCACAGCAAAACCCCAAAACATCCAATGCAAAAACACAGAACAGACACCCACAGAAAGAGACGCAAAAGGGACAAGAAAAGAAGGGAGGAGATCTCCAACAAGACCCCCTTGCAGCAAAAACAGCAAAACACCCGATGCAAAAACACAAAAGACGAGTACAGCACAAGACGGAAAAGAGACACACGACATGTAAACATCAAACACAAAAGACTACACATAAACCGACGAGACCAATGGGCAACCGGTGCCGACTTTGGACGGCCATTTGTCACGCAAGTAGCAAATGGTGTGGTTATCCTGGATTACGTGCGAACAACCTTCCCACTATAAAAAAAAAAACACCAACTCACACCATAGAATCATTAGATATAAAAGACCACACATAAACCAACGAGACCCATGGGCAACCGGTGCCGACTTAGGACGGCCATCTGCCACGTAAGTAGCAGACGGTGTGGTTATCCTGGATTACGTGCGCACAACCCTCCCACTATTCCGATTTCCCAGAGGTCTCAAAAACACAACACTCACAAATTCATTCACAAATTTGTCAATTTGTGTGTTTGTGTTTTTATTAATAGGCACACAAATTCTTTAAAAAACAATATAAAACAGAACTTTCTCACAAGAAAATGAGTTCATCATCATCATCTGCATGTACAGAACAAAAGCAATTCAGTACAATTTCACAAATATTCTCTTTTTAAGTGGTGAAATCTTTGGGGACACTTTTTGTATTAAGATATGTGTCTCGGAAATGTTTCTTTTTAAAAAATGAAATCGTAACTTTGTTGTGTGCACGTAATCCGGATAACCGCTATCAAATTTGAAGACGTTTAACATTTAACGACGTCGACATAGGGACATATTTTATGACGTCATAGCATGAACTACACTGAAACGTGAATCTCCTTGCTGTTTTTCATCGTTCAACCAATCAAAATGCGCATTGTAAACAGAGTGGATAAGAATACGTATTCCGTTGGAAAATGAGATGCAATTTAAACATAATCATTTTAATACAAAGGATTGGATTTCACTATAGTGTCATTTATTGGCTAATTGACCAAATGTGAACTCCGAAGAAGTATTCATATTATTTCTAAACACTTAAAAATTCTAAGTATAGCATTATAAATAAAAGACAATGTACAATATAAATCAAACTGATGGTGCCCAGACATGTGTTTGGGTTTCAAAATACCTAATTATTCTTACGAAAAGGTCATCCATTTAGTTTAATTCTTTTTTAAAAGAAGTTAAACATTCTTCTGTTTTAAGCTCTGGAGATTGTCCACAAAGAACTTCCATTTATTACGAGCCGATTCTCGGATAACTACGAGCAGACAACTTGTTAAAGTATCTAAAAACAGTATCTGATAAGAATTCCAAAGTCAGAAAAAAAAATACAAAATACTTGGAACCACGTGAAGATCCCGAGAATTTAGTACTATCAGATTAAAAATTAACAGTTCAAATTGTTTTAGAATGTTTCTGAACTAAATCCTTCGTCTCCAAGCTTCTAAAATAATTTTTGCTATGTCTGAAAATAAAACTGGCGAGTTGAAGTACCACTTATGAGGATTTACTATCCGAAACTCGAGTTTGGTGCATAAAAATTGGTTTTATATTTTGTTCAAGAAGGGACTCTTCTATCGTCTTTAATATTTGGAACCGCCCTTTGTTGTCTGACATTTTAAGCGCTTTGTACTATCTAAGTGACTTTATGACGCATTCATTAAGACATTTGTGAACGTAATTGGACACAAACCAGTTCATGATATTGATAAATGATTTGAATTTAAAATTCAAAATCATTTGAGACATCTTGCGACGCGGCAATCCAGGCCTTATATCAGATAATATAACTTTGTTCTGCAATTAAATGGCTTTTTGTAAACAATAAATCCGTGTTAATTATATCTGCTTCTCCAAAACAAAACATGACGTCGATGCTGCAAAACAGAACTACGTGACTTCCGGTTTGCATTCAAAGGATAGGCCACATATTTCGTGTATGGTGAAATACTCTCCGAACAAGAAGCGGATAGTAAAAACATTATACATACGAAAAGTAAGATTTAACTAAAATGAGCTTTATTCAGTTGTTATATAATAATCATTTTTCTAATAGGTACTGTGCACCTAAAATATGTGTGACTTGCATATAATAATTTTTTTTTTCTTTTCTTTCTTGGACTACAAGCAGGAAGTTCGCATGCTCTTCAAATAGAAAATTTGGAAAAAAATATGCAACTTTTATTCAATTATTTAGTTATAATGTTTAGTACTTTTTTTAAAATATGATTTTGTTGTTACATTCATGAATGCTTTGTATTTCCATAACGTCGAATAATTGCTACAAGTTCGAAATTTAATTTAATAAATTTGTAAACTACAGATTTAGTTTTCTGAACACCAAGTTGACCATATAATTCGATTTTATTTCCAGCCTAAGATTTTGAAAAAAAATGTTCATGTTCTTAAAAAAAGATTGCTGGTAAATCTAAGGCGGGGGCCCATCCCTTAGCACTCCCCCTCCCCACCTCCATTCCCTAGGTCCGCGTCTAATTATATGCTTTATTTTTTAAAAATGTTGGCATGTGGAGATAGCATGTGAATTCAAGCTCCACAGAACATTTGATCGACGCGAGACTAAAGACGACACCATAGTAATTAAATGGACAATACCTCGATAGGGGTATCTAATCAGAATAGAAACATTACAAGGCTTTGATGTATCACACTTTATACTTCTTAATTTCAATTTTCATTCATTAAGAAAACGGAAACCTGAAGGGCACAGTATCTTCCTTCTTTACTTATTAATGATACAAACAATGGAAAGAAAACGTGCAACATAATTACATTACAAGATTCTGAAAAGATCAGAAGTCTCGAAATATCAAGTACCTACTGCCTCAACTAATTAGAATTTTGAAAAGATAAATGGCTTGATGTGTAAGTGCGAATCTAGCGGGGGTTATAGGGGTCTGGAACACCATCATCATGCTTAGAATGTGCCGAAATGCCGATTTTACCGGGTTTCCCCGTTTGCATAATTCTACCCTAAAATCGTAGGAACACCCCTATTGACTGGACTTGAACCCCCCCCCCCCCCCTCCCGGTTTGACGTAGTTTTTGTATCAGTTTTCCTATGGATTACCCTTGCCTTTTCAGATTGTTCAGAGTTCGAATACTTTTGTGTTATTATAATAAAGACTTATTTCATCTTGCAATGTGGAACAATTAAACCTGTTCCTCGTGACTGGATGTTTACTTATTTCCGCCTGAAAGATCCTTTGTTCTGGCCATTTATCAATTTAACATCATATACGTTATTTTGCTATTTCGGAAACTTATCATTTCATCCAAAACTATCGTCGAAATTAAAGGAGGTTAACATTTTAGCACCATCCCTCCAATTCTATTTTTGTCATAGATTTCATTTAACTATACTACTGAATCGACCCTACGCAAACTTTGGAGTCGCACACCCTGAACATTTTTAAAATGCACAAATTAAGATTCAATATATAAAATCAGAGGGTGCAAAAGAAATACATTTGTCTGCGTCAGGAACCCACTAAAGAGGATTTACTATCCGAAACACGTGTCTGGTGCATTAAAATTATGCAAGAAGGTAAAGAGTTGGAACACTTCCGTAATATTTCTTTGAATTTCAGAAGTCTTCAAATACAGTAATAATGATGTTAAAGTATATTTTTATGCATATGAATCGAGTTGGGAAGTAATACGGATTGAAATTTAGGGTTGAATACGGCCCTTACCGACTGTCATACGAATTATTTACAAATGATTGCGATTGAATGGCTGTCACCATCACCAAGCAAGAAATATTTACCTGATATGTTAATCAATATGTACATCAAGACAATCACCGAATTTGAGTTTTCATGTAGCTGTTGCAACGGGACTTCTTTTCTTCAAGAAGGTATAGAGTTGGAACCCTTAGACATTATTGCTTGCAATCAGGAGACGCTGACTCTCCCCGGGAACCTGGTCTCACTTCTGAATGTTATTCATTCCGAGGTTTGCAACCGTTCCAATCAAAATTCTAATGATTGTGCCTTGCCTTCACGACTTTGAGACTGAATAACTGACGGGTATTTCTTTGATACTCGCATACTTAGATATGATTTGAGTACATGTCAAAATCATTTAATTTCCATTGTCATTTTCAAGAAACGACGATTCTGATTGGCTGAGAAATTTTGTTGATACATCGATCAACCCAACTTTTCACGGAAGTCTATTTATAGCACTATTTTAAGAACCGGGGGTTCTCTCAAACACAAATGAACTCGTTGCTGAAAATACAATTTGTTAATGTTTGCTTATCATTTCAAGGGTACCATTTCTTTTCTACTTACTCAAAAATTAATAGTGCATGTAGAATTTGCTCAAAGTGGTCCTTATTCCAAAGATATAGAGGAACGATCGTTCACTGTTTAAATCATAACGGCTGCCATAACTTGTTTTGGCAGACGTATCACTGCGAAACCTTCCGACTTACGACATATAATGCGGTGATTGATTGTTTTAAGATAAAAGAAAACAGTCTGTTTTCCATAATTAAATGATAAGAAATGAATCTTATACTTTTTTCTGTTGATGCAGGTATCACCCGAAAAATTGGACAGAAAACTTTTGCATTAACGCGCTATGGGAGGGCGAAGGGGTCTAACTCGGCGTCTATCTATCGAAAAATCGACAAGTCATCGTTTCAGTCTTCAGAAACCTGACAGATTTTTCACATAAAAGGAAAATAGAGATGTACTTATTTTATGTTTTATCCTCTTATACTGAAATGATTTTTGGTGGCTCCGCAAGATGCATCACTGATGAGAATTTAATATTCGAAACAAGTGTCTGGTGCATGAAAATTGGTTTCGAATTTTATTCAAGGAGGTATAGAGTTGGAACCCTTCGACATTATTAATATAAACACTTAATTCACGTCATGAGCAGTTAAAATCGTTCCCCGTGGCCTGATGTTTGTCAAGTGTATTAATTACATCTTTCCAGCTCTGTCACCTGAAAGAAGCTTTGTTTTGGCCTTTTATCAATGTGACATCATGTAAATATTTTTTGTCATTTCGGATACTAGCCATTTCACCGATAGATGTCATCGAAATTGAGGGAGTTTGACGTCTTGACACCATCCCTCCTATGCTATTTTGAACATAGAATGTATTTCGATAAGCTACTGAATCGATCCTACAGGAAATTTGGAGCCGCGCACTCTCTGTAATGTAAATGTACAAAATTAAAGAGGGTGCTACTGAAATTATTTTTGGTGGCTCCGCAAGAATCATCACTGATGAGAATTAAATATTCGAAACATGCGTCTGGTGCATGGAAATTGGTTTGGAATTTTATTCAAGAAGGTATAGAATTGGAAACCTTCGACATTATTATGGAAGTATAAATTAACATGAACACCACGATTAATACATCGCATTTTTCTTTTTATAAGTATGAGGAAAGTTAGCATGCAAGCACGCATCATGCTCTTCATCAAAATGAAAACAAGAAAGCATTTATGTTTCCATCTATTACTGCCTGCGCAAATTGTACTTCATTACGGAATTAACGAACAAATGGTAATGTCAAAGAATACTGTTCGGCGAAGAAAAGGTAAAATAACACTGATAATTCTATCTTCCCGACATGTGCATTTAAGCGGAAAATTTAGATTACATTTTCTATCTGATAACCTAAAAAATATTTAGGGCTACTTGATATCGACATTCTATCTTACTGTCCGCTCAGCTCACTTCAGAAATCAGAAAATTGAATTTTTGTCTACTTTGTCGGATGACAAATATGGATAATGACAAATATGGATAATGACCATTTATGTATAATTGACCGATTTAAATTTACATACGTGGATAGATATCGAACTCTCGTAACAAACGGTGTAAGTTATATGTCCATACGACCACAGTGAAAGATAGTTTTTAGTGGCGGATCTAGGATTTCAGAAAAAAAGGGGGGGGGGAGTGGCAAGGTTTCAAGGTTAGAAGGAAGTTCTTCAGACAAAAACTGACAAGCAAAAAAAAAAGGTCGAAGACGAAAAACGTGAACCTCAAGACTGATGATCTGATTAAGAAGTGGGGGGAGAGTTCATTCCAACTGCAGGTTAAAGATATAGAGTTTCTTGACTCATCGTCTTTTGTGTTTGATGTTTACATGTCGTGTGTCTCTTTTCCGTCTCGTGCTGTACTCGTCTTTTGTGTTTTTGCATCGGGTGTTTTGGTGTTTTACTGTTGATGCTGCAACGGGGTCTTGTTGGAGATCTCCTCCCTTCTTTTGATTAATTTACTTTAGTTTATATGTTGACTGGCGAGCGTAGCGAGCCGGAAAAATTTAAAATATGAAGTTTTTTTTTAATTCAGTCATCCATACATATATATACAACTTTATATTGGCGAGTGGAGCGAGCCGTAAAAGTTTTGGAAAAGATGGTAACATTTTGTCGTAAGAATACAATCTCTCTCTCATTTTCTATGCTCTATTTTTGTTTGACCGATTGGGGAAGGTGGGGAAGATTAGGGAATTGCAACCCGACTATCCACCTGTCTAATCTGGTTAGATCGGCGCATGAAAATGAAGCATTTGGTAACTATTCAAGTGTTCATTTGATTTTGAATATGTTTATGACATATGAATCCGTTCAAACACGACGACAAAGAAAGTTGAAGACAGAGTGAAGACAAAAAATAGACAGCTAATGAAAAAATAAGTGCGGCGAGCGAAGCGAGCCGAAAATTTCCCCAAAAGTAAAGAAATTAAGCATAAAAAGACTATTCTGAATCAATAACTTTGGGTGAAAAAGGTGGGGGCCGGGCCCCTGCCCCCCTTAATCCGCCACTGGTTTTGGATGAGAGAGAGAGACCCAAGTGACAAAATTGTCGGAATTTAGAGTATCGTCGGCTATCGTCGGAAACTCACGACCTCAGGTCCGATGTGCTTTGTATGAGGCCATGGGCAGCAACACCACAAGAGATTCGTTTTCCGAGACATATTATTTGCAGGGACTCTTAATTCTATTATTACAAGCTATTCGTAAATTCTCTTTAATACATATACACAAATATAAATGGATTTTTTTTTCATTCAGAAATCCCATATTTAAAAAACTGCCGATTATTCCGATTTACATTTACCTGTGATTATCTCAATATACGCTGAATCTTACCTCATCGGGATCGGCCAATCTCGACTTCTTTGGTTACTTCTAGTAAAGATGTGTTATCGTGAGGATCTACTGGCAAATCAGATCACAGGTTATACATGTACTCCTCGAATCCAATTTCAAATGCGGTGGAAAAAATGTTTTCTCGAAATAACGAGAAAAATTCGTAATAACGAGAAACATTTTTTCGTTATAACGACCTTTATCTTGTAATTACGAGAAACCTTTCTCATAAATACGAGAAAATCGTTATTCCTCTTAATTGCAAATATATTCCTCGTAATTGAAAAATGTCAGCGATTTCAATGGTATACACGTTTTGAAATGAATGTATCTCGAAAAGAAGTAAAATATAGTTGAATAAACAAATAGGCCATCAATGATAAGACTTGTTTTATTCTACAGAGAAGACAGTGACCAATCATGTGCCTTGTAACATTTTGCGGACGAATACTCATCGTCATACTCAACATCATTTTCCTGGTAAGAATCGTATTTTCAATATTTATGATATTAAACCGTTAAAATAATAAATTATAATGAAGTCATTATCTGTGTGTATTCATTTTGCATAGTAGAACATTTTGTTTATATAACTACCATTGACACTGTTTGCTGTTCTTTAACATTTTCATCTGGCTAAGATTTTCAAATGCGGTATGTACAGGTAGGAATATTATCTTTAAAGTTTTCAATAATGATGTAACTGTACAAAACGAATAATCAAACTTGTATGTAGCTTACAAGGTCTCACACATCCCTAGAATAATAAAATTCATGCTATCTTTCTGAATAAGAAAAAAGATTGATAAACAAAAAATCCTACGATTTTAAGCTACGATATTATATGCTGATGATATGGTATCACTTTCAGATAATTTCGCTGGTCATGCTTGTCTCGGGAATAGTGATAAGATTCTTTGCGGATAATGAGTATGTCAACAGCGCAGAGAGTGAGATGAAGACTCTAATAAAGAATGCCATGACAACAGCTAGTATTGGAGATACCAGTACAGTTGAAAACTTTTCCCTTTCGGAATCGCTAGAAGGACTTGGTATTGCCTTAATAGTGCTAGGGGTATTCTTCCTTACGATTTCCATCTTTGGTTTCCTTGGTGGATGCTGTAAGATAAAGATAATGTTGATTGTTGTAAGTTTTCAAGTTTTATGAAAAAATAACGATGAAGTTCTTTTTCCGATTTCTTTCGAAAATAGCATGTAAACATTGTAAACGTAAAATATATAGAATAGTTTTTTACCTCTGCAATAATAAGCCTTTTTCACATAACTGCGGTCCAGTTGTTTTGGACGGCAAAATAAGAACAGTTCCCGCAATATGACGTCAAGGACAATCACTTTTGAACTGTGATGTCATGAAAGTCGGTACTTGCCGTCCACAAAATGCTAGTCACGCAGTTATGTGAAAAGGGATTATTGCTAAAGTGAATATCGGGGAAAATTGTGCATAATCGAAAAAAAACCCCATAAAGTATAAAATATATTTTTTTGATTAAACCCTAAATGGGAAATAAACATTAACCTTAGGATGTTTTAATTTTTTGTTGCCTGCGGCACAAGCATTCACATTTGGTAGGTGCAAATTCTGCGAATGATTTTTTAAACGTAATGAAATCGGTTTTCATAAGGTATCTGAGTTTGATTTTGTATGCCCATTTCTACTACACAGCAAAGATACTGTAAACTTGGTTATTTTCGCTGGGGTAAACATTCGCGATTAAAACATCAAGACGTTATGCGTTGGGGAATTTTCGCGATTGAAATGCTTTTCCCATTGTAAGAATGCAGCGGGAATATTTTCGCGCGGGGAAAATTTTAGCGACGTCCAAAGATTCGCTGAAACGCGAAAATTACCCCTACACGAAACTTCCTACGTTTACAGTAATGAAAATGAACATTGAATACATGTACAATGCACATGCTTAATTCTATCCTTATTTTGTATTTCAGTATGCAGTTATTGTAGGTGTGTTGTTGTTCGCACAGGTCCTGTGTGTCATTCTATTTTTCTTCACAACTGTGGTGAGTTTGTTTGTTTGTAATTAACCAAATACTTTATCGATGCTATAAGACATGAAATAATGTCAAACAAGACCACATTCAACAAATACAGCGAAAGGCACGAGCTCACAACCACTTCATGTACAAAAAGATAACCCAAACAAGACCATTACACGAACAAGTCAACAAACGCACAAACTCACAACCGCTTCATTTACAAACAAGATAAGCAACACAAGTAAATTACACAAACAAGTCAACAAATGCAAAATTCACAACCAATACATGTTCAAACAAGATAAAGAACACAAGAAATCTACACATTCAAGCGACCAAACGCACAAGCTCACAACCTAAACATGTAAAAGCAAGATAAACAACACATGGCAACTACAGAAACAAGTCAACAAACGCACAAACTCACAACCATTACGTGCACAAACAAGATCAACAACGCATGACAACTACAGAAACAAGTCAACAAACGCACAAACTCACAACCATTACGTGCATAAACAACATCAACTACACAAGACAGCTGCATAAACAAGACAACCTTACGAACAAGCCAAAGCCAATGCAAGATTGTTAAAAAAAATTAATACTAATTTTATTCTGATATGTAGTTTCCATTCTTTTCTGTAGTTTTTTTCTTTTCTTAATTTTCCCTATTAAAAACCTGTAGTATATACCTGTCAGACGTTATATTAGATAATACAGATTAAAGCATACAAATTTGTATTCTGAAAATACATGTAAAATAAAATGAAGACCATACAAAATCAAGGCAAAAATAAACCAATAAGGAACGATACGACTAAGAAAAAAATGGTAGTATAATGTTAAACGTCTTCAAATTCAATAGCATCATTTATAAACGGATAAATTTGCAGCATGGACCAGACATGCACGTTTCGGGTACTCAACTCTCGTCAATGATCGTCAGAAGTGATCCCTTACACTCGGAGCAAATTATCTTTATCACAAGACTAAGCGTATCCTGTGTGTAACCATGCCATGCCTTACCCGTGTTTTGTGCCTGGCACATCGATCTATAGTAAACTATTCAGTCGTTAATCATTATACGACTTAACCGTGTATAACTTTTTCCTACTTTTCTAACATACTCTTACCTGGTCAGTTACAATTTCTTTTGTTTTTAAAGCTAGACGACGCTGTCAAGCAACAATTGAAAGACAAATCTTTGAAGAAATATACAGGTCTGGGTGGTATAAATTTGGAATCATTGACATGGAACGGAGTTATGATGCAGGTAAATGATTAATACTCATCTAATCACAGCATACGCGGCACATGTTGACAGAACTGTTGTCATCATCACCAAGCGAGAAATACATACCTGATGTGTACGCCAAACTGTGCATCGAGACAGTCGCCGAAGACAGGTTTCAATGGGGCTGTTGCGAAGGGTGTTGCGACGGGTGTTGCATGCAGTCGGGGGACCCTGGCTCTCCCCAGGCGCCTGGTCTCGCTTTGAAATGTTGTTTATTCCGATATTCGCAACCGTTCAGATGCGAATTCTCATTGTTTTGCCTTGTTTAACGACTTTGGGGCTGGGTGGCTGGTGAATGCTTTTTTGATGTTTATTAGTCTTGCTTGACTGGTCATCTACAAAATGTATATCTTTTAATTTTTGTATCAAAATTACATAGATGAGCAAAAAGAATGTCATCTGGAAATACATAGCAAACGACATGCAATTTTGGCAATTGCAGTTGACCATAGTAATGTTAAACGTCTTCAAATAAAATGAGAAATATGGATATTGACCATATCCCTGTATACAGCACAAAATCGATAATTCAGAAAATCAGAAACCGAAGGCATACAAAATCAGGATAACACAGAAACCAAAGCAAACAATCAAAAACCTCCACCACATGAAAAGAAGCGAACTCCCGATATGGAAGTGAGACCAGGTGCCTAGGAAGAGTAAGCATCTCCTTCTTATATGCAACACCCGCCGCTTCAATTCGGTAGAACTGTCACATCCGGTTACTTCCATTTCGGAAGATATAGAGTACAATCGTTGGTTGGATGGTTCAAATGGTCTATGACAGAATATCATTTATTTATTTATTTATTTATTTCCTTTATTTATACAGGATAGCACATTTAGCTACAAAATGAACTAGTTTACAATGTGGTCCTGTCTTAAAAATATGTACATATCAAGTAAATAAAGTCCGTCATATCACCTTAATGAAATAAAACCTAAATATCACAGTTCATTTACAAAAATACATACATTGAACCTGTAAAACAACATAAATATAGTCAAAGTAATGCTTGAGATACCCGTTTTTAAAAGATGACAATGTTGTAGAGTTTCTAATAAATTCAGGTAAAGAGTTCCATAAAGATGCACCCGAAATGATAAAAGATCTTCTAAAATATTCTGTTCTTGCTCTCTTGACATAAATAAGATTTACTGCTCTCTGTCTTGTGTTTCTTATCATCCTGTGTATCTTAGTGTATGACGAGTTCCCCATATCGACCCTAGAACTTTCTCAGTGACAATGTTAGTCGGCCACAAACATATCCCTGACGGAGAAACTTATCTGAAAGACGCCTAGCTCTCAGAACAAAATCCGTATATTTGGTACTTGCTCTGGTATAGCGTATCAACTGAGATTTGAACACGCCATAAGCAGGCATCATTTAAGGACAGCTCAATTTGCAGCATGGACCAGACATGCACGTTTCGGGTACTTAACCCACGCCAGTGATCCTCAATCTAAACAATGTTATATGGCTAAATAGTGTGAAAATTATTATGTCCAAAAATGTACTGAAAAACGTAGAAGGACGGGTGGGATCTAAGATATTTTAAGATTCACGTCCGGTTGAGAGTGCCTGGCGAGGTTTGGACAGGGTCCGTCATTAAATCCTTTTGTCAATGTCCGTCAGACTGCAATTCCTAAGAGGCTGTAGAGCGAAATGTACCATGCCTTGTGTCCGTCTGCTGACAGCAGTACCATAAAGATGATCCTAAAAACAATCTCAACAGCACTCACAACAGAGCAGCAAACTGAACATGGACGGACCCCTAACAAGCTAGAGGTGGGACCAGGTGGCGGAAGGATCATATCCAAGGAATCAAAGGCCTGATAGAATCATTTCTGTAGCCTCTCATCTGATACTGGTTTTCAATACATTTTTCTTCTGATCTAGCCTATTAAGATAAAAAAAAGGAGGGGATCACAATCAGCACTGGGTTCTAGCACCCACATCAAAGCACTGAAACGCCCAATTACGTACACACAGACAAGTCAAGCGCAACAAATGAGATAAAGATGATCCTGACGACGATCTCAATAGCACTTATAATAGAGCACCAAATTGAGCATCGATTCACTATAGGGACACGGAGGTCAAACAAAAGAGACAACAAGGCACTGAATGAATTAGGGGTATAATTTACTCTACTTCCGGTTGTTTCGATAACAATAAAATTAGATACCACGAAGGTGGTCAAAGACGCACGACTTCGGCAATGTTCGGGACCGTACATTTTCATGGCGAGTTGAATGAACCATTAAAAATGTTAGATATCTAAAAATATATATAATGTGGAAATTCATATAATCTAGCTTTTCCAGGATATTGTTATTATTACCCTAATGCCTTAACAAAAACACATTTAACAGCAATGCAATCGATGAAGGATATAACCATATGCCAGGTTAGTAGCACCTGTAACGATAAGGCGTAAAATCTGCCCAAAAATAATGAAATTTTAAAGTACTTTCATTTCTTTAATTAAGTTGGTGATATACTTTAAAAGATAAAACCCCTTCAAAATCCGAAGAATTTTTTTTCATAACGTTTGTCTAATAAAGAGATATTTGAGTAAAAATGTGCTTATTTTGTATAGAAATCAATGAAAATCGGAAAAGTTTACATAAAATATCGTTCCCCCCTTTGGAACACAACACCACTTCTACCTAAGATGTATTTTCATAATACAAATTTTCTGTAAAAGCGGAGTTGCGTTCCAAAGGGGGGAACAATAGTCAATTTACGAAAATGCGATTGGGTGGGTAGGGGTGAAGGAAAGATTTGTAATTAACATAGAATTAGTAATTGGCATTTGATTCGCTTTCGGCATATAATAAACTAATGTCTTCTTTATTTCAAGTAGTTTCGAATTAATCAATTTTCAAAAAAAAATTCGTTGTTACTTTTTCACTAACAAACTCCTTTATTTTAATTTTGGGCATTGAATATTCAACAACCCTTGCAATAAAAGTTGACAATTAGCGATGACGACGAAAGTACTAATTAATCTTAGAAAAATGCTCGAAACTTCCTTGGTAACATTCACAAAGTATTTAGAAAATGTAATTATGGTAAATGTAAAAGAAATATTATTTTATACAGTGAAAAAAAAGCTTATTCAAACTACTTTTATAACGGCAGCACTGTAATTGTACAATATAAAAGAGAGTGAGTGTTCGATTATATATATCTGGTCAAGTGTTTACGGTCTGATAAATCCGGAATATGATATTTGGAAAAAATCATTTTTAGCACGATATTTCTTATTGAATCGTCCCATTGTAGTTCATTTTGACACTTTGACCAACAAAAGCGACCGATTGTTAGAAAATTTTCGAGATTTCACTTGCATTTATATATATCATAAAAAGACCCCCCGATTCCACGTCTACGTAAAACATAGGTTGTTTCTCATAATTATGTCAATAAAACTACTATATTTGATTAAAGATACTTGAAATGAAATAATTTTACGTACAGGACACATAATAAATAAATAATACTGTTTAAGCTGGTATCGCAAGTAAAAATTGGGCAGATTACGGCTCTTAACGTTACAGGTCCTTGTGTGGTTACACTGATTACATGTGCACATTCAACCCGCTTATCCGGTCACAAAGTCGTCTCGAAGAACTTGTGTTTCGCTCGTTTGTTGTTGATGCTGCAATAAATATAATACGGTTGCACTAGCTTCCCGAAGAAATCCTAGTCGTCTACTCGAGGAATGGATTAACATGTTTTCATTGTGTTAGATTTGTCCAGAGAGCTTTACTCGGAAAAACCATTTGGCCAGACAGGTAGGAAGGTTGTGTGCACCTAATCCGGGGGGACACCATTCGCAGCTCTACCTACAAGGCAAATGGCTGTCCTAAGTCGACGACAGTTGACTATTTATCTAGTTGATATGTTTGTAGTTTAATGCTTGATGAGTTTTGATATAGTTTTGTGTGTGTGTGTTTGTTCTTTATTGTCCCTATGGTGAATCTTGTTGTGTTTTGCCTGCCACTCTGTATTTTTGCATTCGGATGTTCGATGATTTGTTGTGGATGTTGCGACCGAGTCCTTTTGGAGATACCCTCTTTTTCGTTAAGTTGATATTTTGAGTCTCTTTTGAGATACCCTTCTTTTCGTTCAGTTGATATTTTCAACCGATAGAGTGTGCATGTATTATTGATATTGATATAATCAAATGAATATTGATACATTGCAATAACGTTTTCATAATTTTCATTAAAACTAGTATCTTACGAGACTTAAAGAAGGTATAGAATTGGAACCCTTCGACATTATTTATATTCAAAAGATAGGTCTGTTGGAACCCACGTATTTTTCGGTGCGCAAGATTAGAATAATATTAATTGGGAATGAGTGCGACAGGGGATGTTCACTCCTCCCGGGCACCAGGTCCCACCTCTAGCTTGCTAGTGGTCCATCTATGCTCAATTTGTGAGTGCTCTATTGTGAGTGCTGTTGAGATTGTCATCAGGATCTTCTTTATCTCATATGATTTGTGGGACCCGAAGGAGGGCTGAGGATAAATTTCATCTGAGGTTCCCGTAAATTATGTGTTGCCTCATCTCCAGCAAACCATTGTTTTGTTAAACTCCAGAACGAACTTATTGAAGGAGGGCCTTATTTACATTTACTTTGGAGCGCGAAGAAAAGATAGAGAATTGACATGAATTTTATTATTAAGGTTTGGTTTGGAATTTATACATAAGATCTGAATGAATTATTTTAACAGGTTATTGTTTTGTGCAGTTTGCATGCATCCTCTTCTTAACGCCAAGTAATGATTCAACAAACAATATTCTCAAACTTGAGACTGATTTTTCCGCAAAATTAAGTGCCAGGGAAAATGTTGTCTCACCCTGAAGGTTGAGATAAAGTCATTCCGGAAATGTTTTTAACTGTAACGTCATTGTGACGGCATACATGATTGCTGCGTTAGTCTGTCAAAATATGAAAAAAAGAATACTTAAAACTCATTTTTGAGTTCATTTAGACAGTAAGCGAAAAATAATCAATCCCCAGATGTGATCAGGGACACGGAAATCCAACCCTCGTGTCCAGAATTTGCTTTTGTCCATGACTTGGCAAGCATCGTCTTGGTACAAGCAGATCCTTGACACCCGAGGTGGATTTCCTTGTCCCTGATCACATCTGGAAATGGGAAGGATCTCCAGCTAGAGAACGTGGTAGAAATTATAACATTTTAAACACAGTGTCGCGGGGAATCGTTTTACCAACTCCACATTGCATCACGGTATAAGTGTGGGAATAGATTCTATTATTCTCGCATCTAATACCTAGACTGATTTCATTTTTACCAGTGCTGGAAAATTCGATGCGGCACCCTTGAACCGGCACTGTTAATTGTTACTTTATGTCTATGTCGTGAAAGACAACCTAATGTAGTTATTTCTCTTGCTGTTGAGATTATCGTCAGGATCTTCATTAACTCATTTGTACATAAAGCATGACGTTCAGTCATTTTATGCGTCAACAACAGAAATTTGAAGGTTTCAATGGGCGAGAAAAATAATCAAGCACCACACTTGAGTTCCCGATAGAAATACAAGTCAGCGGTGGGGTGGATCTACGTTTAAAGCCTCCGTTAAGATCTTGTTGATTAATTCCATCCTCGACTGATATTTTTCTATCCGGAACTCAAAGAGGTGTTAGATTATATTGATTAATCCATAACTCCAATATACTAGCAAGATTCATTTTGAACATTCACCTCATAGATATCTGTTTTCCCTCAGCCAGTCAAATTATAAGAATATTGCCAGATGTGGGATAACATTTATATAATGTTCTCTGTTTTGAACGTGCATTTTGATTTGTTGATTGATAAAAAATCACTGCAAGAGGATTTACGTTTCAATGCCGTTTTTTGCTATTGCTATGACGTCATACGTTGCTATGGCGACGTCGATCAAAGCAGACTTCTTCTAGCGCATAACTGACATTAGAATAGGGTTATCATAATGATTTTTACAATAACTGAAAGGTAAAATTCAATTTCTGACAGGGAAGTCACCATTTCTGTTTTTGTTAAAGATACGCTATGTAACCCCTAATTAAACACTTCTATATTTCAGTTCAAATGTTGTGGCGTTGACGGCTATCAGGATTTTAAGACCTACTCACCAGATTGGGAGCATACTGGAATTCAAATTTATGGTGCCGGAACATATAACATCGACATGCCACTAGCGTGCTGTAAAAGCCTTTCAAGCTCTGCCGCCCCAGCCTGTGCCCAAGCAAGCAGCGCTGAAAATTATAAGACCAAGGTAGGTTGTTGTATGATAGATAGTCATACTATTTGAAAATGCTAAAATGCAGTGCCCAGCTTCTCAAAATTCTTTCGCAAACTTTCAGGAATTTCCGTAACTTTCGTCACATAATAAAAAGTTCAGAAGTTTTTCTAGTTATATCGTTCCATGTTTTCTAATATTTTCTCATTTCTACATTACTTAATATGAATTCGGACACATAACTTTGTAAATTTTAGTGAGTAAACAGTGCAATCAAAAGTTATGAAAATTCCTGAGATTATTCGTGTTTTTGTGAAACATGCTGCAGTTTGTCACCATTCGACAAGACGACACGACGTTGCCGTGATATTGCGGAAAGCACACACACGAGAAAAAGGGAAACAACCTGTACAATAATATCATTGGATCATGAATAACAATCACTACATATAATTAGTTTAAACATATAAATAACATATAAAGACATAGGAAAGTACAAGTAGTCGAATTAGAAAAGAAGTTTATATTAATTTTTTTCCCAAAATTATTCAGACAAATAATCGCTAGATAGATAAAGATGGCAATACAAAGAAGTTGATATGGTTTATAAATATGCGTAAACTGTGGACTTAATCATTTCAAAAATAAAGAAAAAGAAAAATCTAAAGAAAGAAAGCTATCATTATAATGAACATAAGGGAAAATCAAGGAAAGGAAATGACGATTTTATTCCGCTAAAGACCTTCAGTACCCACTGTGCTAATAAGATCGTGTATTACTCACTGTAAATATATGTAATTATGAAGTATCGTCACAAAGCCAAATTTTAATACGGACCAATATTTGGGTGGCGCAATTAAAATGAATCAAAATCAAATGCAACCGTATTCAAGTAATATTTAGATAAACAGACCAAAACATAATTGCTGTCGTAACATGGTCTCATGCTCATAACATATTTCTGTCTGTGTGGAGTAACACCCACATGTATGGCCGGCTGACTGCAACCGTTATGTAGTCTGTAGAATGAAACAGGTATATGAGGGGATGGACAGCTTGAGAGGGAGAAAGGGGGCGTGCGGAGGGAGAGAGGGGAAGGGAGGAAGGAGATAAGGGGGAAGGAGGAGAGAGGGAGGAGCAGGAAGGGAGGAAGGGGTGAAAGGGAATGAGGAAGGGGTGAAGGAGGTAAGGGGCGGGAGGTGGAGGAAGAGGGGACATGCAAGGTACCGTGTAATATCCAGGGTATTGATAATTTATTTATACAAAAGAACTACTGATGGGTATTGGTTATTTCTTTATACAAAAGAAATACTGATAATGTCTACCCTTACAATGAACTCATTTCAAATGCATATTTGAACTACCCCTGCTCGGCAATTTTACTCTGTTACGACAATATCAACATCTAATACTACATGTATTGTCCCTGAATAAACTATATTCTATTCTATCCAAACTTGATGCTACAGAGTGTCCATGGACTTTCGTAGTAAGTTATTTACAAATTTTTATAATTAATTTCAGTACATCAGGCACAAAAGCAGGACCAAGATCATAGGCAGATAATCTATGTCTTAATAAAAATCTATCAGTGTTATTCATTAGTCCTAAGTCTGATTATAATGCCTTGAATCGTAAAGAGTTATCTTGAATAATTAATATGAATAACGACGAAGTAACCATCTGTTATTCAGTTTCAAAGTCAAGAAGATCAAGCAAAATCATTAGAATTTTCATCGATACAGTTGCGAACCCACAGTTAAACAATATTCCGAAGTGAGACCAGGTGTCCGGGGAAAATCAGCGTCTACTGTTTGCATGCAACACCCGTCGCAACAATTCCATAAAATATGTTAAACGTCGATCTTCAAATTCAATAGCATCATTTAAGAAGTTAACAGATCATTTTTTGCAGCATGGACCAGACATGCACGTTTCGGGTAATTTACCCTCGTCAGTGATCCTAAAACCAAACAATGTAGTATACATGTATGTATAAACTTGTCAAATTCGGTGATTGTGTAAACACAACGCAACCAATATGGGTAACCGGTGTTGATTTAGGACGGCAATTCAAATTTCATCCTAGTTAATACATTTGTTCGTCTTGTCTTCTTTTATGAAGGGATGCTATGACGAGATATGGGGCTCATCGATAGGAAACCCGGCAATGACAGCTATAGTTCTTCTGGCTGCGTTTGGATTTCAGGTAAATTTTTTAAAGCTGAAGCGATCTCGAACAAAACTACCCTGCATTACTATTTTCTTAATTTTGTCTCTTGTCTCTTTAAAACTATGATTTCCTCTTTTCGGTATAAGAGAAAAATGAAAACTCATTCACACATTGGGCTGGCGATAATGAATCATCTTTGATGACAAATATGGATAATGACGATATCCCTGTATACAGCACAAAATCGATAATTCAGAAAATCAGAAACCGAAGGCATACAAAATCAGGACAAAACAGGAACCAAAGCAAACAAACAAAAACTTCCACCACATGAAAAGAAGCGAACTCCCGATATGAGACTGAGACCAGGTGCCCAGGAAGAGTAAGCATCTCCTGCTTGTATGCATCACCCGCCGCTTCAATTCGGTAAAGCATTATACTGTAAGCGTGGAGAACTAAGTGTGAGGGTAATTTTCACGTATCCACGAATCGAGAGACTTCGCCAAAAATCCTCTATGCGAAAATAACCCTGCTGAATTATCACAAAGACATAGACGTTTTTGTCGCGAGTAGTACCCCAAGCGTAACGTCTCGATTGCGAAATATTTCCCCGGCTGAAATAACCATGCTTACAGCATTCGAACCATGATGGCAAGAATGTTATGTAAACGGGCTTCCAGTAGCTTGGAGTTAATTTGTAGTAACATTGTCCGTAGTAGGATATCAAATTAACAGACTGTAATTAAAAAGATAAGCTACCGTATCGTGCGAATCTACTGTGTTTAGAACATATTTTGCGTGTGCTTATTTTATTCAAAGATAATTATGAATCATTTCCCTTGACATTTCTTTCCATTTTAATATTAGAATTTTGATAATACATGAGATATATAATGAAAAATTAAGAATAGGGGGGTGTCTGTTAGCATTTCTATGAAGACATTAAATAACTAAAAGCGGGGGACCACAATTCATTGAATTTGATGTTTTTATTTTCATTTCAGATCGCGCTGATCGTATTTGCAATCTTGATATACAGAGATGCAAAAAAAGTGACTCCTGTATAAGTGTGTTATATGGTATGTATTCGTCTTACATTTGTGCAAGCTTTGCTTCCTGTATGTTTGTATTGCAGTATGTTTTCTGCATCAAGAAGTGAATTTTCATTCTCTCAGAGAAATGGTTTCAAAGTGCTGATCCTTAAATTAAGGTATTAGGGGTATAATACTCTACTTCCGGTAAATGCCACGAAGTTGGCCGAAGACGCACAACTTTGGCAATCTTCGGGACCATACATTTTCATGGTGAGTTGAATGAAACATTAAAAAAATATCAAATATCTTAAAATATGCAAGATGTGGGAGTACATAATTTCTAGCTTTTCGACGATATTATTATTTTACCCCTAATACCTTAAATAATGAAAATCAAATTGGTTGGGAGGGGATCCTTGATCACTATATATGCTGTTCCACATAGGATTAGATCACTCCTACCAATCGAACAATTTCACATAGTAAGTGAAGTTGTAAATCTTAAAAAAAATCAGGCTAGATAAAGAAAAAGGAAATGAGACTTTGATAAGATGTTCTTAAAGGTTCGTCATTTGATAATCAAGGGAGACACTAAAAGTTTGAAAACGACGTTTCGTGTTTTACACTTGATAAAGGCCAAGGAGCCGAAATGTTGTGTATTTCAGTAATTGTGTATTTATTTATAAATTTGTTGTTAATGGAATTTATATATTATACGATGAGAAAGTTCAATATCATTACATTCAGTATGTATATCTAATAAATATTGATATACATACGAATGCTGCTGCAAGAGTAAAATAACTGATTACGAAAACAAATCTTTATAAATATTTGAATAATATTGATGTGATTTTGACACTTATTGTAATTTTGTTATCAATTTTTTACATTTTATTTTCTAGATTCAAAGAAGAAGGAAATGGACAATTTTTTTTCTGAAGTTATGCTATCAGCTGTCTCGAGTTTTGTGTTTTACTTCAACAAGAATGTATCATTTCTTTTTATTTAAACTATTTCATCTATCATATATTCACATTTCAAATTTAGAACACTTTCTACGTGAAGGAATATTATATTGAAGATTGAATTGGGAAAAAACAACATTAAAACTAACAAGTTAAATTTTGATTGAGGGAAAATTTTACAGATTTTAGACATTTAGCATCATATTGGGGAAATTCAACAGTGATGCAAGCGGAATAAAAAGGAGAAGCGACTTTTAAAAAAGTTCTTTTTTTTTATTATTATTTTTAACATTGCTGAACCCTAATCAATATGTGATCTACATGATAAACCTTTATACTGGAACAAATGATGGCAGAAGAAGTGTCGTGTCTTTAGTGCGTTACTACTGTCCTTTTCACTAATTCCAGAGCACCTTGTTTTCCCGGTTTTCTCTAAAATATGATAATGTCATCTTCCAAAAGGATATCAATTTTATATAGTACTCCTTTAGTCGTAACAGAAAATACCATTGTTTTGGCTGTGCGTTAGTTAAGTTAGAAATAGGACGGAAAATAAAAAGTCCACGGGGATTTTCTATAGTAAAATCGCTGAAAATGTGTGACGTCGGAGGCTTTGACGTCACTGTTTACTATTGTTGACACGGAGAACAATATGGCGGCGGCTTGAAATTAACATGGGAATTTCCCGTAGACATTATATTTTTCATATTGCATTTTGAACGCAACTGATAGGATAAGTTGAAGTTAATTTCAAGTTAAGACTAAAGGAGGTAAATTCAAGGAAACAATAATTATAAAGAAAATTCTTCAGACGACAGAATAAATTGCCAAAACAGGATACTCTGGATTTAGTGAACTGGACAGTAGTTTCCTTTCTTTTAAAATGTCATCCTACATTTCCGTTATATCTTGGTTCCTTGTCAACTATCTGATAAGGATAAGAACGATGTTAAATCACAACGCACCATTCTGGTTGTTTAAAGGTTTTGATAGATCTACAATATCTATGAAAATGTTTTGAATCCATAAATCATGTTTTTGACCCCTGTCATGTGTATATATTGTTATAATTGTTACTTTGTAATAAAAATAAATTTGAAGATCACGTATTATTAAGTCATAACTTATGGCATTTTACTAGTATGTACATATTGTATGTATTTTTATAGATCTTAAGCGTATACCTATAAGCATGTGTTATTCTTAAAATAAAATACATTTATCAACTCTTTTGATTTGAAATTTTCAAGAAATAATTCATTTGATGCCTAAGTGTGATGAAATAATAATGAAGTGTTCCAACTCTATACCTTCTTGAAGAAAATTTCCAAACCAACTTTCATGCATCAGACACGTGTTTTGGATTCCTCATCAGTGATGCGTCCAGCTAAAGTTCGGCTCCAAATGCCCTGCCGTTGGTAAGGAAACGGAAGGGTTCCAACCCTTACACTCTTCAGCAACATTTTAAACTAATTTCAATGTAGAGCAAGGAACCATATTTCGCCGTTTCATGGTTAATTGCTTCTCGTTGGTAATTGGAATTGTTTGTCAAGCTTAACTTTCTAATTCCTATCAAATATGACCATAGAAGTCATGTTTTGATATTATGTGACATCTCCTGCACTCAAATGTGACGAAAAAATACCTCAAAATGAGGAAAAATTAATTAAATCACTAAATTTTAGTCGTAAACATCCAAAATATTTACAAAAACCAAACGAAGAAAACATTTTATTTAGCATCATCTCGTAGAAGAAGTGGCGACGAAAGATTTCCTGAAAAGAAATCACAATTTTGTCCGTTTTGTGTGCAAAATAGATACTTATCAGCAAAAACGGCGAAATATGGTCACCCCCGAAAACATGGAAACGAAATATTTTGACGTTTTATTAGGAAACAATGAAATGAGTAAAATCATTTTTCTAGCATTTCGATCAAGAATGGAGTCAAATTAAATTTTAGCGAAACCAATAATTGAATCGGCCACCAAGTATAGACAATTCCCAGAAAATATTTGAAAAATGCGGCGAAATATGGTCACTTGCTCTATCATCGTACAACTGTTCGGATAGTATCTCCTCATCAGTGGTGTTTCAAGCCAAAGAGAATTTCAGACACATCAAAATTTATTATAGTAGCGCCCTCTATATTTACTTTTTGAATTTCATATACCTATACCGGAAGGAGTGCAAGGCTCAATATTTCTGTGGGGTCAATACGCTTCTGAATAAACCCTTCACAAAATTTGGACCCGCTCATTTTGGCAACGTTTTTTTAACGTCTTCAAATCTTCAAATTCATTAGCATCATTTTAGAGCAGATAAATTTATCTGTTCTAAAATGATGCCATTTAATTTGAAGACGTTATACATTTACAGCATGGACCAGACATGCACGTTTCGGGTAATAAATCCTCGCCAATTACCCTCAATCTAAACTATGTAATATGAACAAAATCTGTGAAAATTGTGTCCCAAATATACCGAAAGACATAGCAAAATGGCTAGGATATGATGCCACAGGACCCAGATATTTTCAAATGCGTTTGAAGAAAGGACCAACCGAAATTGATCGAACTTGGCTATATGTGCCCTCCCGTACTCTTGGACCGCCAGCAGTGACACTCACCAAATTCACGTCGGCTTTATTTGAACTGTTTAGCATGAAGTACTGGCGAGGATTCAAATATCCGAAACACGTGTCTAGTACAATAAGATTGTTACTATAGAACATATATTTGATTATTGACTATTCTAAAATAAAAGGCCAAAACAAAGCTTCTTTCAGGCGACCGAACTCTGTAAAATAGTGTTTAATACACTTAAAACATTTAATCGAGGGGTGACTACAAACTTTTTTTGTTTTCAGAATTTTCAAAATTTATTCAAATATCTTATACATTGTTTGAACTATTTCTAAACAATATAATTCTTATCCTTTTCTGTCAAAATATGACCTAAAACGCGGGCAAAATAAACATAAATATAGGTTGTTTAAACTAAATGTATGCACAAAATACCCAGATTGTTGTGGTATATTTCCTCAAAATTAAATTTGAACACAAGTTTTTATGACTAATTCTGAAAAGCCACAGGCAGATATTTATTGGACACCTTCAATAATAAGCCATATCAATTTGCGTTCATGTTGAAATAGGAAACTCAAGAAAAATGTAGTAGCAAAAGTATACATATTAACAAAAAGTTCACATCTCCTTTATGAAGTAACCAAAAGTATAGATTCAGTAGCATATTTTGAGTTTTATCTGATTGGCCATGTTCACAAAATATTTGACAACCGTTTCGAGCCCTCTCATGCATATTGAGAAAACAATAAAGACGTTTAACATTTGAACTACTTGGTGAGTGTCACTGCTGGTGGACCAAGAGTCCCCGAGGGCACATGTAGCCAAGTTCGATCAACTTCGTCTGTCTCTTCAAAGCATTTGAAATTTTTTGTTACAAAATTTCTTGAAATTCCTAAAAGGTGGGTCCTGTAGCATCATATCCCACCCATTCTGTTACATCTTTCGGTACATTTTTGGACATAATAATTTCACACTCTTTGGCCATATTACATTATTTGACTGAGGATCACTGACGAGGGTTAAGTACCCGAAACGTGCATGTCTGGTCCTTGCTGTAAATTAATCTGGTCTTAAATGATGCTATTTAATTTAAAGACGTTTAACATTCAAGGCATCGTGTGATGAACCGGGGTAAATCGAATCTTACACGTGTGAGATACGAGCTTCCCCCTTGGGTTATACACGATGTATTCAAGGCCGGAAAAGCGATTTATCCGGATTTGCCGACTACCATGCAATTTCATAAAACACGTGATCATATTTTGAAATACAAGCGGAACTTTAATGGTTACTTTAAATAATACACGAAAGGTCAAATTGTCATTTTATGTAAAAAGGAATATAAATTGCATTGAATTTTCCATTTATATTGATAAAAAAATTGTCTTTAAGGTCCGGGATACTTTATATACTTCCCGTGTGCCGTAGATACTGTGGATATGGTCTATAGAATAAATTTTTGTACGGAGATTGATTTATACAAAAGCATACAAGTTTAGGAGTTGTACTCTGAATGACTATTAAAACGAAGCCCATAACATACCTTATCCAAACCTCGTTAGAGAAGACAGGGCCTCGATCACCTATCCTCTCCAAAGATTGAAAGGGCTCATCGGTTGATTACATACATTAGCATGTCGAGAGAGTACGAACTATTATGTGTAGGCCATTATACTTATACTTATGCCATTATACTTCTGTATTATTTTGATTTTTATTTACATTTCATTCTGTTTGTTACTCAGGAACTCATGTTTTGTTCTTTTGTTTGTCATCTACCAAAAATTAAGAGACGCTTATTTTTGATAAAATGAATAATTGAAATTGAAAAATCAAACGAACGGGGGGCGGGGGGCGCACAATAAATCAAATCTTGTATTAATAACTATGGCTTGTGTCTGTGCAGCACCCACAGGAAAACTCCAAAACATCCAATGCAAAATCACGGAGAAGACACCCACAGAAAGAGACGCCATGGAAACATGAAACACAATTTTAAAAGACCACAAATAATTCAACGACCAACTCACAGCATAGAAACATGAAACACAAAAGACCACACATAAACCAACTAGACCCATGGGAAACCGGTGCCGACTTGAGACGGCTAACTGCCGCGCAAGTAGCAGACGGTGGGGTTTTCCAGATTACGTGCACACAACCCTTCCACTTTTCCGATTACCCAGAGGTCTCGAAGAACGCACAATAGTGGTGTTAAATAACCTCCTCACTGTAAGATGAATATACAAACAGACAGCATGACGCAGGGGCCGAAGAAACACACAAATGGATATGTAAATGGATGTAAAAAAAAACAGAAGGCATACGAAGTACAGTCCGTGCTCTGCCGGCTGTAGCGAGCTAATGAATGTGAATACCCGAGGAGTCCGATTGACATTCAGAGGGGTAGGGTAGTCTGGGCTCTGTCTTCTCTAAAGAGGTTTGGACAGGGCCCGTCATGCATTCCTGTCGTCACAGTCAGAGTGCAATTCTTAAGAATACGTTGGTACAAGGCTGTAGATTAGTCCAGTACCAAGCCAAGTGTCCGTCTGGTGACTAAAGGATTATATCCACAGTATAAAAGGAGTTAGATGATTCTAACACTATTTCGATGGTAATTCTGTATATATTGATTCTTCGTATTATGTTGATTTTGTCACCATAAAATGCAGGCTGTGAAATACCCAAAGTTATATACTCTGTTTCTTGTATGGGTCCGAATTTCAAAAGAAGTGGACCATAATTTTTTTGTAAAATTTCCAGAAAATCTTTACTAGTTTGAGAAAGCAAATACCCTGACCTAAAAGTTTCTTGGTAATTTGTAAATTTCTACTATGAAAATCCAAAACATCAGTACATGCTCTAGCGCGTACCGGATGAGCTGTGAAATGTAGATACCGTATGACGCTAATCTAGGAACATCATCGTCAAACCAGGGATAATTACTATGTTGAATCCAAAATCATCTCTTTTGTCATACACATTTGTATGAGTCTCTCCATTAACAATTTTGATATTTAGGTCCAAAAATGGTGTTTCAGTGTTTGTAATGTTTGCCTTGTCTAGAGTAAATTCTTTTTATAAATATCATTTGAATACTTATCAAAAACAGGATGGTCGATAGTAAGAATATAATCCAGGTACAATGTGTACTGATTTTCTGAAAGCAGAATATGACACTTTTGTTTTCGTTTTAGTGAGAAGAAATTATAGGCGTCTTTCAGATAAGCTTCTCAGTCAGGGATATGTTTGTGACCGACTAACATCGTCACTGAGGAAGTTCTACGGTCGATATGGGGAACTTGCCATACACTATGATGTCCCACTTTCCAGAATGGTGGATGATATTCTGTCATAGACCATTTGAACCATCCAACCAAAGATTGTACTCTATATCTTCCAAACTGGAAGTAACCGGATGTGACAGTTCTACCGAATTGAAGCGACGGGTGTTGCATGCAAGCAGGAGATGCTTACTCTTCCTGGGCACCTGGTCTCACTCTCATATCGGGAGTTCGCTTCTTTTCATATGGTGGAGGTTTTTGTTTGTTTGCTTTGGTTCCTGTTTTATCCTGATTTTGTATGCCTTCGGTTTCTGATTTTCTGGGTTATCGATTTTGTGCTGTAAACAGGGATATGGTCATTATCCATATTTGTCAATTATACATGACACATGTGTATGTATCGAAACTACTTGATAACAGAGAGGACCTCGACCACCTGTCATCTCTTAATGTCGATAGGACTCCTCGGGTGATAACATGCATGAGCTCGCTTCAGCCAGCAGATCACGGACTGTATTTCGGACGCGCTTTATTTGTATTTATATCCTTTTACATTTGCTTTGGTCCCTGCGTTTTGCTATCTTGTTTGCATGGTTATGTTATTTAAGAAATAACAACTAGCTAGCCGTGGTTTTCTTGTCCAGTAATTCCACGAGTCGCATGAACCAATCAAATTATCACCGAGCCGCGAAGGGAGAAAATTTCAAGTCATATTAGAATTTACAATATTACCGTGCGTTCTTCGATATTTCTGGGTTACCGCAAAAGTGGAAAAGTTGTGCGCACGCAATCCGGATAACACACCATTTGCTACTAACGTTGTCACCGGTTGCCCATTGGTCTCGTTTTTATATGTGCAGTATTTTGTGCTTGATGTTTTTATGTTGTGTGTTTACGTTGATGTCCCTTTTCCCTTTTGTATCTCTTTCGGTGATTGTCTACTCTGACGCATTCGAAAATTTCTGTTTACAAAATTTTCTCAAATTTCTGAAACCTGGGTCCTGTAGCATCATATCCCAGCCACTTTGCTACGTCTTTCGGTATATTTTGAACTTAATTTCCACACATTTTGGCCATATTTCATTGTTCAGATTGAGGATCACTGACGATGGTTAAATACCCGAAACCTGCATGTCTGGTCCATGCTGTAAATCTATCTGCTTTTAAATTATGCTAATGAATTTGAAGACGTTTAACACTGTTTTTACATGGGATGCTTTGCCGTTAATGCTGCAATCGAGAGTTGTAGGAGGTCTCCTCCTTTCCTCACTCATGTCTGCTATACAAATAATTGTTTCAGACAGTCTAAAACGAGATGTCATAAATTTGTGAACGGCTTTCAACATCACGAATAAACGTAAAGAAGTGTCCAGCACTTTTTCAGTCTCAAAGACGATAAGGTGAGACAAAATCATTAGGTTTCCGAACCCCAAAGGTTTTATTGATAGAAAGATAATTCTTTTTGCATTATAATCACTCTCTGGTCTTTCTGTGTCTCTGATATTTTGTTTGAGCCTCTGACCTTCAGGGTCTTGCAAAGGGGTGTGGTCATTTCTCCTATATAAGTCTAAGTAACCTTGTGACCACTAACTCTCATGAAGTTTACTTGATAGAGAGATTATTCTTTTTGTATTAACATGAGTCGGTGGTCTAATTGTGTACCCGATATTTTGTTTGTGCCCCTGACCCCAGGGTTTTTGAAAAAGAGTGTGGCTATAAGACTTATATATAAGTCTTATTTTGTCGTCTGCGAAGCATAGCGATACTAAGGGATCTATTTGTCCGTCTGTCTGTCACACTTGGATGTCGCTCACTATATAAAAGTGGTTCCTAAGTGTCGCTATGTTTTGCAGGCGACACATGTATTCCTTGGAATTATTGTGTCGCCTGCGAAACATAGCGACACTTAGGGATCACTTTGTCCGTCAGTCCGTCCGTCTGTCTGTCACACTTTGGGTGTCACACCCCATAACTTTTCATTGGTAAATGATAGGGCTTTGATATTTCACGTGTATTCCTTGTGACAAGACCTTTCTACACATATCAAAATTTTTGACTTCATGACCTTGACCTAGATATTTGACCTACTTTTCAAAAAATCTAAGATTGGCTATATCTCTTGATTGGTAAGTGATAGGGCTTTGATATTTCACATGTGCAATCTTTGTGACAAGACCTTTCTACGCATACCATAATTTTTGACCTCATGACCTTGACCTAGATATTTGACCTACTTTTCAAAAAATCTAAGATTGGCTATATCTTTAGATTGGTAATTGATAGGGCTTTGATATTTCACGTGTATTCCTTGTGACAAGCCTTTCTACACATACTATAATTTTTGACCTTGTGACCTTGACCTCGATATTTGACCTACTTTTCAAAAAATTTTAGATAAGCTATATCTTTTGATTGGTGAGTGATAGGCATAGATATTTCACACTTGTATTCCTCATGAAAAGACCTTTCGAAACATTCCACAATTTTTGACCTAGTGACCTTGCCCTTGATATTTGACCTTATCTCAATTAAAAAAATGCGCTTCGCAGGCGACACAAGCATTCCTTGCATTGCTATTTTTTTTAATGTTATCTTGTGAACACCAATTCTCAGAAAGTATAATTGATGGAGAATTAATTCTTTTAACATCATTTTAAAAGTGTCTGTGGTGTAGATGTGCACCTGATATTTTATGTGAGCCCCTGACCCCAGGGTCTTGAAATTGGGTGTCACTTTAGTTGAGTGAATTTAAGAAAACAGCCAGTAGAGCTTCAGTCTCATCAGAGACTTCTGGTTATTATAAGATACACGTAGCACATTATCAAAGGTCCGTCATTAATTGTATTTGAAAATTGATTCTGTACATACAAAAGAAACTGACTTCAATTTGCAGTAAAACTTTTATTTAAAAAAATAAGGACGGATTAAGTATGAATGTGAAGTATATATAAAATCAAACAAGATAAAAAAACAAACAACAGTAGGAAATTATGCACTTTTCGTCATCCTAGAGGGGAGTGAACTCTTGTTCAGAAAAGTTACATATCAAAAATAGTATCCCTACAGAAAATAGAGAAAATCTAAACAAAATACAAAAAGTGATTAAACAATTTTTTTTAATATTCTGTATAAAAACGACGTCGAATGAATAACAAATGACAGAATCAATTAAAAAATATCATGTTTACAAACAAAGTCTTTAGGATTTTAAACTGTCTTCATAATTGTAATTAAATTCCAAAAAGAACGTTTTAAAGGTTTCCAAAACTAATTTCAGAATATCGTTATTAGCTTAATTTGAAAATCAGAGATGTACAAATGTGAAAATAATGATTAAACTGTGAGAATCAAGATAAAAGAATATAAAATTCAAATAATATCACAGCACTTTATGTATCACAGAATATATTGTGTAAAAGATAAACTCTCTGAAAGTGTAAGTACGTTTTGTAAACTGATTAGAAATACAGTTTACTTGTCAATTAAAGTTAATGCAAGAAAATGAATTAACACCAAAGGATATTTATCGTAAAGATATATATATTATAAAATTTTTGTTTTTTCTTAATGTAATAATATGGAAATGTGAAATATAAGTTCACAATAACAAATCATCATTCCATCTGGTTCAATTCTTCGTTCACATTTCACTTCATAGGAATATAAGACCTCAGTGATTCACGTATCATAATTTCATAATTGCGTTTATTACATCAACAGTATCATTAGAAATGGCCGCTAAGTGCCTCCTGCTTTTTGCTCTGGGAGAATTTAGTTGTTATAGGAGGTGCCTGACAGCTTTCGAGGAATGATTTTTCAGAGCGCAGACTTGAGAAAGTGTCTTGTCGATAGAATGAGTCCTCGAAGAAGAAGGCTCCCTTTCCTTTGCCGATGTACCGAACATCATCTCTTAATCCTGAAAATAAAAAGTAATATTTTTCTCAATATTCGGCTTAAGATTTGAGGTATCAGTGTAAATGATCTATGCAGACCTCACTATCATTTTCTCACCAAAAGTGTAATATTTCGCTCTAGAAGTGCAAGTTTAAGTAGTAAAGTGTAATGTGTTGCTTGAAATTAAAAAAAAAAAACAAACATCGATTTTAGTGCTTCGATGCCGTAGTTTATATCAATCAGAAAGGCGCTTCCCTTGCCTTTACAATATGGAAAGGATTCATTTAATACTAATATGAAAAAGGTTCATGTAAAGTCTACTTGTTCGCAATAAAATGAAAAAAAAAATCATTTTTCTTACAGAAACATAATAGGTGTAAAATTGAGCACCAATAGTGCATAGCGTTTTTGAGGTCAAACATCATGAAGATATCCCAAAATTGTAAAAGTGAGCAGGTCTGACTATGTTTATGTGACAACTGTTTCAAGTTCTAGAAATCTTTAAAAAAAGTGGATATCAGCTTACTATCATATAAGGAACTAAATGTTTGTGACAAACATCTCTGTGAAGAGCAGCTATAAAGTTTGTGTTTTAACCTTCAAGGCTTCAACTGTGTGAATTTAGAATTTCATTGTTACATTTCAATTATTTTTTTTTGTGAGTGTTCAACATATTTCACTGTGTTCAACCAAATTCACTGTGTTTGACAAAATTTATTGTATTCAACAAATTTCACTGTGTGAATAAACCAGTGCTGCAGTTCAGTACACAAACTTTGTGTTTTTCTACCTTTACTATCAGAACTGCGGACACTGATACACCGTTTAAGGTTCCCATTGATATTGTACAATCCTAAAGTGGAGAAAAATCTTGTAATAATTTAAGTATATTTTTACCACAAATTAAAATTGTATTTAGATTGTACAGAATCATGTCTGAAGAATCTAAATTCAATTATCAATCAAATTCAAAATTGCAAAAGAAAAAGTTTTTTTTTCTATCAATATGTGAAAGTGTGAAAATATATTTTTCTTTCTTTAACCTGAACAGTTTTATACTTCACCACATAAATATATAGTAGTAAAAAAAATGCCTGAAAGGATGTGTGTGTGTGCTATTTAATGAACATTTTGTATAAATTGATCGATACACATTTGTTTTTTTCATTTAAAGTATGAAGTAAAATTGTTCATTTTCTTTTTTCATTGGAAAATTAAATAAAAGGAAATATCACTAGTTATGTGAGTTACTGACTGAAAAATAAAAGTTTATTTCATGTCTCCTCTTATTGAAGATTTATTTCACTTCTATCATGTCTATAGTTTCTATATTCTTATTGTGATTTTGTATATACATTAAATTTTAGAAATAGATAGCAATTTGTAAGGGGAGACAAATTTTCTTGAAACTTTAAAAATAATTGATTTCAAACATTTTGTAAAACAATGTAGAAAACAAAATGAGAATGACTTCAAAGAAAACAAGTTAAGAATATTATCCAGGTACCTAGAAGTACTGATCGACATGTTTTCTTACTAAAAAAAATTAATATTAATAGCATGAATAGATTGTGCCATCTTCAAACATTTTTAGTAATAATTCACTGTAGATAAAACAACGAATCCCCGACATGAACATTGCTATTATGTCACAGTGCAATCACCCACAAACAGATTTCAAGCTACATACTGAACTGAAAACTCCCTTTATTTCATAATATAAGTGTACATAACAAAGTCAACATTAAGAAAATCATTCCAAGGAATGCATGTGTCACCTGGAAACAAAGCAACGCTAAGGAATCACTTTTATAGGGTGTGACATCTAAGTCTGTCAGACAGACAGACAGACAGACAGACAGATGGACAACAGACAAAGTGATATCTAAGTGTCGCTATGCTTCGCAGGCGAGACAAAAAACTCAAAAGGACGTTATCACAACTGATTTTGTTAGATTGACATGGACATGCACAGCCATGTGTAAATTTACAAATGACAGAAAAAATCGGTTAGAAGGGATCCCTTTATTTGTAATACAAGTATACACAAGGAAGGTAACATTCAGAATTAACTCAAAACTCAGTTACAACCAATCTTATTAGATTGTTTAAGGGTGAAAGACATGGACATCCAAATGTGTAAATTTACAAATGGTTAGAGGGTATGACATACATGTAAACACAAACCAAATGAAACAAACATTTACCAGGTAATGTTTCTGAGTAAGATTTCCCTATAGAGAAACATTCATTATATCGTTAAATTCTTTTTCAAACGACAAATGCATATATAATATTGACAGTGGAAATCATTTGGATGCAATAATGCATATACCTTCTATTTGCCTTCATTGATATATTTATGATTTTGTAATTTTTGTTGTTTTTTTAATCACAGAATTAAATATTATTGACAGTAAAAATCAATTCGATGCAATAATGCATGAATGTTCTATTTGCCTTATATTGATATATTAATGATTTTGTAATTTTTGTTGTTTTTTTATACATTTTCAAAGATTTTTTATCAATATTTTCGTTTTTGACAGAAAAAAAATCCAAAAGTATTATTAATTTTTTTCCATTTTTGTATCAAGATAAATGATGCAAACAATATGCTGAAAATGTTCATGCATATTTAAGTACAGAAGAGAAAATTTAGTCATGAGCTTTTCATGAAATTTCTAATGTTTATACTGACTGAATACTTATTTATGGTGGGTAGTGTATATACCCAAAAATTCTCTATTTCTGCAGGTTTTCAGAAAATGAAAGAAGAAAAAGCTTTAGAATGACAAATTATACTCCAACTTTCTGTAAATTATAAATTGTAACTTACTGTGAGTCTTTGTCCTAGGATAGACTTTTAGTCTCCATACAAGTACCGCAATAATGGCCAGGGTGACGAGCAATACAGCGATGACGACCAACACGATGATCAGAACGACGTCCGATGAAGAACTGGTGGTATCCGCACTCACCTAAAAATAGGATAGTGACGGAATGATAGAAAATCATATAGAAAGATCAAGTTGTTGATACATGTATGTGTAGAAATATGTAAGTGTAGGTTCTCAAAGGAAACTGCTATAAATGGTGTGTGTGTGTCAGATTCAAAAGTTAATTTTGATTTTCCAAAGTCATTCAAAAGGAAATTTACTTCAAGGTCACAAAATTAAAAGTTATTACATGACACGAAAGCTTTTGTCATGGAGAGTCTAATCTGTTTTAATCAAATCAGTTCTTATGAATGTTAAAATACATACAACTAAAACGTACATTTTAAAATGTGATACACTGGTCCAAAACCAGTTTATATTTCATATGAATTGAGCATCATTATCAAAATTTACCAAAATTAAAAAAATCACCAAATTTCTTTAAATTTTCAGAACTTGTTTACATTATAACGAGTACATACATCATTGCCACAGCTGACTCCGTAGTAAGTCTGATTATCCACCGTCAGGAAAGTGGACATGGTGAACGTGTGACCACCGTACGAGAAACTTGTGCCGGCCGTGATGGAATCGCAAAAACCTTCAATCAGGTTAGCCACGGTAGAGCTGTTACCGTTTACTGTAACAGTAACTACGACACTTCCTGTAATGTCAAGTCGTAACATAAATATGTGTGTTATATACATATTTTTCAGTAGCAAGACTGTTAAACAATAGTCAAATTACATATTACATTTACCTAAAGGACTCAGTGATGATTTTTCTCTTGTATTTATCTGATTTTTGATATCTTAATTCCTGATTGTATCATATAGATTCTGAATTTTATGATAATTTACCTGCCCTTGGAGTCATTTAAGACATTCTTGCTCACTTGAATAAAATCAGGGTTATAAAAAAACAGTTTAACCTAGTCTTATGAGACCATTAAAGGTTATGTAAAATCAAGGTCACATAACACAGGTGGTCTCTTAATACAGGTTTATCTAGATGAAAATGGTTAAGAATTAATGTCTGTCAAAACAGCTCAAACTATAGCCAGGTGAGTTATAAATACCTTCTGATACAGTGAGGTCAGAGAGTCTGGTGTACGGATAGAGAGGCTGGAAGTGGTTGACTACCATAGCTCCGAACTGTGTGGTACCGTATGTAGCATAATCTACATCAAACTTCATACTGTTCAAAAGAAAGAATACATATAATATGATAATACACAAGTCTTCAAGTAAAGTTTATTTCTTTAAGTATTAAAAAAAAATGAAAAAAAAGTTCATTCTTTAGCCAATTAAGGCATTCGGGGTGTAATACTCAACTTCCTGTTGTTTCGATAACAGAAAAAATTAAATACCTTGAAGTTGGCCAAAGATGCATGATTTTGGAAATGTTTGGGACCTGTTGAATTTTCACGGCGAGTTCAATGAAACATTGAAAAAATATCAAAAATATAAAAATATGTAAGATATGGAAGTACATAATAGCTTTTTGACGGTATTGGTTTTTTTTATCAACGATATTGTTATATAATACCCCTTTATCATCGGGCCTAACATACCTTAATTATTGAGCATTTTCATTTTTTATTTATTGAGTTTCCTTTGTATCTATTTATTATTTTATTTGATCATTCCTAACAAAATCGGGTATTGCTTGTTTTGTGACAACCATATTCACATGTCTATCCATCAGTACCATGCAAATAAAATGTGGCGTCAAAATGCATTTATTGCAGAGCTGCCTAACTTTTTCTCACCATAAGTGTAATATTTTGTTAAAGAAAATGTAATTTTGAGGACTAAAGCGTAATATATACCACTCATGCAATTTTGAGAAAAGAGCATCGTCTTTTGTCCGCTTCGACAATAATGTTACAAAATTTAAGAATCTATGCGCCTGTTAGATGATATGGAAGAATTTGTTCAAACAAGCGCTCAAAAAATTGAAAACATCAATTTGCCTAAATGTATCAATTTCCCCAAATGTAAGTTTTCGGCATTAAATGGAAAAGCAAAGCATAGGGCATAATTCAAGGTAAAAACTCATAAAAAAGTAGGAAGGTCTGTTATTGCCATGTGATATGATAAGAAACATAATATAATCTAGGTTTAAACGGTCACAACTATTACCTTTAAAATTGACTATTGATAAAACAAAAAGCCATTGGTTTGTTTGGCTAGAACTTATATCAATACTAAGATCAAAACTATGTGGTATCAATTTTTGAAAATAAAATTGGAAATACAAGGTTACTTCCCCTTTGTGTAGGTATCTGACTTGATGTTCATCAAATTCTATGAAACCCAGCATAAAAATTCAGGGAAATATTGAAGCTACAAATACATTTACGTGAAATATGACGTTTTAAAGGAACTTAATGATGACACAATGCCTTTGCATACGATACTGTCAAACATGGAGCATTGGCTTGTAAAATCGAAAAAGTATAGAGTCCAAGTAATTTACATGTATCGTACCTGATTCTCTGGGACGTGTCCTCGTTAATTGTTTGGTATCCAGAATCAAACAAGCTTATTTCCTTCTGTACTTGCAGGGAGTATTGACTTGGGACGGAGTATACGTGGAATTGAAGATGCGCCATGCCAACAGTATCCATGGCAATGTCGCTAAACACCACCTGACCGGTTACCGGGCTGAACACCACCACCATGGTTCCTGTGAATGAGCCGGTGTATGTCGTGCCTGACACCATGGACACATTGGCATACCATTGTAAACCCTGAAAATTTATTGGATAATAGTGAATAAAGTGGATATAATAAATGTACAAAGGTAATATTTGAGTACAATTTTAAACCCTGAAATGTTATTGGATATCAAAAAAATTTAAACTTTATTTATTTTACAACGTTTAACAAACAAGTTACACAACTTATATAAATGTCTCACGTTAGCTCAGATGTTGGCGTGAGGGGGTCCAAGGAGCAAGAGGAAACCGGAGTACCTGGAGAAAAACCTCCTGCAGAGGCCTGGGTGGGGGACCACCTACCCTCCCACATAAGACCCTTTGCCGAATCTGAGATTCGATTCCGGGACCTTAGAGGTGAGAAGCGAGCGCGCTACCACTGCGCTAACCCGGCTCTGCACAATATAATCTGTTATGTCGTCAATTAACGTAAAGAGAATAAACATTATCAAATACCTTGGAAACTTACACTCCATGCAATGTCTGCCACAATATAATCTGTTATGTCATCACTTAAAGTAAACAGAGTAAACATTATCAAATACCCTGGATTCGGACTTACACTCCATGCAATGTCTGCCACAATGTCATCAGTGATATCGTCACGTATGTCCAGCGTGATCTGATGCTGACCACCTTGGTACACGGTCTCCGAGGCCGTTACGACGGTCGTCTTCAGGGGGCGCTGCTGTATCGTAAGAGCCGATGATGATCTGTTGAAGATAGCCTCTGTGGGGTAGGTGATCTCAAAGTCCAGAATGTAGCTGTAAGTAGATAACAAATATTAAGCTATAAACAAGAGGCCCAAGTGGAACTATATTGCTCATCTGAGAGACATGTATGCTCTTGGCATATTTATAAAGCAAGATTACCTTAAAATCCAATGAATTTTGGGAAAAAGAACATGGAAAACAAATTAGTCAATTTAAAATGTTTTATATTTGAGATTAGAGCTATAAAGTTAATAGTCACATACAAGTACATTAAAGAAAGGAACTTGAAATCTATAAATAGCACTAGCTTACCCGGAGCCAGCATGGGAGATTCCGAGGTCTGTAAAGTTTGCGTATCCGTCTACAAAAGTGACAGTAGTGTTACCCACTAGAGTAGCCGCTGGGTTAGACCCGCTACCCGATCGTAACGTTACTCGTACTTCCCATGGTGCTGCAGCAGCTCCTAATACTGTCACATGATCTCCCTGAAACAAACATAGCTATATCAGTACAGAGGTGATATCAGTAAAGGAAATGAATGAGATAATATTACCGTATGATCTAAATGGAATATCTTTCCAGTTATCAAAGGTTAATACTATCTAAAGACTCTCCATGGTCTGAAAATAGGATTTCATAGATTTTCATCGAAATGTCAATTACTTTTTTTTATTACTTTTAAAATAGTATACAAGATGGTTTAATTATGAACAATGAAGATTTAGAAGGTATCAGAATATATCAATTATATGCACTTGCCAAAATTACGGATGACGAAATAATGAAAATATTATCCATTATTGTTACATTCTATGGAATTACATCTTTAACTATGACATCAGTATGAAGATGTTTTTGCGAAATAACAAGATAGGAAAAGAGTCTATCAAATAACAAGATTATATCATAAATAATACAAACATTTTGATCCAACATCTTGAGCTTAGGTTGTACGGTGAATGGACTTCCTTCATACCCCATGGTGGCCTCCGCCTCAAACACCATAGAGTTGGGGATTAGGACAACCTTAGTATAGTCCGTAGCGTTCAAGACCGCGGCCCATGTAGGGTCGGCACTCGAGGGTAAGGCTTCGGCTACACTCATTCCGTTAATTGTGATGTTAAGAAGGTCTGACAGGTTTCCAGTCTACATCGGATGAATAAAAAATTTTATGTACTATTTTACATGTAGCTATTTTATGTTAAGTCCTGTTTAAAATTTTATACAGTGAATAAGCAATTCATAATTACTGATCTATTTGAAAGAAAAAACATTCTTCTGTTCATCTTTACTACTTATGGATGAAAATAATAGGACAAAATACAGCGAAATATTAATCATGTTTTGTACGATCGTTTTAACCTAGAAACCACAGGGTGATATAATACATGTATAAGGTTGAGTAAAGTACTGATCTTTCATTTGGTGATCATAAACAACAGACAGCATTTCATTTTTACCTGATTTTAAGGAACCAAGTGAAAATCATTAAAAATAACAATTTTCTAGTGCTTTAATTACCCACCTGAAATATCATCAATCATTGATTAAAAACTACCATAATATCTTCCAAAAGTATATGTAAGTTCTGATATATTCCTATTCCGTATTTTCGAAAAGAAGAGTTACTTCCCCTTTGGGACAGTATCTGACGTATACTAATTGTGACGTCATAAATTTCTATGGAAACGGTCCCTAAACTCTGGGAAATAACAGTATAAAATTTTCGTTACTATACCATTTTCATGACGTCATTATGGTTTTATGTCAGATACCATCTCTAATGGGAAATAACTCTGTTATCCGCAAAGACTAGATTCTCACATATAAATTTCTTAAAAACTTGAAAAAAATAGAGTGCTGGTTTGGCCTGCTGACAGCTAGACTCCCCCCTCTACCCTAGGATAAAAAACCTTCTAGATCTATCAACGAGTCATTACGACTTATATAGACACAAAAGGTCACTTATACCTGATACTCGTTGATGATCTGTACAGCGATGTTCTGTTGATCTGTATATGTCAATGTACTGACTGCTGTGCTACAGTTTAATGTACTGCACGGTGCGTTACCGACTTCTATATAATACGTGGTGGTGTCCCCTGAAGCCTGACGTTTACGACGACCCGAGGCGGAGGATGTGCTCGTAACAACGTTCATCACACGAATTTTGTCTGCGGAAATTCCGAGGAGAGTAGCTAGGTTGTTGACGAGGTTAGGTCCGAAGAACTGATCCACTGTCATACTGAGAAAAATTATGAATAGTAAAAATGTATTACTTACTTAATAAAACTGAATGCATCTTTTTGACTACATGTAGTTTATACATGTATTTATAATCATTCAATAAAGGTGACTTTGCTTCACTTATTAATAGGGACCAATAGACCATTTTCATATTACCATTAGACTTGCAATTCAGACACTCCAAGACCTGACATCACACCGTTTGACGTCATAAATCTGTTTTGACGTCACAGTGAAAAGTTACATCAAATGTTGTCATGTCGGGTTTTGGTCTGTATAAAATTCAAGTCTACTGCGGTAATGTGAAATTCATCTATCAATATTCACAAAGTTACCCTTAAGTTAAAGTAAATTAAAACTGGAAAGATCTGCACTTGGTCACTTAGCCTTGAGTATTGTTTATAAAAGTTCCTTATAAAATCCTTTTATTAATGATACATGTAATTATAGCTACAAGAAGATAAAAACAGAAATTTATTTTCAAGGATACTTACACAAATGTATACTACACAGCCAATTGTGCCTCATATGAAATTCATGTGAAATTTACATGAACTTTACATGAAATTCACATGAAATTTTTCACATAAAATTCATGTGAAGATTTTTACATGGATGTTATGCGAATTCAGTTTCCTGTGAAGGTCACTTAGAAAAATTCATGTGAAATTCATGTGAATGAAATTTATGTGAAATTCATGTGAAATATTTTTCACATAAATCTTATTTGAAATTTATATGAATTTTACATGAACTTTCATGTGAAATTTACATGATGCTCATTTCATATGAATTTGACATGAGGCACAATTGGCCGTGTACTGTGACTTGCGTTTCTGATATCTAATTAATGTATCTTATGATTGCTCTTGTTGAACATCAGTAGAGATGCAGGAATTCATAATCAGAAAATAATCGGAAAGGGTAAACTGATTGACCATCCATTTAAATTGGAAAACAATATTACATTTAAATTGCAGCATTATAGATAGGATTCGGCTTAATTTTTTTTTTGCATGAAATTGAGAAAAATATTACTGAAAATAAGATTCCTAACATATAAATTGTCTGCAATATATTGTTTTTTTCATCTGTACAGGCAAAGTCACAAGTAACTGTGATGTAGATACAGGAGACAGAATTTCCTCAAACTATTTTCAAGGAAAATCAATAGAGAAAAATTGAAATCCATACTCGGAAAAGAAAGATTTTCGATCGATAGTCGGCCACAATTGGTTCATCACTAATGGTTACCTTGGCACACCAAATCCTATGACTATCTGAGCTGATGTTCTGATCTCGGTCTCCGTGCCACCGCACACCACAATGTGAAGGAGGCTCTTCTCTCTATCCATATAGTTAGCACCACAAGCTGCCGTAGTCAAATCTGGGAAGTATTGTCCGGCAAACGTAGGCTGGCTAAGCTGGAGATTATCATTACTGTCTAACGCTCCTTAATGATGAAATAGAGAAATTAATTATGAATGAAATACTTAGTTCTGATTGGTCATAAATAAAAAAAGTATAAAATAATTAGTTCTGATTGGACAGCGGTCAGATCTTGGATGTTTTGTTTGGTATAGGTAATTTTTAAGCTTATTCTAAACAACTGGAGATTATCGTTACTGTCTAACACTTAGACAAATATTTTGTGCAAATGAATCACGTATGAAATACTTGGTTCTGATTTTCCAGTGGTCAGATCTGGGAAATATTGTTAAGAATAGGTGGGGTGAAATAAATGGAGGTTATTTTTACTGTTTAATGCATTTTAATGATGAAAAACGAATATGTCTTATGTGGGCGAATTAGTCTCCAGTTTAAACTTGGTGAAATAATGTAAGACTGGGCAAATTCAAAGCTGTGTAAAGAACTAAGGTAAAGGAATATCCACTTCATACCATTTTCCGGAACAACGTAGGTATTATCAGCGTATACGTCCAGTCTATTTGGCTTTCCGTGGTAGCTACTCATAATAACTTTGTCTGTTTTTGCTGAATTCAGGAGAAGGTACCTCAGATTTTGGGGTGCATTACGCGTGAACACCATTGTATAATTACGATCTGTAGAATAAACATATACATTACGGTTAAGTCATAGTCATGTGTAAAAATTATTTAAAGTTTGGATATCAGACCTACCTATTTCTTACCAAAAGTGTAAAATTTTGCTCAAAAAAGTGTAATTTAGAAGTTCAGCAGAATGTAAACAATTTATTGTAATTTTGAGAAAAAAAAGCATTGTTTTTTCCCAACTTTGACATTTTTACAAATCTTAATCATTCACGCAATTGCTTATACGATATCAAACGCTAAACATATATACAAAGAATTTATGTGCACCAGTTAATTCATTAAAAATATTTTCTAAATTCTTTCTGCTTGGAAACATGTTATACATGTTATAGGAGTAAAAACTGAGCAGCAAATGCATTTGAGCATAATTGTTCGTCAAAATCGTAAAAATTAATTACGCCAAAATCGTAAAAATTAATTATGCCAAAATCGTAAAAATTAGTTATGCCAAAATCGTAAAAGTAGTTAGGTCTAGTATATTCAAGTAAATGAAGGATCATTTTAAGGCATTTGCTGAAGAGGTGTAACAGAGCGTATTACTCAAGTAACCGACCATCTGCAAATTTGTGGCAGTCCATTTAATAATGACAATATAATAAAATATATACGTCTAGGGATTTAGCAATTTTTGTTCAATTCCATGACTTTAAAGAGGGTTATAAAGACAATCACTATTGTAATGAATCTCTCACCCTCATAGAGTACTTATGTTAATATTTTTCTCCTGTTTCTAAATTTTCTGAAGAATATAAACAATATTGTTATCATGAATCTCTGGAGGAAGTTAAATTTGGAGAGATGCCTCCTTTGAGGATTATCAGGAAGTTAAATTTGAAGAGATGCCTCCTCTGAGGATTATCAGGAAGTTAAATTTGAAGAGAGGCCTCCTTTGAGGATTATCAGGAAGTTAAATTTGAAGAGATGCCTCCTTTGAGGATTATCAGGAAGTTAAATTTGAAGAGATGCCTCCTCTGAGGATTATCAGGAAGTTAAATTTGAAGAGAGGCCTCCTCTGAGGATTATCAGGAAGTTAAATTTGAAGAGAGGCCTCCTTTGAGGATTATCAGGAAGTTAAATTTGAAGAGAGGCCTCCTTTGAGGATTATCAGGAAGTAAAATTGGGAGAGATGCCTCCTTTGAGGATTATCAGGAAGTTAAATTTGGAGAGGTTGCCTCCTTTGAGGATTATCAGGAAGTTAAATTTGGAGAGATGCCTCCTCTGAGGATTATCAGAAAGTTAAATTTGAAGAGAGGCCTCCTTTGAGGATTATCAGGAAGTTAAATTTGAAGAGAGGCCTCCTTTGAGGATTATCAGGAAGTTAAATTTGAAGAGATGCCTCCTCTGAGGATTATCAGGAAGTTAAATTTGGAGAGATGCCTCCTTTGAGGATCATCAGGAAGTTAAATTTGAAGAGATGCCTCCTTTGAGGATTATCAGGAAGTTAAATTTGGAGAGGTTGCCTCCTTTGAGGATTATCAGGAAGTTAAATTTGGAGAGATGCCTCCTCTGAGGATTATCAGAAAGTTAAATTTGAAGAGAGGCCTCCTTTGAGGATTATCAGGAAGTTAAATTTGAAGAGAGGCCTCCTTTGAGGATTATCAGGAAGTTAAATTTGAAGAGATGCCTCCTCTGAGGATTATCAGGAAGTTAAATTTGAAGAGAGGCCTCCTTTGAGGATTATCAGGAAGTTAAATTTGAAGAGATGCCTCCTCTGAGGATTATCAGGAAGTTAAATTTGAAGAGAGGCCTCCTTTGAGGATTATCAGGAAGTTAAATTTGGAGATATGCCTCCTCTGAGGATTATCAGGAAGTTAAATTTGAAGAGAGGCCTCCTCTGAGGATTATCAGGAAGTTAAATTTGAAGAGAGGCCTCCTCTGAGGATTATCAGGAAGTTAAATTTGAAGAGAGGCCTCCTCTGAGGATTATCAGGAAGTTAAATTTGAAGAGAGGCCTCCTTTGAGGATTATCAGGAAGTTAAATTTGGAGAGATTGCCTCCTTTGAGGATTATCAGGAAGTTAAATTTGGAGAGATGCCTCCTCTGAGGATTATCAGGAGGTTAAATTTGAAGAGATGCCTCCTTTGAGGATTATCAGGATTTAATTTTGAAGAGATGCCTCCTTTGAGGATTATCAGGACGTTAAATTTGAAGAGATACAGGTATGTCACTTGTTGCATGTTTGACCCCAAGTACATGACCTTGACCTTTGAAAATGACCTTGACCTACATTTGGTGCTGAGTCTCATCGTGCTTTACCATCCCTGTAGGTTTGAAAGATGTCTGATTGATATACATATCAAGTAAGTTATAGCCAAATATGTGACAGACGACAGACGCCAGACAAAGTGATCCCTATATGTTGCTCTTGCATTGTAGCTGACATGAAAATAACTCACTGAGAGCGACCAAGGCCGGGAATAGTGAGAGTCGTTTCTGGCAGGTATACCCGGCACACCATCCATGGTCCTGAGGGCCGTTAATAAGGTCCAGGTAATAATTGTCATTATCGTCATTCCCGAGCAGTGCTACCGGTGATAGACGACTCAGTTCTGTATCGGCATCCATGCTCTCTATCATGATCATTTTGTAATCAAATCCGTGACATTTATACGCCTGCCATGCTGATTTATAGCTACAAGTGTTGTCTCGTAACACGCCTGTAAAATAAGACATAGGTGTCACAATCTATAACCATTGTTTATAATACCGAATTAACCAAATCTTTGGATTTTGCTCAATAAATTGGCAATTACTTCCTCATTAGTGATGTGAAACTGCCTGGTTGAGGCCATTGTTGTTGTACAAAATACATGTGCACTTGACTTCATACCCTTTCTACTGTTATCGATTTATAATAACAGTGATTATACATGCTTAATTCAGGATTCAATCTGTGTAATATAAGATTTCCTCAGAATTGAATTGGAATAATTAGCATTCCTCAGGTTTCAACTGCTATAATGAGCTTTCCTTGAACACTTTCATCTCCTACCTTTATTTGGGGCCAGCACATTAGCGTCGATTCGTCCACCGTTGGTATCAGTTAACAAGGCTTTTGGAATGCGGTAGTCTCCGAGCCCTCTCCGTGGATCACCGCCCCACTCCCACTCGGACTGCGGTAGAACCGTGCCTATAGAACCAAGCAGGGTACCATCCAGGTCTTTCACCATCACCTTTTTGTGGCCATCACAATCCATGTCCACACAATCTGATGGATTGATTTTTCTAAGAAAAAAGAGAACTCAAAGTGATTAGATCTGTAGTCCAAAGATATAATATACTCACATTCCCTTCTTATACACTCCTACCCCTCACCTTCCCTCTATCTTTCTATCTTTCCCTCACTAAAAAAAAAAACTTCATTGATTTTGTGATTATATAGGTTGTTATAACGTATTGCATTGGTTCTACGATTATATGTACGCTAAAAAAAACTATGCTCAGCAAAATATGAATTCTAATGCATTGTCGCTATTATAAACGTCGCAATCTTTAAGAAAACTTTTTCAGGTCACTAGCCAGTAGGGCTAGTGGTCATCACAAATCTACTAGCCAATAATATTTTTTACTATCCCAAACTGAAAAATGCTCATGATTTCTCTATTTGCACCAGCTGCATGTCCGAGCCATGGGCGACCCAGTCTTTAGTTACTCCAAGTATGAAGTTATCAGTTAGAACTCTATTCTGATTGTGATATTGATGACAGGCCATTGTATTTTGCAATTTTAATCATCTGATCCATCCAGCATGGGTGGATCTAAATTTTTTCCTGAAATGGGGGGGGGGGGGGTTCGGGTGTGTTCATTGTATGATATTGAAATAAAGTAATACAGGAAGAGAAGAATTTTCTGGATTATTTTCAGTCCCCCCCCCTCCGAAATACATGTATATGCCCTAGAAATCCAAACTTGTCCAGATTGCAGACAATATGTGTTGCATGATTAGAAAAAACAATTTTTAATTTGCATGAAATCCAATTTTCAGTCAGTCTTTATTTACTAAAACAAAAAAACTTGTCTATGCTACCACGGTTTCTTTAAACGTAAGTGTACCGCTATAATACACTATACAGGTAAGTGACCAGGTAATCACTTAATCCTCTAAACCTCCCAACACATGGTCACTCATGTGAAACGGGTTAAATCTACCTGGCGGTCAAAAAGGGTCGTGAGATGTACTCAGTGAGAGTAATATACAAAGGGGTGTTATTCATTACATTGAAGACGGCTATTTGAAAGGCACAACTTAGAAATTTTTACAAATTTCAATTGTGCTAAAGAATTTTAGATGGGGAAAATATGGAAAAATCCGAATTGGCATGATTTTTTAGGGTCGGTCGGGTTACAGGAAACATATATTTTCTTTTGGCCTCAGAACAGTTCGTTCTGTGAAACCATGATCGAGTTTTACTAGCCAGTAGGGCTATCTACAGGCATGATTTTACTAGCCAGTCGGGCTACCTACAGGCATGATTTTACTAGCCCAAGCGAAAATTTACTAGCCTCGGGCATCGGCTAGTGAGTTTTGGGAAAGACTGGTGTCAAATTTCATTGGTTGTTTGCTCCTTAGTTACGGCTGTAAAACAAGAACATACTAGGCTTTGATATTAGCACATTTCACCTTATATCTAGGAAAAATGTAGATTGCATTTGAATGAGAAAACTAGATACTGACGTTATGTTTGTGCATGGTAAATGCTAATTTTACAGTGCAAAAAAACGTTTTTTTTGCTTGTTAACACGTCGCCAGAAAAACTCAGTTTCCCCACTGTAAAATCAACATTTACTGTCCGCAAACATAATGTCAGAAACTAGTTATTCCCTAAATTATGTTTAAAACTGCCCTTGGGAACAATTGTATTATGTGACTTTAGATTTCATTTGCCATGTAAACATTTCCATGTTTATGAAACTGGTTTAGGAGACATTGATATGAAATACCCTTGAAGAATTCTAGTCTTCACGAAAAATTTCAGTCAAATGCGTTGGGCCAGTGAATATTTGTGAAGACTGAGTGTATCTTAAAACCACAATAACTGTACATCATGGGATCAAAATCAATACCTTATTTCTACAGACTTACTCGACTCTGGGCCTGTTGAAGTACACCTTGTTGTCTTCGTCTACTGTACTCTCAAGTGTCAATCCTGAGGTCCGGGTGGGGTGGATGCCGTCATCGTTTGAGAACAATGTTGACATCATGGTATCCTGTCCACAATGAGTACCAGTGCCAGTCTGGAACTTGGCAAATGCACAATCTACGGAAAACAAAAAAAAATCTCGATTTCAAATCATATTCTACAATATGACAAAACATATGGCAAACATACAACCTAGAGGGAAAAATATCTATTTCAAAGCATAACTGCATTTCACTACAACATATACAGTCAATGCGTAATCCTAATAAAGGTCAAAATGACATAATTAGGATTACATTGTTCTTTTTTCCTTTATTAAATGAAGGAATATAACAGATAAAGCCTGTGTTTGTGAAACACGAATGCCCCCGGTGGCATCTTTGTTAGTATGAACACTATTTTCTGTTAAGTACATGTATGATAGGTCACTGGGTTAAAAGGTCAAAGGTCAAGGTCACGAGGTCAAAAATTTTGGTATCAATGGAAAGGTCTTGTCACAAGGAATACACATGTGAAATATGAAAGCCCTATCACTTCCCATTCAAAAGTTATGCCCAATGTTAAAGTTTTTGAAAAGTAGGTCAAAGGTCAAGGTCAAGGTCACGAGGTCAAATATTTTGGTATCAATGGAAAGGTCTTGTCACAAGGAATACACATGTGAAATATGAAAGCCCTATCACTTCCCATTCAAAAGTTATACCCAAAGTTAAAGTTTTTCGGACAAACAGACAAACAGACAAACAGATAAACAGACGGACAGGCCAAAAACTATATGCCCCCGAATCTTTGATTCCGGGGGCATAAAAAACTTCACAAGTATTTGTGAGAGTGTTTTAAGGTGTAATACATGTAAGAGAATGTGATAAGCTCCATGACATAATCTAACTCTTGGTAGCATTATCTTAAGTTACGTAAAGATATATTACAGTTATGTAAAGATATTTTACAGTTCTGCAAAGATATTTTACAGTTATTTACAGTAATGTAAAGATATTTTACAGTTACGTAAAGATATTTTACAGTTACGTAAAGATATATTACAGTTATGTAAAGATATTTTACAGTTCTGCAAAGATATTTTACAGTTATTTACAGTTACGAAAAGATATTTTATTGTTAACGTAAAGATATTTTACAGTTACGTAATGATATTTCACAGTTACGTAAAGATATTTTACAGGATAAGATATTTAACAGTTATGTAAAGATATTTTACAGTTACGTAAAGATATTTTATAGTTTACGTAATGATATTTTACAGTTCTGCAAAGATATTTTACAGTTCTGCAAAGATATTTTACAGTTATTTACAGTTATGTAAAGATATGTTACAGTTCTGTAAAGATATTTTATAATTACATAAAGATATGTTACAGTTATGTACAGATATTTTACGTAAAGATATTTTACAGATACGTAAAGATATGTTACAGTAATGTAAAGATATTTTACAGTTCTGCAAAGATATTTTACAGTTATTTACAGTTATGAAAAGATATTTTATAGTTAACGTAAAGATATTTTACAGTTACGTAATGATATTTTACAGTTACGTAAAGATATTTTACAGGATAAGATATTTAACAGTTATGTAAAGATATTTTACAGTTACGTAAAGATATTTTATAGTTTACGTAATGATATTTAACAGTTCTGCAAAGATATTTTACAGTTCTGCAAAGATATTTTACAGTTATTTACAGTTATGTAAAGATATGTTACAGTTCTGTAAAGATATTTTATAATTACATAAAGATATGTTACAGTTATGTAAAGATATTTTACAGTTCTGCAAAGATATTTTACAGTTACGTAAAGATATGTTACAGTAATGTAAAAGATATTTTATAATTACGTAAAGATATATTACAGTTATGTAAAGATATTTTACAGTTCTGCAAAGATATTTTACAGTTATTTACAGTTACGTAAAGATATTTTACAGTTACGTAAAGATATTTTACAGTTACTTAAAGATATTTTACAGATACGTAAAGATATGTTACAGTTATGTAAAAATATTTTATAATTACGTTAAGATATGTTACAGTTATGTAAAGATATTTTACAGTTATGTAAAGATATTTTACAGTTGCATAAAAATATTTTATAGTTACGTAAAGATATGTTACAGTTAAGTAAAGATATGTTACAGTTTTGTAAAGATATTTTACAGTTACGAAAAGATAATTTACAGTTACGTAAAGATATTTTAACAGTTACGTTAAGGTATTTTATAATTATGTAAAGATATTTTACAGTTACATAAAAATATTTTACAGTTACATAAAGATATTTTACAGTTACGTAAAGATATTTTACAGTTTCGTAAAGATATTTTATAGTTTATGTAAAGATATTTTACAGTTACGTTAAGGTACTCAAAAATATAATCTGTTGATAGACTAGTACCTTTAATATTGGTTCTGCCCGCAATCGATAGATATGACATGCTGTTAGCAAGGGGATGGAACGGACATCCGTTAGGTCCTAGGGCAAAGTTACCAAACGAAATAGCTATTCTTCCCTTATCCTTTACTCTCCAGCTACGACCCTGCAAATAACAAATTATTAATTTAGTCAGACATTTCATTTTAAATAGTCTTGTGATCAACATTGTAAAGGAATAATGGTGGTTACTGTTAAATATTTCACATCTGTCTTGGAAAATTTGTCTTGCTGCTTAAATATGCATTTTGAATATGCATTCTGTCTTGATAGTAAATATTAACAGTTTTAAGGAAAAGGGGTAGGGCCACGAAGCCCCTAAAACGGCCCTGCAATTTTCCTTAAAATTAAACTTGATGAGAAATACTTGATATAATACACAAAATATACTGAATGTTTCCCGCTTTTAGTGAAACGAACATATCACCTACCGAACCATTATAGGTAGTATTATGACGTCATCATGTGACGTCATTTTGACGTTATAGACAAAATATGGTAAAAAATGCTTGAAAATGTATGTTTAGTGTTTTATTTGTTGGACCTGAAGATAAAATATTGCCCAAGACCGAAGGCCGAATCGCGAAAATTACCCGATATTCGGTATGTTTCAGGTGTAAAATTGACCAAAAAAGGTTTAGTCTGAGTCTCAGTTTAATTTTTGATAAAGAACTGCAAATATCACGCTAAAATTTGTCAGGTCTGATACTAGTAAATGTTTTAAAAATATTATACCGTAGAACTCAATTTAATGTTGTCATCGTTTGCATCCACAGCGTCGCCGGAGCAATCAAAAGCTCCAGAGGTTCCAATAAAGTAACTGTCCTCAATATCCACTTGTTTACTGGCGTCGTATTCATGACTGACTGGGTCTGGACCAATCACCAACGAGAAGACCCCAACACCATTATCGATGGATGTGTAGTTGACGAGGGTAAAGGAATTTTGACTGAAAAAAGATTTAATCATCGGTAAACAAGCAAACAGAGTATTGCAGTATCAATAAATATATAATCAATAAATATCTCCTGTCGATCACTGTCTAATGTGGGAGTATCATAGACATATGTTCTGTTCACTTTAATGTCTCTTTGTAGGATGATTTTGCGGAAAGGAACAATCAAATGATGCCATCCTATTTGGAGCAGAATAGCATCATTTAATTGTTATGTTTGTCAAACCAAGAGCAGGCTTTAAAGTAGTGTTTGTGCGAAAAAAAAAAAAATTTTGTAGGGTCAAATTTCATGAAAAATTGGGCATTATAGGGCAAATCTAAAATAATATAGGGAAATTAAAGGGACTAAATTGTTTTCAAATAGTGAATGATATGTGGACCTTATTGTGTATACAGTTCTGTAATCTATCTAATTTAGAGAATATAGTGAACATTATCATTTAAGAGAAAGATTTTGCCATCAATAAAGTCTTAAAAAAATAGGGCACATCCAAATATATAAGGAATTTTATAGGAACTATAGAAAATATAGGGCCATTAGAATCCCTGCAAGAGACAAATTTAAAGTGAACCGAATGAACATTAATGTAAAAAGGTCTATAGGAAGGAATACTATCCAAATAGATGTAATGGTGTTCATTAAGGCAAACCAATATTCTTCTATGGGAAATAACTCCCGTAAAAGTAGGTTACAACCATAATCATCACTCTAAAAGCTCAATACCAAGTTTCATTCAAATAAATGTATACACATTAAGTGAGAAAAGTCCAGAAAATTCGAAATTTTTTTGGTACAAACTCGTGGAATACTTAAAAAGCCATCACTATCATTATGAACCTTTCAACGTGCCAAAAATATTTAACTACGTACTGTTGATAGTAAACACCGAAGTCCCAGTTCTTCCATGCTAAAACATTGGACCATCTCCAGTTGGCAGGTGCTGGCTTCATTTTGGGTAAGTCTTCCGCCATTATTCCTAAGCCCACAAGATTAGTATGGAAGATATTTTCCGTCCAGGCTTGTGATGCATCGGAACTGTCCTCCAAGTGTCCGTTATAGCCGCATCTCTCGGAGGAAGAAAAGCTGTTTCCTTCCAAAACCGTGCCTGTAGTATAGCGAGTGTCAACAAGACCCGTCCAGTCAAAATTCATGGTCTCATACTGGTCTTGATAGCTCCCAGGCCAATTCATCAAAGAGAACAGATTACGACGAAGTTTTGCACCAGCAGAGGTCGTTTGAAGAGCTACAAAAAAAGGAAATTCTTAAAAAACATTCAGACTGATTTACTTCATCTCAGAATAGATGTTTTCCCTTTTCATTTGCAGAAGCAATGTTCAAAATGCTGTTAAAGTAGCATTCCATGTTTACTGAATATTGTTTGACTATTTTTTAGGCAAATGAGCATTTTGCTATAGGAACTAAAACATCACATCAGTAGATTTTTCAATATTCTATTGAAGTCACATGACACTGACTGATTAGAGTGATCTATTTATTTATTGAGTCTTTGCTGGATACAGAGTTATTTCCCCTTATAGACAGTATCTGACGTAAAAACCAATGTGAAGTCATGAAAATGGTATGGTAACGTAGATTTTACATCGTCATTTCCCAGACTTTTAGAACTGTTTCCATAGAATTTGATAACATCACAGATACGGTCTAAAATGGGAAGTAACTCTGGTTTTTGAAAATAGCAAATAGAAAATTCTTGTCAAATAAAGATATGCTCATATCTCAGTTGTTCTTCTAATTTTATCACCAAAAATTTCGCTGTGCACTTTTGTAATGTTGTAAATTCACTTCAATTCATTGAAAAATAATATGAAGGAAAATTTAATGAAGAAACAGACTGACTGCTACTTTAATACACTGAAGGTAAATTTAATCAATTTATCTATCTATCTTCCATTACTGCCATACTCCTCAGTTCAATGACTTTGTTAACGGCAAAACAGCAGTACTTGCAATTAATCTGTCATTTCTAATCTTATTAATAGACAATACACAATATTTATTGGCACAAGTGCATGATAATACATGGTAAAGACCCAAATTGATTAAGGACATTCCCTACAAGCTTCATTTTTCTCATACATTTTGTTTGAATGAATTCCACCACAATCTTTTTAACAGGATCAGCCTTTAAAAGTTATCGGTCATACTTCTCGAATTTATTGTCTCGTCCTACAAAAAAATGCAATATCTATAACCTTGTCGTCTGGCTTTATTCCAATAATTTTGCCCTGTTAGCAGAAGGTCTCGGGTTTGATTCCCGGACCAGCCATATTTTCCATTCCGCCAGTCATAACTGTAACAACTTTTCTTTAACTATCCCAAAGAAATGAGTTAAAGAAAGTACCACTTACCTGCACCAACAGAGTGATATATCACATTATCTTCTACGATTAAATTATCTGTTCCGTACACTCCAATTGCCGTGCCGAAGTTGTAGTTAAAACTACATTTCTTCACATATCTAGGTTTTACATTGGTATCAGGGATGTCCAAGTAAGTAAGGGTGTGTCGTGGATCGTAGAACGAGTTAAATCCATTCTGGGCCCCTCGGTAAAATTCTACATTGGACAATCTAGCATATCCTACAATAATTATATAGTAATCCATTAATTATATAATCCATTTAATATTGAATTTCACTATAAGAAGAAATCAAAGTTAAGATTTAGATAAAGCTTATTAGGAAAGACAAATTGGCAGACAGACAGACAAATGAATAAAAAAATCATAAAAAAATCTATCAAATATAATAGTGGATATCATAGGCACATGGGCAGACCAATAGATGAATAACTGAATTAAATGTAAAATCCACAAACAGATTAATTAATTAATTAAAAGTAAAATCTACAAATAGATGAATTAATGAATAAAAAGTAAAATCTACAAATAGATGAATTAATGAATTTAAAAAAAAAAAATCTTAACTGGACAGAACAGCTGAAATTTTGACAACACCATCTGGACTGTCACATTTCAGCAGTGACACGTACTAAAAGGTAAGCACCGTATCATAATATCATACTCGTGTATCATCAGATTGTATCAATGACGTAAATTAGTATATCAAGAGGAACATAGCAGAAAACCCTGCTTTTGTCATTGTATCAGCAATGACGCAAACTATAATGTACATATATCACAATATAATGTATCAGGAATGTTAAATTAGTGTATTATGAGTACCTGTGTATCATCTTGATGTATCAGCCGTGACGCTGACTAACACACGAGCACCATACGATTCTTCGTACATCTTGTTATAGTACTCTCCCCCGATCCTAACATTACGTGTCAATTAGTATATCATGAGCACCACATAGCAGAACACCTACCTGTGTATCTTCTTGTTGTATCAGCAGTGACGCCGACTAACACACGAGCACCGTACGATTCGTCAAACATCTTGTTATAGTACTCTCCTATGATCCTAATATTACGGGTCAATAGACCAACTTCGGCGGCCATTCGTACCGTCTTTCCAGATGTTGCGAATGTCTCTGTATGCACTGTGTAAAGAAATGAAAGCAAAATAGAGCTGTTGTCATACAATTATCATCTTATCATTGGAATGTCCTTGGCCTATACTTTTCATATTATTATTGGCATAAAATTTTCATATTATTATTGGCATAAAATTTTCATCTTATTATTGGCATAAAATTTTCATCTTATTATTGACATAAAATTTTCATATTATTATTGGCATAAAATGTTCATCTTATTATTGGCATAAAATTTTCATATTACTATTATTGGCATAAAATTTTCATATTAATATTGGCATAAAATTTTCATATTATTATTGGCATAAAATTTTCATCTTATTATTGGCATCAAATTTTCATCTTATTATTATTGGCATAAAATTCATTTTCATATTATTATTGGCATAAAATTTTCATCTTATTATTGGCATAAAATTTTCATAATATCATTGGCTTATACATGTAATCTTCAGCTTATTATTGGCGTATGAATTCTACATTAATTATTGACACATTATTTTAGCTTACTACTAGAATATGATTAAGAAATGACAGTCTTACTTTGGGTGTACTTGGTAGTATAATTCTGGTTGGTCAAGTGAAAATTCCGTGGATAGCGAAGCGATTCTCAGAAAATTTGCACATGTCCAACCAGAATTTTACTACGGTAACCATGAACACCCAAAGTAAGACAGTCGTTACTTATATTTCCATTTTTACTAAATTTCATTACTTATATTTCCATTTTTACTAAATTTCATTACTTATATTTCCATTTTTACTACATTTCATTACTTATATTTCCATTTTAACTCAATTTCAGGCACTCCTTTAAGCATTAATAAAACACCGCTAAAGACGGTATGGCCGGATTGCAAAGTAAGTTTTTGTCACTAACTGGGTCAAGGTCACTAGGTCAAATATTACAGCATACATAGAGAGGTCTTGTCAGAGGCAACCTACATGTATAACATAAAGTTTCTACTGCATGCAGTTCCTTAGATTTTGCTTAAACCAGGAACTTTAACCAAAGTCTTTAACTAGGTCAAAGTCCAAGGTCAAGGTCACTAGGTCCAATGTTACGGCATAAATTGAAAGGTCTCATCATGGGCAACCTAAATGTATAATATAAAGTTTCTACTGCATACAGTTCCTTAGATTTTGCTTAAACCAGAAACTTTAACCAAAATCTTTAACTAGGTCAAAGTCCAAGGTCAAAGTCACTAGGTCCAATGTTACGGCATAAATTGAAAGGTCTGGTCATGGGCAACCTACATGTATAATATAAAGTTTCTACTGCATACAGTTCCTTAGATTTTGCTTAAACCAGGAACTTTAACCAAAATCTTTAACTAGGTCAAAGTCCAAGGTCAAGATCACTAGGTCAAATGTTATGGCATAAATTGAAAGGTCTTGTCATGGGCAACCTTTATGTATAATATAAAGTTTCTACTGCATATAGTTCCTTAGATTTTGCCTCAACCAGAAACTTTAACCAAAATCTTTAACTAGGTCAAAGTCCAAGGTCACTAGGTCCAATGTTACGGCATAAATTGAAAGGTCTGGTCATGGGCAACCTTTATGTATAAAATAAAGTTTCTACTGCATACAGTTCCATAGATTTTGCTTAAACCAGGAACTTTAACCAAAATCTTTAACTAGGTCAAAGTCCAAGGTCAAGGTCACTAGGTCAAATGTTATGGCATAAATTGAAAGGTCTTGTCATGGGCAACCTTTATGTATAATATAAAGTTTCTACTGCATATAGTTCCTTAGATTTTGCCTCAACCAGAAACTTTAACCAAAATGTTGACGGCAGACGGACAGACGGACAGACGGACGGACGGACAGACGGACAGACGGACATCGTCAATCCATAGACCGGAATTGCTTTGCAATCCGGCCAAAAATGAGCATGATGAGCCGATTGCATGTTGTAACGTCAAAAGTATCTGAACGATGGTAAATTCTCTGTACTTTCAAAACTAAAGCGTGATGTCATAGTAGGCAACAGGAACTATAGGTAATAAATCCATTTGCCAAATGGGCGCTTAACATGGGGATTCCTCTGCAATGGAAATATTTAATTTTGCAAAAAAAAAAAAATCTTTGTCACCAACCTATATGTTTATTTTGTAGTGTAGAATTTAGCGTGATTGTCTTCTTATCAGCAGCAATACTTGAGATAGCCAAAACCTCCACCTCCCAAGCTTTGTAACCAGTGGCAGTGATGATAATTTCGTCTCCAGCCGACCACGACACCTGCTCATGCAGAACGATCTGCGAGTCCCCAGCGTTGGCAGTATTCTCAAGAGTGGTCCAAGTCACAGCTACGTCTTTACCATGGAGGTCAAGGCCACCAAATACTCCTGTTGTCATGGAAACATAAAGTATAATCATGTATGATGATGTCCTAGTGACATGGTCACTCCTGTTGTCATGGAAACATAATGTATCATGATGTTCATGTGACATTTTTATCTTTATCATAGAGTTCAAGGCCAACAAATACTCCTGTTGTCATGGAAACATAAAAACATAATGTATGATGATGTCCACGTGACATTTTTATCTTTACAATAGAGGTCAAGGCCACTAAATACTCCTATTGTCATGGAAACATAAAAACAAAATCATGTATGATGATGTCCAAGTGACATTATTATCTTTACCATGGAGGTCAAAGGGCACTAAATACTCCTGTTGTCATGAAAACATAAAAACATAGTATATGATGATACTGGTGTATTCTTTATCAAATACCAAATTGAGAATTTTGAAAATTTGCATACATGAAATAGAATATAATGACTTCTGGTGAGGAACTAAACCAATGTTCTGAATTACTGATACATACCTGTTTCCAAGCAACAGTGTAATAGCATAATTTTGAGGAGTAAAGTGCAATATGAGCTATTGTTTGAAAGTTTGAGAAAAAAAACTCATTTTTCAAGCTTCGATAATTCTAAAAAATGTAAATCATTCACATGCTTGTCTGTACAACATGAAAAGGATAATTCAATCAAATGTTCATATGACAAAGATTTACGTAAACAAGTCCATCTGCATGCTATCAAATTTGAAAAAAAAATGTCATTTTTCTAGAAAACATGTTTTAGGCATAAGATTTGAGCATTGAAAGCATAGAGTATAATTTGAAGTCAAAAATCATTAAAAAAAAAAGCAACCAAAATGTAAATGTAGGCAAGGGAGGTCAGCTTATACAATGTTTCATCCGGACAAATAAAATACTAGTATTTCAAAATCTTAACCGTCAATTTGCAATTTTTCCAAAAAACAAAAATCACCCTGGAATTTCATACTGAGACTTCTGAATGACATTATATTATTACAACTAACCTAATATGTGCCATCACATACCACAACGTTGCCCCCCCCCCCTCCTTTCCTTTTTTCTTTTAGATAAATTTCATATTTTTGCAAAGAGTAAACAGAAATAAGAAATCACACTGTTGGTATTTCAACTTATTTGATAAAACAACTTTTTTATCCTAATTTTGACCATGTCCACTGATGGATTCTTTCACTCCCTATGCTTGAAAAACTTCCTAAATTACAATCATCCTAGTGGTTCTCCCAGGCTTTCATCTAGATTAAAGCAACCTAAATGTCATCTTAGTTTATGCTGGCACTTGTAGCTTATCATCCCCCCTCCCCCTCCCCCCCCATCCCAACCCATGAATGATTGATTAGTCATTTTGCACATTTTGTGAGACCTTTTTCCTTCTCCACCACAAACATAATAATTGATACATATATCATACATGTATATTATTACAAATTAACAATATATATATGCAGTGTGTATCCTCAGACACTTTTTACAGTTTAAAGAAAATTGTAAAGGGGTAGGGGCAAAAACTGCCGTTTTTAGCCCCAATTTTTTGCTATTTTCAAAAATTGTTTTCAAACTATTTTTTATCTTTAAAATAAGAGTAGAGATGTTATTTAAGAATTGAATGTTTATTTTTGCCATTTTATTGGATGATGAAATGTCAGTTGTCGTATCACAAATTGTGTAAAACCGCGTAGCGTAGCAAAGCAGTTTTACGCAAAATTTGTGATACGACAACTGACATTTCATCATCCAATAAAATGGCAAAAATAAACATTCAATACTTATAATTACCAAACATATGAATTTATTCCGAATTCGTACAAATTCTAAGGAAAATAAACGATTGAGTACGTGGCGTATGAAAATATTAAACTGGTACGAACTAGTTAACGTTCCCTAACAAAAATGTTCGAGAGGAAAAAAAAAACAAGCCGACATTTAATCTGGAAAAAAAGCATTTCCCCCTTCAGAACCTCAGCATATTTTACCTATTTGCACTTACTGCTGTACTGTTATGACGTAATTTGTGACGCGTTGTTTATAGAAGGCAGCAGACATGACAGTTGAAAGTAGAACATGAAGCAATTTGTGTTGGGATTTATACGGACCCTCAGACAGCATTTCTTGTACCTGTAGATCTTATGTGTGAAGAAAAAACACGTTGTTAAGATCTACAGGTATCGGAATATCAGCTGTAAATTATTTCATAGGAATAAGAACGAAATCGGCATGACAAGTTTGGTAAGTCGCGATTGCGTAGCTTTTGCTCAGTACTTTCAAATTTATTCATCCTACATGTTGTATATCTATGTGTATTAGATTAATTTCGATGATTTTAGAAAAATAAAGGACAAGTTTTTCATGCATTTCTAATCAAAATTTCCCAAGAAACACAAGAAATCCGTCAACAAACTGCCGTTCATGTTCACTTGTTGCAGTTTTCAAATCATGCGCGTAGCAACCGATGTAATCTCTGCAAACATTCACAGTACTGCGCTGTAATGTTTATGAGTCGACACATGGAACTGTCTCTAGTTTTAATGGATTATTTGAGACCATTTGTATTGTTTATTTCATGAGTTAGACAATTCTTGATTTCTGTTGCGTTAGTGTGAAAGTAGTTCCGGTCAATTTTGACATTTTATCATCTCATAACGGAAGTCACAATAAATGCGATCGACCAATCAAAATGCTTAGAAATAGATAAACAAACACATTTGGTAATTATTGTTAATTGAAACTGAATTGAAATTAGATATAATCAACTAATATGAGTGTTATTTCCCGCCAAAATTGCCCAATACTATGGAATTAGTGGTAAAATGAAAACAACCAGATTTTAACGTAATAGTTTATAGTATATATAGAGCAAGCGCATGTAACAAAATTATACTTTCCATGTACATTCAGAATATGAAAAGGAATGTCCCATATGAGTATGAACCTGTTACACGCCCTTGCTCTAGGGCTTTCAACTTTCTGTACGTGTGTCCCTTGCCAAAAATCTGAATTTCTAAAGTGATGGCATAGTGCTCAACTTTCAATCATTTAGCCCTTAAAGGCTGGGTTATCGAAAAATCACATAAAATTTGTCATTTTTTGCATAGAAGAAGCATAATGAATAAGAAAATAGAACCTTTTTAAAATTTTTGATTGGGGCCAAAAATGGTCACTTTTGCCCCTACCCCTTTGAGTGCATTGACGTAAAGAAATTACTATTTAATTACTATTTTCAATGCTACTTATTGTTTCCTTTATGACTGTAAAGTTATTCATATTTTGTTCATATAATGCATGTAAATAATGCTTTAGAGGGACGCATGGAAGAATATTGATCTGCTACATGCATCACCCTCTCTTAGTAAAGAATTTATTATAATTTAATTATTCATTTCATATCTACCTATAGCTTTTGATCCCACTGCTGGTCCCTCTGTAATGGGATATTCCGGTGTTGACCAATCACCACGCAGAACTATTGATGCCGTACCCAAAAACGGTGTGGACTCATCACAGCCGATTATAAGGCGTCCCCCAAGAATGTACAAGTAGGTGACGCTTATGGTAAAATCACTGCTTGCCTCGTTCTTAAGTTCTAGAGTGCCTTCCAACACTAGCTTATCCAGGGACGGAGGGTTTACATCTAAAATTACCCAGTCATCTGAAAGTATAGTATAACATACAACATGATTAAGGACACTTTATTAGTTCACCATCAGGAATAAAAACAGAGTGTGATTGAAAAGACGGAAAATGGAAGAATATAAGAAGTTTGAACAATTCAATTTAGAGCATTATAGCTATGAAGTAAGTAAATCGATCGAATAGTAAAAGATATTGAACTACTGATGGACGGAAGACTTTTATCCTAACCCGATCAAAACAATGAGTCTGAGCTAATGGGCTTCCAGCCTCATTTCTATTTTTTCTTCTCTCTCCTTTTTTCATTGCTATCATCACAAAGGAATCACATCTTTCAATGACGTCATGATAAAAAGCAGTATAATATCCCATCTTGTAAAAAAAAAAAAGACAAAAGATATCAAATAGGACTTTTTGAGTTCAAAACAAAATCAGCAGTATTTACCTTTAAGAATCTTGACTTGATCGCCTTGTTCAGGGAGTCCATAATTACCTCCCCCTTTATTACCGCCCCACCCTGTCTCTGCTGTACTCCATGTGGCCTGAGCGGACCATAACTTAAAGTCTGTAGGACGTGTGCACGTAGGCGGTATAGTGTCAGGGTCAGGTGGGGGTACACAGCCTGTGTAGTAACACTTGAAAGCTTGCATAGCCAGGGCAATGTCATGATCGTCATAAACCGGCATAGCTCCACTACCCCTCTTACGGCGTCTACTTTTTTTTCCGGACACTAAAATAAGATTGAAAATTATGTTCTTCTTTTAGTCACCAAAATAGCTTATTAAATTAGGATATTGTATTCTTCATATAATATAAGTCATTGCATACTCTTTTTTTCCAGACGCTAAAATCTGATTGAAAAGAATGGTTTCTTAGTCACCACACACACATTACTGTCCTGTTCACTAAATCCACAGCACCCTGTTTTGGTGATTTTCTCCAAAATATGCTGTTGTAATCATAAAAACAGATATATATATATATGTGTACATATATATGTACTATACTGAAGCTCGAAAGGCTGTAACTAGTGGCTACTAGTTATAGCCTTTCGAGCTTCATTATAGTACAGGTTCTGACTAGCATGAGAGTGTGTGTATGTTTTTGTTTTTTTTTTATGTGCTTGTGTCCGAACAGAATGAGGGACGTACTGTCCCTTGTTCCGTCTGGATACAAGTACATATTCATGTATCCAGAGGGCTCAAGGGATGTACTGTCCCTTCCACTGAGTTTAAACATGTTTAGTGTCGTGGTCGCTTGTACCTTTTTTTGTGCTTTTATATCGTTTTTTCCAAGCGACGTGCATTCGCCCTTTGTTGGGCTGATCCGACATTGTCTGAATAGTGAACATGGTTGTTTTCACCTCTTTTGTGCTGTCTATATATATATATATATATATATATATCCAGTCTATAGAACTATCTTAGTTGAAACAGAAAATGCCCTCCTTGTGGTTATGCATATATTAGTTCAAACATAGGTAATCACAGATTACAAAGCTCACCTCGTGACAGCAAAATTCAATTCAAACATATTTCTTAGTACATGTATATTGGCTTTTAAAGGCAAAACCACTCAAGCAGAAAAAGTAGGTCAAGGTCATTTTATGAAAGTTTGATCAAAGATACATCCAATATGCAAGTTTGGTACATGTAGCAGTTATACTTTGCTCAATATTGGCTTTATAGAGCAAAATCACTCAAGCGGAAAAAGAAGGTCAAGATCATTTTATGAAAAATTGATCAAAGATACATCCAATATGCAAGTTTGGTACATGTATCACTTATACTTTGCTCAATATTGGCTTTTAAAGGCAAAATCACTCAAGCGGAAAAAGTAGGTCGAGGTCATTTTATGAAAGATTGATCAAAGATACATCCAATATGCAAGTTTGGTACATGTATCACTTATACTTTGCTCAATATTGGCTTTTAAAGGCAAAATCACTCAAGCGGAAAAAGTAGGTCAAGGTCATTTTATGAAAGTTTGATCAAAGATACATCCAATATGCAAGTTTGGTACATGTATCACTTATACTTTGCTCAATATTGGCTTTTAAAGGCAAAATCACTCAAGCGGAAAAAGTAGGTCAAGGTCATTTTATGAAAGTTTGATCAAAGATACATCTAATATGCAAGTTTGGAACATGTAGCACTTATACTTTGCTCAATATTGGCTTTTAAAAGCGAAATCACTCAAGCGGAAAAAGTAGGTCAGATGCTGCATCCGATGCATGGGTCCATCTCGGCATCCAAAGATGAATCACTTGTGCAAGTTTGGTTACTGTAGCATTAGTACTTTGTTAGATACTGAGCTACCCCAAACTTCTTATCCAAATCACTCAAGCGTAAAATGTAGGTCAGATGCTGCATCCGGTGCATGGGTTCACCTCAGCATCCAAAGATGAATCACTTATGCAAGTTTGGTTACTGTAGCATCAGCACTTTGTCAGATACTGAGCTACCCCAAACTTCTTAACCAAGTCACTCAAGCGGAAAATGTAGGTCAGATGCTGCATCCGATGCATGGGTTCACCTCAGCATCCAAAGATGAATCACTTGTGCAAGTTTGGTTACTGTAGCATCGGTACTTTGTCAGATACTGAGCTACCCCAAACTTCTTAACCAAGTCACTCAAGCGGAAAATGTAGGTCAGATGCTGCATACGATGCATGGGTTCACCTCAGCATCCAAAGATGAATCACTTGTGCCAGTTTGGTTACTGTAGCATTAATACTTTGTCAGATACTGAGCTACCCCAAACTTCTTAACCAAGTCACTCAAGCGGAAAATGTAGGTCAGATGCTGCATCCGATGCATGGGTTCACCTCAGCATCCAAAGATGAATCACTTGTGCCAGTTTGGTTACTGTAGCATTAGTACTTTGTCAGATACTGAGCTACCCCAAACTTCTTAACCGGACGCGGACGCGGACACGGACGCGGACACGGACGCGGACGCGGACGCGGACGAGGACGCGGACGCGGACGCGTGGGGTTATAGCATAAGCTCACTCAACTTCGTCGAGGTGAGCTAAAAATATTACGCAAAATAAAATGTCTATGGGGATTTACTATAGTAAAAAGCCTAGTACAGGTAACTTTCCAATAGGAAGTATTGCAATCCAAACTTGCACTAGATCAGCCCCCTCTACAAACGCAAGAACTTCAGAGTAAAATATTAAATCTTACTAACGTGCGTGTACGTAGAAGGCTCCTGGTCAGACGTATGAAATTTTGAGCATTTCTAAAAGTGGCACTTCTGCCAACTCATCTAACTTTCTTAAAATGTTCTTTGTGAAGGATAAAATCTTTTACTCCATTGTTCACATTCTATATTCACATTTCTGAACATAAGTATTTTTTTAAAACACCTGGGCTGTTACCCGAGTTGACGTTGGCGAACAATAGCATGATAGTTTAAATCAAAAACCTTATTGACTCGGGTATCAAAGTACGTTGTTGTTGATGAGCACTGAGGGTTTTTTAACTTGATAAATAGTAACTTTAAAGCATTCCGCGGTTGCCGTATTTCTTAATTGTTTGTGAGACAACTATTATAACCTTTTATCAACTTATTACTATCAAAACATACAACAATCTACCTGTATTTATCACTGGCTGATTACTGTACATAGGTAGATAATTGGTAACGTTTAAATCAACAGTTAAAAGTTTATGAAAAGACAGAACAAATTGAAATCGACACAGAACAATCAAAATTACCCAAAAAAATTTTTTTGATGATACGTCCAAAAGTCGGGATGTTCCGTGTCCCTGTCAGGACATATTTTTTTCGTCAAAAAAGCGGGACAATTTCGACCTGGGTTGGACAATGGCAAATATGCATCCTGCTATGTTTTCCGTATATTTTTGGACATAATAACTTAAATTTCACACTTGGCCATATAACATTGTTTAGAGTGAGGATCACTGACGAGGGTTAAGACTACCCGAAACTTGCATGTCTGGTCCATGCTGAAAATTTATCTGCTCTTAAATGATGCACTTGAATATAGACCTTCTTCATATTACTGACAGACTTTCATTTCAGACACTATAAGACCCGATATCACTACTTTTGACGTTATTTCTACTTGTGACGTCGTAAATCAGATACGACATCACAGTTAAAAGTTCCGTCAAATCTTGTGATGTCGGGTCTTAGGATGTGTAAAAAAATACAAGTCAACTGCGGTAATGTGAAAATCGTCTATTTACAGACGTTTATCACTTACATACGTACCAATGAATGAGATGCTATCTAAGGAATCGTCATACCACCAATCACCATTTTTATTATTAGCATAGGTCAGAGCGTTGTCGGACTTGTTCCTTGGCTGATCTTCTCCATTTGGATAGAACTGGTCAGGTTCTTGTTTCATAACATGGTTTATGAATACATAATCTGCAGTCTAAAAGAAACAAAAATCTTTCTTAGCATGTTCAATAAATGACTTAAAGTTTGTGAATTAAAATTCAAAATTGAAATATGGTAATTATAATATTTTCAAAGTTTGTCTAATAAAGTACTTTCTGGCAGAACAAACTGCTTTAACAATCCTTTTTTTCCCCCAGTTGAGTATTAAACAGAAGGTCATGGTCAGAAGGCAAATTATCTTTTGGTATTAGAAGATCTAAATTCTGTCACAAGGAATTTGAAAATGAGAAATAAAATTAAAGCCCAAACACTTGCCAATTAAAAGTTATTGTGTATATCTATTAGGTTTCATTTTTTATGACAGACAGATGGACGAAAAGTAAACAGAAGATTTGGATGAACAGACAGACATATAGACAGACGGACAGTTCAAAGTCGCAAACAGCTGGGTAATGCCAATGTCAGTCTTCATACATCAGCAACAATGTGCTATTATCAATAATTCGTGATTTTCATTATATAGAGTTACTTCCTGTTCAGGACAGTATATGACGTAACCTATTGTGATGTCATCAAATTCTATGGAAACCAACGTTGATTTCAGGGAAAGTACGCTACAAAACCGATGATGGTTCTATAGAAATTTTATCACGTCATAATGTTTTTAAGACAGATACCGTTCCAAATCAAACACAAGCATAAACCAATGAAAAGACAGATTAGCCGTATAGATTGACTTTTCCTTGAAACTTCATCATACATGTTTATATAGGCATGTTTATCACATGCTCAACTACCTATATACGACATATGAAAGCTGTATCTTGGAAAACTCTTGAATTATCACTTTGGAACGGAAGCGCGAGTTTTGAAGAAAATTTGCTTAAGTTTGACTTTTCAATCCACTCTTGATCCAAAATCTGTTATCTATTATTGTAACATCTACATGTAATATGATAGCTGTATCCACATAGTAACTTTGATAAGATAATGAATTGACAGAGAGACAGACAGACAGATAGATGTGCAGACAGACAGAACACTTGATTTCAATGGGATTCCCACATTATTATACAGGACCTTAAATGAAGAATCTACATTCTGATATAATTTGAGATTTCCTCCCTATATGTGCTGTAGAGCTCTCTCCATGTCTATGATATAATTTGAGATTTCCTCCCTATATGTGCTGTAGAGCTCTCTCCCTATATGTGCTGTAGAGCTCTCTCCCTATATGTGCTG